>CM064327.1:140968013-142168013 GCA_032595735.1 Pelochelys cantorii
CCGATGTGATTGTCTGGCGCAATTGGCTCACGCGGTGGTCCCAGAAGTGACACATTCCTCATTTCCGCCCCAGGCCCCTGCACTCCCTAGGGGTGTCCCTGCATATTGGAGAAGGAAAGGGGAGCTCCCAAAGAGGAGCAGAGCAGCTATGGAACTTTGAAGCCCTATTTTAAAATCCCCTTTTGTGAGGTAAGTTGTGCATACACTTAAAGTCCACATACACCCACAGCTGCATGCACTCTTGACAGGCCTGGTTGTGAGCCTGGCCACACGTTCCTGTTCTAAAAATAGACAACATTATCTGCTCAGAGTTGAGAGGCTTAGTACAGCAGATGTACTTGGAAACACATAACTAGCCCTTTGAAGATTCTACCCCTCAACTGAATACAAAATTCTTATTTGTTCCATTACACAGTAGGGCTACATTACAGTTATTCCGTAATCATAACTACATACTCTGTTTTGACCACATGACCCAGAAAATCTGATGAAAATGAAAGTAAATTACTGCTTTAATTTTCTGTCATCTAGCAGCTTAAAGCAGCAGCTAAAGCTCCACAGCTGTTATGCTTTGTACCAAGCACTGACTGTGTGAAAGTCTCTTTACCAACATAAACAAATGCTGAGACATTCCAGGCATCATCTGAAATTATGCAAGAGCCAACACTGTGCTATTATCCCATGGGTAACTAACTATGGATGTGAAACGACATCAGAGTGAATTTCAAACTCTTGGACCCTCATAGTAAGATATGTATTCAAAATGGATTCAGAGGTTCTCTATCTATTCATATCATTCCTTTCATGTGTATTACTCACTCAGCTGATCTGATGGAGCCATGACAGCATCTCAGAAAACAATCAGGATAGTCTCTTCCAATTTCCCAGCCAAGTATAAAATTGTGTTTGAACATACAAGGAGTTCACACAACTTCTTGCGTTGTAACGAACAAACCTTTTTTCAAAATATTTGCTGCTACAGTGCAGAAAGGAGCTGGGCTCTGTGCAGGAGTTAGAGATCATTAGCGTAATGAAAGGATGCTTCACATTAGTGCATTTATTCTTAAAGACACAAAATATAAAATGCTTACCTAGAACATTGCAGATAGGGATTTCTCAGTAGAGAGAGAGAGCATGGCACAGACATTTTTACATTGTCACCTTTTTCTCCTCCTTAATGGAAAAAAACTGAACAAAAGTTTCAACCTAAGTCACATGGACTGTTTCCTTTAGAAAAACAAAACAAAATGTGTTAGTCATAATCACAGTGCAGTGAGATCAGAATCTTGATCACATGCAGCTATTTATACATTATGGGATGCAGCATGGTGAAATAGAAAGGGCACTGGCTTGTGAGTAAAGGAGCTAGATTCACAGAGGGACTTAGGCATTGTGATGGAAACAGGATGCATTCAAGCCATATTGTTAAAAATCACAGCTGTTGAAGAAAATATATGCAGATGACCTATTGTTTTGTGTCATAATCAGCAATCACTCTTGGGGAAATGAAGAAATTATATCTCGATTCACTCCCCTCATGGGCTATAAAATTATCAAATACCTCAAGTGCCAATTCCCAAATGTCCTTTTAAGCATCACCAAAGAATTTCATATATTTAGGAATAAATATTATCACCTGTATTTTAGGCAAAATGAAATTTTAGGCCTTAAAAAAAGAAGAGCAAATCTCCACAATTGGTGTGCCCAAAATCACATTTTGGGATGAGGCTAATGGGATGAGCTTTTGAAATATTATGTCTTGTATTCTATATATATTTCCAAATTATCCCATTTCTGCTTTTCAGAATTGAAATCACTGGACTTAGAAAACTGTTTAATCCTGGAGGGACAGAAAACCACAGATCCACAAATATTTGCATGATTCTAAAAATAGAGGAGGCATTACTCTCCCTGAAATACATTATGTATGCGCATGTATTTCCAGATACATTCTCAACTGGCTGTTCCTAAAATAGTTTTCAGAACATTGAACTAGGTAGAATCATTTTTTCTCTCTCTTTTACCTCAAACCAAGTGAAATCCAAATGCTCTTTTTAATCACATAGTGTAGATATGAAATTAATAGAAATTTCCTAAATAATCACAGAATCTAGAGAATGACAGACTTATTAGGTTCCCTACAGAACATTTACTGGTGTTTGATTTTTCAGTTTATCAGTACCTTATCTATCTCTTATCTATATCTACATAAGTATTTTTCACCTGCATATATAGTATAATATATAATTTTGTTCAGATTTGTGATTATCCTAATCACATGCAATATCAAGATACTTCATCATGATGCAGTAGATTTCAAATAACTGGCCTTTAAAATTACTCAGATAGCAGTTATCTGTTAAAACCAGGTACATAGAAGATTTTTTTTTTTGTGACATGGACTTTTCTGTTAGATTTTTTTCCATTTCATTTCTTGTCTACTGTAGGTCTGTTAAAGGAGGAACATTTTGTTGAGAATCACTACAGCCGTTAAATTTGTTCATAGGTTGCCTTGACTGATAAAAATCAGATCACATTCAACATATTCTATTCAAGATAAGTCAGGAAAAGAAAACTATGACTAAATATGATCTTTTTATTGCTATAATCATGTACTTTTAAAAGGTGGAATCTTATTTTCAGCACCCAGACTAAGTGTGGGTAGCTGGAGAGTAACTACATCTATACTAATAGAGATGTAGCCGTGTTAGTCTGGTCTAGCTGAAACAAAAGGCAGGACTATGCAGCACTTTAAAGACTAACAAGATGGTTTATTAGGTGATGAGCTTTCGTGGACCAGACCCACTTCCTCAGATCAAATTGTGGAAGAAAATTGGCATGACCATATATACCAAAAGGATACAAACAAACAAACAAAAAAAAAGTGAACACGTATAAAATAGACAAATCAGATTTTAGAAAAGAGGGAGGTTGAGGGGGGGAGGTTAATGTCTATGAGGTAATGATAATAGAGGTGATAATTGGGGAAGCTATCTTTGTAATGGGTGAGATAATTAGCAGAGTTTTTGTGCAAAAACTCGTGGAGCGTCCATACTACAAGCACATTTTTGTGCAAAAAAATTTACAGTACATCGTAAGAAGAGAGGGCTTTTTGCGCAAGAGTTATTCCTCTTTCTACAAGAAATAAGCCTTTTTGCCCAAGAGCTCTTACACAAAAAGGTGTGTGTGGATGGCAAACGGTTTTCTTGCGCAAAAACAGCCTATTGGAAAAAGTACAGGTGCTCTGATGGCCATCAGAACTTTCTTGTACAAGAGCATCCATGGCAGTGTGGATGCTCTCTTGTGCAAAAGCACATGGCAGTGTGGACGCGCTCTTGTGCAAGAACTTTTTGCGGAAGATCTCTTCCACAGAAAAGTTCTTGCGCAAGAAGACTGCAGTGTAGACATAGCCTAAGACTGGAGTGAAGTCCACTTACTCTTTCCTTTGAATCATAGAGCCTATCTTACATGCTAATATTTACCCTTGTTGGCTTCTACCATCTATTTACAACCAACTGCCCCCATCAGTCAATCATATTTAAAATAGCTTTTTTGATTGCTTCCCCCAACTTCAGAAACAATTTGCCCCCAACATATTCTAAGAATATTTTGGTTTTCCATATTACTTTTCCAACAGATGTGTGGGCTGTTAAAATCCTTCCTTACTACCAGGTTTTGGGGGTTTGATATTCCTGTTACTTTTCTACAAATGTTTCTCAGTTCTTTTGCTGTATTGAAGTGTGTCATCTGAGCAGCAGCAAGGCCTCTGGAAAGGATAAGGACATCTGCTGCAGGTCCCATTATGTAGAGCTTGGGAATTATCTTTGGTGTAGAAATGGGTATTCTGTTTCTTCTCATTCCTGGTCTATCATGAAAGCCTGAGAATCTGCTTACTCAAGGCTGTCCACCCCTTAAGGTGCTGGAAATCAAATTCTGCTGAGTGTGGTATTTGGAAAAAGCTGGGTCGCATGTAGCCAAACCTGCTATTTTACCAGACTATAGATTCCCCCCATATGTTTTTTCCTTTGTCACCTCTGTAAGGATTAAAGCAGTGTGGCCCTTTCAGGAAGCAAATTGGTGTTGCTATGGACCTACATTTAATTTCAGTGTCTTGTTTTCCTGCCTTCACTCCCTGTTGCAACCTCATGATAGGAGCTCTCTTTACTGTGCTTTCAGACCTCTTCTCTGCCTGTTCCACTGCTAAATCTGAGCAGCTTCTTGGCTGCTCAAGCAGGCTGGAGATATTCCTTGTCTATTTTCCTTTCCCACTTTTCCTTTTTTGCTAGAGGTCTCCATGATCAGTTGGCTCTTTATTTGAGACTGCTCTGACGCTATGTAGAAATTAAAGAGACCCTACACAGTGTTTGCGATGAATGCAGGATACACTTTTTTGCTTCTGTAAACAGTCTCTTACACCTATGCTCTGTGCCCCCAAGTGGTCACTCTAAAGCAGTGATATTGAGGCTGAGACACACAAGCTACAAATGGCTCTTTAATACGAGGGTAAGTCATAAAGTATCCGCAAAGTGTTCATATCTTTTTTTTTGTGATTGGCCCAACTGCTGAATTTGCAACCATAAGCATGGAACCTCCCTATATTATAATGACGTATTTGGCCTTGACCGTTCTGATGTCTTTCACCACTAGTGGGGTCAACATAGCCGCTCTGCTTACCCACATGCACCAATGAAGAGCAGCGTGCAGTGATTCAATTTTTGTGGGCTGAAGGTGTAAGAGGTGCGGAAATTCATCAAAGACTATCAGCACAGTACGGTGACAATGTTTTGCCGCAGCGAAGCGTGTACGAATGGATTGACATGTTCAAAAATGGCCGAACAAGTGTCAATGATGAAGAATGATCAGGGCATCCATCCACATTGACTACTGAAAGGAACATTGAACAAGTCCATGTGCTGATTCTCGAAAACAGGAGGGTGACTGTTGATGAAGTGGCAAACCAACTGCAGATTAGTCACGGTTCTGTCTATGAAATCATCCACCACAAACTTCGCTTCAGTGAAGTCTGTGCAAGGTGGGTTCCCAAACAGTTCATGGAACAGCACAGACGTGACCGTTTGGACATCTGTAACTGCCTTTTGAACTGGTATCATGAGGAAGGTGACACTTTTTTGAGTCGCATTGTCACTAGTGATGAAACATGGATCCACCACTATGAGCCGGAGAGCAAACGTCAGAGAGACCCCTCAAAGATGCCTTAAGAGGCTGTCATTTTGCCAGCGACCATGATTTGAAGGAGGCGGTGCATACATGGCTTGCCGCCCGGCCGAAACCATTTTTTTCTGAAGGCATACAAAAGCTTGTGCGACACTGGACCAAGTGTGTTGAAAAGCAGGGGAACTATGTTGAAAAATGATACACTTATGAGTTCTGTATTGCTGTTGTGTTAATTTTAATAAATACATTGCGGATACTTTTTGACTTACCCTCGTATGTCTCCTGGGATTCTTTGCAGCACATGATATTAAAACATTGATTTAATTATTAACCAATCAGGATGCTTTTACTATGTTATTAACCAATGCTGTTAGAATATGTGTGTGTGTATACACACACATACATATACACTAAATACTTCCCATGTAATACTGTTTAAATATGAATATATATTAAATGAAATAACGAATTCAAACTACTGTGGGTCTTTTGAGTAATGATGTTTGCTAATTTGGCTCCTGAGCCATTGAGGTTTCAGTATCACTGCTCTAAACATTCACAGCTAATGCCATCTATACTGGCCAGCATATCCTTCTGAAAATGTGCACCTCACTTATTGGCACAATAAAAATATGATGTAAACCTGTATGCAAGTCAAGTTCAGTCCCTTACTGCTTGCCAGTCTTATTGCTATTACCTGAAAATGATAGAACAGGAATTGTTGGAACAATGGAAACAATAGTCACCATAAAAAAAATTTCAATGTTAGAAATGTTGGCAATCTTCAGCCAAGGTTACTGTAACAACCATCTCTTTGTCCTCCTTGCCTCTGATCACTGTTTTCCAACTGCAATCTCTGAAATGTGGGAGAAAACGAAGTTCAACTAATAAATTCTAAGGTATGATTTAAATAATTCTCTCCTCTATGTAAGATTCTTTGTTATTTTCTGGTTTAGTAAAAATATCCCCAGATTTACAAGTCTGGGATTTATTATTACAGCAAATTGTACAGGCTTCAATTATGTCACAGAATGATGTATTCTGGTAAATTTGTAACACACCTAGAGCAGCCTGATTTTTAAAAATAATTACTTTTCCTCTTTTATGAAACAAAGTTTCATGCTTCTTATTTTCTTTTTAAAATAATCTCCCCAAACCTCCTTTTACAGGAATGAATGTGACATGATATGACTAGCTTTCTTTTATCTTGTATACCTTACAGAATGATCCTGTACATACTTAAGTTGATGGAAAAACTTCTGTGCATGTCAATGACAGCCAGTCACTTGAATACAGGTTTTTTGGGGTAGACAAATGTGTCTTATGCTATTTTTAACATGCAGAGTAGGATGCATAATGATAACAGAAAATGATAGGGGATTTCACACAAAAAATTACTTTTGTGCTGTTTGCCTCCTTCATCTGTTTAGTGGGGGCATTTAATACAATTTTGAAGTTCACTTTTTAAAAAATGTCAGTGCAATTAGGAAACGTATAAATGTTACAATCAAGTCTGTTTCTACCAAGAGCAAAATGAAGGCAAACCTATCCGAGCAAGCCCCCTCCTTTCCTTTCTAAGGGTACGTGTACACAGTAGCACGTAGCTCGAAATAATCTATGCAGTTTGAGCTACACAAATTGCGTAGCTTATTTTGAGATAGCCTATTTCAAAATTTGGTGCTGTCTAAACAGTGCTAATTTTGAAATAGAGCGCTATTCCGACAAGTCCCTTAATTCTCGTACAATGAGAATAACAAGGCTGTTATTTCAAATGTATTCGCAATAATGGGCTTGCTGTTAACACGTGCAGAATGCTAGTTCAGGATAATGGACGTTATCCTGAAATAGTGCCACTGTGTAGACGTACCCTGAGATAGTGACAAATTTCCATTAATCCTAATATCATTTTGACCATCATCACACCCAGATTTTCATGATTCAGAAGCAGAGAGGTAACCTCATAAGACAGACAAGCAAGGTTTCGTATATTGTTAGACTAAATTCAAACAATTACTAAAATCAAATATATAGTAAAGTAAATTAAATCAGACCCACAACCTCATAATTCATCTGGATGACTAATAAAATGTGTTAAAGAAAAATTAATTATATTGATTCAAACCCATCTCTGTCTCGCTCCCTGACCTTATCTCCTTTTTCCATGCAGCACACTTTGGAAGAAGTAATCACTGTCTATTTGATAAAATATCTTAAGTGATTTAAGGAAGCATGAAGTCATGAACACTGCTGATGAGCTTAGAAAAGCTTGGCAAAAACCACCGTGTTAATTCACTAAAACTGTAATAATTATACATCCACATATAAAACACATTTATCTGTAAATCTCACACTAAGGATTGTGTAATGGCGGCTTGAGTCTCACTGCCACAGTGTCTCCTCCTGGTCACACTGGGAATTAGGTCAGTCCCCTTCCAGATAGCATTTCACCTGTTGCTGTTCCACGCTCTTGCTATGCTGTGTTCTAGACCCGCATCGCTCCCAGGACCATGGTGTCTTTTTCAGGACAATGCCCTCTGGCACTGCCCACCACACTGGTTTCTTGCCCTTCTTCCAGGGGTATTGTCTGTCTGTAGCCTCGCACCTGCCACTGTGGCCAACTCAAGCTTCAGTTTAGCCTCTCACCACAGAGGCAAGCCACAGTCCATAAAGGCCACTCTTCTGTGTGGCTAAGGTGTGGTGCAAAGAGGAAGTGGGGAAACCCAGGCGCACCCACTACTCTGGCTCCTGGCCCAGGGACTCATTGGCAGCAGCCTTGTTCTGCCTTCTTTCCCCTCCCTCTTAACTGTCTCCTGTTCCCTGGGCCACTTCCCCGTGACCTTCTCACCCTTGTGGCCCCTGTATCAAGGCCACAGCCTGTCAGGTAAAGGGCTGGTGCCTTTTTCTCTAGCTCCACTGAGCCAGCCCAGCATTACTCCCTCTAAGGTGCTTCTGCCTGGGAATCAGTCCTGCACCCTCCCTGGTCAGGACCCAGCTGCTCTCTCTCTCTCTCTCTCTCTGTCTCTGCTGAGCAGCTCTTTATATGCAGGACTGTGCCAGCAAGCTGCCCTCTGATTGGCTTCTTAAAAGCCTCCCTGAGTGACCAGGGCTCTGTGCAGGCTCCCTCTAGCCTTCTTTAGCCCCTTGGCAGAGTGGGGCACCCACCCCACTACAGATGGGCTGTTGTCTTAATTTGACAAATAAAGAAAATGAAGTAAGGAAAATAACAATTGTTGCAAGTCATGAAGCAGTGGGAACAAAGCCACAGCTTCTATAGTGCCATTACCATGTCTTACCCACAGGAACCTATTGCCTTCACTGAGAACTAAAGCTACGTCAGTACTACAAAAGGGTGTTTGTTCAATTACAAACCAGTATTCAATTAACCATATTTGTGCCCCCTTATTATTCGTGAGCATTCATATAAATGGGTTTTAATGTTTGCAACTATTTGAAGAAAATGGCCATTCCTCTTATGGTTATCCATATTCATTTATGAACATGTAATTTGTATGTAAACAAGCATATTCATTATCTGTCATTTATTATTTTCCCGTTTTTAAAAAACCCTATCGAACAAGAATGCATAGCAAATAGCTGAACTGAACAGATAATGAATGAATACTGAGACTGATATACAGCATCTGCTTTGTGGGATCAGATTTCTGTTTCCAATTCCCACTCCCTCACCCCCAGATTGGCTCTTAGTCCTACAGTTTCCGATAGAGTTCCCAAGCTTCACAAGAAATCTCACAATTTCACACATGCACCTCTCACCATATGGGAACACTCCACCACTGCGCCCAGGTTGTGCAAAACTGGCTATGGCCTGACACCATTAAGAATCTCAGCACCTAATTCATGCCAAGCCACAGTGGAATTCTCAAAACTAGGAGTTCCCTCATCTTTTTCACCTATGAAACCTGCACTGTCAAGCATGCATGGAACATCCTGCATCCTCATGGGGCCAAAACAGTGGCCAGTGCGAATGCACAAAGCCACCTAAATCCTGTCACTCATCACCTGATAGACACCTGAGGCCTGCTGAGATTCTCAAACTAGGCATTCCCCCATCTACTTCCCCTGGAGCCTGATTTGGTAGGTGAGCACTGAGTAGGTCAACAACAGTGGAAGTCACACAAAGCACAGCCAAAGGAGTTACATTTTCCTCTGAAAATCCCTGTGTCTTGAAGTCATGTTAAATAGAGTTAAAGATTTCATAGAAGAGTCTCAGAGGAGTAGCCATGTTAGTCTGTAATCCCACAGACAGACAAACACCTTCAGGATCTCTATCAGGCATTCTTAAAACTCAAATACCAACCCAGGGAAATGAAAAAACAGATTGACAGAGCCAGACGAGTACCCAGGCATCAGCTTCTTCAAGATAGGCCCAACAAATAAAATAACAGAACACCTACAGCCCTCAGCTTAAACCCCTCCAGCGCATCATTAATAATCTACAACATATGCTGGAAAATGATCCCTCATTCTCACAGACCTTGGAGGACAGGCCAATCCTCATCTATACACAACTCCCTAACCTGAAACAAATTATTTCCAGAAACCACACATCACGCTTCACGCACCTAGGAATCCACCCCTGCGATAAACCCCATTGCAAACTCTGTCCACACATCTATACAAGTGACATCATCACAGGACCTAACCATATAAGCCACATCAGAGGCTCATACAACTGCACATCAAACACTGTGATATATGCCATCAAGTGCCAGCAATGCCCCTCTGCCATGTATTTTGGCCAAACTGAATAGTCTGTATGACAAAATATTAATGGACACAAATCAGATATTCTAAAAGATAACACACAGAAACCTGTTGTGGAACATTTTACCTTGCCCAGGCACTTCCTAATGGATTTAAAGGTGACTAGTCTTTTACAAAGTAATTTTAGCAATCAACTAGAGAAAGAGTCTGTGGAACTGACACTATTCTCATGGCTTGAACAAAGACATGAACTGGATCGGCCATTATATTCAACACCCAAATGACATCAAAAACTAAGTATCGGGCACTTGTAGCCCACTCTATTAGCCTCATTTAGATAGAGTTTTTTCTCCCCTCATCCCTCTCCCCTTTTCTACTGCTTTATATTTGAACCTCTGTACCTCTTGCTCCATATGTGTCATCTGAAGACATGGGTTGTGACCACGAAAACTCATGATACTATGTACATATTTTTTGGTTAGTCTCTAAGGTGCTACAGGACTACCTTTGTTTTTTGAAGGTTTTTCATACAAGAGTGCTTATTTCACATGCTGTTCAGAATAGGTTCATACTCTTACAATGATGTGCTAAATTGTACTCTACCCCACATGATCTATACATCCTGCAGCTTATGGATATACACAACAGCCAGGTTAAGGACACATTTTGTAGTCAGGGTTCTCATTCTACTGAGCACTGAGTCTTACTCTATAGAGGCTCTGTCCGCCTGCTGCTCCATCCAACTCTCCTGAACTGGAGAGACCAGGCACCATAGCAGCAAATGATGTCGGGCCTGTTGGGTCTTGGAGAGTTGGCAAGGCCCTCCCCCCCACATCTTTTGCCCCCTAACAACCTCTTCCATGGAGCGGCCACTCTTCCCACAGTATGTGTGGTGGGCTGCGTAGGACACCAGCACTGGTAGGGATGGCCCTGATAACAAGTAAATGACAGTGGAGCAACTTAGAATCATAGAATCATAGAACACTAGAACTGGAAGGGACCTCGAGAGGTCATCAACTCCAGTTTCCTGCCCTCACGGAAGGACCCAGTACCACCTAGACCATCCCTGATAGAGGTCTACCTAACCTGCTCTTAAATATCTCCAGAGATGGAGATTCCACAGCCTCCCTAGGCAACTTATTCCAGTGTTTAACCACCCTGACAGTTAGGAAGTTTTTCCTAATGTCCAACCTAAACCTCTCTTGCTGCAGTTTAATCCCATTGGCCTCTGAGGATAGAACAAGAAGCAAGGAGAACAATTTTTCTCCCTTCTCCTTGTGATACCCATTTAAATACCTGAAAACCGCTATCATGTCCCCTCTCAGTCTTCTCCTTTCCAAACTAAACAAGCCCAATTCTTTCAGTCTTCCTTCATAGGTCATGTTCTCTAGACCTTTAATCATTCTTGTTGCTCTTCTCTGGACCTTCTCCAGTTTCTCCACATCTTTCTTAAAATGTGGTAACCAGAACTGGACACAATACTCCAAATGAGGCCTAATCAGTGCAGAGTAGAGCGGAAGAATGACTTCTCGTGTCTTGCTCACAACACTGCTGTTAATGCATCCCAGAATCATGTTTGCTTTTTTTGCAACAGTGTCACACTATTGACTCATAATTTGCTACTATAAGTCACAAAAATATTTTCAATTTTGCAATAAAAGAGTAAGCAAGAGGAAATCAAGGCTTGGTTTTGGTTAAAGGGCCATGCTATAGAAGTGGTTTGTCAAAAAGAGGCAAACTGTTCATGACAGCCAGCAAATGTTCATCCTTCTTACTAAATCCTGACTGATGCATTGTGACAAGAATTTGAGTCTACTATCCCACATAGAGGTGGACTATATAAGGTTCAGGTCTATATATAACTCCTCTTCTTGGTTGTTATGAGGCTGTAAAGAGAGACACCTGCATGTCATTGCCCACAGTAAGTTACCTGGCCTGAGGCCAGCCAGAATTCAGCTATATCCCAATGCTACTTTGCTAAAGGTGCAAATTCTCAAAGAGCATTATCCTGGCATCCCACTGCTTTTCCAAATTGAAGCATAATTTGGTTTTAAATGTACATCTATTTTCAAAAATATTTCAGCACCTTTGTCACTTAGAAATTAAAAATGACAAAAGCTATAATTTTTATGGACTAACATTAAAACAAGATTTGCCTAGCTCCCTACTGATTGTTGCAGCAGTTAGGTAAAATACAATTTTCAGAATTGTTTACTTTTTGCTTCACAAAGAAAGAGCTCTGTGGCACAAAGTTATATCTGTAATCACTGTCAGTAGCACAGGGTAAATCTATAGGCTCAGAGTGCCTTCCCCAACAGGAGAGTATTCTTGTTTCACACTTCGGCTCCCGTTATTATTTTTGAATGACATTGTAGGCTCTAGACAATCTGAAGTAGCCAAGCTAATTTATGTACATGACTTTATTTATTACATTATTTTTTATTGTTGCTATCCCATTCTCTGTTGCCAGCCACACTCTGTAGTATCTCTTTATCCCTGCTGTGTAACTGCCAAGTGACTGATTTCATTTTTGGAAATCAAACTGAATGTCAGGTGTCTGAGAAAAATGTCCAGAGATGACAATTAGTTTGTCAATTTACCGCACTTAATTTTACTATATATTTTAGAAATATGCCTCTGTCTGTCTGCCTGTCTATTCATTCATGAGTCTCTTTACTCAAGAACTCCTCCTAACCAATAACAACTAGGACCACCAAATCTGATATGCAGTTTCCTCTTATCTTAATTTAAAGCAAAGTCAGGATTTGGTTGTGCCAGGACAATGGGCTGTGCCTGGAATATGCTCGTTTCATATTAAATGGAAAGGGAGGGGTGTGATAGTTATATGCACACATGTTATAGGGGACAGCAAGCATGGGGGACAGTTATACTTATAAATGACCATGGAGGGGCAGCAAGCACAGCATGGCCCCTGCCACCCTGGCCTGCCCCGGAAAGCAGCTGCCAGCCACTGCACAGCCCCATGTTACCCTGGGCTGGCCCCAGGGAATGTTGGTGGGTGGCCTGTGTGGCCCTCTTCCACTCTGGGCCAGGCCTGGGGTGTGCTGGGGGTGACCTGCATGGTCTCCTTTCCCCAGAACGGCTCCAGAGAGAAGCCAGTCGGTGGGCAGCACCAGGTAAGTTTTCTAGAAATTCAAGAAATTCACTAGCTGTGAGATTTAGTGTCAAGGTACATTTTGTAGCTTCAGTGTTAACCAGTGGGTGTTTATTCCTTTAGTGCAGCGGTACTCAGTCTGTGGTATTTCATGAGATCTGCCAGTTGAACTCATCAGCTTCTCCCCCTCCCTTTCCTCCCTCCCAGTGCCTCTCGCATGCACAGTGTCCAGGAGGTATTGGGAGGGAGAAGCAGGAGTGGGGCAGAGCACGCCCAGGGGAGGGAGTAGAAAGAGCAAGCGTGCCATTTCAGGAGGGCGGGGGGGGCAGCAGCCATGTGCTCTGGAACGTGGCTTCCTTTTAATCTTGTTCCCCATATGCTAAGGGAGTGAGGGGAAAGTGCTTGCTTTCTGTACATGCCTCGCTCACCTGGCTGGTGAGCTCCCTTCACTAGCCAGATGTGAGAGGCATGCACGGAATGCAAGCACTTTCCCCTCACTCCGGTGGCATCCAGGGAATGAGATGAAAAGCAAGCCATGTTCCAGAGCACACGGCTGTTGCCCTCCCCCACCCTCCCAAACTGGTGCACTTGAGAAAGAGGTGGGGAAAAGGAAGGGCAAGATTGTAGAAGGGACAGGAAAAGGTGAGGCTTTTGGGTGAGGCCTTCGGAAATGGGGTGCAGTGGGAGTAGGGGTCTGGGAATGAATGAGAGAGTCTTGGGGATCCACAAAATATTTAAATCAAAATGAGGATCCTTGGGTTGCTGAAGTTTGAGAACTGCTGCGCTAGTGTGTTTCTGCCATTATAAATTACCTTTTTCATTCATACCTTCTACACCACTCTTCTTGTGGTAGTAAAACTTTTTTTAGTTGATTGACGGCATGATCTTTTGAAGATATCTAAAGAAAGGGGTGTCATGTGAGAGAAGAACATTTTTGGTTGCAGTTTACAGTAGCTCCTATGTGGGGATCAATGGGAATTATTGCCAAATTGTGCCATGGCAGTTCTAATGAGGCATGCCACAATTCATTTGCATGCCTTAGGTGAGTTCAAAATGGCATCCTCCATGCAGCATGACCTCTCACACACAATGCATACATGGTCACAGTGTGTGTATGTGCATGCGTGCGTGTGTGTTTAGTAAAATGGTGTGCTCCATGGGAGCCAGATGGAATTGTTCTGCAGGTAAAATCTGACCCTCGAGCTTCCAGTTAGACACAGCATAGCCAATAGCAGATGCAGGGCATGTTTTGCATACATAAAAGGCATGTCACTGAAAATTACATTATTTACAATAGCACACATTGTTATGATTTGGGCAGTTTAGGCCAGCTTAGCAGATTCATTTTTAAAAGCTTTTTTAAAACCAAGCTGTCACAGCCATAGATGGCTACCATTAATGGGAAAGTAAAACTGCACAATGTTACAGTGCAATAATTGTATTGATGGAAATATTATCGAAGGAAGACATTCAGGTACATAACTATCATACTTCATTTTATCACCTTACCATGGCATTCTGGAGGGCACGACGATACTAGGAAACTATTTCAAAATAACTAAAATCAATTTAATAACTCCTGAAATAATAATTTTGAAATAGCGTGTCCACACTACTGGGAAACCTCAAAATTAGTCCAAGGCAGACTCTGTTAATATGGATGTGCTACCTTCACTTAGAGCCCCAGGAAGCACTGAGGAGTAATTAGTTCAAATTACTCTTGGGAGTAGTTATTTCAAAATAGCAGCACCAAAGCATCCACACTACTGCTATTTCAAAATAATGATTTCAAAATTAGTGTTATTCCTGAGAATAGCAGGAGTGCAGATTTCGAAATAAGTGATCCATTACTTGAAATAACGTGTATGGTAGTGTGGAAACTCCACTTATTAATTTGAGCTGAGGGGAGTTATTTCGAAATAAATCCGTAGTGTAGACTAGGGCTAAGTTTGGTCTAATATTGAAGTCTAGACATAATAATTTGTGGGAATAGTCAGCTTCCCATTTTCATAATGAACCTAATTTATTGCAGAATTGGTTTAGGAGTTGGCAGGCTTTGAATTTTAACTATTATTTTAAGAAGTTTTTTTTCTATTTTTACAGTTTAATACGAATGATGGACTCTCTTACCATTTATACAATAAATCATATGGTACAATATTTAACTTACTTTTGTTGTCTGTTGGAGGGGGATTTATAGGAAGTTTTTCATTTTTAATAGTCTATCATAGTGTATTTCTCCTGTTTCCTTTTGTTACAAGAGATGTACTGTTTTATTTTCTAGTCTATTAATCTCTTTTTCTTCATTTCAACAGTATCTAAATATTTCACGTGCATTATATTAACAACTGATCCTTACCCATTGCATTGTAATTTTCAGGAACCCTTATAATGGAGCAATTCAGTAATAACATAGTGGAATAAATTACATGTCAGTAAATTGGGGTGAACTGGTGGGAGGCCATATTGGTGAAACTTGCACAGAGGGATGTAGAAGAATGTTTTTTCCTGCTATAGTCCTATCCAATCAATCAGCAAGTATGTACACGAGCCTCAGTGATATGAGTAACTATTTACTTCTAATAGTATGGCCTGTAAGATAACTGGTTATATTTAGAGATCACTTAAATGGTTGTAAAACAAAAAAGCAGTCATGTAGCACTTTAAAGACTAACAAAATAGTTTATTAGGTGATGAGCTTTCGTGGGGCAGATCCACTTCTTCAGATCATATTCTGGAAGTGAATAGGCATGACCATTATTTAACAGAGGGATACAATGAAAGAAGGTAAAAAAAATTACAAACTAACAAATCAGCTACATAGAACAGAAGGTGGGGACAAGGGGGGGAAGCAACAAGGAAGGAGGAAATTGCTTACTGTAAGAGCCAATTAAGTGGCTAATCTGGGGTCACTACTAATATCAAAAGGTTGTGTATGTTTGTTAGTAATTGGCACTAGCTCAGGGTTTCCCAGCCTATGAGTCAGGACACAAATATGGGTCGCCTTTACATTTCAAAAGGGTCGCCAAGTGTCTCCCCAGGTGGCTCTGCCCTTTCTCCTCCCCCTGTTTTTGAATAGCCTTGGGCCACCAAGTCTTCCTGAATTGTCAAAATGGGTCCCCATCTGGAAAAGGTTGGGAACTGCAGCACTAGCTGATATAAGTGAGTGCTGTTATAGTGTTGAATGCTCGGTGGTGCTAGAGAGGTCACAAGGGCTTCATCACAGCAGAAAAAGCAACTAAGGAAAGAGCAAGAATGTATAAAATAAATGCTGACTTCAGAGTAGGGTAGAATTGCAATCTACCATCCCCCTGATATCACACTAAGTATGCTGATAGCAGGTTCCAATTTCAATCCTTGCCAGGGTGGCCACACAATAGCTGTGACATGAATGTCACATGGCAGGAGTGCAACACAATCTGCAAAGTCGTGATAATTCCTACTCAAACTATTAAGAAAAAAACCTTCCCAGAACTACAATATCATACACCGTGGTCAATATAGCCTTCTGCCTTTAGCAGCAACTGATCCTTACAAGGCACACATCTGAAGTTTCAACCAGAGATTTTTTTTGTTACAACTCAGTCGTGTTTTCAAAGAGTAAATTAAACTGTCTGGAATTCACTGATCATAGTGCTTTTTCCAGGACTCCTATTTCTGTTTGTCCTCAAAGTTTAAGAGTCTGTGTCACTCCACTAAGACCAGGATAGTCCTTATAATAGGAGATAAAAACAAGGGATATGTGCAGCTTATGTTTTCCATTCTGAATGAAGTCCTATAGGCAAACCCGCTGATGAATAATATGGACCCTCTGTGCATTTGGTTTAGGAATCTAAGGCAAGAGCAAATGAAAGAGGCCAATGACAAGTTTGATTTTGTAAGCACGCATGGTTAATCTGAGCATCCCCTCAGCTTTTCCCTTTTGTGATTTGCCTTCTTCCTTTTTCATATCTTTTATATGTTGTGCCCACTCCTTTGTTGCCTTCGGCACTTACTGTTGTACCACGTTAATTAGGGGATGATGCAGAACAAACGGTGGTTCATGCTTGTGCACAGTTTTTAGAAGAAGCTCAGCCACTCAGTGCTTGATTATGTGCATTGAGATAATCAGGCCCCTTTATTCTTCCACCACCAGTATATTTTCCTGTCCATTCTCCAGTTCTAATTGCAAACCTCATTCGATTATACACTGTGTTGCTGGGATGTTTCACACTCAGATGAATGAGTATGTAATATTTCTCCCTAGTTATTGGCCCACAGAAAGAATATGGGATCCAGTTTTAATGTTGGCTAGGAAATTACTCCTTTTATTCAAGTTGGACATGGGGATGCCTAATTTTGGATAAAAGATGAAAGGGCAGGCTCAGCTCTGACTGCTTTACACTGTTTACAGCACTTTTGTGTCACTAAAGCATGGTTTACAGCTCTTTTGTGCAAAGCAATATGGCCATACCAAAGAATCTGGCCTGAATTCTGGTTTCCTAAGTGTGTGGAAGACATGGGTGTGTTGTTTAGCTAATGCTAAAATAAATTGCCTGCAACATGTTGATTCATTAATCACCTGTACACTTCCACTCAAAGTCAAGTGAAAATTCTTTCATTTTTAGTTCTTTCATGTCTGGTGGCTCTTAGGAAATAATCCTATGTTATGCCAGCTAAGTCAAACTGGACCTGCTGCAAATGATCTCTGATTAATGTAATTTCTACTACCTCCCTCAAGTGATACTTGGAGAAGTATATAAAGGACAAGGGAGAAAGGAAAAATGGTACGGTTAATTAGAAATCAGTAACAATCTCTGCTTATTTCTGATATGAACACATCACATTAGAACTTCTCTACCATTTAAGTAGTGAAAAATGAGTTGACCTACATGGTATTTTAGTAGTCTGGGAAGAGATGAAGATAACAAAACATGAACCGTGGAGGAAAGCATTAATCTTTCTGGTTATTCTCAGATGAAACATCCCATAGAGTAATTGCCTCTTTGTTTTTGTTAAAACATAATATTCTTATGGGGGGCTCTATTGTATTCAAATCAAGATGCTATTTTAGTATTGACCTTTAAGAGAGTGTGGGTCAGTGCTGTAATACAGTACAGGTTCGGGGATGTATGGTAAATATCTTTGGCAAACCAAGATTGTCTTTATAAGTGTACTTGTTACTGTTGAACATATTGAAATATCTTCTATCTTCTTTATCATCTTATTGTATACTTTAATATGTTTTTTTTCTGTTTAAAAAAATCTTACTTTCTGTAAAAAGCTGTCTTTGTAGCTTTTTCCAATTGTTTTTCATTATAAAACATTTCAGACTTTCTTTATAAAAGTGCAGATCCAGGAATAAAAGTTCCTACTGATCTCAAAATTATAATCTAAAGTAAGTTGCTTTATCTTCATTTCTTTGATCAAATTATTCTTTAGCATTCTTTTTTTTTTAAACTTGACTGTGAACATTCAATTCACTAGTTGTTCATAGAGCTGTCCTGCAACTAAAAGTTATATTTAGCTGTTGCTTTAGATGTCAAAGAAAACAGGTCCCATGGGGTTCAACCTGTGCCTTCTTATGGTTCATACACTGTACAAAACTATAGTTTAGTTTCATTTCTACAACAGAGAACTCTCATGGATAAAACAATGCTTAGACACCTCTGAATGACCACTATACAGACAAGTAAGTGCGTTGCAACAATTGAATAGTTTTTATTCTATTGTAAAGCCTATTTAACACCTTTTTGTAATACCCTCTTTAAACAACAGACAATTAAAATGCAGAATGAAAAAAGCTACAAAGACAGCTTGTTGCTTGTGAGACCCTTCCTCTTCTAGGCCCTATTGCTGTAAACGTGTATGTGCTCCACTTTCAGTAGAGAAGACGACCCAATGATCTACTGATCTGCTCAAGGCTTATGGCAAAGCTATGATTTAGCTCTTCATCTGAATGCAGTCTTATTGGACAGTAAACTCAAGGAGATCTTGCCTTACTATCTTCAGGTAAGGCTGCTACCACAGTGTCAATACCAGTCTGATCCTGGAATTAATGGAGGCATTTAATTTTAACCAGACCTATAGCATCACTACAGATAGCATATGGGTAAACTCAGATATAGAGGCAAATTTGAAGCTGCAGCAATTCTGCCCTCTGCCATTTGTGGGGTTTTGCAGAGGATTGTCAAATGTGGAGCAGACCTTCCTGTGAGAATGTTGATAGAGGTGGCTATTACAATCAAAACAATCATTTCAATCATAGTAAAATGTTTTCCTTTTCCAACCAAGAAATAGCATACTCAGGCATGAAAGAAAGATATCCATTTTTTCTGAATTACTCTTGAATATACTGTATGCTTGCTTGAACTCTCTGAGCTTATAACAAGGAATCACAAATAAAAATAAACTCAAACTCAAATTAAAATGCTTACTTTTCTCCAGGAGGGCATTTCATATTATAGACCTATGTATGGGATGTGAAAACACAAAAAGCAGCACATTATTCTGAATGGAGGATTCTTAATATATACCACATCTGAGTGCTCTGAACTAAGGTGCTTGTATAGCAATGCTGAAATGCTCTTCCTCACATCAGTATAAAGTTGGACTTTTTTAAAAAAAAATCATTAACTCTTTCTAAATAGGAGTTGTTTTGTTCTGATCCATGTGGTTGGGTAACAACATGTCTAAAAAGCTAACAAACATTTTTTCTGAGGACTAATTGAAGAATAAACTCCATCTCTTGCTTTTTCAAAAAGATTCCACTATACTGTAGACACTTTTTTTTTCTAATGGTTTCTAATGGGGATGCCATTTCTGGTTTGATCCAGACATCTGCAAACGGTCTGTGTCTGTGAGGCTAGTTGAACTAGTTTAAAAATGCTGTTGGAGCTCAAATAGCCATTGCAATGCTTTTCACAATGGCTTCTCTGCTCCTGCACACACACGTTCTTTAGGTGTTCAATAATAGCCCTCCACCTTTTAGGCCACCTGGTGTATAGCCTACCCGTGATTGTCCCTGTTTGCAGAAGGATTAAACTTTGGCTGATGAACCACTTTGTGCTGACTGGTCATATGGGACTGGTTCCTGCTCCTAGTTTCTAGTAGCTAAATCATATTAAAATACTTTCAAGATATTAATTTTCTGTAAGCAATTGATGCTGTTGTGATGCAGTTGTCTCCAGGGATGTTATAGACAGAGAAGTGGTCTGCATGGTCACCAAGGAGATGGGAAGTGTGGAACAGACATTCTAATAACATGTCCAGTTATCCAGTAGTCCAGTGCTCAGCTATCACAGGCAACCACATCATATAATCCTTTTAATCAATTTATGAAGTCCTATGTTAAAGTAATTAGTTTTTTTCCCTATTACCTCATGTGAAAGGAGCAGAAAAGTAGTACTCCAGGCTGCCTATAGTGGCTACGGGAGAAACAGCCAGTGAGACAGGTTGCAAGGAGCAGCCAATCCAGAACCAAGCAGGCTCACATAAAAGGAGCTGCAGGGTCAGAGTCACTCAGTTGCTGCTTGGAGCTGGAGGAGTAAGTATTATGTTCCTGACTGCTTGAAGGAGCAGTACGACCGCAGAGAAATCAGTAGCTAGCAGGGATCAGGGATGTAAGAGAGCGCTCCTGGCTGACTGCTGGAACTGAAAACAGAGGAACAGCTGGAGGGTTTGAGAGTGATTAGGTAAGGAAGCAGAGAGACTGGGAATGAGAGGAAGGATAACAAAAGGGACCCAGATGAAGCTCCAAGCACAGAAGGATAATGTGGGAACCCAGACAGAATCTCAGGCACTGAAGGATACAGTTGGGACCCAGACAGATTTTCAAGATCAGCCAATTATGGTGGGAACCCAAGGTAGACCATGCAGTGAACAGGTCAGAATAGGGGCTCAGACAGGATTGGCTCAAGAGGAAAAGATAGAGCAGGCAGATTATATGGAGTACCCACCTAAATGTTGATTTCCACTATACCAGAGGAGGGGGCCACCCTAATAAACCTCAGCAGCAGGCTGTTCCAGAAGCTCACTCCTTTGTTGATTTTCCTGTTCAGAGAGGGGTAAGAATGAATTAAGAATGCAAAGAAGAGAGAGAGACTGAGTACATAAATGGTAGTGATTAGTTTAATAGAATTTAACTGAAAAATTACACTCCAGAGAGGGAGATTTCCAGTTTTATTGCGTTCCACAAAATTCCACTAAACCAAACTGCAGCCTGGTATCAAATTCCCATAAGAGCTTTGTAGCCTCTGAATAATACCTCACTTGTTAGTCTAAAGTGTGTGTGTGAGGGAGGGGTGACATGGACACCAGGTGCTTAACACCAACAGCCTTCGGCAAATTAACTGTTTCATAGATATCACATACTCTCACTGGTCTCACTCTGTGGTTTCTAAATACAATGAACTGTCCTGTGGCATCTTAGAGACTAACAAATATATATCATGAGCTTTCCTGGGTAAAACCCACTTCATCAGATGAGTTGGAGTGGAAATACTATGGTTTCTAGTGCTTGCTGGGGCCTGTGTAAAACTGACCACATAAGGCTAACTCTCCACCCATTAAACTGTAATGAAAGATGGTAAATAATGGTAAAAAAAACCCACAAAATACTTTTCTAATGCTCCATTTCCGTGCAAGTAATTGTTGTAATTGCCACATGAGTGATATGTGATTGCAGATAGGAGGGAAGGTACCTGAGGATCATGCTGTGAAAAAGTTTGAGAAGCCCTGACATATACATTATTACATAAGCCAACATTATTTGGCTAGCCCTGTCTGTCACTTTCTCTCTAGAATTATGGGTGTCCAAGAAGCATTTATTTATTTTTTATTCTTATTAGGGACATTAATTCCTTTTTATGTAGTGTAAATTGTGTGAAAATACCATACATACTAAGGCTACCCTGGAAATATGTGTAATAACTAAAATTAAAATCTACAGAAAACCTGGGGAGGAGACATACATGTTAGAGCTATTTCACTGTTATTTTCTGAAAAAATGGGAAAAATCAAAGTGTCCACCAGATCCAAACTGATAAAATAAGAATTGTATTCTCTTCATTGCTTTTTCTCCCACTAATTTCCCACTTCACTTCCCAAAGCTCCCCAACACAAAAGCAAACTCAGTCATAAAGCATGTGAGCACTTCCGATGTAATACATTATTCCAATGACACTGGCAGCTGGATTCCTCTAGACGTGCTAGTGAACACAGGATAGTTCCCATAGGATGGCAACAATAAGAAAGAAAAACCCTCCTCCAGAAAGATGAATCTGCATTGTGAGCCATCTTATTTTCTGAGATTAATTTGAAAGTTTCCAGGCAGGCAGTGAAATCTTGAGGATGAAGGAGATGATGCAATATAAAATTAAATTTTCCATCTCTGTGGTACTCCCCTGCCATCACCTATTTTTCCAAGGACTTCCACATCCCTGTGTTAGAAGGATGGCACTAGCAATAGCACCTTCTGCAAACAAGCCTGTTTCTAGTAAAGGGGAAAAACATGCTGTCATACCCCTTTAATGTTATCTTCCTTATTAGAGAAAGAACACTATTGCTTAAAAGAACTATGAGTAAATGATACAAATGAAGGGTCCAGTGAGTACATGAGTAATTGGCAAATCATATGGCAGTCATGTACATCTAGCTAAATATTGTTTGTACTTCATTAATTGAACTATAGATAAATTAACTCCATAGCAATCAGAGACAAATGCATCTAATGCCCAGTCATATTATGCTGTCATATTGCTTTATTCTACTGTACCATGAAATTACTTTTCTCTGCAGTTTTAAAACATTTATATTTTTTGTAGAAAAACAAAATACATTTAAAATTCTTTCTGCCTATGAAAGTGGGTGTGTGTTTAATTAACTGCAGACAACATGCTGCATAAGACTGGAGGAAGACATGTGCTCCTAATATTATGAGCCTTTTTTGGTCTAAGGGAGTGTGGAGTTGAATCTTTAAAAGTAAGTCAAGTAAAGGACAAAACTTTTTTAACTGGAACCCTTCAGAATCCCCTGGGATACTTACATGAAGGGGAAAGGAGTCCAGGAAAACTGGCAGTATTTTAAAGAAGCCTTATTAAAGTCACAGGAAGAAACCATCCCGATGCACAGCAAGAAAAGCAAATATAGTAGGCGACCAGATTGGCTTACCGGGGACATCCATGGTGAGCTTAAACACAAAAAAGGAAGCTTACAAGAAGTGGAAACTTGGACAGATGACTAGGGAGGAGTATAAATATATTGCTCGAGAATGCAGGGGAGTTATCAGGAAGGCGAAAGCGCAATTGGAATTGCAGCTGGCAAGGGATGTGAAGGGTAACAAGAAAGGTTTCTACAGGCATGTTAGCAATAAGAGGGTGATCAGAGAGGCTGTGGGGAGCCCTTACTGAATGAGGGAGGTAACCTAGTGACAGATGATGTGGGAAAAGCTGAAGTACTCAATGCTTTCTTTGCCTCTGTCTTCACGGACAAGGTGGGCTCCCAGACAAATGCACTAGGCAACTCAGTATGGGAAGGAGGTAGACAGCCCTTGGTGGGGAAGGAACAAGTTAGGAACTATTTAGAAAAGCTAAACATACACAAATCCATGGGCCCTGATTTAATGCATCCGAGGGGACTGGAGGAGATGGCAAATGTCATTGCAGAGCCTTTGGCCATTATCTTTGAAAACTCGTGGAGATCGGGAGAGATCCTGGATGACTGGAAAAAGGCAATTGTAGTGCCCATCTTTAAAAAGGGGAAGAAGGACAATCCAGGGAACTACAGACCGGTTAGCCTTACCACAGTCCCTGGAAAAAACGTGGAGGGGATCCTCAAGGAATCCATTTTTAAGCACTTGTAAGAAGGGAAAGTGATCAGGAATAGTCAACATGGATTCACGAAGGGCAAGTCATGCCTGACCAATCTGATTAGCTTTTATGATGAGGTAACTGGCTCTGTGGATATGGGAAAGTCAGTGGATGTGATATACCTTGACTTCAGCAAAGCTGTTTATATGGTCTCCCACAATATTCTTGCCAGCAAGTTAAGGGAATGTGGATTGGAGAAATGGACTGTAAGATGGATAGAAAGCTGGCTAGACTGTTGGGCCCAACGGGGAGTGATCAACGGCTCGATGTCAGGTTGGTGGTCGGTTTCTGGCGGAATGCCCCAAGGATCAGTTCTTGGACCAGTTTTGTTCAACATCTTTATTAATGACCTGGATGAGGGGATGAATTGCACCCTCAGCAAGTTTGCAGATGACACTAAGCTAGGGGGAGAGGTAGATATGCTGGAGGAAGGGATAGGGTCCAGAGTGACCTGGACAGATTAGAGGATTGGGCCATAAGAAATTTGATGAGGTTCAACAAGGAAAGTGCAGAGTCCTGCACTTGGGACAGAAGAATCCCAAGCATTGTTACAGGCTGGGGCCTAAATGGCTAAGTAGCAGTTCAGCAGAAAACAACCTGGGGATTACAGTGGATGAGAAGCTGGATATGAGTCAACAGTGTGCCCTTGTAGCCAAGAAGGCTAATGGCATATTAGGGTGCATTAGGAGGAGCATTGCCAGCAGATCCAGAGAAGTGATTATTCCCCTTTATTCGGCTCTGGTGAGGCCACATCTGGAGTACTGTGTCCAGTTCTGGGTCCCCCACTATAGAAAGGATGTGGATGCATTGGAGAGGGTCCAGCAGAGGGCGACCAAAATGATTAGGGGGCTGGAACGCATGACCTATGAGGAGAGGCTGAGGGATTTGGGTTTGATTAGTCTGCAGAAGAGAAGAGTGAGGGGGGATTTGATAGCAGCCTTCAACTTCCTGAACAGAGGTTCCAAAGAGGATGGAGAAAGGCTGTTCACAGTAGTGACAGATGGCAGAACAAGGAGTAATGGTCTCAAGTTACAGTGGGGGAGGTCTAGGTTGGATATTAGGAAAAAACTATTTCACTAGGAGGGTGGTGGAGCACTGGAATGGGTTACCTAGGGAGGTGGTGGAATCTCCATCCCTAGAAGTGTTTAAGTCTTGGCTTGACAAAGCCCTGACTGGGTTGATTTAGTTGGGATTGGTCCTGCCTTGGGCAGGGGGCTGGACTTCATGACCTCCTGAGGTCTCTTCCAGCTCTATGATTCTATGAGAAGCCTGAAATAGAATTCTGAACAGCCGTGGGACCAACAGCTCGCCCAGAAGGGGCAAGGCCTCCGGCAGAAGAGGCGGGACTGGAGCTAATTAGCCCTCAGTGCTGCCTGAAGCATGTTGCAGCACTCCAGCAACAATGTAAAGGGTTCAAGGCTCTAGCTGCTGCTGCTACTGGACCTTTTACGGTCACTGGGCCTCAGAGCAGTTGCCCCCTTCTCCCTCCTCATCAGTGGACCTGCTGACCAGCAACTATGCATCAATGCCTAAGGCCAGATTCATCCTTGGCACAGCTTCATTGATTTCAGCCGAGTGATACCAGGGATTAATTTCACCCCAGGATTCCAGAAGTGGGATACTGCCTCACTCACGTTTACAAGCGCATAGGGAAAGCCATTACTGACTCTCTCATAGAACTATTTACAGGAGGAAGTATTTTAAATAAATGTATCGTACTGGCCAGCGGGAGGTTGCAGCCATCCTATCCCTTAGTCCAGGGGTTCTCAAACTTTTTGATACCGCGACCCCCTAAAATGCTCATTGAATTTGTGTGAACCCCCCACCCCACCAAAATTGTTGAACAAAAAAAAGAAAAAGGAAGCCAAAGAAAGTTGTTAAGCAAAAAACAAAAACGCTTGACTCATCCCTCCTGTAGTCATTTTGTTGCAGGGAAGCCGCTGGCGCCGCGCTCCGGGGCTGGCACCCCCTCCCGCAGTGTGCCCAGCACGCTACGCAGCTGTGGGAGGGGAGTGCACTTCCAGAATCCCTGGAAGTGGCGTGAAGGACCCCGGCAGCTGCGACCCCCCCCCCCATAAGTTGGTCGCAACAACACACTTTGAGAAACGCTGCCTTAGTCCTTTGAGAGAGATTAGGGGATGGCAACAGCAAAAGCATCATTGATCAAAATTATTATAAGCACATCCATGTGAAATAATTGCCCAAATAGTACAAGAAAAAGAAGCAACTAGTGACATTGAAAGTTTAAATTAATTTTACTTCATTTTAGATTTTAATTAGGTTTAAATCCATTGAACTTCCAAGTCATGACCCATACTCCTTGGAAGGTGAATACACAGGTGAGTGCTAGCTGAGTGAGTTCCCTATAAGCTAGCAACCTGGAAGAGTGTCACCTTAAAAGTTCACAGTTGCAATCTCTAGCTACATGCTAAGATTGTTGCCTGAAATAATGACTATCTGTGACAGTTGTTCTACTCAGTTTTAGGATCTTAGGTGTCTTCAGTATGAGCTAAAATTATAGGTACGCTAACTCACTCTTCTGTATAGAGCTGTGAATAGCAGACTTGCTGAAAAATTCATTTTTCTGGGCATAAATTATTTTCAAATTCTGAAAGAATTCAACACTTAGACTGTGTCTGCACTACAAAGAAAAGTCAGAAAAAAGATACACAAATTGCGGCTCGCAGTTTGCATCTTTTTCCGCTTTTCTTCCGAAAGAGGCTTTTCTGACATTTGGTCCGTCTACATGAGGCCAAATGTCGGGGGAAAAAAAACCCTCTTTCGGAACATCCCTTCTTCCTCATAGAATGAGGTTTACAGGGAAGCCGAAAAAACGTGTCTGCTTTTCTAAAAAAATTTTTGGAAAAGCAGACACGTTCCTTGGACGCGGCAGATACTGGAGGTATCCCAGAAAAGCTCTGCAGTGTAGACATAGCCTTAGTCTCAGGCAAAAAACAAAACAAAAATTTTGCAAATGTCAAAGAATTTCATTTTGAAACTCTTAGAACAAAATATTTTGACATTTTGAAAAAGTGTTTAATTTCAACGTTTAGGCAATTGAAAAGGGGGTCATGAAAAGTGACCCAAAATTCAATGAAATTCCCTCCCAAAATAATTTTAGCTCAAACAAGCCCCTTCACTCAACAGGACACATTTTTCAATTGACTTTACTAGGAAAAAAACAAAAAAGAAAATCAGCTGCAGTTCAAGCTGAACTGATTTTTTTCTGATTTTCAGTCTGGCCCCCAAACAAAAAAATGTTGATTATCTGATCAGCTCCACTTCTGTACTTAATAATGCTTTATATGATTCGTATATTAATTTCCTTAGTTTCATTTTTCTTTTCTTTCTGTATTTTGCTCCCAGACGATGTTTCATTAGCCAAGGCAAGATAAAAATGGAGAGCATTAGTGGTTCATTTTTTTAGTATGCCGTATGGTCATGGAGCTCCTCTGCATTCAGAGTGTTTCTTACTTCAAAATAGGTATCACTTTCCTTATTACGATGTAGTTGCCTTCCTGGCTACTTTAAAATATTAGGATTGGAAACTTTCAGAGATGTGTGCTGGCTATTCTTACATTTGGAGATGGTGTGCTCAGGAGGATTAACATGATGAGACTTCCAAATTTTGCCAGCATGTGCTGTTCTGGATTCAGAAGCTGAACCAAATAAATAAAACATACCTGTACTATTTAATCTATTTCTCAGTGTCCTGAGGGGAAAAAAAATATTATGGATAAAATGTGCTAATGACAGAAAGATTGCAGGAGTGGTAGATGAAGAAGAGAAAAGATTATTGATGCAGAGCAATCTAGATCAGTGTTTCTGAAAGTGTTCCACAAAATCACTTTCAGAAACACATTAACTGGATGCCCCGGTTTGTTTATTTACTGGCACTGTGGCCATGAAGCCTCATGGCTCCCATTGGTGCAAAGGATGAAACAGAGACAATGGGAGCCGTGGGAAGTGGTGGCCCGGCTCACACCGCTTCCGGCGGCTCCCCTTGGCTGCAAAGGATGAAACGGAGCCAATGGGAGCCACGAGGCTCCATGGCCATGGCACCAGTAAATAAACAAACCGGGGCAGCCAGTTAATGTGTTTCTGAAACTGATTTCACAGAACACTTTCAGAAACACTGATCTAGATCACTTGATAAACTGAGCTCAAGCAATATGTATTTTAATATGGCTAAATGCAAATGTGTATGGCTAGAAACAAAGAACTAAGGCCACAATTGCCTGATGGAGATTTCTATCCTGGGAAGCAGACACTCTGAAGAAAAAAATGGATAATGGTTAATAAGCAGAACATGAGCTCCTAGTATAACATTATGGCCAAAAAGGCCCATGTGATCCTGGGATGCACAAACAGGAGACACTCAAGTAGAAGTACAGAGGTTGTTTTTCCTGTCGGATGCAACCACTATGGAATACTGTATACAGTTCTAGTGTCAACCGTTCATAAAGACTATTGATAAATTGGAGAGAGTTCAGAGAAGAATGGTTACAAGATTGGAAAGCGTGCCTTATAGTGTGAGACTCAAGGAATTCAATTTATTTAGATTATGAAAGTGAAAGTTATGGACTTGATCATAATCAATACTTATATAGAGAACAAATATTTCATAATAAATTCTTAAATCTAGAAGACAAGTATAATAAGATCCAATGGCTGGAAAATAAAGCTAGACCAATTCAAAATGGAAATATGCTACAAGTTTTCCACATTAGGATTATTTGCCATTGAACAATAATAGCAAAAGTGGTCAATTCCTCATCACTAGTACTTTTTAAATCAATGTTGGAATTTTTTCTACAAACGTTATGCTCTAGTTTAAACAGGAATCATTTTGGAAAAGGTTCTACAGCCTGTATTATGCAGGAGGCCAAATCAAATAATCACAATGGTCCCCTCTGGCATTATAATTTATCTATCTATATAGATACAAGCCTTTTTTCAGAGAATCCGAAGATCTATTGGGTACCTTTTCACTATAATATGGACATAATCTGCAGTCCTTTAGATTAATGAGTTGTGTCTCAAGCTTTACAAGTTATTTCTCAATGAAATTGTAGAGGTCAGGGCTGTGTATCTGAAGATTGTCAACTCAAAACTGATTATATTGGGGGATGGAAAATGCATGTCAATTAGTGTGAGAATACTGGAATATGCAAAGGAGAATTGTTAATACCAACATTTTGGGGAGGGACATAAAATCTCCTGCTGCATGAAACCAGTAAGGGATTAGGAAGAAATTTTCATGGGATCAGATTTGACACGTCTGCCTACAGTGGGATTGTTACATCTTCCACTAAGATGTGTGGTTCTGGGCAGTGCTGGAGTCAGAATACTGGGCTGAATGGACCAGAGGTCTGACGTGAAATGTCAGTTCCTGTTTTCAAATTATTTCTTTTTCTGAGGGGTTTTAGCGACACTCCTTGACTCCCTACGTGTACTTGTGAAAGCCTCCGGCCTCCCATATGAATGTTGAAAAATAAATAAAAATAATAACTTCTTTTAACACATAGGCTATGTCTACACCACTAGTTTTCTCGGCAAAAAATATGCTAATGAGGGACTAATTTGCATGAGTCGTGATCTCATTTGCATAATTTCTGCCGATCCATTTTTGCACTGGGGTTTTTTCGCAAAAACAAGCAATGTGGATGTTTTCTTTTTGTGCAAAAAACCCTTTTTCCGCAAGATCGGTATACGTCCTTTTTTGGGGCATAAGGATCTTGCGGGGAAAGGGGGGTTTGTGCAAAAAGAAAATGTCCACACTGCTTGTTTTTGCGCAAAAACCCCAGTGCAAAAATGGATCGGCAGAAAATATGCAAATGACATCATGACTCATGCAAATGAGTCACTCATTAGCATATTTTTTGCTGAGAAAATTCGTAGTGTAGACGTAGCCATAGTCTTTTCCCTTTTCATTGAAGTATTTAGATCATGTCCTGAATCGAGCAGAATTTTAAGTGGCCGCCTCCTGAATAAATAGGCGCAATTGCTCCTTTTTTAAATGTTCAGATTCAAACTGATGCTGAAAATATACTTTTGTGGAGAGACTTTTAGTGTTTGAATTACTATGGTCTTTCACCATGTGGTCTGGTGTCCGGTTTAGCAACAATAAGCCCAAATACTTTATGCCCTTTCCAAACCATCAAAAATTCTATTTAGATCAGGAGTTAAGAGCAAAAGATTATAAATGCATAAAATAAAAGCTTGCTCAATGTTCCAGATATACATTATTTATTTGCATACAGTGTCACCTAGGCGTCCCAATGAGGAATGGGACCACAATGTGCAAATATTGCTAAGACAGTTCCTGCCCGAAAGTATTTATAGTCTAACTGAACAGAGAAGACAGAGAAAATAGTTTTGCTCCCATTTCTAGATGAGGAACTGAGGCACCAAGCAATTAGGTGACTTGCTCCCAGGCCATAGGAAAGAAGTACATTATGAGAGGCTGGAATTTGACCTAGATCTCCTCCAGGCTAGTTCAATATTTTAATCACAAATCCATGCTTTTTTCTGTCAGGGCTCAATGTGCAGGATTTGCTCTCTTAGACTGAGCTCTGAACATGAATTCCTCATCTACATTTTACTATGAATGGCCTTTCATAATTAACTCTTCATTTTTTTTAAGCTGAATACATTCAGAAGCTCTAAGACATGTTTTTTCCAATCCAGTCTAGTCTATCTGAAGCAATGAAAAGGCAACTAACCCACTATTAAAGTACCAGTAAGGCTGCCTGAGTAATGTCACATAAATTGATTAATGTTTTACTAGAGTCACTCATAAATATTACATCGAGATGATGAAATAAAAATGGAGGGAAGGCCTCTTTCATTTGGGAAACAGAAATGAAGTGCATAGAGCCACAGAAACTGATGCTTATGCAAGCACAGGACTAGGTGAAACTGTATCCAAAACAAAACAGAAATGACCAATAATCGAAATATCAAATATGGAGTAAAAAACACCATATAAAAGCTTGGGAGGTCACTTAATTTTTTGATTGTGGCTGGGAAAGTTCAGTCAATATAATGGGTTAAATTTCATGAAGAATTGAATCGTGTCAAATGTATAAAAGAAGTTTCTTACGTTCTAGATCTGTGGTCAGCAACTACTCTGTGTAGCCAGACAGGAAACCCCCCTCCGCCCCGGTAACATCTTGCTTGCCCCTCTCTGAGATGCCTGGAGCACACAGGGCACACAGAGCAGTAACATCAGCATAGTCTTTGAAGCATAGACAGAAGGCGTGGATATGCTGGCTGCTGTGACCCTGGATGGCTGTAAAGAGAGATACACCAATTGCTGACCGAGAGGCTGCAGAGGAGTGCCCTTGACTAAAACCCATATTGATACGAACACACACTCGTCCGGGGGGGAGGAATCTCCCGCCTAGTAAAGAATGTCCAGTACTCACAATTTAGTTATCTCTCTTGCAAGTGTAAATTAAGTTGAAACTCCCTTGTAAGAACTGGCATCACAAAGACAGACCAACACAATTTGGCATCTTAGATAAGAAAGAGGATACGAGCCCCTATGGGTATAAAGATGGGTCCAGCAGCACACTTACTCTGAGTGTCAATCTACCATCTGCCTGCTGGTCGGGTAAGGTAATTGCCTCCCGAGGTTCCATGGGGACGCCCACCTCGTATTCGTCTTTCCTAGGAATTGAGGGACCGGCCCTGGCTTGACCCGCTGGAGTCGAGAGGCACAGAAGGGGGTAAATATTGTACCTGGATGTGTCCTTTGTCTTAAGTGTACACGTAGACTTAGAGCTCTTTAAAGATTAAGCTGTCACTTGGTACCATTATTTCTATCTTCTATCTTTATTTTCTTTGTAACCATTTTTAAGATATATATTTGCTAGCAGTTAAGAAATAGAGCAATAGCCATTGTAACCATATGATTTATAAGCTTCTTTAATAAACTTGTAACTGGTTAAGCTTTAACCTGACTCCTTCAGTTGCTGTAACAGAACCAAGCACAATTTAAAAGAACTTCAGCCGGTCATAAGGGACAGGTATAGGAAGAGCTTGGGCGTTTTGGATCGTGTCACTCCCAGGTGACAGATCCGTTGGGGCATCTCTCAGTCTTCCCTAGACTGCCCGCTGCGAAGGGATCCTGTATCCTAGCAGCTGAAATCTGAGATGTAATAAGCTCTTCCTATAAATTCTGGGGCGTTTGTCAGCCTGTTGGCTGCCCTCCACGACAGGACCCCGGTCCTAGCGGTAAAGGCACAGACGTTAAACTTTCGGGGTGCCCTTCAGCCTCCTAGGCTGCCCACTGCGACGGGACCTTGTGTCTTAGCAGTTAAAGACTTGGGTGTCACACACACACACACACACACACACACACACTGCACACACACACACACACACACACTGCCCTGACCATCGGCTGACACTCTGACAGGTGATTTTGATTGGTTTGGCAGGGAGGCTACCAAATGCCAGCACCTCAGCGGCCCCTCCCCCACTGCTGTGCTATTTCTGCCCTCAACCTTGGAGCTGCCCCCTGGAAGCCTCCTGCTTGTTGTGTAGGGCAAAGGCGGGTGAGGGGGGCAGCACTGATGCCAGGGGGCCCTCCTCCCCCAAAGCCTCTACCCCCACTGCACAGAGCAAGGGGGGGACGTGACAGATCTCAAGATAGAGGAAACTTTCTGACCACTTTTGGAAGTGGCACAGGGCCGGCGGGGGTGGGGGGGTGAGCCTGCCTTAGCTCCATGGCACCACCACCTAGGAGCTGCCTGAGGTAAGCAGTGCCTGCATCCCGAACCCCTGCCCCAGTCGTGAACCTACTCCTGCACCCCAATCTCTAGCCCCAGGCCTGAGATCCCCCCGCACCCAAATTCCTTCCCACAGCCAGCATCCTGAATGCCCTCATGCACCCTTACCCCCTGTCCCAGGCTCAGCACAGAGCTCCCACACTTCTAACCCCTTAGCCCAAAACCAGAGCCTGCAGTCCCTGCCCCAGCCTGATGAAAGTGAATGAGGATGGGGAAGAGAGGAAGGATGAAGTGACCAGGGAGGGGACTCAGAGAAGGGGCGCAGAAGTAGGTGGGGGCAAGAGTGTTTCAGCTTCAGGTAGATCCTGGATTGCATTTAAATTCAAAAAGTTATCTAATGCTTTAAAAAGTTGGAGACCACTGATCTAAAATAAAATAATAGACTCTACTAGCAGAATTCAGTTGTGTGTTTGGTTTCATTAAGAACGCACAACATTTTAACCCCTGTTATTAATACATCCTGAAATATTCCATCTCCAGTTCTTCAGAAAATAATGCATAAGTTGGGCATAAATGTTATAAAGAAAATCAATTGCCAAACTGAGTAGTTAACCAATAGAGGAAATAAGATAGGACCCAGATAATATGCATAGCAGCAAAGGAACATTATAAAGCTTGAAAATTAGGTCAGCTTGATCTTCCAGCTGTAGAAGAGATAAGCAGCAGACTGCATAAAGTAACATACCGCTATTATCCAGTGGCTTTTATTAATAAAATATCCCTGGATAAAGCAAAAATTACGGGTATACCCCATTTGCCATGGCATTTGGAATATATTATTTTGTACAGCTATCTTTCAATAATGCTATTGCACAGATAGTATTCTTCGGGATGAAGGTAGAAAATGATAATAATGCTTAAATCTGATTATATGGCTGGTATGTTTAAAATATTGGTGAAAAAATATTGAAAGGACAATAACAGACGTTATTATGAAAATGCCAATAACTTCAAAAGAGAAAAACAGCAAGCAAATGGTCTGGTAGCACTTTATAGATTAACAAAACATGTAGATGGTATCATGAGTTTTCGTGGGCACAGCCCACTTCTTCAGATGACCGGAGTTAACTGTTTTCTGTAACAGACTAACTCAGCTACCCCCTGAAGCTTCAAAAGAGAAGAAATTCTGAGAGGTGGTTATGTACTTTTCCAAACTCATACCACAAATATCCACGGATGCTGCTCTACTAAGTGTTAGTGCAGAAGTCTGAGAGAAACATGATGGCTGCGTCTAGACTGGCATTATTTTCCGCAAATGCTTTTAATGGAAAAGTTTTTCCATTAAAAGCATTTGCGGAAAAGAGCGTCTAGATTGGCACGGACGCTTTTGAGCAAAAGCACTTTTTGTGGAAAAGCATCCATGCCACTCTAGTCACGGTTTTGCACAAGAAAGCCGTGATCGCCATTTTCGCCATCGGGGTTTTTTTGCACAAAACGGTTCTCAGCTGTCTACACTGGCCCTCTTGCGCAAAAGCATTTGTGCAAGAGGGCTTTTTCCCCGAATGGGAGAGTCATTGTATTTGCGCAAGAACACTGATGATCATACATTAGATCGTCAGTGTTCTTGCGCAAATTCAAGCGGCCAGTCTAGACAGCTGGCAAGTTTTTCCGCAAAAGCAGCCGCTTTTGCGGAAAAACTTGCCAGTCTAGACACAGCGATGTGTTCAAAGTGGGATTGTCGCATTCAATGGGACAGTGGCATTGACAGTTGCAGGATTCAGCTCACAACCTCTGAGATGGTAGAAAGAACTATAAATGTAATCTCCTGCATTATTTTGAATACACAATTGCAAGTGCTCCAAAAAGTAGACTACAAGCAGTTTTTGTAGAGCACTTCAATTGTTTTTGGGCTCATGACTCAAGTCAGAATAAACTTTCATGTCCAAACTGAATCAGAGGCATGCATTGCGTTAGATTGAAACCTTGCAATCTGCTCGAGTAAGAAGCAGAACACAGTTCGGCTGCTTCAGAAGTTGAACAGAAACCAAACTGTGTGATTTATTGCCCGGTGCTTCATTAATGAGGTAAACTGTGTGAGCCATTTTCCTTGCATAGCTTACTTCCTCCCACATTCTGTCTGTGCAACTCTGGCAGGTATGCTGCAGGTGAAGGGCCAAGCTTCCGTCTACTCTACACCCACTTGCTACCCAGGCTATGTCTACACTACAGAGTATTTCTGGGAAAACAGCCATTTTTCTGAAAAAACTTCACTTACATCCACCGTGCAATCAAAAGAACAGGGTTTTTTCCGACATTTGTAAACCTCTTTCTACGAGGTAGAAGCCTTTTTCTGAAAGAGCTCTTTCAGAAAAAGGAGTGTGTGGATGGGGAAGAGGGAGCTCTTTCAAAAGAAGAGGAAAGAGGAAAAAGCACAGGTGCCCTGGTGGCCACTCCATCCATAGTAATCACAGCTTACGTGCGAGATAGTGTCCATTTAGTGTGGATGCTATCTTTCGAAAAAGCAAATCGCTTTTTCGATGCGCTTTTGGCAGTGTGGACGCTCTCTTTCGGAAGAAGTTTTTTCAGAAGATCTCTTCTGGAAAAGCTTCTTCTGAAAGAAGCCTACAGTCTAGACACAGCCACACCTCCCCAGCAAGGTGAGCAACAGTCCCCTTAGCACTGCTCTCCATACTGAATGTCACCGGTGTTGGAAGCCTGCGCATGGCAATAAGGGAGTGCCTTTTGCTCCCTTAAATCCAGACTAGCTGCACTGATTTCTGTAGTTACACGAGATTTACACTGATGTAACCCAATCCATTTTAACCCCAACTCTCCTTTTTCAAAAGAGATTGTGCGCGCGCGCGCGTGTGCATGTGCACATGCACACGCGTTTGTGTGTTTACAGAATGTTTTTCTGAGATTTTCCAGATGAGATTACATGGTGGAGCAAAGTTTAAAAACCAAATTATAATCTCTGGAAATCAGGGTTTAGTATTGGAATATTAAATTAACATTTCCTTCTCTATAGAATCACAAATGGCAACTCTCTCATGAAAGAATAGTTATTTCCTACTTAATCTTCCAGTCATATATGTCTGCCACTGGGAGACCTCATGGTTAAGTGCAGTAAGACAAAGTTATTTGTCTTACTTTAGGAACATATAGAGACAAACCCATGGTAATTTATCACTACAGACAAACTAAACGAAAGAGACTATCTTGGTAGTACCAGTGAATGAAGGAACAATATGTAAGAGTGTGAGGCTCAGCAGTGAAGCATACACTTTTAAAACAGAGTACATGGTATAAATGTAATTTGTTTTGATATCATTAAGAATTTCCAAATACTCCTCCTCCCACCCCTTTTTCTCGGATGAATGCTCAGAAATCAGAAAGAGCAAAATCTCTCTTTTCCCTTTCATATCTTTGATTAGCTAGATTCCGGATGTCTTTCAGAGCGATTGGTCTGGGGACTTATATTCTCAGTGAGCAACAAAACATTACTATTTCCTTTATTCTCACCTGTGTCATCACCATCAGATTATTTATTAATAAATATAATAATAGCAATAAAACCTTCAGTCTCGCAAACAGATTCAAGTTGTTAATCTCTGTTACTGACCTCCTTTCCATTTGTTGTTCAATGCTCTGAAAATCACCTGGCGTTGTCCTATTTTCTCATATCTAGGTATCAAATAATTTGAATTTGATACAGATCTGTGGGACTTTAATTTAAAAAGCAACGTACATTTTAAAAGTTTTTCAGTGCTACTGGCCCTATCCTCCTTCCCTCCCCACTTCCCTCCACATCCCCACATATATACATACCACAAAATCATTACGCAGTGCAGTTGTCCTTGGAGAACTCGTAGGCTAGCCTCTGTTGTCGTTTGGACCCCAACCTGTTCATTCCAACCCCTACTCTGAACTGCAGACTTGTCTCCAGAGCAAATGAGTTCAATTTTTATGCTGCCTGCTGCATGCATAAATTTGCTTGGGCAGCGAGACTTTGACATGATTTTCCACAGAGCCTCACTATGACAAAGTCAAAGTCTGTGATCGGCTTGATAAAAGCCATATACAATCTCTTAGTGTTGTTTGGCATCCAATATTGGACTAAAGGCGAACACTTCAATGTTTCTCGTCTCGTGCCAGAACTATAGCAATACTGGCAACAACAACCAAATGCCATTATGCGGATGATTGTGATATAGTTACATGCTCAAAGGAGGATCTACAAACAGCCCTTAACTGCTCCTCTGAAGCTTACAAAAGCCTCAAGCTAACTCTGAACATTATCAAAACAAAAGTTCTCTATCAGCTAGTCCCTGGTCAATCATTCAACCCAGCAAGGAAGATCTACATTGACAGAGAAGAACTGGAAAATGTAAATGCTTTGCCTACCTTGGCAACCATCTTTCACAGAGGGCAGACATAGGTGTTGAGATTAATTGATTCATACACTGCTCCAACCTTGCCTTTGGCAGACCTTTACACAAGCAGTTCAACAAACCCAATATCAGAACACTCACTAGACTTTTAGTTTATAAAAAGGGTGGTAAACCTTGCTCTCCTTAACGGCTGTGAAACCTATAGAAAACACCTGGAAAACCTGGAACATCAGCACCAGCATTTTCTTTGGAAGATCTTCAACATAAAATGGGAGAATTGTCAGATTTAATATCAGTGTCCTCACAGAGGCCAACATCTTCCATGTTGAGGCCCTGATTATCCAGCACCAGCTGAGGTGGAGCAAGCACTATATGTGCATGCCTGATACTGTATTTACTTACCAAAACAACAGCTGTATGCCCAACTTACCGAAGTAGAAAGGAAATGGGGAGGCCAAAATAAATGTTTTAAAGATAACTTCAAGATAAACATCAAGAAGTGTGGCATTGATACCACATACTGGGAGAGAGCAGGCCAGGATAGGAATAACTGGCAAATACTTGTCAGAGAAGGAACGTCGACTGTTGAGGAAAACCACCTTGCCCTGGTTGCAGAAAAATGCTAGGAAAGAAAGGAAAGACAATTGCATGCAGAAATCTTGGCCCAACCATGGCTTCTAATACCACATGAAATGAACCTGTGGCTCAAGCATTGCACACCTCAATCACATAAGGACCCATACAAAAAACTGTGAAAGAGATAATCCTCAACCTCAACAATGATGATGTTGGGTAGATGCAATGAGGGAGAAAAGCAGGAAAGAAAAAAAATGGGTGGGGACAACTTTATTTATACAGTCTGGTCTCCAAATTAGTTGGTCAATATTATGGGAGAATAAAATTTAATTTCTGGATGGATAAGAATAGCTGAGTAGGTGTGGCAGAAGCTCAGAGCAATATTGCCAACCCCAAGAATTCAAAAATTATGAATTCAGACGTAAAAGACAAGAGAAGTTTAAAAATAATGAGATTTTCAAGTTTCAAGCTTTTTTATTAGATGCTTGAAAGGTTTCATCTGACAAAAGGGTTTTTTTGCCCATGCAAACTTATGCCCAAATAAATCTGTTAGTCTTTAAGGTGCCACATGACTCCTCAAAGCGTTTTTCATGAGAGCTAGAAACTTACTTTAAACAAAATGGAAGCTGAGATTTTCATGTCATGATATGTTCCCAGGGACTGGGTTTTTAAGAAAAACACCAAATATCACAAGGCTAACAGTAGTCATTAGAATTGGCAACACTAACATAGAGAACTTGCTTTCCAAATTCTTAAGCCAGGCCTATACTAGGTGGCAAAGTTGAACTAAGTTACGTGAAGAGTGTAGCTGGAGTTGGCATACCTTACTTGGACTTAGTGTGACGGGAGAAACTTTGGGGGTTGATGGGAGAAACTCTCCCATGGACTTCCATTACTCCTCACAACCTGGTGGAGTACTGGAATCGGTGTGAGCACGATCATCAGTCAATTTAACGTGTCCTTACTAGACCCTCTAAATGGACTCCCTGGGAAATCAATCTCCACAGCCTCAGTCTCCTGGTAAGTTTAGACAAGGCCTTAGTATCTCTGGCTCACCTAACTAAACTCATACCTTAAATATTTAAAAACTTAAAAAACAACAAATAGCCTAGTAGCGCTTTAAAGACTAACAAAATGTGTAGATGGTATCATGAGCTTTCATGGGTACAACCCACTTCTTCAGATGAAGAAAGCTCATGATACCATCTACACGTTTTGTTAGTCTTTAAAGTGCTACTAGACTATTTGTTGTTTTTTAAGACTAACTCGACCACCCCTCTGAAGCTCTTAAATATTTAGTTCTGAGTCTCTTCAGTCACAATCTGTAATTTGAATTTCAGCATTATGGGTACTTCTGTTTATACTATTAAAGTGAAACATGAGGCAGATGCTGAGGACCAAGTTCTCTACTGGTCCAAATTTGCAAAATGCCATTGAACTCATTGGAACGTCACCTGTTGGCACTGAAAGAGAATGTGGCCATATATGTTTTTAATATATTGGATCAGTTCAATACCTTTTAAAATATTGAAGGTTAACTTGCAAAAAATGACTGTTCCCCTTTTGGCGAAAGAGAAAAGCTCCCCTCCTCATCCTGTACTGGATAAGTAATGGCCCCCCACAATTCTTCTCCACCTCTTGGTTAGTGTGGTAAGAGCTCCCTCTTCTGTTACAATCTTCTATAACCACTGGTTCTATTCACGAAAATGATGGAAGAAAGGTTCAAGAAGACTGCCTAGTGTTCTTATGCCTTGCCCTGACAAAGGACAGTGTGTATGTGTGTGTGTGTGCGCACATCAGTCCATCCACTACTATTCATTATTATTTTCTGTATCAAACAGTAGACTCTCTTATTTTACCAGCCTGAAATTTGTCATATAAACTCTTCCATTTTTTAACAAGCTGATCAAAGCTATATAATATGAATTTTACTGTGAATGAGGGATTACCACATTGTTTGTTATTATAAATGTTCCTTTCAGACAGAATTTCAGACAGGTGGAGGCCTTTATATTGGATACCTCTTCACTAAGAAAAAACAAAGATGTTGTCTTAACTTGAGTCAGCTAAGATGTCATTTCATTCTTGGACAAATCAGTTTTCTGGGTCCTTACATCTAAGAATCACAACATCCAAATAGATGGGATTGTCACATTTGGTAGTAAAGCAAAGGCAAAATACCCAGTGCTAACCTGCTCAGGCTCTTATACATCCAGATGTTGGAAGAAATTTATTTAAGGCTGAATAATCTGTAAGGGCGAGATTCCAGATCTTCAAAGATAATCCCCATGGAAGTTAAGCACCTAAATACCTAATGATCTGGGCCTTAGGAACCTAATTGTATCTTTAGGCACCTAAAAGCAACATTTAGGGACTACTGACATCCACAAAACTACTGCTCAGCTTCTAGTTAACCCTGTAGACATTTATGTTTCTTCCAGTGGACATGGACAAACATATTTAAGTAAGTCTTGGTGCCACCAAGCTCCTTGGCACTGTAGTCCTGATAGGATTTTCAAACTAGGCATTGTTCTCATATGTAACGTGCCAGTTCTGGTTGGTGTGTTCATAGCATGCCTAACCGGCGTAAGCAGCAAATGGTAAGTTCTATGTTCATCTAGTGGTCACCCACAATGCTAACCACTGGCCTGGATATTTCATTGGACTTGACAAGCTGTAGATTTAACTATTCTGCTGAGCTCGGCATAAATGTTTCTTCCTCTGAGGTAACTATTATTTGACTAATTTTATCCTTGATTCCCTGCACTAGATACAGCAGACCACAGGCAAAAATGGGTGAGAGGTGGGAGACCCAGGTTTGATTCCCTGCCTTGATGCAGGCATTTATATGCATGTCTATCACCTCCTGGAAGGATCCCCTCACAACCAGGCTATTGGAAAACCTAAGTCTCTGTATCAGTCTCTCCTGTTGAAGTTGTTTCACTTTGTATAAGTAGTCATTGGAGCAGCAACTTGAATTTGACTTTCCCACATCTTAGGGAAATGTCCAAACTACCAGGCTATAACTTGAGTCCCTTGCTTTTCCTGCCTGCCTGGCCCATTTAAACAATGTATACACATTAGAACAGCTTTAACAGGAGTGATCAAGAAGCACTTACCCCAGTGTACCCCCATAGCTGCTACATGGACCACTCTCCTGAAAATAGGAAACCAAGTCCTTGCTCCATCTGGCAAAGTAGGGACTTGAAAACAGAGCTCTCACCTCTCCAATGAGTACCCTAAGCATGGGACTATAATAAGCTAAGGGCTAGTCTCACAAGTAAGGACTTACCTGGCTTAGGCATCTAACACCAAGTCAGGGTTCACAGCTGAAAATCCTGATTGGAGGGAAGCATCTTCCTGCAGCCTCTCAGTTAGGCACCTAAGATCCTAAGCCCCACCTCTTTCCTTTGCATTTCCTACTGGCTGGCTGAGGCACTTTCCTCCTCAACTTGCTGGCTTCTGTGTAGGAGAATTCTCTTCTCAAGCTGATTATCTCTCTATATGCCTGGGGAGCCTGGGTACATAACTCTGAAGCTGTGAATTTCACTGGGCAGCAGAATACTTAACAGCCAGGCTTAGCAACACTCAGCAGCGCAGTGCTTAAGTACCCCTTGTAAATGCAGCTTTAAATCCCCAGTGAAGTTGCCTCCCCCTCTCTGGGTTTTATATGCAGTATGTTACCAATTATGCTAACACAAGGAGATTTTTCAGTCTACAAAGCTCTTTGTCAAAATGTATCTGGAGCTACAGGAAATCAAGGATAAAATTAGTCAAATCACAGTTACCTCAGAGGAAGAAACACTTATGCCTAGCTCTGCTGAACAGTTAAATCTACAGCTTGTCATGTCAAATGAAATATCCAGACCAGTGGTTAGCATTAGTATCTGAAATTAGTTGGAGACAAATTGCTGTCTAGCCAGTGCAGACAACCTGCTGCAAAGGACTGGCTGCTCCTCATCACAGTCCCTCTTGGCCATCTTCTCTCTCTCTCTCTTTTTTTGAAAAGTGAAAAATAGCAATTACTTTACATTACAAAGTGAAGTTTCTCTTCTTAAAAGAGAAGTGAGGGTATTCTATTTCTTATCTCTTGGCTACTATTGATTGTTTCACAAACTTGCATTTCTCTTCGAATTAATAAGAAAACAGTGTCTTGTGAGTACAGAGTGTTTATTTTACTACAGATTTATTCCACGAAATCTAGACCAGCCATGTCATTTTCTTAACTAATAGCACGTGTGTGCTATCCCTAAGGGCTTTTACCTCCAGATTAGACACTGTTGTCATAGAAACAAATGGTAAATTTCCCATTCAATTTATTGAAATCATATAAACCAGCTCTCATAGATAAATATTAAAAATTAAGTCATCTAAGTCAGGGGTTCCCAAACTTTTTGATACTGGGGACCAGTAAATCCATTCACGAGCTTTTGGAGGACCGGTAACATTTATTTGCATATTCATTAAGCAAATGATGAATATGCAAATACATTGTTTCTGGTCCTCCCAAAGCCCCCAGTGTCAACTTTAGCCCACAGAAAAGTCAGTCGGGGGCCACACAAGTGAGATACAAAAACACAACCCCTCCAAACCCCTTAAACCTCACTAATGTGGCCCCAACTGTGCTTGTGAGTGCTGAGACAGAGTTCTGGGGAAGGGTGCCAGTGAGTGCTGGGGCAAGGGACAGGGTGCCTGTGAGTGCTGGCGCAGGGTACTTGTGGGGGCCTGGGGGGTGAAGGAGACAGGGACCGATACCTGGGGATCCTGTAGCTGCCGAGGCCCAGGAAGGGTGCAGACTCCCCCGTCCCCCAAACAGCGGCATGGTACTTGACACACTGATCCGTTGCACACCTGATGCCTTCCTGCGCAAGAGGAGGGGGAGTCCCGGACCGCGCCAGCCCCAACCGCTCGGGCAGCACGCGCTTGCTTCTCCGCTCCCCACGGCAGCACACGCCACCCGAGCAGCTTGAGCCGGCACAGTCCCGGATCCCCACCCACTCCCCCACACGCAAGAAGGCAGCAGGGGAACAAAGTCCCCAGCACACAATGGACCGGTGTTTTAGGTACTGCACCGGCTGTTGGGGCAGGGGAGAGAGCAGCCTACGCACTTCTGGGACCTGGCGCGCAGCTGCAGAACTGCCCCCCGACCACGCAGAAAGCCTGCCCTACCTCCACTGACACTGGGAAGTTCAGCATGGCGTTCATCTTGGGGTTGTGGGCAGCAAGGCGGGCTCTCGGAAAAATTTTTCTGAGGCCCGGTATTTTTTTCCTAAGGTCTAGTACTGGGCCACGGACCACAGTTTGGGAAACGCTGATCTAAGTCATTTTCTGGGCATCTTAAGCTTGTGAGCTTTATCCAGTTTTATCCATTTTGATCTTAATACAATCACAACTGGCAGGAGTAAAGTTTGCCAGCATTTGTAGCTGGTGAATTATGTGAGTTGTAATTTAAAATAATCACCTTTAACAGAAACAAAATCTTAAATTCAAACTCAAACTTTGATTTTTCTTGATCCATGATAGACACATTATGCTAAACTATCTATTATGTTCATGTTAAATCACAAGCTAGTCTAGGGCCTGGTTTCTATTACCTTGGGATAATATCCCAAAACAATGTAATTTTGGAGAGATCCTCCAAGTGGACACATTAAGAGGCTTCTAAGTTTATAGTGATTTTTGTAATTTCTTTAGTAATTTCCCCAAGATCACTGCAAATACTTACTGCCTTCTCTCAGGGTATGTCTACACAGCAAAGTTATTTGAAAATAACAGCCGTTATTTTGAAATAACTGTACTAGTGTCTACACAAGCCAACTGCTATTTCGAAATTAATTCAAAATAGCGGAGGGCTTATTTCGAACTTGGTAAACCTCATTCCATGAGGAATAGTGCCTATTTCGAAATTGATATTTCGAAATAAGTGCTGTGTAGATGCGGAATAGAGGCTATTTCAAAATAGGGGGCCTCCAGCCCTTCCCAGGGTGCCCTGCTGGCCACTCTGGCCCCAGCCAGGAAAACTCCTCTCCTCGGAGCCCTTAAAGAGGTAGTCTGGCCACAGTGTCTGCGCCAGCTCCAGGCCTGCCAGCCCAGAGCCAGTATTCGCTGCCCCTGACCCAGTGGCCCCAGCATGAGCCAGGCAGCCAGTGCCAGCCAGCCCTCCACCACTCCCCGGGCCCAGTCCCCCAGCTCCCAGGAGCCTGCCAGGGACCAGAGAAGGTGGGCGCCTTCCTGGTCCAGTGCGGAGATCATGGGCTTGATTGAGGTTTGGGGGGATGCCTCCAACGTCCATGATCTCCACATTAGACAGAGGAACACGGCCATTTACAGCAGGATGGCTGCCAGCCTGGCCACCAAAGGCCACATCCGAACCCAGGAGCAGGTTTGGATGAAAATTAAGGAGCTGCGGCAGGCCTATGCCAGGGCCACAGGGGGCAGCTCCCAAACAGGGACAGACCCAGAGACCTGCCCCTATTTTGACGCCCTGGATTGCATCCTGGACGGCGGGATGGTTTGTGCCCCCCAGGTGGTCATCGACCCTGGGGCAGAGGGCCCTGACCAGGGCATGGAGGAGGAGGAGGAGGGCCAGGAGCCGCAGGAGCCCGGAGGGAGCATGCCGCACAGCCAGGACCCCTGAGCTGTCCCAGCGGACCTGTCGCCAGTGTCATCCGGGGAGGCAACAACATGTGAGTGCCATCACTGTCCCCTTATGGGTGGGGGGTGGAGGGAGACCAGGGACCACGCACGTGGGCCTTGCTGACCATGGATCACGCAGCAACCTGTGCATGTGTGAGCACGTGGCCCCAGCTGGCTGCCACACAGGGGCCTTGGCCTGTTAGCCACACGCATGTGTGAAGAGACATGACATGCTCCTGACCCCAGGGTGGGACACAGCAGGACCCCCTCCCTCCACACCCACACTATATACAGCACAGGGGCATGGGTGCAGTCCCGGGGCAGCTCCCACTCCTGGGGATAGCAGGACATCCCGAACATGGCCTCTGTGCAAGCACATCAGCTCTGATGGTGTGGAGACCTGTCGTCCTCACCTTGCAGAGTGGGGCTGGGCTTCACCCTCTGTGTCCCCAGGGAGAACTGGGGACCACTTCTCTTGTTTCTCCACAGCCACACCAGCTGTGAGTGCAGGGCACACCACCCCGCCCGGGACATCCTCCCGCACCCGAGGACTCTGCAAGCCCACCCGTGCAGTGGAGGGGTACCAGCAGGAGCACCTGGGGGCACTGTGAGCCCTGCACCGCACCCTCGACCACTGGGTGCAGGAAGACCTGCAGTTCCGGCAGGAGCAGCTTGCCCAGGGCTGTGCCATCTGCGAGCACCTGCAGACCCTGGTGCAGAGCTTGTTGCCTCCTGCTGCTCCAGCCCCTGCTGCCTCCCCAGTTACCGCTCCTCCTCCCACTCCTTCTCCCCCTCCTGCTTCTTCCTCCACACCCTGTCCCCCCCCCCCCCCAGGGACGCCAAGGCCCCCGCACCCGCAGTGCTGGGAGACAGTTGGGCCGGTGAGACCCCCACCCCTGAGCCCTGAGCTGCTCCTCCCCCTTCCTCCCCTTGCCTCCCCCTGCCAGCTCCCTCCTCCCAGGTTTCCCCCTCCTCTCTCCCACCGTCCCTCCTCCCCCTCCTACCTTCTTTCCCCAGTCTCACCTGTTTCATTCCCCCTCCCCCCTCCACCCCAGTTTTGTTCAATAAAGAGACTTTGTTGTAATGAACACGTGTCTTTTATTGTACAGCAGGAAGGGGCGTTAGGGAGGGGTAAGTGGAACGACACGAGGGAGGAATGAGGCACAAGCCCCCAGTGGGGCACACCAGGGAGACTGTTCCTGCCTGCAGAATGTGCTGCCAGGCTCACAGCAACATGTCCAGGAGAAGCACCAGAGTGCCCAGGGGCGGCTCCGGCTCCATGCTGCAGAGTGCTGTGGTGTCCTGAGTGAGGGCAACCAGAGCACGCAGAGAAAAAAATGCTTTGCTGTCCCTCAGCGAGGTAGGCAAGCAAGCAGGGAAACCTGAGAACTGGCTGTCTGGAGGCGTCCCTTTAAGCACAGGCATCAGATAGCCTCAGGCAGCAGCCACACAAGGTAACTCATGCCCTGCCAGAACCAGTTCCAGCCGGCCTTAAATGTGATTCAGCATCCAATCAGTGTGGACACGCTATTTTGAAATAGCAAAACACTATTTCAAAATGCATTTTGTGTCTAGACGTGTTATTTTGAAATAAGATATTTCGAAATAACGCTGTAGTGTAGACATACATACCCTTAGAGAATTATTTCATTTTAAAGCAAGTTTGTGTCCCTGTTCATCTTCTCAAAATACTTTAAGTGCTGGAGAAACTGAATTTACCAACTTTTCTGGCTTCCTAAGTGTCAGTAATTTAATATATATAATTTCTACAGCCAGTAATTTCTAGGCAGGCAAACATCTGGAAATAGTTGTTGCAATCAGTAAAACAGACTTATAGAATTACCAATACATATGTGAGCCATCACTCCACCACGCTGGATAATTCTTTATCCTCATCTCCCAGCCGTTAGTCTTTCATATTTTAGCTTGCCGATTATTTTTGTTTATTATTTCTGGACAGGAGCTCCTAGAGGACTCAATTGAGATGAGGGCCCTGTTACAAAAAGGGGCTGCAGCTAGAGCCTGCAAAGATCTGAGCTGTGCTATGTCTTATATAACAGACTTTTTTTTTTCTGAGAAATTATAAACAGAGCTGCAGCACTGATTGCGTCCTTCTCGTTGTCACTGACTCTCTCACCTGGCACTTCCTATTCTACAGTCTATTACTGAAAAACTTTATAGATGTAAGAATATATGAATAGCCATGCTGAGTCAGACCAATGGTCTATTTAGTCCAGTTTCCTGCCTTCCAACAGTAGGCGCCAATGTCAGGCATTTCAGAGGGAGTGAACAAAGTAGGGCAATCATTAATGGTATGTCTACAGTACGTGGCTCCGTTGACGGAGCCATGTAGATTAGGTTTCTAGACATAGGGAAATGAAGCAGCAATTTAAATAATTGCCGCTTCATTTACATCAAAATGGCTGCCACGCTGTGCTGATCAGCTGTTTGGCGGCACAGCACGGTAGTCTAGAGCCCTTGTCGACCTCCCCGGTAAACCTCATTCCACAAGGCATAACGGGGCGGTTGACAAGGGCTTCCCTTGTCGACCACAGAGCGTCCAGACTACCGCGCTGTGCCACCAAACAGCTGATCGGCACAGCACGGCAGCCATTTTGATGTAAATGAAGCGGCGATTATTTAAATCGCCGCTTCATTTCCCTATGTCTAGAAACCTAATCTACATGGCTCTGTCAACGGAGCCATGTAGTCTAGACATACCCTAAGTGATCTACCTCCTGTTGACTAGTCCGAGTTTCTGGCACATGGAGAATTAAGGGTGACTTGGACTAGGGTGGTTGCATCCCAGACCATCTTGGCTAATAGCCATTGATGTACCTATCTTTCTTGAACTTATCTCATTTTTTTTACTCCGATTATAGGATCACAAAATTCCCTGGCTATGAGACCCATAGCTTGACTGTGTGATGTGTAAAGTTGTATTTCCTTCTGCTTGTTTTAAGCCTGCTGCCTATTCATTTCATTGGGTGAGTCCTGGTTCTTGTGTAAGGTGCAGGGGTAAACATCACTTCTTTATTCACTTTTTCCACATCAGTCGTGATTTTATACATATCAGTCAAATCCCTTCATAGTCACCTCTATTCTAAGCTGAACAGCCTCAGTCATTTTAATCTCTCCTCATACGAAGGCTCATCCATACCCCTAATCATTTTTTGTTGCTCTTCTCTGTACTTTTTCCATTTCTAATATACCTTTTTTGAGATGGGATGATGACTCCGGCACACAACATTTGACGTATGGGTGTATCATGGATTTACAGAGCAGCATGATCTTATTTTCTGTCTTATCTATCCCTTTCCTAATTATTCATAACATTGTTAACTTTTTTGACTGCTGCTGCTGCTGCTGAACATTTAGCATATGTTTTCATGCCTCAGACATCTACAAGAATTCTTTAAGGGTGTCAACAAGCATGTGGAAATAGTCTACTGGGACTTTCAGAATGTCTTTGACAAGGTCTCTCACCAAAGGCTCTTAAGCAATGTAAGAAGTAATGGAATAGGAGGGAATATCCTTTCATTGATCAGTATCTGGTTAAAAGATAGGAAACAAAGGGTAGTCAAAACAAGTTTTCATAATGGCGAGAGGTAAATAGTGGCGTCCTCCCAGGATCTGTACTGGGACCAGTGCAGTTCATCATATTCATAAAATGGTCTGGAAAAGGAGGCAAAGAGTGATGTGGCAAAGTCTGCAGTTAATGCAAAATTATTCAAGATAACTCAATCCAAAGATGGCTGGGAAGATTTATAAAGGGATCTCACAAAACTGAATGACTGAGCAACAAAAAGGCAGATAAATCCAATGTTGATAAATGCAAAATAATGCACATTGGAAAACATAATCCCAAGTATACATACAAAATGTTGGAGTCTAAATTAGCTGTTACCAGTTAAGAAAGATCTTGGAGTCATTTTGGGTAGATCAGTGCAGAGCTGGAAATAGAGACCAGATCTCGCTGACTCAGTCTCTTGCTTTATCTACTAGACCACACTACTTTCCGATCAGCTGAGGCTACCTGTACCCATTAGCAAAGCTTCTGACTGCTGATACATAAAGAAGAAGGACTATAATCAGCAATCCTGCCTAGATAAGTTTCCTCTAGGGATGATACATGCAGCCCCAAACATGGGTCAGCTTCCAACTTCTTAAGCCAGTATTTAAATATTCACTAGACACCCAAACCTCCATCATCCCTAGAGTGGAGGTGGAGGAGGGCTGCTGATGTGAGCATCTCCTCCTTTCCACCTCCACCACCCATGTACCCTATTCCGACACAGCTGGGGTACAGGGCTTAGGAGCAGAGCAGAACTGTTGGTAGCTGCTGTAGTCTGAACAAGCTTTCTGGTGAGTGCCTTAAAGAGAGAATGCATGCTCTCTTGTAGACTTCCTGGCATCCAGTGCTTGTGTACGGTCATGCTCTCTCACCCTTTTTTTTTTTTTTTTTGGCCTGCTGGATGTGATGGACTGTCTGCCGAGACTGATCAAGCCATTAGACCACTAGCCCTTCCTACTTACTTCACTTCTATGCCAAGAATTACCTTGACTAGGTCACTGCAAACTATGTGGCTCTAGGAAGAAGGATAAACAAGTTTGAGGCACAAGTCATGTTCTTGTCCATCCTCTCTTTTGAGGGAGCAGGCCCAGGTAGGGTACATCAAATTGTGGAAGTAAATATATGGTTGAGCACGTGGTGTCAGAGAGAGGGCTTTGGATTTTTTGACCATGGGATGATGTGCCAGGAAGACGGATGCATAGGAAGAGCTGGGATTCAATGAATAAAGAGAGGAAAGAGCATCTTCGCAGGCAGGCTTGCTAACCTAGTGAAAAGAGCTTTAAACTAGTTTTTCTGAGGAGTGGTGACCTAACCCCTGAGGTAAGTGTGGAAGTGGAATATCAGGAGGAAACACAAAGTGGAAGGTGAAACAGGGGAGGCCTCCTGATTCATACTGAGAAACTAGGGCAATTTGCTAGATATCTTAGGTGTCTGTACACAAGTGCAAGAAGCCTGGGAAACAAACAGGAAGAATTGGAAGCTTTGACACAGTCAAGAAACTATGATGTGACCAGAATAAGACAGTCGTATTAAGTCAGCAAAAGGGAAGAGTGAGGAGGGATTTGATAGCAGCCTTCAATGACCTGAAGGGAGGCTCCAAAGAAGAGGGAGCCAGGCTGTTCTCAGTGGTGGTAGATGACAGAACAAAGAGTAAAGGTCTCATGTTTCAGTGGAGGAGGTTAAGGCAGGATATTAGGAAAAAACTATTTAGTGAGGATGGCAGTGAAGCACTGGAATGGGTTATCAAGGGCACATCTACACTACTGGGAAGATCGATGCTGCCACGGTTGATCTTCCAGGGTTTGATTTAGTGGATCTAGTAAAGACGTGCTAAATCAAACTCAGAGGGCGCCCCTGTCAGCACCAGTACTCCTGCTCCTCACGAGGAGCAAGAGAAGCTGATGGTAGCATTTGCTCCTGTTGACCTCCCACTGTGTGGATGGCAATTTAAAATACATTGACTCCAGCTACACAATTAATGTAGCTGGAGCTGCATGTCTTAGGTCAACCTTCCACTCCAGTGTAGACCAAGCCCTTCGGAGATGGTGGAATCTCCAGCCTTAAAGGTTTTAAAAACTCTGGCTGGGATGATTTAGTTGGGGTTGGGCCTGCTTTGAGCAGGGGATTGGAATAGAGGGCCTCCTAAGGTCTCTTCTAACCCTAATCTTGTATGATTCTTTGATCCTATGTTAATTCTTAAGTGTGCTCTCCTTCCCTCCTTCACACACACTCTCCCTCTCGCACATGCATTCCCTCATGCATGCCCTCTCTAAGGATCTCTCTCACACTCTTTTGTGTGCCTGCACTCTCTCGCATGTGCAAGCACGCACACCAGCTCTCTCCCTCACCTGTGCTCTCACATGTGCATGTGCATACATTCTTTTCCATGGCCTTGCCCTTGCATGCCCACTCCCTCTATCCCTCACATATGCTTGCTCCCTCTTCGCCTGTGATCCCACACTCTCTCAAATGCTCTCTCTTGCGCCTGCACTCTCACACACGCGCCCATGTTTTCAAACATGCATGCATTCTTTCTCTCACGTTCTTGTACCCGCCCGTGCCCATGCCCTCTCTTGCATGCCCCCGTGCTCCCATATGCTCTCTATTGTGCTCTCTGTTACACGCTCTCTCATGAGTGCCTGCACCCTCCTGTGCGCACACTAGAGTAGCCATATTTTGTCTCCTGGTCTCAAGTATTGTAACATTTCCAATCCAATTTTGTGCACCCACAGGCAGTAAAAAGATCTACACCATGGACTTCAAAAAGTCTGGTTCCAGGTATGATCTCCACTGAGGCCAGTATGCCTTAAAAGTCAGCTTCTATTATTCTTTTTCCTGGAGCGCATTGTCTTTAAAAGTAAGATTCAATGAATACCGTAGCAGCATTAGACACAGATATCAGAGTCATGGGTGTGATATAAGAAAATGAATAGAATGGGATAGCAGAGGACATATTTTGTTAAGAGGATTCTCTCCCAATCCCTGGTGTTTGAAACAGGTCGATAATCTGAAAGAGAAGCAGATGCATTAAAGGAAGTCAATTTGACAATTTAATTCAATCACATTTTATTCTCATAATAATGAGAGGGCAAATTTGTTTCTAACTTCCACGTTACAATCAAAGTTGAGCTCTTTCTTCAAATATCGCATGCCATGGCATCAGATTGGCATATGCTCCTCAGAAACAGACAAAGCCAGACTTTAAATAGATCCCGAAGAATAAGTGAAGAGGGAACCAGAACACTGTTATAGGCTTTGAGTGGAGATAATCTCAGATAAGGAAATGCAGCAACAATAAATCTTTCAGAGAACGATCCTTTTGTTTTCTGAAAATACTCTGACAGGAAACTTTGCATCCCTGTCTGTCAAAATGCCACAAAAGAGACCTTTCTAACCTATCTTTCTTCTTCTTTTCCCTATTCCCTGTGCTCCCTAGAGGCAGAGGGGATTTTTAGAAGAACATCTATTATATTTTTGGCCCCATTTGAAGCAGAAGGTTCAGTACTATTGCAATAGTGCTTGTGGACTTTTAGTCGAGACAAGGCAAGGAAGGCATTCCTACAGATTAGTATTTGTGTTGGCAAAGTGTGTGGAAATGGGAGGTAGGATACTCTCCTGCCCCATGAGGCAAAGTTAAGAGAAGTTATGTGATGGGGTGTGAAACTTTAAGATGGAAAAATGTTATAGAATGTTTCTTCTATAGTATAAAAACAGTGATAACAATAGAACATATTCAAACAACTGCACCAAATTCTTCTGCTGTTACCAAAGAGGCACCATTGTGCCACCACCAGAAAGTGGCAAAATCTGTTATCTCCCCTATGCTGCTCCCCGTGCATATACTTCTCTGTGTAAGGCAGGTGCTGTCCTAATTTCCATTCTTCAAATCAGGCTTTTGTCACCACAAATAAAAAAGAAGTGCTACATGAAATCATTGGGGCAACAAACTAGAATGCAAAAATGAACTATCACATTGAAATCAGCTTGGTACTAGTGTCATGACCCTTCCACACTTTATGAAAATTGGCATATGAATTTGAATATGCATAGCTCAAAGATCTGTTATGTAAAACAGGTCATGTAATCTATCATTCAAGAGCCTATGATCCCCTAAATGTGTATATTGTATTTTTGTACATGTATCTTTCTTGTATGTGAAGTTAGATATATTAAGTGGGAACCTGTTTTATTAATCCAGGTATTCTAGTAAAAGCCTTTAGTGACACTTTAAGAACTTAATGGGTGGGTGATCAAGTCAATGACCTGTGAATGGTTTTGTTTTTCCTGTAAACCCAAACTGTGGTTGGTCCTACAAAGACATATGGTCGAGCTACTTGGTGCTGAAACCCATTTTGGATCTGGTAATTTTCCACTCAAGGTGAGAAAAATTTGAACTGAGCACAAAAAAATCCTGCCTTTGGCTAACGAGATAGAAAGGTGGGAAACCTATTAATAAAGGGAGTAGTAAGAGGCCAGGAGACCCCCGACTTACTATGTAAGAGGCCTACTGTTACCAAACAGACACCATTGTTAACACTGAAGCGGGGGAAGGATTGGGTCCAAGTTAGGAGGCTGTTTAGCTTGAAAAAGAGATACTTTAAAAAACTGTTAGGGTAAAAATTTGCATGGAACAAGTTTCTTAGTGTATTAAAATTAGCTGGCTTTTTTTGGCTTAGTAACTTACTTTGATCTCTCTGTTTTCACTTGCAATCACTTAAATCCTAATTTTTATACGTAATAAAACACTTTTATTTATTATCAAGTTCAGTGCAAATAACTGTTACCTGTGGGGGAGGAAGGAACCACTGATAAAGAGGGCAAACTTATGAGCTTTTTTTGAGTACAACTTTTATACAGAGTAAGATGGATTTATTTGGGATTTTGGTCCCTTTTGAGGTTTGGTTTCCTGGGTGCTACCAATGGCCCTATGGCTCAGCTCTCCCAGAACTTAGCTGGTTCAGTGACTGTGTTGATCTGCAGGGGGGCTGTTACCCCAACTCTACCTTTGCTGAGAGAGACCACAGCTTCTGGCCAAGCAGGATGTGGTGGTGGGGAGTAAGGTGGATTTATCTAGGATTCAGGTCCCAACGAGGCTGTTCATTGGCATGCTGTGGCAAGTCCCTTTAGCTGAGACTTCCCAGAGCTGATCTGATCTCAGTACTGTAGAGGGCTGTGACCCTATCTCTGTGTCCATGCTGGAGGAGATCTGAGGGCCTGGCTCAGCAGGACAGAGTTGAGGGGCAGCAAAGAGGGCAGGAAGTTTGGCTCAGTGACATTTCAAGTGACGTGACAGTCCCAAGGGGGTCTTTATGACTGAACCCATCACAATGGCCTTTCTGAGAAATTTGGGAAGTGGAAGGCTTAAACTAGAAAAAAGTTTAGAGAAAAAAAATCTATTATACTAAAATAATAAGTCACAAGGTTTAATTATCTCATTCCAAAAGTTTTCATTGTATTTATAGGCAGATCTGCACCTATTTTCGAAGTGTAACTGCATCTTATGTAACTGTAGTCTATAATTTAATATTGCCAATCATCCTCCTCCTTGCTCTTAACAGGCAGATTTTAATTCAGATCCATAACCAACTGCAGCAGGCAGTCTCAAACCTTCCCAGCAGACTGTTCTGGAGGTTAGTTCTTTAGAGAGAGTGAATTGAATGACGTGATTTTGAAATATTCTGAGCCCATTGAAGAATGCCTCTGGGAATAGTTCTGCCTGCAGCCAGAAGTAGTAAACATGCATGGGCTACGATATGCAGAATGGTCTGCTGAAGAAGCAGCACCAGGTTTTGAAAGGGAATGAAAATTCAGCGCGAAGAGTTGTTAGAACATTTTTGAATACAATGAACTTAAACCATTTTATAATCAGAAGAAAAAACCCACCACCTTAGTCACATTGCTAATCTGAGCATCATGCTAAGGAGAGAACTTTTATCCTTAAAAATAGTGAAACAGGGAGCTTCTCTGAAAGCCTGTAGCAGTGATTTCAGAGACTAAGCCATACCACAAGTAGTCCAATCACAGAGAGTTCAACATCTGGCCTTAGAAAATAAAGGATTAGTTGAGTCAGCAGATCTTGAACATCTGGCTGAAATGTACATTTTGAGAACTTCAGAGGAGATGTGGGTACCAGGCCTGTGTGTATAAAAATCAGGGATTTAAACTCAGTTTTGAGGCATACACGGAACCTAAAAGGCTCCTAAAATCTGGGTGTGAACTGCTAAGTTCCCAGCTCAGCAGACAGTGAGCTGGTGCAAGGATAGAAAGGAAGTTTTCACTTTCATGTGTTGGCTGTCAGAGGCCTGTACATTTCTTCTTCTGTGGAAACATAGGTCACTTCCTAGGAGCACAGAGATTGCCCTGCAGGTCCAGGATCAGGTCAGTGATCTGTCTAGTCTGGTGCTAGTCTGACAATAGCCTCTATTGGATGCTTCAGAGGAAGTCCCCTCCCTCAATCCTCAAAAAACTAACCCTTAATAGGTCATAATCTTACCACGAAGGAAGAGTCTTCATAACACAAGGTAGCAGTTAACTCATGCCCACAAGCATAATAACTCTTTATAAGAAAATAAGCGTGGCCATTTTGGGTCAGGCCAATGGTCCATCTAGCTCAGTGTCCTGTGTTCCAACAGTAGCCTGTGCCAGATGCTTCAGAGAGAATGAACAGAACAGGGCAATTTCGAAGGATAGCTCCCTGTCATCAGTCCCTGCTTCTGTAATTGTATATGTTGTCTTCCTCCATATAAAACCAATTTCTGAATCAGATTACTAGGTATCATAGGTGAGAGTTCTTTAAAAGTCAGCATTTGAGACAAGGACATTTTGTTCTGTTTTACGTTCCCACCCATCCCCTGCCTGCACCTTACTGATCCAATGTTCTGGTCCTTAGAACAAGGACAGAAGAGTAGCGAGCACCCGTGAGCATGGCCGCAGGAAACAATAAAATCCTGATATAGCTACCATGGGAGAGAGCACTACAACTTCAATTGGATTGTTTGAGAAATAGGACCAAACCTTAATAGGGATAGATAGTCCTATTAAGCCTTAGCTCCTTATGCATTTGCTGTGAGTAAGTACTTTTATTTGTTTCTCACTTGACTCTCACCAGCAGCCAGTAACTCATCAGTGAAAATGCCAATTTCCATAGCACTGCCTGGACATGAACTGCCTTTGGCTCCTAACATCTCCAATGCTTTAATTTTAAATCAAAATGTTACACCTAAACTGTTTTTAAATAAAGCAGATCACCTTTGTTTTTAAGAACAGGTGATTCTGTTTTTTTGTGGGTTTCTTTGCTGCTATCGATTTATGTAAATGATTACACTTTTCATTAAAAATTTAAAAATAAATGACTCAGCACTATTTAAGCACCTGATTCTGCAAAGACGAATACATCTGATTCACTTCAGCACTATGAGTAGTCAGTTTGAAATCTTATTGTTCCCAAACCCAGTGTATTTAACTTTTGTTTCCCACACTAATACTCTCATCCATTGTCCTGTTTTCCCTGATTTTTAAAAAAACTACGCGTTTGTGTCTTTAATTAAATTGTAAGCTCTTCAGGGCAGGGGCTCTGAATAGCAACCATAATGGTCTTGTCTGGAACCTTCGGAAGCCATTGTAATATAATGTAAAATTTAATAATGATGATAATGGTAATACTTTGAAAGGAATAAAGACACAATATTTTTTCTATAATTTGCAATTCACCTACAGCACTAACATGGCACCAGGTCAGACCCAAAGAAACTCTTGCAAATAAAGTTTGAAGTTCACTTCCTTATAAAAAATAATTCTGGGTGATTGTAGATCAGGTGTATGTACAAAAGACTAGACGTTTCACTGATAAGATAACTTCACTGATAAGATAAGTTCACTGGTTGCATTGGTTTAACATAAATTGATGTAGTTAAACAGGTGCAAACTTCAGTGTGGATACTCTTAAATCAAGTTGATCTTGGCTTATATAGATTTAGCACATCTCAGTAAGGCTAAATCTTACGTTTAAATTTAATTAAGGGTGTTCACACAGGAGTTCATTCTAATTTAAGACTTTTTTGCGTGTGTACCACTACCCACCTCTAAAACAAGAGCATCATTGGCAAGTTCGTTCCACTTCCTCTGACTGCGCATACCAGTTAAGTGGCTGACTCACTGACTTTTGGTGGGAATTAACTACCCTTTCTGCCTTTGAAAATCTCTCCTTCCCATCTGAGTTCACAAAACATGCAGCTGTGAAATGAATAAATGTGCACTCAACTGCAAACTAAGCCAATGGGCAACTATAGCCATGAGTGATTAAAGGCAGTTTGTGTGCTACATTTTTAATTCCAGGCATAGATGTCAATGACCTTGCAATCTCCTTGCAAGAGAAATGGCTGCTGAATTGAAGTTAATTAATTAGGTTCTCAGTCTTGTTCCCATAATGTCAGTGGTACTATTTCTACTGATTTCAACATGAACAAAATCAGGTTCTGTATGTCTACCATGTTTTGAAAATTACTCCTGGGAGAAATCTGCACCACTGCAGCATGGCAGAAAAATGCACACACACACACACACACCCCTTGCCCCACACACATAAACAGATTCTATTTGCTTCATTGCAGAAAATGATTTCTGTGGAAAAGCAAATAGAAGCTGTACCAGTGCTCACTCAACCCTCCCAGCAGTTCAGTTGTGTATGTTTGAGAAAGCAGGGAGAGATATAAATCATGGGGGGGGGGGGAGGTGGGTTTGGAGCATTCAGGGAAATTAGTCACATCTGGATGGCGGGGGGGAGGCGGACAGATATGGAGTTTACCCTCCCCCTCACAGAGCAGACAGGGCTGGGACAGATGAACTCCCAGAAACTCTCCTGCTGGGGAGGGGGGGTTTGGCAGGAGTTGGTCTGGGTGCAGGGTGGGTGAGGCTCAGTGGGGTACGAGTTCTGGGTGCAGGGAGTGAGACTCAGAAATGGGGTTTGGATGCAGGGTTGGTCTGATTTGGGCAGGCGGGGGGAGTAGCTACTTGTGCAGTGACAACCCCCATCTGGAACGCCTGCACTAAGCTCTCCCCAGCAACAGTAGCTCCCCTGCACCTAGAACTCACCCCTAAGTCCCCAGATCACCTCCTGCTGAAACTCACTCCCTGCATCAGGCCCCCCCCCCCAACCAGGTCCCCCCCCCACTCCACTGGGCCCCAACCAGCTGCACTTGATCTCCCACCCCACCAAGTCCCACCCCCCTTTGGCCCCGCATCATCTTTTCACTCTTACCTCCTTGGGGCTTTGTCCTAATGAAGTTCCAGCAAAATTAACATGGCAAACATTAAATGGATTAAAAGCAGGCTAGGTGATAGATCTTTAATTGTAATCAGGGAATGATAAGAACACTAGGGGGCTGTGCCCTGCTCACTATGTTTGCCAACCCTCCCCCCCCCCCAGGATAGGCAGCCCCGGCTCTCTCCCCGGCCACTGGGAAGGGCCAGGCTGAGGCATGGAAGCCCTGGCCTGCTCCCTCCATCCCAGCCACTGGGCCAATGCTGGCACAACCCCAGCTATCCCCCACCCCAGCCACCCCGAGGCTGTGCCAACCCCAGCTCTCCTTCACCACCACAGCCACCAGGGAGGACCGAGGCTACACCAATCCTTGATCTACCCCATTCCCCCCCTACCCCTACTGCCGTGCCCATTCTAGGTCTCTCCCCCCAGCCACCAGAGGGTGGGGGGCCAGGCCAAGGTCTCGCCAGGCCCCACGCTTTCCCTGCATCTGCCGGGCAGAAAGGGGGCCCAGGCTAAAGCCTCACCAGGCCCCATGCTCACTCTCCAGCTGCTGGGGGGGATGAGGCAGCCCTGGCCCCTCCCCTTCTTTCCCCCAAGGACTGGGGAAAGAAGAGGGGGAATGGAGGGAGGAGGCAGGCAGGACACCAAGTGATGTGATAACGTCACTCTGTCATCCCGCAGGAAAAACTGTTTGATATATATTGAGAGATCAGACCATAAGAACATACTGGGGCAGATGAGACATACTGGGGCAGACTAGGGATGTTAAATTTAGGTTAATTGGCTAATTGAATAGTCAATGCAATGTGCATTGAACATTTGATTAGTCAATAAGGGCACCTCCACCTTCAAAGTGTGCAACAGACCTTTTTTGAACACTGTTAAAGTCTTCACAACAACTTCTGGCAAGGAGTTCCACAGGTTGACTGTGCATTGCATGAAGAAATACTTCCTTTTGTTTGTTTTAAACCTGCTATCTCTCCCTGTTTTGCCCCGTCACCAGCCCCATCCCACTCTCACTGCTCCTCCATATGCCCCCAGCAGGGCATGTCCCAGCCCCAAAGCTGGGTGGAGAACCAGACCCTGGACAGAGCGTTCAGCTCATCAACAACCTGACTATAAGGATCCTTCCTTCTCCCACTGCCTCTGTGCCCTGGGAAAGCCCCAAACACTATGGCCTGGGGTACTGGGCAGGAGGGACCAAGCATTGCATGTACCAAAGCCTTGCACAGCATTGCATGGGGAAGCATCTCCACTACTCATCTAAGCTCTAGAGTCGGGGCGGGTTCAGTTTCTGGCCTGTTTGCAGCCTGACCCTGCAGGCTCCACAGCAGCCTCCCAGGCACAGGTTTAGCATCCTCTTCACCTCTTCCCCACACTCTGGATCCTGCCCCCAGGGAGCATGGAGCTGCTCCATCACATAGGCACTCCCCGCCCCAGTACTGAGCCACCTCTCTGGCCAGCTTCGCAGAAGCCCCTGCAGTCAGGTCCCCTGGGCCTTGGTGCACAGCAGCTCCTTAGGGTTTAATCCTTTCCTGCCCACACTGTAGCCCATGGGACAAGAGGCAGCTGAGTGATGTTGGTGCCAGCCGTAGTCTGGCAGTGTTCGGGTTAGACACTGGAAGAGACAAGCTGCTTGAAGCTGCAGGAGAAGGTTGGAGACAAGAGATGAGCTCTGCCAAGACACGGACCACGTCATCTCTTCCCCAGCCCTCCCTTGTGGCTGGAAGCAGCTCCCATCCCTACCCTCCTGTAACAATATGGCTTTTCTGTAGCCATATTGGAAGGCCTGTGGTAGGCCTGAACCAAAGCCGCCTTCTGTAGCCAGACTGAAGAGTAGCAGCCATTACTGTAAGGCCTGGAGTCACATACGCACAGTTCCATCTAAATTGTATTACAAAGTGTCACAGCAGGTTGTGAGGAGGGACGTTGCCCTGATAGCTCCCCCACTGTCACCAGATAAAGAAACAGATCTCAAGATGAGTAAAGAAATTTGTGCGTAACACCATTCTGTCTGGCAAGAGACTGCTTATCAATAGAGGATGTTGTAGAATCCTCATCCTATGAGCATTGTCACTACACTTTCCTATTGTTTGACTGTGTGAGCTCTGTTTGGTTTGTAACTGTTTCTGTCTGCTGTATAATTAATTTTGCTAGGTGTAAATCAATTAAGGTGGTGGGGTATGATTGGTTCGGTAATTTTGTTATGATTGGTTAGTAAAATTATACTAAAATAATTGGTTACGGTATAGCTAAGCAAGACTCAGGTTTCATTATATAAACTGGAGTTCAAGAAGGAGAAGGGGGGAAGATCATCAGCAGTAACAGCAGGAAGAAAAGGCTAGAAGAGAAACAGGAGGAAGGAGAAGACCTGGAAAAGAAGAACTCACTCTGAGACACAGCCTAAGACCAGAGAGACTGATATTGCCTGGCCAACAGGGGAAGTCTGCCTGCCTTTATCAGGATTGGTGAGCATGACACCATGTGCTTAGCATGTGCATTCTGCTTGTTTGGGAATTGTCAATCAATAGAGGATAAGAACATTACTGTGTGAGGCTCTTTCAAGTGGCTAAAGATCCTGCCAACCTGCGGGTTGTTACACCCTGAGCACTAGGAATTGGGTAAGGGTGGGTGTTTAAATTCACAGGGTTGCACCTTGAGCCCTAGAAACTGGATAAACGTGTGTGTCCCTACAGTGTGGAAGGGATAGAGGAATTTGTGCGGGTAACACTCCCACACCGTGCTTAAAGGTTGCTGCTGGCCATATTTTAGTGTGAACCCTGCCAGAAATGAGGGGGAAGGGACATGTGGCCCTATGTTGCCCCCACGTTGCCTTGGGAAGACACAATGGCTGATACCAGGAGAATCAGGTTTGTCTTGATGGCCCAGCCAGACATGGAGGGTCATGTTGGTCAATCACCTACCATCCCTTTGGCACCGCTGATCCCTGCCACCTGCCTGGGCTTCTTCCCACACTGCATCATCCCCGGGTCCTGCTGTCTCCCCCCACACCCTAGCCCCAAGCTTCCTTTCCTGGCCTTGTGCCCTAGGCCCACACCACTCTGACGCCTGACCATAGACCCCCCCGACCACAACGCCTGGGATGGTCACCCACGTTATCCGACCATAAGGCTGGCTTTGTATAAATGGGTAACTCTACACTAGGGAATTATTTTGAAATGACTAAATTGGACTTAACTCCCGATTTTGCAAAATTGAAATAGTGTGTCCCCCCTATGGGGAAGCCTCAAAATTAGTCTGAGGCAGGCTTCATTAATATGGACGTGCTACTTCAACTTAGAGCCCCAGGAAGCACTGGGGAGTAATTAGTTCAAATTACTCTGGGGAGTCGTTATTTCGAAATAGCGGCACCGGAGCATCTACACTACCACTATTTTGGAATAACTATTTTAAAATTAGCGTTATTCCCTGAGCAAAACAGGAGTACAGATTTCAAAATAAGCAACCCATTATTTTGAAATAACAGGTTTCATAGTGTGGATGCTCTACATGTGTCTTTTATATACAGCTCCCTTATCACACCCTAGTATGTGCCTTTTGAAAAGCTCTTATCATCCTTTCTTTCTCAACAAAGCCACACACTTGCAAAAAAAATTCAACCATCCTTATTACAATTGATATTGGCAAATATACTGGCAAATTTAATAAGTTTTAACCCTAAAAAAGGCTTTTCGGGTTGCAACTAAGATTTTATGTTCAAATACCCATGATAACACATAGTTTCTGGTGGTGTCAGAATGAAGGATCAACATCATGAATCAATGGATTTAGAATAAATAGTTGAACTATTAAGCATTTTTCACAGTGGCAATACAGTATACCAGCACAGACTTTTCATGTCAATTTATAGTAACAATTACAGTTCTGATGAAGAAGAAAACATTTAAATACTTTTGGGCGCAATACACTATAAATAGACAGAGAGGGGAATTACAGAATAATCCTTTATTCCTGTTTACAGGCATTAGCTGAAATCATGGAAGTCAAATCTGAAAATGAAGCCAATTTTCTCTTTTCTTGGCAGTCTTAGAATTGTAAGAGATAATTAGTTTTGATCCCCATTAGTTTCTTGTTGACAGGTTAAGATATGTTTAGAAAAACATATTTTGCAGCCCTGTGGTTTTGGTTTTAAATATACTGGCAAATTATACACATTCTGGACAGCTGCAGCTGATCTTTTTTCAACTTACTCTCCTGAGTAAATCAATTTGACAATATGAATTGTCCCTCTATAATACACATTAATCTTTGTCTAGATTTTTAGAGATCCTTTCAATTCAGCATTTTAATGAACTGGTTTTATAGCACCTGTAACTCTTTCCAAATCTCATGAATACAGTCTAAGCTTTAGTTGTCCTTTTTAGAATTGACCCCCTAAAGACAAGGTTCCAGACAAGAGGTTGATTCACAACTGAGTTACTGTGGTCAGATCCCACTGATTTACATAGTTGAGGTTCTCCTGAGATCTCTTCCTCTTGATTCCAAAGAACTCAGTTTGAGACCAGTCTCATCACCCAGTTTCCTTTATTTGTCATATAGGAAAGCTATAATGAGTTAATTTGACTCAAACTTCAGGGGTGCTATAGGGTGTACCACACAACCAAAGTTACACAGCAAACATATGCCATTATATACATTTACACATTACATTGCAGGTATTATACATTGTATCACACATCATGGGAATGGCTTGGTCAGACTGGAAGAACCAGTCCCTGTAGCTCATGTTCTCCCCACACATTGTCCATGTGACTGACCTTGTACCTTATTTTACATCTTATCAAGGGGAGTGCACAAGTGGGGGTCCAGCACGGTAACAGTCCCCCCTTCATAACTGACAGGGACACAGAGCTCCTCTGGCCCGAGGAGAGTCGAGGGGGGAGCAAGCTACTCCAGCCCCAGGGCCAAAGCAGGGGCTCCTCTGGCCCCAAGTGTGCGGCAGGAGTGACAGTTCCTCCAACCTCGGACCACAGAGAGGGTAAGGAATGAGCCCTTCCAAAAGCAGTGACACAAATTCCTGCACACACACACTGATGCATTGTTGTCTTAGCCATTGAGAATGGTTCCTGGGGTGCTCCCTCTTATTTAAGCTATTACAGACATTCTATCTCCAGGCTGCTCCTATTCCTCCCCTGCAAGAAAAGAGGCCTCATTCATGTTCAATTACTTATATCAATTATTTATATCAGGTTTACAGTCCAATGCTTTTGTTTTGTGTGTGTGTGTGTGTGTGTTAGCATTTGTTTCATTTACATCACATTCCTGTCTTTCTGAGCTTTCTTTTGTAAGTTCACTACCCAGCACTCATCCTCAAACCCAAGATAATTGTAATCATTTGAATCACCATTAGTACTAGGCTCAAAGTATGAACCCAGAGGTGCAAGCTCACTTTCTACAGTATAGCCTATTAGAGTGTAATTCCATGTTATAAGCTTGCTCTGTCTTTAAAGAATCCTTTTGAAATTTAACTTGGCTTTTACTACTGATAGAAAACTGGTACAAACAGAAGAGATCTTTTTATCACCACAGGAAATTTAGATGTGAAACATAACATAGGCCAGTTACAATAACATTTCCTGGGTCCATGTAGGAAGTGTACAATTTGGAGACTTTCCCCGCAAAGTGAACCCACATGCTGGCTACTCTTTATCTAAGGGCATGTCTACACTGCAGTGTTATTTCAAAATAACAAAGTCTTGTGGATAAGGGAGAAGCAGTGGACGTGGTATACCTAGACTTTAGTAAGGCATTTGATACGGTCTCGCATGATCTTTTTATCAGTAAACTAGGCAAATACAACTTAGATGGGGCTACTATAAGGTGGGTGAATAATGGGCTGGATAACCGTTCTCAGAGAGTAGTTATTAATGGTTCACAATCCTGCTGGAAAAGTATAACAAGTGGGGTTCTGCAGGGGTATGTTTTTGAACCAGTTCTGTTCAATATCTTCATCAACGATTTAGATATTGGCATAGAGAGTACACTTATTAAGTTTGCAGATGATTCCAAACTGGGAGGGGTTGCAACTGCTTTGGAGGATAGGGTCATCATTCAAAATGATCTGGACAAACTGGAGAAATGGTCTAAGGTAAATATGATGAAGTTTAATAAGGACAAATGCAAATATTCCACTTAGGAAGGAACAATCAATTTTACACATATAGAATGGGAAGCGACTATCTAGGAAGAAGTACTTCAGAAAGGGATCTAAGGGTCATAGTGGACCACAAGCTAAATAAGAGTCAACAGTGTGACGCTGTTGCAAAAAAAGCAAACATGATTCTGGGATGCATTAACAGGAGTTGTTTAGTTTAGAAAAGCAAAGACTGAGAGGGGACATGGTGACTGTTTTCAAGTACCTAAAAGAGTGTTACAAAGGGGTGGGAGAGAAAGTGTTCACCTTGGCCTCTGAGGATAGGACAAGAAGCAATGGGCTTAAACTACAACAAGGGAGGTTTAGGTTGGACATTAGGAAAAACTTCCTGTCAGGGTGGTTAAACACTGGAATAAATTGCCTAGGGAGGTTGTGGAATCTCCATCTCTGGAGATATTTAAGAGCAGGTTAGATAGACATCTATCAGGGATGGTCTAGACAGTGCTTGGTCCTGCTGTGAAGGCAGGACTGGACTCGATGACCTCTCAAGGTCCCTTCCAGTTCTAGTATTCTATGAGTCTATGAAGTCTTGACAAAGTAATAAAATTGGACACATTCTAATCTGGTTTTCTACTACATTCAGTAGGAGTTTCATGCACACATCTATGGCCCTATTTTAGCTATCAGTTTCTGAAACTCTGATTCTACCAATATCCAGGATAACCATTGCCTGGTATTCAATTATCTACCTAAAAAAAACCCCAAAATCCCACTACATTGAAGAAAAGACATCCAGTTCACATATCACCCTCTCTTTGTGACTCTGGGCCTTTTGCTTTCTGTTTTGATCTACTTTGTATTAGAAATACTCTGAAAACTGCCATCTGATATTTTCCCCCAGTGAAAAATGAATTAAAGGAGGGTGAGAAAAAACATAAAATAGTTACAAAATATTTTTTTCCAGTTTTTAATAATCCATGAACAATGCAATTGAAGCATTGTACTGGGGCAGGACAGTGGTCCAGTGTCCCATCTCTGACAGCAAGGATGCAAATACTTTAGAGGCAGACGCAAGAAGCACTCAAGTGGACGATTGTGGGATAATTTGCCAGTAGGGGAGGTCTCTTAATAATCATTTCCCTTAGAAGTTAGTACATGTCCTGTGTTCTGATGAGGTATCCTGTTCAAGGTTTGGTTTAGCTGCTTTTTCACACTCTCATATCATGTTATTGTGGATTTCTGAATACCTGTATATTGAATCTTTTTCTGAATTCTGCCTCAAGATATCATTGAGGTCAAGAGCTTAACAAAGCTAACTGTACATTGTGCATAAAAACATTTCTAAACTTTTCTGTGGCTAGCCAGAAAAAAATAGTCATCATAAAAGAAATCAGGCTTTCTTTGCAAAGGTTTACTTCTGCTTTGCAAAAAGCTGTGCCCAGAGCAACCATCCCTTTATTCCTATTAAAATACAAAAATCACACAAGTGCAGGTGAATGGAATATAAAAACTAAGGGTGCGTCTACACAGCACCCTAAATTCAAAATAAGATACGCAATTTGCACTATTCAAATTGCAAATTTTATTTCAATTGAATTTTGAAATAGGCTATTTCCAAATTTGGCACATCTATACAGTGCCAAATTTCAAACTAATGCTCTATTTCGAGATATCCCTTAACCCTCATGCAACGAGAGTTACCAGGATGCTGCAATAGTGTGCCTGTTATTTCAAAAATATTTCAAAATAACGGGGATTGTGTGGATGTGGGGTAGCTATTTTGGGATATCAGAAGTATCCCAAAATAGCCATGCAGTGTAGACCTACCCTATGAGTGCTTAAAGCACCTGTGATAGGATCACTAAGAAAAAAGATAGCCCAAAACATGAAACCAGGACCAATATCTCAGACTTTTTCAGGTTCAAGTGCAGCAAAATGCAGTCTCCAACCACAAACAAGGTAATGTACGTGCTGCAGATCAGTACCCAGTTTCCTTCATTTTGTATTTTGGGAGGCATATGTTTATCTGATTGATACTGCAGAGAAAAGCCTGATCCTTCAGGACTCATTCAATAAGTGCAGAATACTCCTGAGAGGTGAGTGACTACTGAAGTTGGGGAAATTGAGGGAGTACTGCACAGGTATGCACAAAGCACCCTACGGCCTTTGAAAGAACTAATGGCAAGACAGAGATGACTTTCCACTTCAGTGTCTCATAGAAAAAGTCCATGTCCCCTTATCTCGAGCTGGTCTGAGTCAGAGAGGTGTTCATGAATCAATAACCAAGATACCCCCTTGTCCTTTGCTCCTGTGGAGGCCTGGTACTGTTGAGGAGGGATGGATTTTGCTTTTAGTTCTGAGTGAACCAAAGCAAAGTATTTTGTATATAGGATATGTAATTAAAGTGAGTACACTTCATAGCCAAGCTTTACAGTGGAGTGTTCCTTTTAATAGATTGCTTCTGCATAAGTGTGACAATGATTACCTCTGCCTGGAGCAAGAAGCAAACTCAAAGACCTGCTTAATGAGTTTTATTCAACATTGCCCTACTATGTCCAAGTCAGTGATGTGTGACCCTTTCAGAAAGAAAATAAGAGGGTTTCAGCTTTTTGTTATAAAAATAGCATTTGCTAGCTGTTCAGAATAAAAATCCAAAGCAAAGTAGCTTGGACTACTTCCAATAGATGATTTGACAAAATATACGTTAGTTATTTCTGCTAAATTAGCATCCTGTGCTTGGACTTTTCATATTCTGGGACTTCCCATGGTGAACTATAATTTTTGAGACTGAAGTATCACAGAGCTGTCTAGCTGACAGCCTCAGGAGCAGCAGGATTTAAATTGGAAAGCTACACAGAACTTCCCTGCAGTGACAATTTAGAGTGAACTACATTCGATCAAAATCTTATCTACTTTTAAATCCTGATATTTGTCAGATGCACAGAGATGAACATCCATAGCGCAGTGGGTTGTAAGACTGACAGCACATTCAAGAGGTCTACACGTGTTCTCTAAAACAGTGAATATTTAAATATTGGCCTTGTCCCATTTGCTCTTGAATATGGGCATGTCTATCATAATGGGACAACATCAGTTAGTATAGAATGTGTTGCTCTGCCACAGCTGGGTGTGCAATAACATGTTCATCACACACTTCTTGTATATATTGTAAAGCAAGAGCACAAAGTTGAGGTCCAAGCCAATTTGGGAGCTGATCAAGACGCCACTGAGGTCAGTGGAAGTCTTCAGCGGCCTCTAGATAACGTCTTAGATACTGCAACAGCAACCTATTAATGCCAAAATGGAGTTTTCTTTTTGTTGCTAGAATATAGCACATTTAAAATACATGTCTTTCAAAAATCTTTTAACAACCAGTGTGGCGAAGGTGGGGGAAGGGTGTTATGTTCAAAACTCTTCCCCACATGTTTGAATACAAATATTGTTAATATTTATCATTATCTTCTTTTAAGGTTTCCTAGGCTCTCTTCAGGTGTCTTATTCCTTCTCTGCCCAATGCAGCTGGCTGCTCTTTCAGCAGAGACTTTTGGCTTGTTGTTATTTATTTATTTTTGTAAGACAGTAGTGTCTAGTGGCTCCAGCTATGACAAAGATGCCATTGCAGTAGGCACTGCACAAACACCTAGGAAAAGAGAGTCCTTGCCCAAAGAGTTTACAGTCTAAATGGACAACAGTTAACAAAGGAAACACAGGCAAAGTGACTTGCCCCAGATTTCACAGTAAGCCAGTGGCACAGCCAGGAATACAACCCCACACTAAATAGCCACTTTTAAATCATTTTGTATTGGGCGTTTTAAAAGGTTCCATTGTAATGTTTGTGTTCTTTTAACAGACAATTGAAAATGGAGACCATAAACTGATAAGTGCTTTTGGGGTATCCCATGTCTTCAAACACGTCCAACAGAGACACACAGGGACACATGAAAACTGGAATCTTCAGTTATAGCTCAGTTTCTTGTAGCAGAAGCTCAACTACACCCTGCAGAAGCATGGCTGTACCACCCATCACCTCTCTCACGTACCAAGGGGTGAGCCTCGAAAGCCTTTTGAATTTCTGCTTTATTGTAATCATCAGTCCTCCCCCTCCCCAAGTGGGTAGTTCTGCTCTCAGTCTCAATCCAATATTTGCCATCTGATTTCCCTGCCAAACTCCCCACCCTTGTTTATGTTTCTCCTGACTCATGACCATTGTTGCCATATAAGGGGTAGTTATTGAGCACTTGGCTGTCTCTGTCCATGGATATTTGTAGTTTGGGGATTCCCGTGTACAGCTTTGCTGGCACCTACCAGGCAGATTCAATGTAACTCCCCTCATTTCCCCCACTTTTCCTATAAGGGGGCTTCTTTCTCCCTAGGCCAGAGTGCCATCACTTCATGCAGGTCTCAACCTCTTGTCAGGGCCTATGGGGGGGCCTTTGAGTGCACAGAACACCAAGACTCCTGCCAACGCCCTTGTTGGAACTGAAAGTTTTATTCTTTTTATATTTCTTATCTTAGGTTTAGTAATGTAGTAATGTAAGATAATATATAATCATATTTAAGATTGTAATAAGTCAAATCCTTTAGTTAAGTATATATCTCCTATATTTCCTTGTTCTAAATTTAGTAAGTAAAGACACAGGATCTCATATTGTGTCTATGTTAATGAGATTAGAAGAATGTTGAAGGCTGAGGCGCCTTAATTGCTTGATTTACAATGCCTCTTTGCTCTGCCCGATGCAGATCTGTGTATCTGCATAACCTCGAGAGTCCTTGTAACATGGCTTATGCGTGTGTGAAAGGGAACAAATGTGTCAAGATAAGGTGCAAAAGTTATATTGCTCAGAACCAGATGGCCAAAGGAGGGTGAGCAAGCATGGGTAAAGACTAGACGACCTGGTGGCAGAGAAGACATCTATAACCATCAATGCGTACCCCTATTCATAAGATGATTGGATAGTGGCAGATTGATGAGCCTTGAAGCAAACGGGCACCCCTGAAAGATGATTGATTACAGGATGAGCCTTGGAAAATGTTTTGGGAACACTGACATCAAAAAGATAATGTTCCGGTCACAAGCTGACAGAGCGGAATCCATGGATTTCAACAGAGAAAAGGATTATAAAAGCAGGGTGCTTTGCTATGGAACTTTGGGTTTGTCTTGCCACCAACTCCAGAAGAGCATCGGATCGACCGACCAACAAAGGCCCTGCTCTCCCTCTGTGTTCAATCTAGCTGGCCACTAGACTGATACAGAATCTGGACTGGTAACTATAACATCGTCTGGCAAGACTATGTGGCTGTGTCTAGACTGGCGCGCTCTTGCGCCAGAGCTATGCAAATGAGGCTCAGCGTGGAATATCGCCGAGCCTCATTTGCATAACTAATGAGCCGCCATTTTTGCGGAAGAGGCTCTTGCGCAAGACGGAGCTGTCTACACTGCCCCGTCTTGTGCAAGAAAAACCCTCTTGCGCGAAGCCGTTATGCCTGAAAATAATCAGCATAACGGCTTTGCGCAAGAGGGTTTTTCTTGCGCAAGACGGGGCAGTGTAGACAGCTCTGTCTTGCGCAAGAGCCTCTTCCGCAAAAATGGTGGCTCATTAGTTATGCAAATGAAGCTCGGCGATATTCCACGCTGAGCCTCATTTGCATAGCTCTGGCGCAAGATCGCGCCAGTCTAGACACAGCCTGTGTGTGTGTATGTTTGCATGTGTGTGATTGAAAAGCATATGCAACTGTGGTATTCTGAATAAATGCGGCGTAGAGCCTTTTCCCTTATAAAAGATCTTGTGTGCTTCGTTTAAGTATAACACCCCAGCAGCAATCATGGCAGCGAACATTAATTTATAGTCCCTCCCCAGCCTATACGATGTTCTCCCATAGCCGCTCCCCAACTTTATTGGCTAAAAGCATTATCTGTTTATCCTGAGCCTGGAGGAAAACTCCCAGGGAACATTTCTCCTGACTCCTCTTACCAGCTGCCTTAATTAGGGTGCAGACCTGAGACCAGTTTGTCACCACCACCATTGGTTGTACATCTCCTACCCATTGAGGTTAGGGGCCAATTAGCCTGCAGGATGGCAGGAACCCTGACTGTGCCATTCTCCCCTCCCCCCAGCTATATACACCCCTGCTTGCTCCACCAGAGGTGATGGTCCAGGTGTTGCTCCACTGTAATGGAAACCAGGTGTTTACCTTGGTGTTAATACAGGAGAACATGTATCTTTCTGTGAAGTTTGCAAGATGTGGTAGAGGGGGCCATAAGCACTGCTTGTGCCAAGGCACATGCTGCTCCCCACTCTGCCCTCTGGGTAGCACTTACCGCCCTATCGGTTAAGACCAACAATATTTGAGTTAGGTCTGCAATGACCAGCGCTGTGGTCCTCTATCCAATCTTCCCAGCAGAATTGCAGCCATCCTGCCTCCCCCTAGTCTAGTGGAACCTCGCCCCATTTTTGCTTTCCTCATAACCATTGTTGCTCTGTTCAGTCAGCCTCATCGGTGTTCTTTTTAAGGGGTCCATGCTCATGTTCTAGTCCTAGGATGATTACTGGAAGTGTCACTGTTTCCCATCCCACCAGAGTCTATAGGTTGGCTCAGAAAATATCCTTTGAGTCCTACATTTCATTTCATGGGAGGAAGGCGGTAGAATTGATTGCTCTTGACTGGATTTTGGATGAGGACCTGACAGTCAGTAAGGGTATGTCTATACTACAAAGTTAATTCGAACTAACAGCTGTTAGTTCGAATTAACTTTCATAGCGTCTATACATGCAAACCGCTAGTTCGAACTTAATTCAAACTAGCGGATTGCTTAATTCGAACTAGGTAAACCTCATTCCATGAGGACTAACGCCTAGTTCGAATTAAGTAATTCGAATTAAGGCTGTGTAGCCACTTAATTCGAACTAGTTGGAGGCTAGCCCTTCCCAGGTTCCCCCTGGTGGCCACTCTGGGCCAAACCAGGAAAACTCTCCTTTCCCCCAGCTCCGGGATCCTTAAAGGAGTAGACTCTGGCCAGACGGCACTTGCCAGAGACAGCCCTGCCAGCAGTCTCTGCCCCTGACCCAGTGGCCCCACGATGAGCCAGGGAGCCAGTGACAGCCAGCCGTCCCCCGCCCAGTCCCCCAGCACCCAGGGGCCAGCCAGGGGCCGTAGACAGCGTGCGCCCTCCTGGAGTAGTGCGGAGGTCATGGACCTCATTGAGGTTTGGGGGCAGGTCCCCAACCTCCATGATCTCCGCACTAGGAGGAGGAACGCGGCTGTCTACGGCCGCATAGTGGCCACCATGGCCCGAAAGGGACACAGGTACACCCAGGAGCAGGTGCACCTGAAAGTTAAACAGCTGCGGCAGGCATACGCCAGGGCCATCAGGGGCAGCGCCGCAGCAGGGGCTGCTACCTGTCCCTACTTCCCTGCCCTTGACCAACTCTTGGGGGGGGCGGGGCGGTCTGCGCCAGACCGGGAGGCAGCGAGCCAGGACCAGAGGGCCCTGACCCGGGCACACCAGAGGGGCCTCCACCAGCTGTTCCGGCACCGGAGTCGGCAGGGTCGTCCAGGGAGGCCATACCAGGTAAGTACCAGCACTGTCCCCTGCGGGGAGGGAGACCAGGGACCGCGTGCGTGGGCCATGCCTCCCACGGATCATGCAGCCTCTTGTGCATGTGTAAGCACGTGCCATGCCACCCTTGGGCAGGTGGCTCCAGCTGCGTGACACCCAGGGGCCGTGGCCCAATAGGCACATGCGTGTGTGAAGAGACCTGACATGCTCCCAACCCCGGGGCAGGACCCAGCAGGATGCTCTCCCTTCACACGCCCCCTGTACACAGAGGCAGTGGACATCTCCCCCCCCTGCCCCGGCCACACTATACATGGCACAGGGACATGGATGCAGTCTTGGGGCAGCTCTCAGTCCCGGGGAGAGCCAGACATCCTGACCATGGCCTCTGTACAAACACAACGGCTCTGACGGTGCAGGGCATGGTCGCCCTCACGTCGCTGGGGGGGGGGCTGGGCATCATCCACTGTGTCCCCAGGGAGAACTGACCACTTCTCTTCTTTCTCTACAGCTGCACCAGCTGCTCGTGCAGGGCGCACCATCCCACTCGGGACATGCTCCTGCACCCACGGCCTGCTCCGGACCACCACCACGCAGCAAGAGTACTGGGACCAGCACCTGGGGTCCCTGCGAGCCCTGAACCGCACCATGGAGGCCTGGATGCAGGCAGACCTGCAGCTCCGCCAGGAGCAGTTGGCTGAGGAGCGAGCCAGAAATGCTACCCTGCAGGCCCTGCTGCAGAGCATGCTGCCCCGTGCCCGTCCTGTGCCTGCTGCCCCCCCAACAACTGTCCCCCCTCCCACCTCTTCCTCCTCAACCCCCACACCCTCCTCCTCAATGTCCACACCCCCCACCTCAACCTCCGCATCCTCCACCCCATTCCCCTGGGGACGCCGAGGCCCCCTCCCTCGCCGTGCTGGGAGGCGGTTGGCCCGGCGAGACCCTCACTCCTGATCCCTGAGTTTCCCCTCCCCCTTCTTCCCCTTGCTTCCCCCTTCCAGCTCCCTCCTCCCAGATTTCCCCCTCCCCTCTCCCACCCTCTCTCCTGCTCTCTCCCGCCTCCTTTCCCTCATCTTCCCACAGTTTCATTCCCCCTCCCCAGTTGTGTTGAATAAAGAGAATTGTTATTTTTGAAAATACGTGTCTTTTATTTGACATCAGGAAGAGGGGGCTAGGGAAGTGGAAGGAGGAGAGGGAGGAATGGGGCACAAGCCCCCGGTAGGGCAGACCGGGGAGACTGTTAGCGCTCCTCAGGGTGGAAGCTCTCCCGCAGGGCCCCCTGGATCCTGACATCCCCTCAATGGTCCTCCCGGATGGCAGCCTGCAGACAGTGCAGCCAGGCTGCCGGCAACATGTCCACGAGACGCAGCAGAGTCCCCGGGGACAGGTCTGGTTCCATGCTGCAGAGTGCCGTGGTGCCCCGAGTGAGGGCAAGCAGAGCACTCTGAGACACAAATGCTTTGCTGTCCCTCATCGAGGTACACCAGCAAGCGGGGAATCCTGAGAACTGTCTGTCCGGGGTGGGGGGTTGGGTCCCTTTAAGCACAGCCCTCTGCTAGCCTGAGGCAGCAGCTTCACACTCTTAAGTCCTGGTTCCGGCCAGCCTTAACTTCGGTTCAGGGTCCACTCAATGTGGACATGCTAGTTCGAATTAGCAAAACGCTAATTCAAATTAGTTTTTAGGTCTAAATGCACTAATTCGAATTAGCTTAGTTCAAATTAACTAATTCGAATTAAGTTAGTTCGAATTAGTGCTGTAGTGTAGAAATACCCTAAAATAGCTCCAGCATTGCCATGAGTGGGCAGAATGCACAGCACAGCTTCCACCTGCCCATCCTTCTGAGGCTGAGGTTGCCATGAGGGTCGCAAAGATTAATCCTGCAAAAGGAATTGGGATTAGCAAAACCAATCACTTCATTCAAGGCCAGCGGATCCTTGGTGTTCCCTATGTAAGCCCACTTACACGATTCATGTAACAATTTATATGTCCGTCTCCTTAAGCCCCTACCCCCCATTCGGACTTTTTTATTTGTGTGCAATTAACTCATTCCCACCCTGAATTCTCTGTGCGCATAGTAGCAGGCTGGCTCTTAATTCCTAGTTGCTATTTCTCAGCTGCCCAGGCACATCATACCATGTGTTGACCTGTGCTGCTGTATGTTAACTCTCCTTGTACATATCCACCAAAATAACAAGACAAACACCACAACTTTTGTCATGACAATTGATCTACCGTTCTGGGCTGCTCTTCCACTGGCAACCAGCTTAGCTGTAGGGAGTCTGAAAAACAAAGAAACATTTCCCAGTCCCTTGGTGGGGACAGACTATTTCTTAAAGTTATCCTTCCTTTTACAAAGCCCCTTGCCAACTGCAGGAAAATAGAAGAATCACCTCTGTACTTTCCTTGTCTGTTGTATAGGTGGGCTAGTGAATTATCCCAATCTTCATTTATGAGCCAGTGTAGCACAGTTTCCCCTTTTCTATAATAGCCATGGTTTGCAATAGTTTCTCAGCAGTGTCACGCTGTAAGGCTGTTTACAGGTAATAGCAGAGGGACACCATTAATATGAGATCTATGAACATGAGATTTGTTTTTAATTACCATTTTTACCATGCTTAACCCCCGCCCCTCCCCACCTCCATAATCCTACACATATTATATGTCACAAGGCCAAAAAGTACCCAGAATCTCTCCCCATGTCTCAGATCCTATTTGTGATGCCAAATGTAGAGGTGTCCCATGTTTTCAAACATGGCCAACAGACCCACAGGAACACACAGAGACTGGAGTCTTTGGTTACAGCTCAGTTTATTGTAGCAGAAGCTCATCCACACCCTGCAGAAGCATGGCTGTACTACCCCTTCACGTCCCCCACAACTCGAGGAGAGAGTACCAGCATTCTTTTGTGTTTCCCCTTTATTGTAATGATCAGTCCCCTCCCCCACCACAGATGGGCAGTTCTGGTGTTGGTCTTGGCCTAGTAATTGCCCTCTAATTTCCCTGCTAAATTCCCCACCCTGTTTGTGTTTTTATGTCATGTCATCCTCGCTCATGAGCACTGTTGCCACATAAGAGGTTGGTACTGAGCACTTGGCTGTCTCTGCCAGTGAACAAGCTTGTGGGTTGGGGGATTTCCATATGTGTCTCTGGCAGCACCTACCAGGCAAGCTGGATGTAACTCCCCATACATGAGGCAGTCAGGCCACATGGGTCCACTACTTTTCTTTTGGATGGCTCCAGTCAGGAGGTGAATGGGAAGTAAGGTGATTGTATACTCGGCCTGATATTGTCCTATTTAAAATATGCAAAAGGAAAAAGGAAAACACATGATCATCAGAGTCATTAACATAAGCCATTAGATGAGTCACTCACCTTCAAGGTACCATAGTTTCCACAATTGTAGAAGGAGCATTGCAAAATCCAGGTCCTCTCTTGGTGTAAATCAGTTTGGCTACATCTTCTTCATACTGAAGATCTAGTCCTGAATTTTTCATATTGTGCTCACCAGCTGGTACCTAAGCACTATACAATTATTTCTTTACATACAATTAAAATAATTAATTATATTTAAATGTGTATGGAACAGAGAAATTATCTACACATTGTAGGAAATGTATATAAAAAAGTGAGTTTTGCAGTTTTTCTGTGTGGGGTAAGATTTGTAGCCTTTAAGAAAACCTAGCGCTTAGATTTTTTGGGGGGAACTTATTAATGTTTGTAAAATGTCTTGAAAATGTAAAATACTAAATATTAATTATGCTAGTTCAAAATTGTGGGGGGCAAGATTCTTAGCTGGTGTAACTCAGTGTAGCTACATTGATTTACATCAATTCAGGAACTGTTCCCATTTTGAACGTTTCATTAAAAAGTAAAAGATTATTAATTACAGCTAAGAGCAACAGAATTATTGCACTCGATCAGAAAAATCAAGTTGATCTATTTTTCCTTCTATATAGAGACATACTGCATATTTTTATAATGAAGCTGTAATCGTTAACTAGATTCCGTTTCTCACCGTTCATGTAGAAATGGGATCATTTCTATTATAAGCATATGAAATCAGACATTTTGCAAAGGAAAATCTTTAGTCATAACCTTGATAAGCATATGAATTAATAAGTCTTTTAACAATTCAAATTCATGTTAATAATTTGACTCTGCACAGCAGTTTGCGATAGCACTTTCTCCCAGAATAGCAACTCATTTCCTACCATTCAGCAGGGGAAAAAATCATGCCCACATAATAATAAACTGGAATCCTGGTACAAGATTTCATTGAAAAATCTTTATTTTTTGCAAACGTCAAACAGTCTGATTGCCATTTAGTAAATACCATTGTACCAATTTTCAAAATGATGAGTGTATGGTATCATGCGTGCCCAGTGAGTTATAGCCCTTCTTTCAGTGTTGTGCTACAAAGAATTCAGGAAGGGACATTCCACAAAAATGTTCCCTCTTTTCCTATAGTGACCACTATAGACTAGACCTAGGGCACGCAAAATACAGCCCACGGATGCCTCCACCAGACTCCTTGCATGCTGCTCAGAGCAGTTCTCTGAACGCTGCAAGCCCAGACGGGGGGGAAGGGAAAGGCTTCAAGCACTACCCTTGCCCCTAGCAAAATCTTTCAGCTCCCATTGGCTGGTTTCTGGCCAATGGGAGCTGCCTTATCTGAAGGACAGTGTGTGAAGTAACCCTCCAAGCTTGCAGCATTCAGAGCCACACATGGCCCCTGCAACTGAGGCAGGAGCAGGGACAGCAGGGACTCTGACTGAAACCAGCTGGGCTGCTGGCCAGGAGCCCCCAGGTAAGTGCCTCTCAGCCAGAGCCTGCCTCTAGCACCCCAGCCCCTTTCTCCCACCCCCCTCAACTCTTTACCCCCTGCACCTCCTGCACCTCTACCCCATCTAACCCAAACCCTCTGCACCCCTGCTCCTGTACCCATACCTCCTCCCAGACTCTGCATCCCCTCCCTACACCTCCTCCTCCAGGTCACAAACCTCTTCTCGACCCTGCACCCCCTGCTACACCCATCCTCCAGATCTGAAGCCTCAGCTGGACCCATACTCCTCCCGGACCCTGCATCTCCTTACACCCCAGTCTCCTGCCCCAGGTCACAACCCTCTCCATCACCCAAACGCTCTCCTAGCTCCCACACCCCCTCTTGCATCCCAGTCCTTACCCCAAGCTCTCTTTTGCACCCAGCCACCACTATAGACCCTGCACCTCCTCCATTCATACCATGGAAGAGTGTGGCCCTTGGCCACTTACCAAATTCTTGGAGTGGCCCCCATCAAACATTGTTGTGCACCCCTGGACTGGATCCACAAGAGAGACTTGGGCTCAATGTTGTAGCACCTAATGTTAAATGATCTGCTGCTGAGTGGAATGCACAGCTCTAAGTATAGGCCCGTAGGAATAGAAGCCAGCAAGCCAAGCAGAAAGTCACCTAATAGAAAATGCCAAGAGGGATGGGACCTAAGCCCTGCCCTTCAAAGCCATAGATTCATACATTCAAAGGCCAGAAGTGACCACTGCAATCACCGAGGGCACATCTATACTGCAGGCTAAAATTAAGATATACAACTTCAACTATGTTAATTGCGTAGCTGAAGTCGAAGTACCTTAACTCGACTTTTGGCGCTGTTTACACAGCAGGAATTCGAAGGAAGAACACTCTTCAACTTCCCTTACTCCTCATGAAATGAAAGTTACATAAGTTGGAGTAAGAAGCCTGTTATTTCAAAACTACTGTGAAATAACAGGCTTGCTGTGTAGAGACACACACTGTTATTTTGAAATAAAGGTGCAGTATAGACATAGCCTTAGTCTGACTTTGTGGTATAGCACAGGTCATAGAAATTCTCCAACAATAATTCCTAGAGAATAGCTTTTAGGAAAACATCCCCATCTTGATTTTAAAATGGTCAGTAATGGAGAATCTATCACAGCCCTTGATAAATTGTTCAAATGGTTAATTACCCTCACTGTTCAAAGTTTATTCATTATTTCCCATTTCAAGTTGCCTCGTTTCAACTTCCAGCCATTGAATTATGTTATACCTTTCTCTGTTAGATTGAATAGCCCACTATTAAATATTTGTTCCCCCATGTAGGTTATAATAGATTGGAACCTAAATTGATTCAGATCTTTAACTCAAATCTTTAACTCTATTGCTATAAGTATGTGTTTCAATTTCTTAATCATTCTCACAGCTCTTCTCTGAACCGTCTCAAATGTATTTACGTCCTTCTTGAATTGTAGGCACCAGAAAAGGACACAATATTCCAATTGTAGTTGTACCAGTGCCAAATAGAGATGTAAAATAACTTACTCCTATTAAAGATTCCCTTGTGTATGCATTCTAGGAATCCATTAGCTCTTTTGGCCACAAAGTTACACTGCAAGTTCATGTTCAGCTGGTTATCCACCACAGCTCCCAAATCCTTTTTCCAAGTCACTGTTTCCCGGGATAGAGTCCCCCCAATCCTTTCAGTATGTCCTACATTCTTTGTTCCAAGATGGACACATTTATTCATGTTGTTTGCTTAAGCCCAGTTTACCAAATGATCCAGATTTCTCTGAATTAGTAACCTGTCCTCGTTAGAAAAATGTTAAATAGCATAGAGCAAATAACTGTTATTTCTGGGACTGCACTGGAAATAGACCTCTTGTATGATAATTCCTCATTTACAATCATATTTTCAGACCTATAAGGTTCTTAATATCTTTAGCATATGCCATTTTCATTTTATATTATTCTACTTTTTAAATCAAAATATTGTGTAGTATAAAGTCAAGCATCTTACTGAAGTCTAAGCATATTGCATGAAGTGGTTTACCTTTATCAAGCAAATTTGTAATCTCATCAAAAAAGATATAAATTTCATCTGATACAGCTGATTTTTCCATAAAACCCATGTTGATTTGCATTAATTACATTCCCCTCCTTTAGTTCACTATTAATCTAGTCTGCACTCAGCTGTTTCACTATCTTGCTTGGGATTGATGTGAGACTGTTAGTCCTCTAATGATCTGGGTCATCTTGTTTACCTTTTTAAAAAATCGGCACATTTGCTTTCTTCAATGCATCAGGACATACTGAAAATCAACATTAATGGTCCAAACTGACTGCCTCAGCGGGCTCTTTTAAAATCTTGGATGCAAGTTCTCAGGACCCGCTGATTTAAAAATATTTAACTTTAGTACCTTCTGCTTAACCAGAGCAACGAGTGTAATGGAAAGAGTGTTATCACCTTATGATGAGACTGCATCATCATGTTTCTTACCTGAATACAGAACAGAAATATTTATTGAAAACATTTCTGTCTTTTTTGAATTGATATTGATAATTTCACCCCATTTTCATCTAATAATGGACCAATACCATTGTTAGGATCCTTTTGGGTTTCTAAAAGAAAGTGACGCTCTGCCTTGAGTTCAAGACTGTAAAAACTTTCCTGGAGTTAAGTACCTAAGCCAACTTTTTGTGAGATAGGCCTTCCACTTATGCCCTGACACAAAGTTAGCTTATGGACAGTGGGTTTGATTCTGCGAGGTGCCGAGCACTCTGATCCAATAAAACATGTAAGCAAATATATAACTTAAGAACATGGTAGTGGCATGGACTTCAGTGGGATTGAGCGTAGTCCATAAAACTGAACTATTTCTTGGATCCAGTCATGAAGCTTCCACATTTCTTCCACTGAATTCAATTATTCCTGCCATTATTCTGAACAAGTGGCATCCATATATTAGTTCTGGTGTGTCCAGGGATAATTTTTCACTTCCTAATAATTTCAGGGCTATGTATAAATGGTTCATTGATGACAGATTTATGCAGCTTGTTGTGGCTGACAAGAAAAATATTAAAGCCCTTGTTAATTCAGACCCCTCCTAGGCAGTGAACTGTGCCAGTACCATTTCATTTGGTATTTTCTATTTTTACTCAAGAACTATTGCTTATTTATATTACTGCTTATTGCTATTGCTATTACTCTACCCGCTATTTTCACTGTACTGTGAAAAATAATGTACGGAATAAAGGATGTTTAAATACAATCAAAATTAACCTTTTCATTTGAAAAATCTTTGTGCCTGCATTGGTTCCAAAAATATCATGCCATACTCAAGAGGACAGAAAGAAGTCTGGCAGAGAATCTTACAGTTTCACAACTAAAGGAAAGATTGTACAATCAAGTTAGCAGTTGCTGCGAACAACAAGACTTGTTTTCTTTGATCAGATAAAAAAAGTGCCCTTTGAACATTTCTTGGAGGATGAAAGTCATCCTTAATCTGAAATTTATTTTCCATCTGAGCCCTTTTAAGTAACTGTGTCACAGAGGTACATGTTACAAATGGTACACAATAGAAAGCAGTTGGAAACTAATTCAAAAGTCTGTGCTGCTACACCTAATAGTCTTGAGTATTCCTTGAAATGAGATTGTATTACTCCCAAATTTGCTCATTGATGGAACGTGCCCTTGGCAGTTCACTGCTGAAGTACACAGAAATGTACAAAATCCTCAGCCATATCCACTCATGGGCTGGTAACAGAGAACTGTAATAAAATCAAACAAGGTTAATGAAAAAGTGCTTCAACGGTTAATTGCCAAAAGACGACTTCGTGCCTTCAAATATAAAACAACAACAACAACAAAATCACACCACAAAGAGTAAGAAAAGGTGACATAATAGAAATTGTCTGGGCTAATGGACAAATTCATGTTAGCATCTGTTATCTTCCTCCATATCTTAAAAGAAAAATGCCTTTAGCAAATGTTATGCCCGTGTTATATAAACTAACAGGGATTTCATAAAAAGAATTAACAACAATTGCAAGCTTCATGTAAATAATCAAGTGAAGACCTTATTAAAGTGTTCTAACAATAAGGCCATTTTACAGTCAACTGCTCCATAAAAACTAATGGACTATCCACAGGCTACTAGTTTTTTCCCCTGTGAGGAAACCTTTGACACCATTTACCTAACAGTTGGTGTATTACAACGGCTTTTACTTCCTCTATTGTGTATTCCTCAACAGAATCTATGCATAGATTATTTCCAGGGGATTATTTCCTCCCTCCCAGCTCCCTGGTCTAGCACCTTCGGACCTAACTCATCCCAAACAAGGGGATTTGCTGGATCATGGGAGATCCCCTATCATTGGCCTCCCAGCCCTTCCTTACTGCTGGCTGCTTCTGGCCTGCTCCAGGCCCTGCTGCCACAGGGCTCTGGCACCAGCTCCCAACTGGGGCTCCCTGGGGCTGGATCTCCCCAGCTGCCGCTGGCCCCACTATTTCTGACCCCGGTGCACCACAGCCACCAGGGCTGGAGTTTCATGGCTGCTGCCGGCACCATGATTAGGGGGCTGGAGTGCATGACCTCTGAGGAGAGACTGAGGGATTTGGGTTTGTTTAGTCTGCAGAAGAGAAGAGTGAGGGGGGATTTGATAGCAGCCTTCAACTTCCTGAAGGGAGGTTCCAAAGAGGCTGGAGAAAGGCTGTTCACAGTAGTGATAGATAGCAGAACAAGGAGCAATGGTCTCAAGTTACAGTGGGGGAGGTCTAGGTTGGGTATTAGGAAAAACTATTTCCCTAGGAGGGTGGTGGAGCATTGGAATGGGTTACCTAGGGAGGTGGTGGAATCTCCATCCTTTAGAGGTTTTTAAGTCTCAGCTTGACAAAGCCCTGGCTGGATTGATTTAGTTGGGATTGGTCCTGCTTTGGGCAGGGGGGCTGGACTTGATGACCTCATGAGGTCTCTTCCAGCCCTAGGATTCTTGACTCAGCTGTGTCTTACCTTCTGCAAACTATGGAGAACAAACTTTGGGTGTCATTTGAGCTACTGAATCATTTAAAAGGTGCTATGTAAGACAGGAATGTGCTGGGAAGAGCGTGAGTCCTACAGATGCTGTTGTAGCACAAGGCTCTCCTTTTGCCTCACGCACAGATACTAGGGAGCACAGGATCAAATGCCAAAAATTGTCCCAATTGCCATCAGCTTCTTTAAAGTTAAATAAATATAAAAATGCATCTTCTGTCTAGCAGGCTGAGGTGTCCAATGAATGCTTGTGCTGATACTGTAGGGTGCTCAAATGAATAAAGAAGCAAATGTACTATTTAAGAACAGGTCCTAAATCTCTAGGTGAAATCCTGAGCCCATTAAAGTCAACAGGAATTTTGCCATTCAGTAATGCCAGGTTTTACCCTTTGTCTTTACCCTTCACCTTTCCGTTCCAAAAAACCACAACAGGCCTGGTCATTAAAGAAATTAAGATACAAGCTGTGATCTCCATTGTTTGCTCCTCACTGAATCCCATCTTCTGGCCCAAGCTTCATTCCCAAGGTCCAGAAGTACTACTAATTATTATGAAAAAAAAAAAACCCACCACGACCAACTTCTCCCAGTGCATCTGCCATATAGCTACTACTTACTAGTTTCAGTTTGTAGCAATAACAGAACCAGACAGTAGCAATCTGAAGGCAATTGATGGAGCAAATCTAAAATAATCTCCAATTAGTAGTTATATATAAACATGTATTTCAATAGAGAGGGGATTTAAAAATATAGATACACCAGATTACAGAAATTTGAAGGCTGGAGAAATTTCAGATTTAAAAAAATTGATCTTCCAAAACAATGAAGATGGATTAAACTTTAATGAGTTAGGTACATTTTTCTACCAAAAAGAAATTGGCTACATTCGGGAGCCTATAACCCATATTTTGAATAGATGGCAAATTGCTGAGCTAATCTAAATTGAGCTATTGAGATGTAGGGAACAGCTGTTGGGGACTGAGGGGATATAAAGGTGGCAGCAGGACTGACCTGCTGGAAGCTGTTTGGTAGGCTAGCTTTTCATTTTTATATGTATCTTTCTCAAATGACTTTGTCTCAGTTTTATTTTTTATTCATTTCACTATAAGATATTCTACCATAAACAGGCAGACACTAAAAACTTATAGGACACTTTATAGACATAAAGCAGAAGGTCTGCTACTATTGCTAGGGTTTGGCTGTGCCAGGACAACCAGAAGTCCCTTGAAAAGGACTGTTTTCCATATCATGCAAAGGGAGAAGTTGCTGTTTGGAGGGTCATGAGATGAGTGTGGTCACTGGGGGGCAGTGAGTGCAGGAGAGTTACCCTGCAGGATGTCCACTGAGGGCAGCCCTAACACCAAGGGGGTGAACAGAAGGGCTGGGACTCTGCCATCTTTCCTGTCAGTACACTGGGTATGTAGCCTCCCCCTCCCCACAACAAACCCTTTTTTTTGGGTGGGGGGAGGGAGAACCTAGATGGCTGGGGGAGAAAACAGGCTCCAGCAGGCTGGGAGATTCTGGGGGAAGGGGGAAGGAACAGGCCCCTGGTGGAGTGGGAGGGAACTCTTGTCTTGGGCCTCTTACCCTGAGCCCCTCACCTCCCAACCCTCACTCTCACCTCCCTCTTCCTCCTGCCCCTGCCACATCCCCATGGCCCTTACCCAAAGGGCCCAGGCACTGCTAGGTAAGTCTGCTAGTGTGTATATAATAATATTTATACACACACACACTTTATTACTGATATTATAGCAGTGCCTGCAGGACCAAACCAGATGCTGGAGTCCCAGGCTATGTCTACACTGGCGGGTTATTGCGCAAGAACGGCCGTTCTTCTGCAGAGCGTCCACACTGCCCACCCGCTCTTGCGCAAGAAGATTTACAGTAAAGTGTGGTAGGAGAGGGCTTCTTGTGCAAGAGCTACACTCTTTTCTAATAGGTGTAAGCTCTCTTGCGCAAGAGCTCTTGCGCAAGAGGGCAGTGTGGACGCGCGGCAGGGGTTTCTTGTGCAAGAAAGCCCTATGGCTAAAATGGCCATCAGAGCTTTCTTACGCAAGAGAGCGTCCACACTGCCATGGATGCTCTTACGCAAAAGCACATCTCGCACATGGCAGCGTGGACGTGTTGTTGCACAAGAGTTCTTGCACAAGAAGCAACCAGTGTAGACATAGCCCCATTGTGTTCTTTATCTTTGTATTTATCCTGTAGAACCTAAATATTTTAATAATGAATTTAATAGTCATTAGAGCTGGATCATGCAAAAAGCTGGAGGAAAAAAGCAATGGGCCCTATTGGCTGAGAGGCATTAAGAGCTGTTTTCAAGAGAGTGCTTTATATTCCAACATTAGTGTATTATATTATTTTCTTCTGATAACATTCTCAAGTTTGGACAAAAGAACTATTTCTTGTTAGCTAGAGAAACTGTCAGAATCACATAGTTCTTTTCACAAGGGCATCAGGTAACAAAAATAATCTTCACTGGATGCTAGCGTAATTAGAAGTCTGAGCACTGGAGCTGCATTTACGTAGTTAAGGGACTCAGGGACCCACAAGAAGGAAGCAATGTTTTGTTTCTGTAACTATAAAACGTTATGATTAGCAGCGTATTTGGAATGAAAGGACAGGCTTCCCAGATGCCCCCTCAAAATAAAAACAATCGCTTCAGTCACTTGGATGGTTACTGTAAATCAAATGGTCTGTATATAGTCAAACATCAATTTAAGTTGCAAAATGAAAGTACTTGGAAAGCTACCCTCTTCCTCAGAAAAGAAGATTCAACATCCTTCTCATTACCAGCTTGAGTAAAAAAGAGCATTTTGTAGTTATTTTGTGGTGGGGTTAAAACTCTTATACAAGAGTGCCCCCTATCTACAGCAAGTCAGCTCAGCAAGAATGAATAGAATTTGCTGTAGCAAATGATATAGAAATGCTTTTAAAGCTGAGGCAGAGATAACTAAAAATAAATAAATGAACAAATCACTCCAGCGCAAGAAAATGAAAAATATGCAAGATCATCATTATGTGCAGCATTCCTTTTTTTAAAAGGCTGATTTTGTATGTAGAGGGGATAGTTTCTTTGCAAATCCAAAAATGAACTAAATGGATATGAAGATGGAAATGTAATTATAAACTGTAAGAGTAGATTTCCGTAATCCCATTTTTACTACAAGACTGTGGCATGTTGTGCTGCTTCTTCTTCAACTATCCACTGATGCGAGAATGATGCTTGCCACGGGGGTTCATTGGTGGATTTTTAAGTGGCTGAGAAGCCCAGTTTGTGCCCTGCATATTTTCTCCACTCAAGTGACAGGTACAATCTCGAAGACGACACAGTTGTTGGCTAATCTATTGTGCCCTTTCTTTCCTTCTTTGTCACTTCTCTGTCTCATGAGCATGTCTGCTCTCAAAGTGAGCTGTGGAGTGGTGTATGGTGTGACACCACTGTGTTCTGTTCTGCTCTCAGTCCTGCCAGTTTGTTGGGCTGATGCCTCCCTTTTTAAGATGCACTTTCAATATGTCTTTGAAATGCTTCCGCTGCCCTCTGCAAGCCAGCGTAGGCCTACGTACATAGTGACCAGTGCAGTGGAGTTGGTGTTTCATGACCTGCATTCCTACACTGCTGATGGCTGCAGAGAGAACACTGACGTTAGTGCATAGGCCTTCTCAGCTGATTCTGAGAATCCTCCTGTCATCTGTAGGTTACACAGGTTTTACACCCATACAGGAGGGTGGGGATGACAACTGCCTTGCAAAACAAGATCTTGGTGCCTATTATATAGAAGACTTATTTGAGTAGTCTTCCAAAAGAGGTATCTGCATACTGAAGGTCAGTGATGCGGATTCTTGTGTTCTTCAATTTTATTCGGAGATATCGGAAATTGAGGAGTGGGCCATCCATGTGACACGCAACTCCAATTCCATCAGAAAGGCAGTCATGAATGAGAATCAGGATCACAGCAAGGTAGAGAAGAGTTTTGGAGCAATGACACAATCCTGCTTGCCCCCAATGTGAATGATGAATGGTTCAGTCTGAGCCATTGCACAGAATGGTATCCATCATCCCATCATGGAATAATCTGATGATGGAAATTAATTTTTGTGGACAGTTTTGTGCACCTTCCATGGGGCATCACTATTAATAGAGCCAAAGACCTTGGTTAGGTCACTAAATGGCATGAACAGTTCCTGGTGTTGCTCTCTGAACTTGTCCTGAATCTGTTGTGCCACAAAAAATCATGTCACTTGTGCCATGGGATGGCCTGAAGCTAGATTGTGATTTGGGGAGCAGATTCTTGGCAAGGGAGAGAGGCAATTTGGTAGGATCCAGGGAAGGACCATCCCTGCGCTGGAAAGAATGGCAATACTGTTGTAGTTCCTGCACATAGATTTGTCTCCTTTCTTGAACATTGTAACAATGTTGGCATTCTAAAAAAGTCAGGTAGAATTTCCTCACAGATCCAGATCTTGTCGAGGAGGAGTTATGGCAAAATTTATGCAAGAGCATTGTTCCACCAGATTTAAAAACCTCAGCTGAGATGCCATCTGGGCTTGGTGTCTTGTGATTTGTTATTTGGGTGATAGCACACTGGATTTCCTCAGAAGATGGGGGATCAGCAAGGTGTTACATTGCTGAGTGCTACAGAATAGACTCAATGATGTATTCAGAGACCATGGATTTGTGGTTTAGTAGACTCTCAAAAGGGTTCCTTCCAGTATTGCTGAATGGCCACATTAAGGAGGGTGGAACCATCCTGGGAACATAAGGGGGTTGGGCTTATGGAGGTTGACTCATATATAGCTTTTGTTGCTTGAAAAGAAGCTTCTTACATCATCCTGGTCTATGAAACCCTGGCTCTCAGGGGCCTTTGCTTGCCACCTCTTAATTTTTGATGTCATGTACCTTCCTTTAGACCTCAGTTTTCAGCAGGTGATAAACCTCATATTTTTGTTCGTTAGAGGAATCATTTTGATATAGTTACAGAATGCAGTTATTTTCTGTTGAATTAATGATAGGATTTTCTCATTGCTTTTGTCAAACCAGCACTGGTGCCTAGCAGTAGAATACCCTATAGTTTTAGTACATGCATTTTGAATGATATTTTTAATAAGTTGATCCCAGTGCTCCTGAATGTCAAGGATGTTGGGGGAGGGGGGCATGTTAGAGAGTTTCTCAGACAGAGAATGTAATATCTTGCAGCTGGCTTGGTCTTGAAGTGCTTTGGCATTATACCGCTTTTGCTGAGTTTTGGGGTATTTTCAGTGTGGTGGAGCAAGCTGCAGATAACAAGACTGATCTTATTAATTGATGGTCTGTCCAACAGTGAGCTGTACCTCTCATGCTTCACCTTATCTGAGCATCGGTGTAATCTCAGGCTCGGACTATAACATAGAAAAGGAGGTGCCAGTGTTTGGACCCCAGGTGGTCTTAAATTTGTGACGCTGCCTGAAGATGGTATTTGTGATGAGCAGGTCATGGTCCACACATTTTCTGAGGAGGAGAATATCACTGGGATTAACATTTCCCACCCATCCTTTGCCTATTGTGCCGCTTCAGAGTTGGGAGTCCTGTCCAAATCTGGCATTGAAATCTCCCAGGAGGATGAGTTTGTCTGCCTTAGGTGTAGCTGTGATAATTGACATGAGAAGGCTATAAAACTGCTTCTGTTGTCTTCCTTATTGTGACGGGCTGCCACCGGCCCGCCCGGGGAACCACCCGGACTCCCAGGGGGTGGGGGAGGGTGAAGACGCCCGGGGGGCCCCCAACCCCGGACGCGGCACGGCGGAGACCGGGCGGCGGGACCGGGTCCAACCGCCGCACCTACGCCGCCCGGCTGCCACTGACCCCGCCCCCAGGGTAGCGCGCGGTGGGGCGCAGCAGGAGGCCGGGAGGCGGACGGCTGTGGAGCACGCCGGCATGCCGCCGGAAGGGGGAGGGCCCTAAGCGGCGTCCGGCGTGGCGGGCCATTTTAAAAAGGCCCGCCGTTTGAGAGGCGGGGGGAGCAGCCTCCTCTGACGGGGGGAAGAGAGCCCGGGGGCCAAGACAGACCCAGGGCAGGACCAAGGCCGGCGGACGGTCTGGCCTCGACCCCAGGAGCCGCGGGGGGGGGAGGGCGGCCGGTGCGGCGGGCAGCCGGCCAGTCCCGGCTCCGAAGTGGACAGGAGCCGGCCCAACGGACCTGGGGAGAGCGGCCGGACAAGAACTGGACTTCCCGGAGGGGTCGGACCCGCGAGCGGTCCCCCAAGCAGCCCCCGACCCGGACGGCTGAACCAGGGTAGGTCTCGGGAAGCAGGAGAGCGGCCCGGGGGGGGCCTCGCGGAGGGGAGGAAGCAGCCCGGGGCAGGGCCCTTTTGGCGCCCCTGGGTAGACGGGTTTCGGAGGGAATCACCCTCGTCTACCGCGTCGGGGCGCGAGAGAGCCCCAGCACTTAGGGCCCCGGGCTGGGACGCGGGGAGAGGGTGGGACTGGGTCCCCCTCCCCATTCACCCGGAAGGCCCGATTCCGGTGGGCGGCCACGCTTGGGAAGAGAGGGAAAGAGCGGACGAAGGGGTTCGCTGACCCCCCCTCCCCTCCTGGGAGGGGGTGATCGCACCCCGAGGCCTCAACCCGGAGAAAGGGGTCGCTGAACCCCCCCTCCCCTCTCGGGAGGGGGTGATCGCCCCCGCGTCCACGACACCTATCAAATGTTGGGGCCTAGGCACTGATGACTGAGGTTGAGCTGAAGAATGATGAGATGCTTGTTGATTCCCACAGGAAGCTCCAGAACTAACTGGGGATCTTATTTTTGATGGCAAAACCAATCCCATGAATGTGTGTTTCATAAGATGGCTTCCATTTCTAAAAAGGGCAGCCACCTCCATCCTCTTTTAGTTGTCCCTCATCAGCTTGGTGGGTCTCTATGAGATGCAATGTCAGTGTTGAGTCTTACAGTTCTCTAGTGATTATGACAGTTCTTTTTCTAGCCAGTCTCATTTAGTCTATGGAGTTAAGTAATCCCACTGGATGCAACCATCCAATTGAAGAGTATGACACAGCCTAACTTGGGGCACCTTTTCCAGCCCCTCCCCATTTGGGGTGAGCAAAGGGGATCCTAAAAAGATCTGTTCAGTTGCAGCTGCTGCTGCCAAAATATACATCTGTCCCATCTGAACACAAGATGTCTGTCGCATAGCTCCTACCTGAATACAGATTTGTAACTAAAAGACGCCCAGAAATCACTGTTCCTGTCTTACCCACCGGTCACCACAGATGTGTAGATGTGAGCCCTTTGGCACAGGCCTGCCACATGAAGTTTTTTAACATGGGGAAACTGGTGCATAGGAGGTGACCACACAAGACTTGACAGGAAGAAAACCCTGACCTAGTGGTAAGAAGATCCAAGACAACCAAGGGCCTCCCTCCTCCTGCCTCCCTCACAGTTGCAGAGTCCTAAAAAGTCCTCTGTATGCACCTGAATCACCACTGGAGTCTTGTGAAGTTTGGGCCATGGTTAGTCAGGAGCCTCACCTCAGATCTGCTCTCCAAGGCTATGTCTACTCTACCAGGTTATTTCAAAATAGCAACTCCCAAAATAAGCTTATTCCTCTTCAGAAGCAGGAGTTATTTCAAAATAACTCCCCAGTGTAGACATGTTCTAAGGGGGACTCTACCAGGAGTATAAAGTTCAGGATAGTATAACCCTGAGGGCCATTAACCCATACAAACCTTTACACCATTGGAAGCTTGCAGTCCATCAGCAAGGACATATTGTACATTAACTGTTGTAGACACAACGTAATCAGAACAACATAATCAGAACAATCCAGTTCTTTTCCTTAATAAAAAGGGCATAAGCCATATTAAACTAAAAGAGCTACATTATCATGTGTGATTTTTATTTTAACCATCCATTTTCTGGAACTTGCACTGTATTGTAACTTTACTCAAAATTGTATTTGGGGTTAAAATTTCTCATTGCTGTTTTTAGACTAGAATTGAATGGTTTATTTGGGATTTTGTTTGTAAAGTGTTTTTATTGTTTGTTTAATTATGGGTGAATTTGTGCCTGGAAAGATTATGTAAAATTAATTTCACTGTTCTGGAATTATCCCAAAAGTGACAAACAAAACCTAAACTACTGAAGAATCCAAAAGCCCTTTTACTTAATAAAGAAAAAATATATAAAAAGCATATTTAACACCAGAAGTTCATGTGCAGGTGATTACCCACAATGACTCCTAAATCTTTTTTCAGAGTCACTGCTTCCCAGGACAAAGTCTCCCAACAACCTGAAAATATGGCCTAAATTCTTTGTTTCTAGATGTATATGTAATGCTGTGTGAAAAGGGGAAATGACCACGGTATCGCTGTTGCACAATTGCATTAAATCAGAAGCAAAGATATGTCATGTAAGGTATCCGTGGAAAAGTTGTAATCTGCGAAGTATGAATACTCTATTTATAGGTATGTATCATCTTTGTACCCACAGTTATCAATATTTGCTATGTATTTGTGTATCAGATATCGTGGGAAAGCTCATCACCTATTAAACCAAATTGTTAATCTTTAAAGTGCTACATTGTTTTTCCTTTTGTTTTAGCAAGATCAGACTAACACAGCTACCTCTCTATTACTATCTCAGAGATATGTGTTGCATTTCTGAGCAACACCCCAGACTTATTTACATGCAAACTAGGCCTCATTGGTTGGTGAGCCTCCATGTGGTGATGGGCCATTGAAGCTCTTCGGTAAGCCTTTCCTGAGGCTCTCTCAAACAGCATGGAGCCAATAGCTACCTCTCAGATTCAGCAAACCACGTGAGGGTATGTAATGAAAACGTGATCATAGAGTATGTCTAGACTACACGTCTCTGCCGACCGAGGCATGTAAATTAGACATACCAACATAGTCAATGAAGTGGGGATTTAAATATCCCCTGCTTCATTAGAATAAAAATGGCCACCGCGTTGTGCCGGCTCAGCTATTTGGAAAGCCGTTGCACGAGGCATAAGGGATCAGTCGGCAAAGGCTTTCCTTGCTGACCAATCCCCATCTTGACTGCTGCTTCGTGCCGACAAACAGCTGAGCTGGCACAACGCAGCGGCCATTTTTATTCTAATGAAGCGGGGGATATTTAAATCGCTGCTTCATTGACTATGTCGGTATGTCTAATTTACAGGCCTCAGTCGGCAGAGGCATGTAGTCTAGATATACCCTAAGATTCAATCTTTTACCAGGAACTTTCTGTGCTCTTGAGACCATGAACACCATATTGGTCAGTAACTTTCCATGCACATGAACGGAGCTATAAATTGCAAGCTGTAACACTGCTTTGTCTTCACTTGTGCTTTTCATCTGTGGACTAACTTTCTAAGGAAGCTTTGAACAAGAGACTGAATGACCCCTGCCCACAACCTGGATGAATGAGATTTTAGATATATTATACACACACACACAAACTAGCAGATTTAGCATCACTGCTATTGTCCTGACCTGCAGACACTGAAAACCACTTGTAAGATATATAATTCCTTAACCATTTAATAACTCTCTTCTTATCATATAAAAAACCCTTTAGTTTTTAGTTACTAAAGAATCGACCACAGGCATGGTTTTGGAGTAAGATCTGAGTTATATACTGACCTGGGGAAATGGCTGATCCTTTAGGATTGGAAGAACTTTATGTAAGATGAATCTGGTTTTCAATAACCTCTCATCAAAAAGACCATACAACTGGGTGGCAATAAGGGCTAGTTGCCTAAATGGACTGTTTTTTGGCTTCTTGTTAACCAGCAATGCGGTGACAAATTTACATTGTTATTGGTTTCATTAATCTAATGTTAAATAACTACCAGTGTCAGGTGTGCCTGCCTTATTTTTTATCAGTCTAGCCTGAATCTGGCACTTTTAGCTCACACAAGGCACCAATCCATATTGGCACAGTCTGGTTAGGATCCACAGAAACGAGTCAATTGACTTTTGAATCAAGAGCATATGCTATTCAAAAGTTTAAAATGTGGTGTTTAGGATTTTAAGGGTTAAAGAATACTGACAATGGGTGAAGCATAGAATCTAGGGCTGGAAGAGACCTCAGGAGGTCATCAAGTCCAAGCCCCTGCCCAAAGCAGGACCAACCCCAACTAAATTATCCCGGCCAGGGATTTGTCAAGCTGGGACTTAAAAACCTTGAGGGACGGAGATTCCACCACCTCCTTAGTAACCCATTCCAGTGCTTTACCACTCTGCTAGTAAAATAGTTTTTCCTAATATCCAACCTAGACCTCCCCCACTGTAACCTGAGACCATTGCTCCTTGTTCTGCCACCCGCCACTACTGAGAACAGCCTCTCTCCATCACCTTTAGAATCCCCCTTCAGGTAGTTGAAGGCTGCTATCAAATCCCCCCCCTCATTTTTCTCTTCTGCAGACTAAATAAGCCCAAATCCCTCAGCCTCTCCTTATAAGCATTGTCACGTGCAGATTATGACTCAAAGAAGCATAAACAATTCGGTAAAGAAAGGGACATCTCAGGTCAGAAAATGAAAGAGTTGCTGGTGGACTATGGTCAAAGAACAGAACTCAATGAAGCTGATAGAATCTGGTTACAAGTAATGGCACATGAGGAGGGGCTTGCATGTAAAAAGGAAAGCTGGCTGGCATTCAGTTAAGAGAAAAAAGCATTTGCTGAACTAGAAAAGAAACGGTGGAAAGGGAAGAAGTTTCTCATCATTGGTGAATGGAACTGCTGCAAGCTGACAAAGGAGCACAGAAAAAGCAGATAGAAGATGTCACGTGCCAACTCCATATCCTGGGAAAGCAAAAGTGTCTGCCACAGCCTGGGATTCCGTCTCCTCTCAGCCAGAGACTGAGATAAAATCTGCCCTGCATAAAAAGAATCTGAAGATATGGGGGAATTTGTCATCTCTGTGTGATATTCCCAAGGTTGCTGACATCCAACAGGTACCTGTCCAGTTAACTAAATTAAATGGAAAATCCAGAGAACTATTTAATGAAATGGGGGCAACCTAGCCTTGGCGGCCCCTCGCGACTCATCTGCTTTGACTGAGTGACTTGCCCATCACCACATCAATTTATAGGATGGCTCAACAGCCTCAGTTTGTACCCCCGACCCTTGACTCAGGGTATTTCAGCCCCTGCTACTCAGGGTAACACCAGGGCCCTGTTGGCAGTGGCACGGTTCACTGTTCGCTCAGCAGGGAATCCTGCTGCAACACACTGAGCGCTCGGGGAGCAATTCCCCACAGGTACCTGGCAGACATCTTCCCGATGGGCTCACTTTGTCTCTGAAGCTTCTTATGTAGCCCCTCTCGGCCCAGCTGCTGCTGGTTGGTCAGGCTGTGCTTCCTCCCTGGAGCTCCTACAGCGCCTCCTTCCCCTTCAGCAGTCAGCCCTGACGAAGCTGCTGCAGAGACTTTTATAGCCTGTCTCCAGTTGGAGCATGCCCAGCAGGACTATGGGGTGCGGCCTTCTCAGCCAGCTGGGCCAAGGTAACTCCATTAGCTTCAGTGCAGGGTTGGTACACCCCGTCACAGGATGGAAGAGGATTGCTATATTGAAATGACTTAAGGTCACTTTGAGTCTCATAGATTGAAATTTAGAAATCCCAAAGTTTCTAATGACTTTGTTGGGCAGTCTGCTCAATAGTTGTTGGATTACATAAAAATGTGCTCTGCAGGCTGAAGTTTATGGTATCTTTGATAAGGTGCTAGATTTGATTACTTTGGAGCAACTGCTAAAAAATAACTCCAGAACATAGGCGCTGACTTCCCCTCTAGCCAGAGGGTGCTTAACCCTCCTCCTTTGCCTCTGCTCTTCCCTTTCCCCCCAATCCCTGCCCTGCCCCTTCAAACCCTGGCTCTGCCTCTATGCCTCCTCCATTCCACCTCTTTCCCCCAAGCCCGCAAACATGTACACATCCCCACTCCTTCCCCTTCCTCCTAGAGCATCCCAAACAGCTATTTTGTAGCAGACAGAAGGTACTGGTCAGTGGGGCCACCAGCAAACAAGAGGTGCTGCAGGGAAGAAGGGCAACAGAGGGAGCTTGGCTGTTAGGGTGTACCGAGCACCTGCTAATTTTTTCCTGTGGGTGCTCCAGCCCAGAACATGGAGGCTGTATTGTCCATCAACACGTGTACCACCTGATGGGATAATTATGGAAGGAACACTTTGCTGGCTAAACAGATGACTCTGAGCCCTGAGAGGTTGACATGCAGGGCCAGTTCCTCCTGGGATTAGAGCCCCAGGGTCTTTAGCAATCCAAGGTGGGATGCCCAGCCCAGGTTAGACACATCCGACACCAGAGTAGAACTGCCCCTCTGAACACTCTTTTTTGCACCGGGACCCATGTGGATTTTTGTTCATTTATCAACAGACCCAGGGCTTGACACATGGAGTACACTAACCAGATGCTGTGCTGGACTTGTGCTTGTGAATAACCTCTGATGAGCCAATCTTCTAGTTATGGGTAGATCTGGACATCCTGGTGCCTCAAGTAGGTTTTGGTCCCTGCCATGAATGTTGCAAACACCTGTGGCACGGTAGCCAGGCTGAATGGAAGCACTGCCAATGGGTTTATCCCACTACATGCTGCAGGAACCTTCTGTGCCAGTGGAAAATGGAAATATGAAAATACAAGTCCTTCAAGACAAGGATGGTGTGCCAGTCTCCAGCAGGGAGATAATAGAAGCCAAGAAAACCATGAGAAACTTTAAGAGATATTTGTTGAGGCCTTGCAGGTCCTATCAGGAGTTCAGACCTTCCCTCCTTAGCCTTTGGTATCAGGGAAGTACTAAAAGTAAAATCCTTTCCCCTTTAGGTGTACAAGGATTTTCTCTATGGCCCCTACTTTCAGGAGGACTTGCACCTCTTGGGCAAGAAATGCTCATGAGAAGGGTTCCTGAAGAGAAATAGAGAGGGATGGTAAAAGAGGGGTAGAAATAAACTGTAGGATGTACTCCACTGCCACGGTGCTGAGGTTTCACCTGTTCAATGTTCCTGCAGCCCAAACAGGGAGGAAAGGAAAAATGTGGTTTGAAAAAAGATAGTCTGCAGCCAGGATCCTGCACCCATTTTGTCATGCTCGAGCAGATCCTCTAAACACCTGTTTGTTTCCAGATGGGTAGCAGGAGTAACCCGAGTGGGAATAAGGGGCTGGTCATTGGTCCTGTTGGGGCTTATAACCCTGGCCTTTCTTGTGACAGGGCTCCAGTTGTGCCTGTCCACTTGGTCTTTGAGGTTGCTGCAGCTTGAACCTCTTTCTAGCAGGGGCTAATGCATAGAGGTCCAGGGAGTAGACTAGTCCTAGAGTCCTCAAGCCTAGGACTTTGCATCTGTGTTCTGAAAACACCACAAGGCCATTGAAGGGGAGGTCATGGATTAAGTCGCTAAGCCTCCATCAACAGCCTGGAAGACAGCAGACACGATGCTCACCTCTTTGATGAGGACGTAGTGACAGACTACTGCTGAGTTTACCACATCAGAGGTGGCCCAAAGGGCTGTCATCCATTGAAATTATGCCTCCCAAATAAGGCCTGATGGTTTGCCACTCATAATTTGAGGCTGGCAGATAAATAAACTTTTCTGCCATATAAATCTAGTCTCTTACCATCTTAGTTTTTGGGAGTTGTGCTGGGTTGCCCTGCCTATCCCTCTCGTTCACCACAGAGACTATTAAAGAGTTCTGGGCCAGGAGGTAATATGAATATTCAAATGCCTTCACCAGGATGTAATACTTCCTCTCTGCCCACTTGGAAAAAGGCCAGAGAGAGGACAGGGTCTGCCATAAAAGCTTTCACCAGCTTTACTACTACTTTGTGTTCCGGAAGTGCCATTCTAGATAGGGCCACCTTAGTCAGAATGTCAGAGCATCAGAGGTTCCACCAACTCTAATGCTGCCACCAGTGCTAGCAATTCCTGGCATGTCTTGGCATTGTCCTGTAGCCCTGTCTGGGATGGTCCTGCCACTTCTCATCAGGTGAGGAGGACTAGGTCACGGTGGGTGGGAGGGACTGGCTCTGTATTCCCTGCATGGGAGATCTCCATCGAGGACGGAGAGTGCTCCTGGGCACCTCTCTCAGACCCCCTCCTCTGAGTCCAGTGAGGGGCAGGAGCATGCTGCTGACCTCTGAGGCCCCTCACACTGAATGCTGCATCTGGGTCTTCAATGCCTGGGGGAAAAGTCCATGGGTTTCAAAAGTGCAAAGGACTAGACCATCTGGTTGGGGGCACCTGGCTTGAGGAACCCACTATCTCCTCAGCCTCTGAGCCTGAAGAGGAAAGTTCCGTATCATTGCAATACTGACACAACCATCCATCTCCCTTTCGTGCCTACCATGCTGGCATCGGCATCTGTGGGACAGGTGCCAGGGCTTGGGATTCCTTGCAGGAGGAATAATGGTAGTTCGAATTAGAAGCTTTAATTCAAACTACCTAGTCTGTGCCGCGTGTAACCGTGGGCAGGTAGTTCGAACTACGGGGCATTTAAAAATGGCGGCGCCCGGGAACATGCAAATGAAGCCCGGGATATTTAAATCCCGGGCTTCATTTGCAAGTTCGAATGCCTACAATAGCCACCCTAGTTCGAACTAGGGTGGCAGTGTAGACATACCCTTAGGGACTTGCAGTACTGTTACATAACCATTAAGGAAACAAAGATAACTACTTACCTTAGAACCATTTACACAATGAAAAATAGGAAGAACTGATGGGTAAGAGCACTTGGTGAAGTAAGACGACATTCTAGCAGTCACTGGTGGTAAGAAGGACTTTGGGGGAGGGAGTAGCGTAGCACCCCTTATACCAGTTCATATATGTGCCACTGCAGAGGGCGCCAGAGCTGGTCCCCTATGCATATCACTGAGGGAAAAACTTCTGGCACCAGTGCATGTGGCAGTACAAACATCTAATGTGGAATAGACACGAGCAAGCATATACATAGAACAAGATGTCAGCGTCTTAAAACTAATTACCATTCCTTCACTTCAAAGTGATATCTCAGTTGTTTTTCCTTTTGTTTTAGCAAGATCAGACTAACACTGCTATCTCTCTATTGTTTCAGCAACAGAGCAGTATGTTAAGATAAAATAAGATGTCCAAAACTGATTAGACAAAAACCAAATATTGATGTTTCCATAAGCGATGGGCCCAGGCTGCAACCTCAAAAGAAAAGCAACATCCAAGTGAAACTGATAACTGCCGTATCAGTAGAAAAGTGTGTATGGCAACACATTGACATATGGCATGAAGAATTAGCAAGTACCACCATCAGAGCGATCACTGCTGCTACCACCACAAGATGGATTGATGAGATTTACCTGATGAGATTTATTATTACATTGTTTTCCTGATCTCAAGATTGGGATGTGATAAACTACATCACCATCTCCATTAGATCAGTGGAATCTTAAGTAACACTTTGGACAAGAAACCAATTTACCTGTCATAACTTCTTCCCTAGGAGTTTCATCCTTGCCTTAAGCATGCTATCTCTCTTTGCCATTTATTTTAGTCTACCAGGACAGCCCTACTTTTGTTTGTTGAGCTTGCCATTTTATTTTCAGCAACTGACTCAAACAAGCAAATGCCACCTCCCCCCGCCCCTGGTGTTGAATGCTGTAACACACCTGTTGTAGTATATTTCAGCACCTTTGTACTATATCTTCCTTTCCTATTGTTGTGGTAAGATGCAAGACTGTTCCATTTAAGAGACTACAGAAGGTACTGTTTCATAGTTGATGTTAGAAATAAAGGTTAAATGTGGGGTTAAGAGTGAATTACATCTTCCATTAGATTTCTTGTGAATCTCTTTATGTATATATATATGTGCACCTCACGATCGCTCAAAGAGACACACAAACAGAGAACTGGTCTCCAAAGTTTATTAAAAATCAAAGAATAGAAAATTTTACATAAAAATATGTCAGTTTTAGCTTCCACATTGTTGTCCACACACAAAAAAAATCTAAACATGATTTTTTTAAACCTGTAGCACATAACCACAGCAGTAGCCAGGCCAATTTATTTGGTACACCACGACTGATATGGAACATGATACCTGTTTCGTTTCAAATGAATTTTGCTTTAAAATGGAAACTAGTTAAGACACCAACTAAAGCCTCTGAAGTTTCCATATTATGCTCAATATCGCTAGTGTCTAAAGACTAGTAGTACAGGCCTATGTATCAGCCCTTAAATATTGGTTAATGAATATGCTCACAATTTTTTAAAAATAACTTGTGGTAAATCTGGATCATTAAGTACTGCAGACAAATGTGCTACTCTACTTTGGAATGTTGCCCCCTCTCTTTCTCAAGGAAATCTGTTTGCAATCAACAGATGTGGTAACAATATGGGCTAGACAAGTTTCAAAGGCATACCGCACTTTATAAAGCTTCATCATGCTAGATGCCTCATTTTTATTGTAACATTCAGATATCAGTTTTAAAATATTCCACTTCTGTACACCTAAATATCATGGTAATATAATTTTTTCAGCTTTTCCCATTAATTGGACTTCAAGTAGCCAACCTGTAGTGTTCATCAGAGTTAAGAACCCTCATTTTAAAAATGAGGGGTCAGAAGGCATGTGAAATGCAACCGACACCTATGACAACTGTAGTGCTCTAAAAACTCAGGGTCAGGCAGGATGTACATTTTCTTGTTCAAAAAAGTTAACAAAGACAGTGGTTGTCATGGCAATACACATTTGCATAGTATACCTGTATGCATCTGTAAATTAAGTGCCAGCCACAGATTGTATCCAACACCGGGCTGTGCTCTCCTCCAACTCATTAAAAGATGCTTCTTGTAATGCTTAGAGCAGCTGAAGTACTTTATATATTTGCTCTTAACAGAACTAATGCATACTGCTATACAGATTCCTTAATGGAATCAACATTATTTCCTTTCTCCACATTCTTCAAGCTGGGTAACTTTGTTTAATAATGATGTTCAGCCTCAATCATTAATGGGTTACAGTACTAAATCTGACAGAAACATGTAGTTCACAATTTTTAAATTTCGTGTCAGGACTTAACCCCCTTTTAACATTAAGAAGCTATATTTCTGGCACTTTAAATGCTGGATTTGTCGTCTATTACGAGGAACAAATTAAAAACCACTGGTCAGAGCAAGACAACTAATAGAGGCCAGACAATGAGCTAAAATGCCTGGTCAAAACACTTTGGAGCTTAATACCTTCATAAAACCATATGCCAAATCCGCACTTTCATTGTGAATCAAGAAGCCTCAAATAGTACCAAAAATGATGTCATGTTCTAATACTGCTCAGACAACCTGCCAAAACTATGAACCCAACTTAGATAATACAACCTGGGAAAGGATCTGTAAGTTTTAAAAAAAATCCCTCCTCCCTTTAGTTATAACTTATGACAAAATGAAATTAAATTAAAAATTCTGAGTTATTGCACAAATTATAGTTTTTCATTATTTACAGAGCAAAAAGGTTTTGAAATATGAAAAAAACTGGAGGAATAGCAAAACAATTATATCATGAACAAAAAGTCAAAAACTGAATGAAGTTCCTTTGCTCCTCAAACAAAACTAAATCCCCACAAAGGAACAGATGTAGCTACAGAAAAAAATGTTACAGTATTTATAACATCCTTGCAGTTCTAAGCCAGAGCTGCTTCGGCACTGTGAGTAATCATGGGAAGGCACGTACACACAAAAAAAAATCCCAAAAACATAAAAAAAAAAACCTTCCACATTTAATAAGGCTTCACAAATAAGCACAACTACTTTAAGATGGACTTGACCACCACATGAAGAAACATGCAAAAAGTCAGCTGCAGATACTTGGCAACACCCACAAGCTGATGTGCTGAATGCTGGTCTCCATTCCCCCACGTAGTATTGTTCACTCAGCTTCAGTCTGTAAAATGAGGGAAGATCTTCCTGGAATTAGCCATTATCTGCTGAGACTAATAGGCAAACTGTCTCTGTGTTTTTTCCTTCGCCAGATGTTACGATTATATTGGTGATGTCCCCTGTTGCCAACTGGCTGCCTCATGCCTCCACTGCTCACAGGACTGTAGCCGTTCCCTTGGTTAGGATTATGAGCTCCTTTCATAGAAAACTTCATTCCACTGTGCTGCTAAAAATACACAGTGTTCAGATTAGTACTACAGTCAGCTGAAAAAAAATGCATCAATTCGCTAATCAGTTGTACTTTCCCTCCCACTGTGGGGCCACCCCTGAAAAACTGATGCAAGGTACATCGATTCCAGCTATACATTTCACATAGCTGAAGTTGTGTATCTTGAATTTTCTCTGCCAGTGTAGACCTGGCCTCAGATGCCACAGCATGGTAACTAAGGGCAAAAGTTTTTGAGGCAGCCAATGTAAACCTGCTACCATATTGAAATTCCATACTGAGTGGAATGAGTATATTCTGTTCACCTATATTAAGCTGACAGTGAACAGGTGTCCTCCCTATCAGGTCCATGTTAAGTGAGATACTGTTTGAATAAGGAGGCCTTGAAACAAAAAATAAATGTATTGCTTTTGATAGTAAGTAACTTCAGCTCAAGTCAGTTTATCACAACGTCTTGGAAACAAGCATGGCATGAAGTAAGGTTATAAAATCCTGTTTAATCAGTTTCCTGGTTAAATGCTTAATGGGAGCAAGTAGGGGCTGCTCCGGCCATGCTGGGCCCACTGCAGGTGGGAGAGGAGTTGCTCCACTCCAGGGTGCCAGTTAACCAGTAACCACCACTCAGTAAGGGTGATGCTTACTGATTAACCACTGACATCCCTAGTACGAAGCAGGACGACTAGCTCCTTTTCATGAAGACAGTTTTATAGCAGTACTTAAATGTCTTCCAAAGGAGGACACTATCAATCTGAATGACCATTTACTTACCTTTTATCAACACCATTTCAGTTTAACAAAATCTATCTTAAGTCGAGTGTCACAATGGGCATTAATAATTGCAGAAAATTTTATACTGGTAGTTAATCACCTGCATATACGTGTGTACAGGATCTATAAGACTTTGCCCATTAATTTTTTTCAAATAACAGATTACATATTTACACATTAGTCTGAAGTAACAGCAATTGTATAAACCTTAGAAATTGGGGCTGTTTGTACAAACAACATATTGGAATGGAGGAGAGGACATGACTACATCAAGTAGAGAAAACTGATAAAAGTGAACTTTGGAAACCTGAGGGAATTAACAAGCTACAGTTTAAAATGAGTGGCAAGGTTGCAAGAAAGGAACTATAGCAAGAAGTACAGACCTCACTCCAACTTCAATAGTAAATGGGAAGACTCCTTCAATGGGTATGCAATAGGCTCATAAAAAAAACATTTTTACCTTACTTAAATTTACTCATTCAGAACAAGTATAGGACTATGGTGCTGTATGTATATTCTTGCCTTTATCCAGAAGTAGTCATTCAGACCACCCGCCAAAGTGCTACGGTAATACAAATAAGAAATGTGTCATGAAAATTAAGGATATAAAAAAAGTGAGTCCACCTAACAGGAAGCTAGAAAGCTTTGTTTCTGGATTTGAGATTGGTGCTTGATGTCACCATGTTTATCTTAGCCAGCCAAATAAAGCCTGAACTTGATAATGCACCCACTATTGTTTACAAAAGACATCCTGGCAATTCAGGGACTAGAATTTTTTTTTATTTTATATATTCTTCATATATACATGAAATAATCTAAGGATTCTGGCTCAAACACTAAATACACTTGAACCACTTTAATCTGGCAATGCTAGGAAATGGGCTATGCTGGATTAAAGAATATTTTGGACCATGAGAGGGGCATTGGGATGTGATCTGGTAGAGGGGGAGGGTGTGCAAGGGGGATGCTCCAAGGAGCACACATGCACAGCACCCCCCTGCCGCTATCAAGCACCACCCCTCCATGCTATTCAGAACAAGTGTAAGACTATGGTGCTGTATGTATATTCTTGCCTTTATCCAGAAGTAGTCATTCAGACTACCCGCCAAGGCACTATGGTAATACAAATAATAAATCAGTGTGTCATGAAAACTGAGGTTATAAGTGGGAGTGGCGGGGGAAAGCCTTCAGGGAAGTGCTTCGTTGAACTGCCATTCCCCCAGCTGGGAGGAGGAGCAGCAGTGCGCACAGTCGCTTCCTCCAGCCTCTGCTGGGTCCAAATCAGATAAGGGACACCCAGATTAAGGAGGTTTTTTATTTTTTAAACCAGACATAAATACCAGACTTCTGGGGCACTAAATTTCAAGTAGTTTGCAGAAAGTCATGCAGTTCAGTTGTATTCTTGTTAGCAGCGCACTCAAGGTAATGTTAATTAGGATTTAAGTCGAGGTCCTTTGCCCCAACATACACACAATACATTTTCTAGCCTAAACAAGTTTGTAAGGACAAGTCTACACTGGCAAATTACTATGTAGTAAATCAGCTCCCAGCAAAAACTAGAACACAGGTTTTTACATTGTGATAACATGACATTTTAACTGCAGGCTCCATGCCCTTCTTTTCCCAAACCAGAAGACAATAAATCCCATGTTAAACAAAACTTAGTATTTCATATTCTGTATCCATTCATGTCTGTCTAGCATAGTAGATTCATGCTGGAATAATCAAAATGACAGAAAAATTATTTGTTGATCTCCCATGAGAAATGTACTGTTCTCTGCAGAAGTTCTTATTCATGGTAAGGAGTAAACTAACCATAACCCACTAACCATTAAGGGAGGGTAACTGAATAAATGCTCATTACAAATACAATAAGCAACAACTGTGACACTTACAAACAAGAAAGCTGCAATCAAGTTTCCACCCAAGAGAAACTGCAAATCGAGGGCATAAATTTATAAATGCATCAAATCAACTGGATTAAGATTACACTATATTAGATGAGATTTAAAACATCGGATGCACTTGAAACTCTGATATGTTTCTACATTTTTTCCCTATACCTTCTGTTCTCCATGACACTAAAATGTAAAGACTGCTATATGTGGAAAGCCACTGTCTAGAGGGAGAAACTCAGAATTAGAAGAAAAGAAAAATTAATAATGAATAATGTCTATGAGGTATAGGGAAGTAAAAGAAATATGGTAGAAATTAAGAGTTAGCTTAGGGTGAATAACTACTACTACTTTAAGTATTGTCCCTGTGGGTCCTCCACTTCAGGTGTCTGAAAAGAAGTGTCCTGTTTGAGGAGGTGTGCTTTGGAGCCGTCTCCCGGACAGAGTAGAGTACTGCAAGGCTGACTGTGGCGATAGGGATCTGCCCAGTAGTTATAGCATAGTGACTGGCGAAAGTGTGCTCAGAGGACCAAACGGCTGCCTGGCAGATATCAACAAGTGGAACATTGTTGAGGAAGGCTGTGGTTGCAGTTATAACTCTGGTGGAATGAGCCATGACGGTTCGTGGTGGTTGTTTATTGTGCATGGTGTAACAGGCAAGAATGGAGGAGAAGACGCATCTGGATAGATTGGAAGTCAGCTCCTTTTCGAAGTAGTGTGCCAAGATTTAAGCCTCCTGCCCTGGGCCGTGTTACTCTCCTGGGAAGGGGAAGAGGCTCTTTCCACCGCATGCCCCATAGACCACCTGTGGCAATGCAAACCTTTCCACGGACTACCAGTTCCTAATGGAAACTCACTGTTAATTACATAATTATGCCTGAGCCACTTTGCTTGTATTGAAGCTGGAGAGAACAGTTTAATTTAAACAGATTAAGTGCTTTAACTTTCTCATATTCGTTTATCAAACCTCATTTTAAATCATGTAAAATATTATGTCCAACAGAAAAGGTTTCAATGTTTTCTTTATTTATGGCAGGGGTGGGGAACCTTTTTTGGGTTGCAGGGTCACTGACCCACAGAAAAATCAGTTGGGGACCACACAAGTGAAGCAAAAAAAATCCTCCCAAAACCCCCAACCCTCACTGATGTGGTCCCCAACTGAGACACCTCACTCCTCCGCACTCCCGTCCCCAAAGGGTGAGAGGAAGGGAAAAGGAGGACTGAGGTTCAGGGCTTCCCATAAGCCAGATTTACTTTTCTGGGGTTTTGGAATTAGTGGATTTTGTGGACCCCCTTAGGCTCTGGGGTGAGAATAAAAATGAGGGGTTCAATGTGTGGGACAGGGCTGCCAGCGAGTGGAATAGGGATACAGGATGGGATGAGGAGGGCAGGGTCTGGAAGGGAGTTTGGCAGCAGGAGAGGGTGTGGGGTGGGAGTAGAAGAGAGGGTTTGGGGGTGACAGGGAGAGTAAGACAAAAAGGTAAGAGGATGAGAATGCAACCAAATAGCTAGTTGGAGGGAGGCAAAGGAAAGTGCAGCTTCTGCAAAGTGATATTGTTTCCCCTTCTCACATCTTCCCTCTGCTCCAGCCTCGCTCCCCTTAGACCCATGATTCCCCCAGCCTGATCCCCTGCATCGCTCCATGCTCCTCAGTGCAACACCTGCCCCCTCACATCCTGCCCCCACCACACTCACCAGCAGGGCAGCAGCCCTGGAATGAGAACCAGTCTCCACTGTCTAATGCTGGTATGATCGTTGTGACTGTCACCATTTTGAACCTTTGATTGCGTATGTACTTGTTCAGTTTCCTAAGACCGAGTATAGGCTGCCACCCTCCTGTTTCCTCCTGAGAAAGGCAATATCTGGAATAAAAACCTCTTCCTTGGTAAGGAGGCTGAACCAGTTCTACAGTTCCTGTCTGTGGTAGGAGTTGAACTTACAAGCTAAGAGATTCTCATGGGATGGGTCCCTGTGGGAGGACAGGGAAAGGGGCTGGGTAGGAGGAATGGAAGTAAAGGGGATGAAGTAGCCCACTTTGATAGTCTCTAATGTTATGTCGTTCCAGTGATGGTAAAAGGGTCGCAATACGATGAGTAAATTGAAAGTTGTGCCAGGGAGATAATGCTCAGGCCCCAATCAGGCCTTCAAAATTGCTGTTTGGAAGTGGACAACTAATTTGTTGAGGTCTGTTGTTGTGGACTGCATCTTTGTTTATGACTGTAGTTGAAAGGTCTTCGGTTCCATCTGAAAGTCTCGGTCTAAGATAAGGATTGTCTCTCTGTTGTTTGGGGGAGTGTACAATGCTGAAAGTTCTAAGAGTAGTGCAGGAGTCTTTCACAATATGTAAGACTTCATCTATCCTACTGGCAAAGAGGTGGTACCTGTCAAAAGGAAGGTCCTCCACATTCATCTGAAGTACCTTAGGGATATCGAAGATCTGTAACCATAAGGCTCTCTGCATGACTGTGGCAGTTGCTGTGCTGCAGGCTGCTGTGTCGGCCACATCTGAGGTGGCCTGGGGGGCTGTAGGGCAATTGTGTGGCCCTCCTGCACTGTAGCCTGGAATTGTGGACATTTTTGTTCTAGGAGGTACTCCAAAAGATCTTGTAGCTTGGAGTAGTTGGTGTAAACATAAATCAGCAAAAAGTGCAGAGTAGTTGTCTACACAAAGTTGTAGAGTTGCTGGAAGAATAAACTTTCCTTCTGAAAATGTCCCAACACTAAAGGCTCTTGTCATGAGGTGTGGAGTGAAATTGTGGATATTTGGCCCTGTGGTAACGGCATCCCGAACAAAAGATCGGAAAATAAAAAGTCCACGTCCTTGGCCTGTAGAAAATATTTTCTAACTACTTTTTTGTTAGTGGGAGTAGTTGATGCCAGTGTCTGCCAAACTGAGTCAGCTGGATCTAATGTGGCTTCGTCCATAGAAAGAGCAATTCTGGTAGTGGTAGAGGGTTGAAGAATTCTAAGTAGTCTGTTTGTGTCTCCTGGACTTTTTAGAGATCAATTTCCTGGGCAGCACCCACCCTTTTAAAAAGATCCTGAAATTGCTTCAAGTTGTCCATCGGAGGAGGGGTGGCTGGGATGATCGCTTCATCCAGAGACAAGGAAGAGTTGTGGGGTAGAGACCTCTGGTCGTCTTCCATAGATTCAAATTCCTCCTACTCAGGTAGTTCTTCCTCTTGGGGAATGGAATGAGTCTCGTGGGGGAGACCTAATGGCTTGTCTAGCTGGTGTTGATGGTATGGTGTACTGGTGTTTACAAGAGAACCATGCATCCCTTGGTGGCCACTGACTAGGATATGATGGTAGTATATTGGCCCAGTGTTGTCCAAACCAATGGGGTGAAGGTGCTGCGTGGGTTTACTCTGTAGGACGCATTTCCTAAAGAGGTCTCCTCTGGGTGAGCGAGGAGTACTGGGAAGACAATCTGTTGTCTTGCGGTCCCATGTCAGGGTCACTGTAGGAAATGGACAGTGCTTTGGAGAATGAATAGAGTGGGTGGTCCCGAAACTGGTGAATGTGGCACTGAATGCACTTCAATATCAATATGTTGAAGAAAATGCCCCAGTGCCGAGATCTGTTTGGGCACACACTTTTGCGGTGCCAGAAGCTGGGATGCTGGCACCGAGGCTTGTGCCAGGGCTGGTGCTAGTGGTGGTGGCATAATGTTACGGGGTGCCTTTGCTGCCTTTTTTAATGTCTGTTCGCATGGCAGTGCGGTTGGAGTCGGTGCCTTGGTTTTAAACAGACACATTTGTGTGCTGACAGTGTCCATGCTGGGGCAGTGTCGGCAGTACCGGGTTTGTTGGTCTGGCTAAGTCTAGCATAGCTTGGCAGCTATCAGGCCAGAGACATCTTGGCCTTTGCTGCGGTTTCATCTGCCAAAGAGGAAGGACTTTCTTTGAAGAGGCAGAAGTTTTGTCCCTTCCGGTTGAAGGGCAACTGCGAAGAGCTCCATCTGCTGTTGATGATGGTAAAGAAGGAACTGGGAATATGTGTGCAATCAACAGACATCAACGGTAGAACAGAGGAGCACCACGCACGTGCAGCAGGGCACTACTAGGAAAAATCTCTGATTGCCAGCGTGAGGACACACCAGCACCTGAAGTGGAGCATCCACAGGGACAGCACTCAAAGAAGAATTACTTGCAATAGTGGTGTGATGGTCTTCCCATCAGTGAGGTAGGCTTCTGTCAGGAGATAAAACCACAGTACTAAAATCCTGGCATATCCCCAGTCAGACAGCAGGAGCAGTTATGCCTCTGATTGCAAGAGGAAGTGCATCAAGGTTTTTCTAAGGGGTTGTACATGAGACAAACACTTTGGTGCCAAGACGGCCCCAATAGTGGCTGCCTTACATTCCAAGTGCAAGATTCCTTTTAGGTCCACGAACAATAGCCATTTGCTGCTACTGGAGCTTATCTACTCTGAGGCTTCTGTAAAGACCCTCTTCTCTACAGATGGAAGCCAAGCTATACTGGGTGGGAGAACACTGTTGTGGGGGTACCCCCCCGCCAAGTAATTTTCCACAGGAAGCATCCTTAGCAAAAAGACTCCTAGAATACGAACAAAACATGTACTCTTCAAAGGCGGAAACCAAGGAGCACATGTTCAAGCATGCCAAGAGGAAAATGCTTTGAATGTAAGTAATTGCTTCAATTTTGAGTTATTACTTCTATCCAGAGTAGCAGATCCATCACAGAAGAAAAGGCTGGTCTTCAGTTATGCTAACCACTGACAGCAAAGCTCTGTAGAGACAAGGTCATGATTCTTTGAGGGCAGTCTTTCGGGGTGCACTTATGTTGCTCTACTGTGGAAAGAGTGATTGTTTAATTTTACTCTTTTGACACCAAGGTATCATAGCTTGGTACTTCACACTGATCAAGAAGGATATTTCTGCCCCAGTAATACATATTTTAATTCTGTAGCACTGGATATTAAGCTATTTCCCAAACGATGACATTTGTGAAAGCATCAGAAGTTGGATTTATTAAGCATTTGAAAAGCAGAAACAGACAGAGTTAATGCTCCTTCCTCTATACAGCCATTCCCAAGTTTGTCAGTCTAAATAGCTCTGAGTCTTACTATTATTTGGTTACAGATGAAAAAAATGTAAATGCAAATTACTGCAGGAAACCCTTCAGAGCGCAACAGAATCCAGATGGCAATTGCTCCCAAACTTCTCCATGAAACAAAAATATAGTACAAAAATAGCCTTAGGACTTTACTGTCTGAACTGTTTCCTTATAATTAAGACTCCAGGAGCCAACTGCAGATCATTTTGAGGTAGGGATGTAAAATCCCATTTAATTATTTAATTGGTTAATGGGGGGGGGGGGGAGAGGGGTGTCACTCCAACCCAGCTGGAGCTGTCCCCCACCCTGCCACCAACAGGCAGAGATTGCCCTGACCTGTATGGTGCCCAGGCCCACTGCAGGCAGGAGGGTAACTGCTTCAGCCTCTACCAGTTAACTGGTAAACCAGTTAAAAACCTTCATATTCCTATTTGTGAGGGGATAGCCTCACAAATACCAGAATTCCTGGAAGACATTTAAGTAACAATAACAACGGTAAACTTTGTATCTTTGCCATCTTACCCCAAACCATTCAAAACCGAGGCTGAACTCTTGTTCCATAGCTACATTTATACCATTAACTGCTCCTCTGGAAAATGGATTCAGATTCATATCCTCTGCTGCCAAGGTTAAGATGCTAAGCTACCAGATTGTTAGGAAAAAGTCTGGTTGGATTGCAGTTCATGTATTAACCAAAATGTGCTACCTAAAATAACCCCTTTTTAATAAATAATTTACTTGATAACTTGAAATGATCACAGGTCTTACTTTGCAGTATGAGTTATCAATTATGTATTATTTAATTAAAAGGCAAGAATGTAATAGACTATCTTGCTAAGATATTAAGACTTCACCATCAGGGAAGTTGTTAACAAAGGCTAAGACCAACACCAGACAGAGAGGAGGGTAGTTTAAGGGAAAAAAAAATCAGTGAAATCAAATTAAAAGTAAAATTAAAAGTAAAACAAAAGCATACCTTATGATACAAGTGGGGGCTTGGCAGAGGATTGGGGGATGCACAGGGAACAGCAGGAGAGGGCAAGTGGTGAACAGCTTTCAGAGATGGTGCCCCTTCCGTGTCAACCTGTCTGCAGGGAAGTGGAAGACCAGCAATGGTAGGCAGAGGGACAGTAAACCTTGTCTAAGTGAAAAAGGGGTGAAAAAATATTTCAGTGAAGTGGCTAGGTTACACTATACAGGAACTCAATGCACAGATTCTATTTAAGTATTCCATACTATATATAATTACCCACTACTACTACTACAACTGCTAACTACATATTACATGTAAACACACATTTCTTCACATTTGTTCCCTTAAGGTTTCCACTGTTAAAGGGGTTGTATGTTTCTATTTTTCAATTTATAGAAGTGCAGACATTATTATTTCTGGACACATCATTAGTGAGCTTTAGATCAGTCAAACTGACAGAAACAAACTTGAAGACAGTTGTCCCTTTAGTTAAATACAGAAACAACACACTCAGGCAGTCCTGAAATTGAAATGGAAGCATACCTTGCATTACATTCAGAAAATGAAGGTTACCTTGCACAGTAATTGTCTATTTTTAAAAGATACACATGAATATCAAGTCTTTGATTGGAGGTTTTCTATTAGCAGTGTCTGTTCGGCTTGTGCATGTGCTCTATACAATCTCATGCTACTCACCAAGGGTACACATGGTTGCATGGGCAAATCACCCTCAGATCCTTTATCAGAATATTCAACAAAGAACAATTCCAAGTAGAAGTGAAGGACAGGTAGCGGAGCCCCCATAGGTACACACAGCTTGTTTGAAGAGCCACAGTTATTATTCAAAAGGAGTAATCTCCTCTTCTTCAAGCAGTATCCCTATGGGTGTTCCACTTCAAGTGGCTTCCAAGCAGTACTCCCACAGGGAGGAGGAAGCTTTGGAATCCAGTCCTACATTAAAGAAAGACTGTAAGCAGAACCAAGTGCTGCATTAGATCTAACAGCATGGACCAAGGCACAGTGCTTTAGAAAAAGTATGCATTACGGGCCATGTAGCAACTCTGTATCTCAGATACTCAAAAACATTTGAGTAAAGATATGGAAATGTGCTACTATACTTTGGGGGAGGTAAAGCACCAGCTACACGACAGCAAGAAAATAATATACCCAGAGAGAGCCTCTCAAAAATTTCTGAACAAATTGTGAGACCCCCTGGGTCTTTCTGCAATAGACAGTCAAGATTATTTCTGAAATCATTTAGTTCTATCCAGATAAAAGGCCAATGCCTATCTCACGAATGGAGATTTTATGGAGAGATTCACATAGTTCAGGGGAAAATACTAGTAGATTAAATAGACTGGTTAAAACGCTAATCTAAAAGGACCTTAGCTAAGAATTTTGAGTGCAGACATAACGAGACCTTGTTCTTGAAAATACCGTAAGTGGGAAGTCTGCCATCAAGGTTCCAATGTTTCCAGCTTTGCAGGATGACGAAATGGCTCCTAGAAAGACCATCTTCACAGATAAATGAAGCAAGGTACATGTTGCCATAGGTTCAAATAGAAGCCCCATGGAGGTATTTAAGTGCCAGGTTGAAAACCCAAGTTGGAGTCAGATCCTGAACCTGAGGAAAAAGGTTCTCCAAACTCTTAATAAATCTAGATCACACAAGATAAGCAAATATTAAAAAAGCCCTAACAAGGAATGAAATGCTCATATTGTTGCCAGACAACTGTTCAGGTACAGGGGATGACAATGACATCTTCAGAAATGAAAAAGGTTCAACTACTAGTAAGCACTTAAAGTTGACTCCCTTCTACTGTTCGGTAATACCTGTTGGACACTTCTCAAGCAGGCACAATCTAATCCCATCAAGGAGCTATGCTTAGAGCCGAAGGACTCCTAGCTTGGGAGTGAGGCACACAACGGCATCCTGGGAAAGGAGGGATGATTGGAAGCTTGATTGCTGGTTGAACACTTGGTGAAACAAGTAAGGACACAGCTTGCCTCAGCCAGGTTGGTACTATCAGCATAACCCTGACCTTGCTCTGTCTGATTTTGTTCATCACTCTTACAGTTAGTGATGTTGGAAAGAATACATAGAACAGGTCCTCCTTCCACAGAAAGAGAAAGCATCACCCTGAAAGTGATGCCCTATGCTTTCTCCTGAGTAGAATAATGGACACTTCTTGTTGTGGAATGTGGTAAATAACTTCCAGAGGTGGACCTCTCATCTTTGGGACATCCTGTGAAAAATTTGACCATCCAAATCCCATTTGTTGTCCTGGGAAAAGCACCTACTGAGCATCTCAGATGAGATAGCCATTTATCTTCCTGGAGTCCAGACTGAGAGTTGAACCTGATGGGCTACACACCATTTTCATGATTTCATAACTTTGAACCACTGGAAGGAGTATTTTGCTTCTCCTTGTTCAGGGATATAAAAAATGCAAGCCATGTTGTCTGCCATGATTTTGATTGATTTGCCCCTACTAACAGATAGGCACTGAAGGCATGTGTTCCTGACTGCCCCAAGTTCCAACAGATTGATATGGAAACTGGCTTTGTAAGGTGACCATTTGCCCTGAGTTGTGAGGGGACTAAAGTGTACTCTGGACCCTAAGAGTAATGGGTTCAATCTTATAGATATTTTTGGAGGTAGGCAGATGAAATTGACACCTGCACAGAGCTGATTTGTCTACTAGTGTAGGGGGCTCTTCATCAGAAAGAGAACTGTGACCTGTTTGTCCACGCTATCTGTGGTTGAGAAATAGATCCTTCTGAACCAGTCCTGAAAATAGTGGAAGTACAGCATTGCATGGTCAGTCACAAATTTGTAATGCTTTGTTCACCCTACCCTCCTATTCTTCAGAGGTCTCATGGTGGGAGACTGGTGGAGGAGTCGGTGAAAGCATAGTCTCCTAGTGGATCTGGAGGTCTGGCAATCTGCTGCTGATACATCATCCAAGAATCCCAGAATGGCCACTGGGGAGGGAAGCACACAAAGGGCACAGGGCAATACCCAGGACTGATCCTACCATCCCTAGTGAGTATAAGAAGCCTTGTCAGAATATGAGTTTCTGTAATGATGTGGAGGGTACTCCACACTGATAAGATGACTGACTGGAGCACAATGAAGAGAATAAAGAAGAAATTCAATGAGGGAGGAAGGGAGAAGAAAGGGGAAGAAAACCCTGTGGTATAGGGATGCAATAATAATCTGGAGACAGGGGCTTGGCACCAGGAACTATTCAGTATCCATAAGCAGTGGGGACTATTTCTCATCTAGAAAGCCCTACCAAATTCACAGCCATGAAAAACACTGTGAAATCTGGCCTTCCATATTTTACTCTCTACTATACAGATTTCATAGGGGAGACAACTGTTTCTCAAACTGGGGGTCCTGGCCAAATAGGGAGTTGTAGGGGAGTTGCAGGGTTATTTCAGAGGGGTGGTCACAGTAGTGCAACCCTTACTTCTCTGCTATCTTCAGAGCATGGTGGCCAGAGATCAGCAGCCATTGGCTGGGCACCCAGCTCTGGAAGTGACACCCCACCATCAGCAGCACAGATATCATGCCATCCTTACTTTGTTGCTGACAGCAGCTCTGCTTTCAGCAGCAGTGCGGAAGTACTGCAACCTATCTCCCTACAACAATCCTGTAACCACCCTACAACTCCTTTTTGGGTCAAGACCCCTACAACTTCAGCGCTGTGAAATTTCAGATGTAAAATAGCTGAAATCTTGACTGTGAAATTGACAAAAAGTGGACTGTGAATTTGGTAGGGCCCTATTCACCTAAAACAGAAGTGTCTCTGGAGCAGCAGAATTCCCACAGTACTGAGCAGATTGATATTGAGTAGTTGAAATGGATGGTACCATTGATCCGGAATGTGTATGTGCCAAGTACGAAGGTATCTGGCACTTCGATTTTGCTGGTACTGATGAAGACAAGTGCAAATGTAACCCACACACCTCCTGTAAGTGGTCTTGGATCACACCCAGAGAGAATAATGAGTCTGTTCTACAGTCTTAATTAACAGCCTTTTAGCTCATATGATAGAGGTTCATGTACTACACTCTGAGGCCCTAAGTTCGAGTCTGCCTGCAGACGACCAGGGTCTGTCAGCATTACACAAAGGCAATGCTGAGTCTGATTTAGATGGTGCCTTTCTAGAGGAGCATATCTACTAGACTTTCCTGTCCTTAACAGGAGATCTGCTGGAGCTGTTGTCATCTCAAATATTCTGGGATCTTTGCTGGAAGAAGAATCTCACTTCCATGGTACTAAATTATCAGATCAAAGCCTCCAACTTTAACTTGAAGACCAGGATTTCTTTTGGAGGTTGTTCCTAGTAGTAGAAGGCGGACTCCTCTTTTCTGGAGCCTTCTGAAGTCACCCCCCATCTTAGGGGAGATCTTTGCTGAGGTTGAAAGGGCACTGCATCAGCCAAGAGCCAGGTGTACTGGAGGGTTTCCTAATCTAGCTGGTCATAGTGAGCACTTCACAGTCAAAAGCTGATTTTTTTTCCCCTCTTGATTCTTCTAAGCCATAAATTTGAAAGCCAGGCAAAAAATTAAAATTTTGGGAGATAAGTGCCCTCCAAAGCAACAGATACACAGAGAGGCCATTGCTGATCAGGCTAGCCTCTTGAAAAGAGGGGCAGCATTTGGAAATTGACACGCCAGGTATGTCTAGCCAAGGCAAATAAGCTCTCCATTAAAAAAAATGAGGAAAAAAGGAAAAGGGAAAATTCTAATCCTCTCACTAATATTTAACTAATTCTATGCTAACACTAAGTAGAAATGCTAATTTAAGTAGAGAACTACTGCAAAACATGTTAAGGCGTGCACAAGGCTGACATGCCAGAGCTCTGCCTCAGGTCAAGATGGTAGAGAAGGAACAGAGCAATACCTCTCTGTACTCACAGTGTGTAGCACAAGGTTTTATAGAGCGCATGCATGAGTCAAATGGATGCTGTTAATGGAAAGTCTCTAATCAAGGACTAGAGAAGTGCTTGCACATTGAAGTTAAGCACCAATAGAGAGACTACTCGAAGAACGTGAGCAAATTGTTACCATATGAGACCAAAAAGCAAAGGTCATTTAATTAAGCATATCCTGATTTTGGGATGCCCAAGAATCAAAGTCTAGGGACTGCTAGCAGAATCTTTAAGAAATGGACAAAAACAGGCTCAAGAAGTTTTGCTATTCTTTATTCTGGAATGTATTTGAAAGAAACTGGATGATTACATTTCCTTTGGGAAATGTGCAACCATTCACAACTCTCATGTTTCCATTATGAGGGGTACTGATCAATTTCACAGAAATATATATAGCTGTCTTGGAGTACTTTCTAACAGACATTACTTCAAAGCAGGTATACTCATTTGAAGAAAATGGTTTTAGTGTAGTTACTACAGACTTGTTCTACTCCAAATTTCCAAACTACCACGGTGATGTAAGCCCTGTCACTATGTTACGGCCACTGAAGGGCCATACACATCACAGTTGTGGCATAACTGAGTGCACCAGGAGACTTGAAAACATAACTCATAGGCCATCTTCTTACCCCAGTCAGACCAAAACAAGATACGTTACACATCAGGGCCAGGAAATGGAAACCTGAACTATCAAGGTGAACCCAGTACATGTCCTCAACCCTGATAAAATCATCCTCAGACCACAATAATTCCCCACATAGCAGACCTCTCATCCACATTAGAGAGTCAAGAAACACTGTATCTATTGGGGCCATGTAAATGGGACCATTCTTCAGAATCTAACAAAAAACAAGAGAACAAAAAATGAGAGAAAAAATACACAACCATCCTTCCTCCCTGAAAAGGTAACTATGCAGCCAAACATACCACCCTTGCAGTTCACCACTTAACTACTCAACCAAATTTTCACACAGTCAATAGCTGTAAAATGTCAGCCAGCCCATAACTGCAAACATTGGAAGGACAGTCTTCACTTCAGCTCACTAGCTCTTACTCTTTACTAGAGATGCTGGGCTGCAGAGGAAATACAGTATGTTTTCACATATTGGCATCATATTACTACAAGTACACCACTTAGAACATTTTTGCACAGATTTAATACAAGCAAGAAACAGATAAGGGTTCTATCCAGAATGTTTTACAAACACCACCCTGAAGGAAAAACAGTTGACAAGCACACAACTTTGTAGTCATCTTCCAAAACTTAGTATATAAAACAAAGTTTAGATAGACTTTTAGTGAACCAACATTCTCAGGAACACTATACATGTCCTGGATAGAACATGTCTCCAAGACTCTGCTCATAAGATAATCCAAATACTAGTTTACAAAGGTGGTATGGAGGAAGAAAAGGCAATTTTTAAAAACAGGAGGTTAATAAACCTTGAAAATTTGGAGAGCCCACAGGTAATCCCTGATCTTACATAAAGCAATGAAAAGGTTTGACATTTGCCATTTTAGTCTTATTCTTATGAGACAACAAGAACATATCAGATGCGTACTGGAATGCATCTTAAAAGATTAATTTCTTTCCATTTTGCTGCTTGAAATTTACTTTTTTTGTTAATAGCTTCAGCAAGTCCAAAGTGTCTTTTTATGAAATCATCCAATAATGTTCAGAGTTCTTTAAAATCAGACTAGTACAGCACAGTGCAAATGGCCTATAATTATGGTTTGAATACTACCTCATTAAAAAGTTACTCCAATTAGCTGGCTCATACCTGATTACTGGCGGCCATTATCAAGGTTCTCGTAGGTGCAGACTGAGGTTTACCACTTGGCATAGGCAATGCTGGTGGTAAACTGGCCATAAGCTGAGTCGGTGCTTGCAGACTGAACTGGTAAACATTAGGAGTTGTGCAAGGTGGCGTATCAGAATCCTTTTGGCAAAGAAAAAGGGGAAAAGAAAAGCAACTTTACAGAAAGTACAGTATACACAGACTATGCATCTGTAAATGCAATGATTCAGTAACTGGTAGTGTAAATACTGTAAAATCTGGGTTAAAAGCCATTTCAGTGTAAAATTAAATACACGCTGGCACCATATTTACTTTATATAGCAGTTTTAAGAGTTAACTCTAAAAATCTGCATTGAGGAAGACAATTTAACAATATGAATGGTGGCCACAGAACAATTTCCACTCAGCTCAAACTAAAAGTATATGTGAAATTAAATCCTCCACTCTCCCCAAGGTAAAAGTCATGGGGACAAAGGTAAGAAATAAGAAAATAAGGAGAATAGCATTGTAGATACACATGGACTGAAATTTTAATTGTTGGTATAGGATCAGAACTGTGAACAGTTTGCTGGTAATTCAAGTTATTTGTACTTATCTGTATGGAGAAGTTACTCACTGGTAATTGTTATAGTCTTCTCCCATCCTACCCAGCAACAGCAAAGTTAGGGCTCCACCTACCAAGAAACAAGGAGACAGACGATCTGCCAGTCATGACTAATATACAAGCACCAATCACCCACTTCCTTTCTAGTTAAAGGACTCTTGATCTGATCTACTGTTTTCTTTTAGAAGGCAATGCCACTGCATCACAGGGAGAGAGAAGGCTTAAGGTTGACAGAAAGGAATACTATGACAATTACAAGTGAGTAATTTGCTTTCCATATGCTCTTTTTACTCATCCTGACTAATATCAAATAAAGACAAGCAGTGAGCCAGAGGTGGTGGTCTTAATACTATGGTGCTTGGAGCACTAAATTGCCAATAAAACAAGCAGAGAAAGACAGTTCAGTTACCAATATCAGATGAAGACGTGAGGAAACAGCCAGTTAGCTATCTCAAATGTCAGCAACTGAGCCTTCTACAGTGAGTCCAAGAAACTGTTATGCATCTTACAGAAGATTTTAGTCATTTGGACACAAAACTATCTTTAAACTACTAATGCCTTTACAAATGTTAAAAAAGAATGAACAAGTAGCTTTTCTTAAACTGTTAGTGCAAGATGGTTTAATTCAAGGCTTACTTGACATCCAGGAAAAGAAAAAAATTTTCCATTTCAAAAATATTCACCGATATGAAATTTATCACCAGACTAAGTAAACAGAGCAGCTGACTCCCTCTTAACACAGGTCACTAACCAGCTGTAACCTCACATGGATGTTGTAAGAACTGAAAGGTTCTGAGGACTGAAGAATCAGTCTTATAACCAGATGCTTTAGAAGTATAATATTAGCATATTTTTCTTTGAATGAGGAGAGGATTAACCAGAGACTCTTGGTGGATAGTTATGCTTACTAAAGGGAAGACCAGCATGTGATAATTTGCTGGAGGCAAAAACTCCCCAGTAGTCATTTTAACTGGAAAGTTATACAGGAAGGTCAGAGGTGCATCTTCTCCAAAAGATAAACGTTCCACAATTCGGATAGCGAAGAATACTCTCCTTCAGCTTCTCCAGTTAAGAGGCTTGGATGACAATGATGTCCACATAAGAATGAAGCAGTACATTGATCCCCTTCTGACAGAGAATGGAAAAAAAACTGAGTCAAATGAATTCCAGACCAATACAAGGTAGTGCCAATTAGCTGAGAGGACTAGGATATAAAAATAGGTGTGCACCATCCTGCTGCACTAACTACATTCACTGGGTACTGTTACTTCAATTGTCTTTCCTCAACTTGAATAGCTGACATTTGTGGTCAGAATTCTGGGAATTAGTCTGTAAAAGGAGGATCCTATTGCATGGGATGTCACCATCAATTGAGGGACTGAAGCTCTGAATGATGTACAACTAAAGGGACTACAACTCCAGCTGAACACAAGCTAAATCTGAAGCCCTCATAAGACATCTTGACTTGACACTAGACAAGTATAAATAGCCTATGAGCGGCAGGTAAAGATATATGGAGATATATGGATAATATTGTGTTGACACCTCACATCAATGCCTGGGTTTTGTCAAAGTATTCCAGTGCCTGGAAGACTCAGACTCTCAAACTTACCTGGAGAAAGACTATCTGAGCTCTTTAGATTTTACCACCACCTATGTTCCTGAAGCATGGAGAGGAGTCTTTCAAGTTGCTACTTGAAAGTTCTTTCTTTCACATCATATACTGTAATGAATGCTATCTAAAAACAGGTGTTTATAAGTCTATGAAACTCATCCAGTTTAGTAAAAATCACCACATTTATGAACAATGGTAGTCCAGAAAAACTAAATAGTAATGTTTTATATTGAGGAGGGGTTTTTTTCCTGAATAGAAATTGCCAGGATCTGAGCCTAACCAGAATAGATGAATAAAGCTTCTACCAGATCATCTATTGCAATAGTAGTGTACCTTCAGCTTGAAATTCATTTTTCATTAACTAGTTCAATCTCTTATGACTAAGCACTTATCTGGAGAGAAACAAGTCTTAGTTTGCTCTTAGCTCATGGAAATCAGATTTCTGATTTTTCTTACTCTTGCAACTGGAGGAGCGACCACAGAGCTCCAAAGCGCATTTAGTCTTTAAAAATGGGATTGTTTGTCCTAACCCTTTGTCCAGTCATACTAAGTAATTGGATTTGATGGAAGGTTGAACTCTTTCCAAGCCAGACTTCCTTCACATTAAAAACGAGTAGTCCTGTGGCACTTCAGAGACTTGAATATCTTGCCCACGAAAGCTCATAACCCACTTCCTCAGATAAGATTGAGTGGAGAAAAAAAGGGGATGGGGTATCATCAGAATATATAACAGAAAAAAACAGAGTAGAAAGAAACGTACCCCCCTCCCCCAAAAAAATGCCCTGTCAATTGTAGTAACACTTCCCAGCCCACTTAATTAGCCTCATTAGCACCAGCACTACAATTGACAGGGTTTTTTCCCCCCTCCTTTCCACTCTCCCTTCTTTTTCTGTTATATAGTCTGAGGGTGCAAGGAGTATGGTCAAGCTCTAGAGTCCTGTACAGAAGATGGGACTGCCTGTTTTCAGGAAAAAGGACACAGGTCATGTATGCACTTCAGGGAGTAGTCAGGATGTAGAAAAGAGGAGATATTGGGGATTTTCCTATTGATTCGCTGTAGGTCCGTTTTAATGCATAAATAGGCAGGAAGTCTCTGCCACAACAGATTTTTTTCCTTGTTGTTCTCCTTCGTTTTCCCATTATCCACATTACCTTGTGAACTCGCCTCCCTCCCCCCCCCCCCCCCCATTTACATGAATCATAAGTAATAAAAGACAAAATGGGAGCTCACTGATGCATAGAGCTGCACTCCATACTTTCAGCCCAGAAAGGAAAAAAATGGAAACAAAGAGGCATACTGGGTATTTAATTGTTAAGACTTGATTATTACATAGCAGTTTTCACCCCAAAAATCTCAGAGTGCTGGATAGAGGAAGGTAAGTATTACAAAGTAGCAACATGTAATTCTGAGTTTACTGACAGGCAGGAACAGAACCTTGGTGGCATCACTCCTAGTTCAGCATACTAGCCACTGCACTGCATTCCTACTTCAGATGTGCTTTGAGGTATGACTTCTATGACCATCTTCATTCATACATTTCATGCCTCTTTCTTGCTTGGTAGATGGAGCCATAACACTGTCTAATCACTACTTGAGTGAAATGCGAAGTAGAAATACACAAGAAAGCTTTTTTTAAATTCCAAAGCAGGTTGTGAGGTAGGGACTTTGAGCATGTGCTATCATTAATGTTACATGGTTTTCATTATAAATGCTTTTTACAAAAATCCACAAATTTTACAAAAGCATTCATATTTAAGAAGCAACCGGTCATTCTCTCTGCCTGGAGGGCACAAAATCTTGTAATTTTGGTAGGAAGGACTATTTTAATAAAAAAAGTACTTTGAAAAGTAGCAGGACTACAGCCAAAAGTAGGGGACTGATATTGGTCAGTCATTGAAGACTTTGGTCAGTAATTTGCCTTTGCTATTTTGGGGGGAGGGGGAATATTAGCAAGTCTAATACTGAGTTTACTGAGTATGCTAAGTTGGGCACAGCTAAGATTTTAAGCATATGCATAATACCCCTTTAATTTGACTGCTCCTTTCTCCTCCAGTTCTGAATGTGGACTGTTATGCTGAATGTGAACAAAATCAGCTTATGTAAGCTATCTTAATATTAGGCAAAGGAAAGATTTGCAGGCATGGAAAACAGTGCCCCTCAATTTTAGAATTTCTGCATTTTTTTGCATTACACAATATACAGTAAATATTACGCTTTAATTCAAACAAGTTATGTTTTACTGTGAAGACAGGGCCCAGAACAAGTCAACAGAAAACGCATAAAGATGGCATACTCCAATATCACAGTTGTACAACTGAACTCCAATTTGTTAAGCTTAAAACAGGTGTTGCATGTATCCCTGTCTCCTTTTTCTGTTTAGTGTTAACATCTCATAGAATCTAAAGTGAGAAGGAAGCATCATAATCATCTAATATCACTCTCCTGCATGTTGCAGGCCACAGAAATGCACACACTCCAAAAACAGACCCATAACCTCTGGCTGAGTTACAGAAGTTCAAATAATGGTTTAAAGATTTCAGCTTACAGAGAATTCATCTCTATTTTCTTCCCTCTGAATGCAAGGTTAATACTGTTTTAATGTAATGCATTTAGGTGCACATTTAATGCAAATGCTTGCTCACCCTGAGCTGGACTGAGACTCTCTCACAAGTCCTTGACACAGGGGAAATGAAGTTTGTTTTGGTATTCATATTATAAAAAGTCTTGATGTATTTTGAGGTAAAAACTAGTGATTTCTTCACTGCAATGGTGTTGCAACAGCTCTGGCTAATTCTGCTTTTTGATTAACATCCACAGATGGCAAGTGTGGGTCCCCCAACCCTCCTACAAAACATGACTACTATTGAGTACCCAAGGTGGTTACTACCTCAACTCCTATGGCCAGTCACATTCTTGATCTGTAATGATTAGGATGGGTTTGGCACTTGGATTTCATTTCATAGCCTGGAGTGGTCATTTTGTTTTGAGCTAGGACACATCTGTGTCAAAGCAGTAGGCATATTAGACAGTCTGCCCTCAGAACACTCTAAAAATTCTATGGTGTAATCACGGGGGGGGGGGGGGGGGAGGGGAATTCCTTTGACAATGAGTGATTTGGTGGCTTATGAAAAACTTTTGTTCTCCATCCCTACCTAGGAGCACTCTTCTCAGGCTCAGCCCTCACAGGTCATCTTGATTAACAAATTAATCTGCAACCAGGAAAGTAAACTGAAGGTGGGTAGAACCCTGGTGGCAGAACTGTTTGAATATGATCACAGACTTGCAGATAACATCATACAGGAGTTCACACTATATAAAAGGTTACAGATCCCCCTGAGTTAATTCATGTCCAAAATAGAACACATCTTTGAAAAAAAATAGCCAATATTGATTTGAAAATTTCCAGTGATCAATTGTTTAAAAGATCTTTAATATACTTATGATTTTGTGGAGACTAGGATAAGGTTCTTTGCTTTTAACTACAGCTTCTTTTAAATCTTAAAACAGATATATCTCAAGTGAACAGCTTGGTTCTCTGCGGCTGTCTCCGCTCATTGGCAGATTACATTACCTCCTACTTTGAGGAAAATGCCTATTTTACGGGGGTGGGGGGACTGTTTAGTTTTAACAAGAATATCCACGAGAAGATTAAACAATTTTTTCATCTGTTTTAGTTCTAGCCAAGAGTGTTCCACAGGGCTGAGGAATTTTGGTGCTATGACCTGCATTCTACAACCTTCCTGGCTGCTGAACTGCTTAGCCCATTTCTAGTGGAATCGGTGAGTTCATCCAATGGCAGGCTGCCAACTTCTTAAATACATCCTATGCTGTTGTGGAATTACCTGTTCATTTATGAATCATGCTATTTTGTGTGTTTACACATCTCGATCTTCTTGAGTCTTGTGAATTTTTGTTTTTATATAAAAATGGGCACGCTGATAACAGTCTCACATTTAAAGTAATAGAGAATACTCAGTAAAGATAAGGGAACAGTGGAATATGGGAGGAAACTGTGCAGAAGCAAAATGAAAAATAGGAGACTGGGGAAGAAGTTGCAGTCATAAGGCAGGAGAATTAGAGAAACCTAGTATAGCAGTTTCCCCACCTCAAAATGGGGGGGGGGGGGGGGAGAATATTCCAAGCAGCCAGCGCAGGGAGATACAAATTGTGTATAAATTTAAGGTTGAATTTTGAACCTAAAGTCAACACAAATTGGGGATGGACAATTTACCTTTGTGATTAAAACAAATGAAAAACCATATATTAACTTTCTGAAGTCTTATTTGAGCCATCCATCATTTGATTATAATCTGACTAACTGTTGCTACGTGTTTCAACTTTCATTTACATTTAAGATTGAACATTGTAACAAAATAGCTATCTTAGATGCCTTATTTTCTTTGACCTTTCTTAATCTGGATAGGATACAGAAACTGCTCTGTCTTCTAATAACCGATGAAGATCAAGTGTTTCCACTGATACGCAGATCAGATGCCTTTCATACCATTGATGACAAGGTGATGTACCTCAAGGCAGAAGGATGAAGCTGCCCTTTGTGGTTCTTACCAACTCAGAATGCCTTCTAGAATTTCTGTTAGGCAATGGTGACAAGATGATGTAGTGAAGTCATATGAACCAGAGGAGCAGGGTTTGTCAACTAGGTGCTAATTTCTTTTGCAACCTTGGAATCTCACTAAAATTCCAAATTTGTTTTAGCACTTTTATAGATAGTTAGAACAGCTGCTCTTCATTTGCTTCTGACCAGGAGGATAAATCATCTCTCTAGATACAGATCCATCACTTCAAGACCTGATTACTATAACGTATTCAATGTAAACAATACATTCAAAATCTGTACTTGACCCAGAATGCTGCAGTAGGCTTGAGCTAAGTATCTCATTATGAGCATGTTACAATGATGCTTTATAAGCTTCACTGTCCACCTTTGGGTTTTGGTGTGGCATTTATTGGCACTGTTATTGACCTATCAAGTCAAAAAAGGATGAGGCGCTACCTAATGACAAACCACCTCTGTTCATGTCATACGACTACTACAGTTAATCTCAGCAGTGGCACAAAATCTCAATATGAGAAGGTGCTGATAGCATAGCTTTTTTTATGAGAACCCCTTGGCTTTGGAATTTACACCCCAGCACTTGGTCCAAAAATAGCACATTTATTCATTTTCAGGGCATGCTCATCTCCTTATGCAGGATTTTTTAGAAAGATTTTACTTGATGGCAACATTAGAAAGTGGTACTTTCCCCCACACCTTTTTGCTTAACAGTTTCCTGTTGGATTTGGGGTTTTACATCTGCTGATGTTTTAAAGCAAACTGTACAGAGTGCCTACAGCATCAGATACACTGTTAAATTATTACAGTTACAAAATGGGAAAACAGCTTGTTAATGACTACTAGTTTGTGTTTTAGTAAGTTTGATCAAGACAAGACTACAAAAGAATATCAACTTATTACAGTAGGTTAGAATGATATATTGAAACTTTACTTTAAAAAAAAGTGAAGCAGTGCACCATGTGCTACCATTTTAGCTAATAGACCACTTTGAAGAGTAACACTTTCTGGTAATGTAAACAATTTAAGAAGGGGGAAAACAAACAACTTACAATATCACTGCCAGAGAGTGATGAAACAGAAGAGGCAGATGAGCCAGAGGACAAATGTTGGGTATTAGTTAATGACAAAGTCAAGTGTTGCTTGAAGGGTGATTCAGAGCCTCTCTTCTGTTGTTCTGTACTGCATGGAGTTATGTGCTCTCTCACTTTCGTTCTACTGTCTGTTGATAAAAAATATAATTTAGAAGCATGATACCCCATCACCTTTTAATTTACAAAAAAGGTATTCCCAGAGTTTCATAAACTGGTCTTAAAAGCATCCAATAGCAAGAGTCACAGGCTATGTCTATACTGTCCTGCTGTTTGGATTTTATGGGAATGAATAACTGCGTGCAACAAAGTGCTATGCTGTCTTCACATGGAAGTTACATTATGGGAATGAACTAAAACCTTTTAGTTCATGCCTGAAACATCAATACATGGGAGTTTCAGTGCAGCACTATGGTGTGCAGTTATTCACCCCCCCCCATAGTCCAAACTGCAAAGCCACATACACAAGTCCTCCATCTTGAAATAAAATTCTGCAGTAATTTCTCATGCTCCTGAATTTAGTGACTAGCCCAGTACAAAGAACTTGCTTTTACATCTCTATTGGTCAAAGAAAGTTCTTTTCTATATTTCTCAGACAGTATTTTAGTAATTTGAAACTACTGAGATAAATTGCTGTACTTACCAATATCAGGTGACAGACTACTTTTGCCTCCCCATGTCTTTTTAATCCATGCTCTGTAGTCAATCACTTCTTGCGTCACTTTGATGATTCTACCTAACGTGCTAGAAACAAAGTAATATTTGTAAACCAATACAAAAATTTAGTGGGGAAACAAACAGGTTAGATATTCAAAAAACTCTATTTTACATTAACTACTATTCAGGTGAACTAGATTGATTTAAGATTTAAAGAGATGATAAGGCAGTAACCAAGGTATTACTTTAGCTTCCATGACTTAAGTTAGCTTACTATTCAGATTCGGTCACTGGAAATGCAGATTTTTTACCAAATGGAATTTATTGCATTTCCTACCTTTACTAGTGTTAGCGATACCATAGTTGGAATGGGCTCAGTGTCAGAAACACAAGTTTCAACCAAACTTGTCTGAAGTAACACCTTTAATAATAAAAATATTTGTACTTGATAACAAGGACATTTCAATGGTTACAAGCATTCCCTACAGAAACTATGTAATCATGGCTTCCTTATATCTTTCATGGAGTCTAAATCAGACCATAAGGAATTTATGGGGTACAAACCTCAAAGTTAATACAGATCTTAGTCTCATACTGATTTTGACACTGAAAGACTTTCACTCTTTTGCCAAAAATCACTGCCTTTTCAAAAAAAGGGGGAATTAAAAGATATACAATCCCTCCAAATAATGCACAGTATTAACATCCAGCACAGAGCTCCTTGGAGACACCAGGAAGAGAGAAAAAATGGTGTAAATGGTGTGTGATTGCTTGGCCAGTGAACATCAAGCAGAATTAAATTTCTGGCAACTAAATTATTAACATTCATTAAATTTTTGACATTCAGACTGCAGAGATAACTACAGATTTCTCTGATGACCCAAGTGGCCTAAAGAGGTTTGAGGAAGTAACAAGAGGGGCTGCTAGAATGGCCAATTGGGGCCAGGAGGACCATATAAAAGAAGCAGCAGAACAGTGCAGCAGTTAGTTGCTGCTTGAAGCTGAAGAAGAAAAAAAACCTACATACCTAGCTTAAAGAGCAGCAGGACCATGGACAGCTAAGCGAAAGCAGGGAGCGAGAGGCTCCTGCTTGGCTACTTAGGACTGAGTAGGAACTGAGCATGGAGAATGCCACAAGACAGAGAGGAAGTTTTGGGACAGTGTTCCTTCAAATTCTTCCCACCCATGTGGGGAATGAATTTTGTTACTTGCACCAATATGGAAGTTGTGTGTGACATCAAGGAGGCCAAAGGACCCAGAGTGTGGGCGAGGGGGCTCAGGGCTAGGGACAAGGGGCTTGGATGCAGGCTCTGTGCGTAGCTGGAAGAGCAGCAACGCCATGGACAGCTAAGTGGGGGCAGAAAGCAGAGGCATAAAAGGCCTCCTGCCTGGCCACAAGGATGGAGCAGCAGTAAAGGAGCTACTAGTTTGCTGCTGGGACTAAGTAGGGACTCAGCCCAAGGGAGGAAGCTCTGGGGATATCGTCCCATGCCAGGACTGGGACTAGTTATGAAGATTGAGCCACGAATGGCGAGAGAGATATTGCCAGAGGGGTACTGCGATAGGTCCTGGTGGACTATAAACCTCAGAAGAGGTCTGTTCTGGTTCACAGGCAGTGCGAGAGACTGTGATGGAGGGCTGAGTAGTTGGGGGCAGGGGAGAGTCTGAGAACGGCCAAAAGAGATCGTCAGAACTAAAAGAATGAAGACACACCCAACCAGAGAGGTGCTCAAGAGAGGTGGGTGCCAATCCTTTAACATTAAGGCTATGTCTAGACTACAGGGTTTTTTCGAAAAAAGTAGCCTTTTTTCAAAAAAACTTCACTTACATCTAGACTGCCGCCACGTTCTTTCGAAATTAAATCAAAAGAACGCGGCGGTTTTTTCGACAGCAGTAAATGTCATTTTACAAGGAAGAACGCTTTTTTTCGAAAGAGCTCTTTCAAAAAAAGGCATTCTTGAACGCAAACAGGGCTTTTTCGAAAGAGAGCATCCAGATTGCCTGGGTGCTCTCTTTCGAAAAAATGGATCGCTTTTTTGAAAAAAGTGGTGGTTGTCTATATGATCTCTTTCAAAAGAAGCTTTTTCGAAAGATTATTTCGAAAAAGCTTCTTTCAAAAGAAGCGTGTAGTCTAGACGTACCCTAAGACTTCAATGTGTGGTCCACAAACCCTTACTACAGAATTTCCAAAGGGGTCTGTACCTACATTTGAAAAGTTTTAGGGGTCAGCAAATGAAAAAGATTGAACCACTGTACCATAGTGGCTTATCCTCCCTATTTCACACCTGCCCTCTATCTTCATGGCTTTTTACAGTAGCTTTTTTCCCTTTAGGTAAGTATTAAACCACTTACAGTAGGCCCAGAAATGTGAACAATTTTGTGGGAGAGAGCAGAGCAGCTCATATTTTCTGCTGAAACTAGAATAATGGAGGCATATTGCCACATCTAGTCTCTCAGAGCATACTGCAACTTTCACTGAAATTTTCCAGCATAACGATTCCTCTTATTATTCAGGGGTAACTCCCCATATAGACCCTTATTCCATAACTAGTGGTATAATTATACTCATAATTATGCCAATAAGTTTCCCCACGCAGATAAGCCTTAAGCAAGAGCCTTCAGCAGTGCTGCCTACAATTTGTCCTGAGAGATTTACTTCAACACATTCATGGATGCAATGTCCATTTGGAGCTGCAAACGTAGAAAGCTTAGACGACTCACCAGCACTTTGAAGTAAAGTGCTACATACTTTACATGCATTATAAATATCAAATCTTAAAGATTAATAACGTTTAAAGGACAATAAAAAATAGTACATATACATTTATAGCCATTTGAAAATTATATATCAAGCATGACTAATGTCATCTTAGTGATTTATGAAAGCAATATTAAAACCGGAGAACACTGGCCTAGTTTTGTTCAGATGGTCTCTGAGCTAGCACTCCTACTGCACATGGCCAAATATGCCACTGAACTTAAGAAAACAGTGCACACTGCTGAATAATATTTAAAGTATTTTGCTCAAGGAAAGGAAGAAGAGGATGTATCCAGCACTGAGACCAGCATACCTATTGGCTTTCATCCATGTGGAGGAAAGCGAGATACAAGAATAAAAGTCCCTAACTCTGACCAGATTTCTTAGCCAGTCTGCCATATTTCCTTAAACAGACACTTTAAGTCATATGCTCCAAAATATGCATTCTTACAACACAAAGTTTAGTATGAAAACATCTGCGCAAATTTTAGCATTTTCATATATTTCTGTTTGATTACATCTACACATGCATATTTTAAAAAATGGATTGTTACCTCTCAGAATCTCTATTTGGATACGATCTTGCCAGTGGCAATAATGCATGACTAAGAACAATGTAGGCATAATCAAAAACTTGTTTCACTTGCATGGCACCGTAAGAACTTCTACCAACGTCATTTCCTGCAATAATGTGACAATCATCAATTGACATGTTTTTAAATAGGATCCAGAAAATTCCTGAGTCTGAAAACTCAATACCAAAGAAGCTTCACCCACAGATACCCTCAACTCTGCAGAGGCCAGGAAATATGGATGGTGAGAGTTAACTGTAGATCTCATGTTGAAAATTTATTCCAGCATACAAAAAGTGTGCCAATAAAACTGCCAAACTGAATTAGAGTAGCCAGTTGAGTAACTATAGTCATTTTAAGAATGCCAATTTTTATGATGTAAGAAACTCAATCCCAATAAAAATGCTTAGAGTAAAACCCGTAACAAATTTTCAAGTAAACCCTGTTAACACCTTAAATCTACTCTGTGTTATTTGTATAGGAAGGTATCTGAAATATTTTAGACGATCTATTACTGTGAATAATAAAATACAGTAGAACCCTCCTGTGACTGATTTAATCTCCTTTTCAATCAGCAGTTTCAGTTACTTTGGAGTTCACTACCTCACCTGTTCTTACTTGATCTGCACTAACCGGAAGACTTAGTATGCTACAAAGATTAAAAAGCAAAACATAATTAGGGGAGCAGATGTCCATACATTAGATAGGGAACAGCCACCATCTGCCAGCTATTGTAGCATAATCAAGAAAACTCAAAACCAACAAAAGAGGAGGTTACTCACCTATTCAGTAACTGACATTCCTCAAGAGGCGTGTCCCTGTGAGTGCTCCACTCAGGTCAAGGTTAGTCCCAGCGCCTTTGATTGGAGATTTTCTCAGCAGTGTCTCCCTACCTCCACTGGGCCGTGCACACACTTTGCCTGCCTGACAAGCTGTCAGAGTATAATAGCATACGCACGGTCCGGGCTCCTCAGTTCCTTCTCTACAATGGACAAGTGTCATATCCGAAGTAGAGGGGAGGAGGGTGGGTAGTGGAGCACCCACAGGGACACTCATCTCGAAGAACGTCAGTTACTGCACAGGTGAGTAACCTCCTCGTCTCCTTTGAGAGATGTCCCTGTGGGTGCTCCACTCAGGTGCCTAAGCAGTGTCCCTTAGGACAGTAGGGGCTTTGGATCAGCCTGGAAGGCTGCAGACAAAAAAGCTCTGCCCAATCTAGTGTCAGCTGCAGTGTCCTGTAAGAGGGCATAGTGTTGTGCAAATGTGAGATTTGATGCCCATGTAGCTGCCTTGCACGTGTTGACAAGGGGAACTCTGTGTAAGAAGGCCGTAGACGTGGAGACTGAACATGTAGAATGCGCTCTGATGGAGTCAGGAGGCTGAATTTGTTTGAACTGGTAGCACAAGCGTATGCAGTCAGCTATCCATTCATTTCTGCTTCGAGATAGCATTTCCCCAAAATCGTGGCACGGTGGAGACAAAGAGCTTAGGAGTCCTTCTGAATGGTTTAGTTCTATTTAGATAGAATGATAGCACCCTGTGCACATCTAATGTGTGCATGGCAAACTCAAAACCGTTGGCGTGTGGTTTCAGGAAGAATGTTGGTAAGTGAATGGGTTCGTTTAGATGAAAGGAAGAACGTACTTTGGGTAGAAATTTAGGGTGTGCGTGAAGCATGACTATCTCAAAAGAAAGTGGTTTATGGAGGGTCTGCCATGAAAGCTCCAAGTTCTCCCACCCTTCTGGCAGAGGTGACTGCGACCAGGAAAGGCGTTTTCATGGAGAGATGTAAGAGAAAGCATGTGGCCAAAGGGTTTGTGCATGAGTGCATTAAAGGACAAGATGTAGATCCCAGGAATGTGTTGTTGGATGGAATGCGGTGATGGCAGAGAGATGGAATTTGTAGAGAGGCCTGTGTATTTAAGTTCCAGTAAATAATCAAGGATTGAATGGAGAAGCACAGAGGTTGGGGAGGTATGTTTTTGCATGCTCCAAGCAGCATACCTCTTCCATTTTTGGAGGTAGGTAGTGCATGTGGTTAGTGTCTGGCTTTGCAGGAGAACTGTGCGTACTGGTTCTGAGCGCACTAGCTCTTCATGAAAGAACCATTGAGTAGCCAGGCTCCAAGGTAGAGATGGTCTATGTTGGGGTGAAGAATCTGGCTGTTGCGTTGAGATAGGAAATTGGACTGAAATGGGGAGGAGGGGAATTGGTCGACATTTCCATCAGGAAGGGATACCATGGTTGCCTGGACCATGCCGGTGTAAATTGTCTGTTCTGATCTTCTGTATTACCCTTTTGAGTATGGGTATAGGTGGGAAGGCGTAAAAAACCATGTTGGTCCATGGGAGCAAAAAGGCATCCCCCCAGGAGTGGGAAACTAGGCCTCCTCTGGAACAGAACTCTGGGCATTTTTTGTTCTGGGCTGTTGCGAATAGGTCAAGTCGGGGAAACCCCCAGCATTGGAAAATGGAATGTAGAACGTAATTGTCCAACTCCCACTCATGTTGTATAGGGAAGCAACGACTGAGTTTGTCCGCAGTGGTGTTTTGGATGCCAGGTAAGTATGTGGTGGATATGGTGATGTTGTGCTTGAGGTACCCAATTCCAGAGCTTGATGGCCTCTGTGCAAAGGGAGTGGGAACGAGCTCTACACAGCCTGTTCACATAGAACATGAGTGCTACGTTGTCTGTCACAAGCCTTATATTGCGGCCTCTGATGACAGAGAGAAAGTGGAGGCAGGCGTAGCATATTGCTCTGAGCTCGAGGAGGTTGATATGGAGCGTTGTCTCAGAAGTGGAACGTAGTCCCAGTGTTGTGGTTTCTCATATGTGTGCTCCTCATCCTGTGAGGGATGCATCTGTTGTGATGGTGATTGTGGGAGTTCTTGCTGAAATGGAACCCCTTTGCATATGTGTAGTGGGATGGTCCACCACAGTAGTGAGTCTGACTGTAGAAGGCATTGTGAGGTACTTGAGGAGCTTGTGCCATTTTGGTTTGTATACCGAAGCTAGCCAGGTTTGAAGGCATCTCATGTGCAGGTGGGTATCGGGATACGACAAAGGTGGAGGCTGCCATGTGTCCCAGTAGCTGTAGGCAGGCGCGAGCTGTGACATGTGAGCTGATGCAAATGGTGTATATGAGACTGCAGATTGCTCTGAATCTTTCCTGTGGCAGTGAGTCTTGACCAGTAGTGGTGTCGAGAAAGGCTCCTATGAAGCAGATTTTTTTGGGTCGGTGTTAATGTTGACTTGTCTCCGTTTATTTGTAGGCCTAACTTTTGGAAGCACTGCATCGTCACTGATGTTGCATGAAGAGCATGAGAATGGTTGGAGACTTCAGGAGACAAGTCTAGATATGGGAAGATTTTCAGGCCCTACTTCCTTAAATATGCTGTTACCACTGGCCAGTAACTTTGAAAACACTCATGGTACTGTGGAAAGACCAAAGGGAAGGACAGTGTATTGATAGTGGTCATTCTCAAGTGTAAATCTAAGGAAGCTTCTATGTGCCAGGTGGATAACAACATGAAAATACGCGTCTTGGAGGTTGAGAGCTGACAATCTCCCTGCGCCGGTGCTGGGATTATTGTGGAAAGAGTGACCATCCTGAATTTTTGTTTTTGTACATATTTGTTCAAACCCTGAATGTCTAGAATGGGTCACCATCACCCATTTTTCTTTTCTGTCAAGAATAATGTGAATAAAACCCTTTCCCCCTGTGCTGAGTAGGCACTGGCTGTATGGCTCCAAGGGGGATAAGGCGTTACACCTCTGAATGAAGTAACAGCATGTGAGAAGGGTCCCTGTAGAGGGACGGGAGGGGATGGTGGTTGGGGGGTGGGGATGTGGATGGGATGTATATCCTGATTGAATGATTTCCTGGACCCAACAGTCTGAAGTGATAGCTTCCCAGTTATGGAAGAAGGATTGTAGAAGAAAGGTGAAGGATGGGTTGGTCACTATAAGCACTGGAAAGAGTAGATTGGTTTTCAATGCTCTCAACCAATGCTTCAAATTTGCTTATTGGACGCTGTGGGTTGGGTCACCCCAGCAGGAGGAGGGCGACATCTTTGGGTCTCTGGCGTTGCTGGTAATGAGTATCATATTGTCGATGCTGTGCTTGGTGTGAGTAACGACCATCCCCGGAATAACACGATTTCCCCAGCCAGCCCGTTGCAAAGCGGTGGAGGGTTCACCGCGCCGTTCCCCACTGACTACCCCTCGCCGGACGCCTTGCCCCCTCTCCTCCGCCCCCACTTGCAGGCCGGCGGCTGGGTTTCCCCAGCCGGCCTGACTCCAGCGGCTGTGTGGAGCTTCCTCCGCCTCCCTGCAAAGCGGCAGAGGGTTCGCTGCTCGCCGTGCCGTTTCCCGGAGACCCCCCCCTCACCAGACACAGTGCGGGTCCCGGCAGACCCATCACAGGAACATACTCCCAACCCAATCCCCCTCCCTTCTCCTCCCCTCCCTGCTGTAACCCAGTCCCCTTTCTCCCCCAGCCTTATGTCCCGGTCCCAACAGACACCACCGCTTGAAACGCAACGCCCACCTTTTCCATTATTTTCAATGGGAAAATTGACCCTGCATAACACATTTTCACTTACCATGATCATTTTCTGAAACATATCTATAGTGTTAAATGAGAAATTACTGTACTCAGGTGGGTAATAGGGTGGAGAAAGGTCTTTGTTCTCCAAGTCATCTTCCTCCCCACTGGGAAGGTGTGTGTGGGGGGGGGGGGGGGGAGGAGGGAATCACAGGAGACTGGCAGTATTGTGCCTGTGGGTCTGGTGGAAAAATTCCCCTCCAGAAGAGGAGACCCTGGAGAGGAGAGGACCATGAGACCAGCTGCACTGTGGAACTGGTGCTGAGCAGAGCCAAACTGTGGTGCCATGCTGAGGTGAGCAGGCGAGGGCACCATGGAAGCTGAGGAAAGTGTCCATGCCCTGTGAGTCGGAGCAGTTTGTTGCTGCCCTGTTGAGCAAGCAGGCAGCTTCCACAACTTCAAAGGCTCAAGCAGAGCAGCAGGATCAAAGGGAAGTGCTGCTTCTGCTGTTTGAATAGGTTGCTGTGAGCCTGAAGTGGGCTCGGGGTCACTGAGGAGATCATAGGTGCATTCAGAGAGGTGGACAGCTGAAAGCCCTTTGCCTCAGCACCTTGTAAAGTGGCTGCGGACTCTCAGTCAGTGCCAGAGGTGCCTGCAGAGACAAAAGTGCTCAGGCTCTGAGTGGCTGACACTGAGGAGACTCAAAGTCTGTGCTTCTTCCCTCTGCCTGGGGAAATGCAGGAAACAGGTCTTTTCCTGGACTTGGAGGTTTTTTGTTGAGACTCTGCAGCGTTTTGTCCAGGGTCCGATGTAGGTCTGAGTGAGTCCTGGGGCAGGGACAGTTTCAGATGCAGCTCCCTGTCCTTCTGAGTCTGCGCTTTTAATTTTTGACAGTGAGTGCATTTTTGGGGGACATGAGACTCCCCCAAACAGCTGATGGGAGTGGCCATCAGACACAGGGATGGCTTCTTTACAAGAGGAACACCTCTTGAAACCGGGAGAGCCCAGCATGTTGAAAGGGTTGTTGTTTTTTAAAATAAACAAGAAGAAAGATACTAACTAACTATTTGTATGTTAACTGAAACTAAGTAGCTGTATAACTATGTATAACTAAGAAACTATGTTGCTAAGGTGGGCAGCTTGACTGCTGTATTCTGTCTCTTGCCAGGGACGGTAGAGAAGGAACTGAGGAGCTCAGACCAGGCAAGTACTAGTTATACTCTGACAGCTTGTCAGGCAGGCAAAGCATGCGCACGGCCCAAGGAGGGGGAGGGGCACTGCTGAGAAAGTCTCGGACCAAAGGCGCTGTGATGCACCTTGACCTGAGAGGAGCACCCACAGGGACATCTCTCGAAGGAGAACCTCAATTATTTGTGAACCAAGAAAGGAACAATAAGCCCTGAAATTAGATCCTTATGAAAAGGCCAAAAAGCCTGTAAACTAGTGTTGCAACTTAAAAGTTTGTAACTGGAAATTGCAACTCACGAACTAAAAAAAAGGAGAATTCACTGATGCTACCTCAGGAGCAACTGAGTTGAAGAGGTACAAAGCATCAGAAGGATGACTGATAATCACCTTCTTTCCAAACATTTAAGAGCACGATTCATGCCAAATCCTAGTTAAATAAAACACAAGATCTTAAAGTGAAGTTATATCCAGCAGGTGTCATTCAGATTGCAGTCCCCCATAATCTGGTTTTCCTACCTAGATAGGACTTACGGAACAAGTCATCTTATTCTCTAGTGTAATGAGATGGTATGTAGCATACTCTGAATAAGACTCCCTTGTGCTTTTTTCAGGAGACTGATCTGTAAATATTCAAGATCATTTTATGATTTGCTAGTTACTCAGAAACAGGTAAATTGATGAACAAACCAGAGGAAGTTGGAATTGAGGTAATATTCACGAACAGTTTAATATTCTAAATTGTAAGACCATGTATTCACATATATTAACATAATTCTGAAAATTACATATTCATAAAATTCTTGTGTGTTTTTTTAGTTTTACACGTTGTTAACTTAAGTGAATACAAGATATGGGACTTATTAAAGCAGCAAGATGCTTTTTCCTTCCCATAAAGAACTTTGATCTTTTTGTTACAGTCTACATTTCTAGTAAAAAGAAATATTTAAAAAATTATGTAATCTTACCAGGGAGGAGAGGATCTTCGATGCACAACATAGATGGTCTATAACCATGCGTCATGGCTTTCATGATTTCTTCTTTGGCAATATAAGCACCTCCATTTTTTATTCTAATACCAGTTTTCAAGTAATTAAAATTTCTTCCATACAGTTCAAAAAATTCTACTAGAAGCATTCCAAGGTTTTCATCAGCTCTTCTGGCATCAATTCTTGGATGCAACTGTAAAGAAGAATATGATACTTACAAAAAAATTGAGGGTGAATGATAGGGAAGTACCAGCAAACTGACAAACCATGTACTATTAGCCATGAAACTGGTCCATTACATCCACTTCATTAAAAAGCTCAGAATGAAACTAAAAACTGCAATCTTATTACCTTCCCCAAATAAATTTCCCTAATCTTTCCTTAAACTTCACTTCACTAATGTAACCAAGAGAGGGCAGCACTTGAATTCTAAATACTACATGTACTTAACCACATCTTTCTACATAGCCCAGTTTTCTAGTCCAAAAGCAATAGAGAAGAATTGCCTCTTAGATCTGATGCCTAGTTAATGAACAAATATTGGTTTAAGTTTTCATAGAGATTCTGCAGTATTGGTAGTTTTTAGAAGGTGTACAGAAAACAGAACTCCATGTTTCCCCTACAAATGCTTTTGGATTCTAGAACAGATATGCATTGGTGGCCTCTTGCCATCATCCCCGTATTTTACCAGATGTACACAATTTGGAAGACACCTCACACAGCCAACAAATAGCCAATAACTGACCACCAAAGCCACACACCAGCATAGGAGATTCTTTGTGGGTATGCCTAGATCAGAGACTAAGGCCCTGTTTTTAACCTGAGTAAACTGACTGCCAATTTATTGTTGTCAGTCTTTATAATGATAATCCAGAAACTCTGCAACCATTTACACTAGAACAAACAGGTCATATGGAAAAAACAGAATGTAATCATAATACAGTCATACAAAGGGGATGAAGTATGGCTGTACTACTACTTAGTTTTCTTCTAGGAATCTGCTTAACCATTTTAGCTGAAAGTTGCAAAACTGTCTGAAAGAAACACCCAGCATGAAAAAGTTTCAGCCCAAACAAAGCTGTAAGCAAAAGTGTTGGGCAACCAGCATCGCAGATAATATAATGGGCACAAATTATGGCATAATTTGCCTTTTAACAAGGTATCAAAATTCTGTTTGTGCATCATAAATGTTCATTTTTGTATAGATTAGAAGCAGCCTTTATCAACAGGCTTTTGGGTGAGACCATCCAGGCCCAGTTGTCCTGTTCCCATGCCTACTTCCATTAGCACAGCAGGAGGTCCTGCTGACAAGGGAAACAAAATTCCAAAGGAATTCAGGAGCCTCAGGGCATCCCCTCATTCATTCTAACTGGTAACAGGGAGGAAGGAATAATAAAGATCAGGGGAGAGTAGTCATGGAGAAATCATAGTTAGGCTCTGACTTCTGTAGTGAAACACTGGAAACAAACTGTAACTAAAATAAGAACAGTGTGATTAAAACAAAATAGAGAACTTACCTGCAGGAAACTAATTGCCATTAAAATAAGGCTGTAAGAGCTAATTCCACCAGTAAAAACTTCATTTAAATCCCTCTGAAGAAGGAACTGTTTCAATACTAAAATCAAGTAAGGCAGCAATGAATATTTCTGTAAAGAAGAAAAAAAAAGGTCTGCTATGATTTATTACAAATTCTAAAAGATTTTTAGATGTATTAACAGGTGAAATTCCCTCCTCAAAAGTGTGACTTTTGAACATTTTAATTACGCTATTTGAAATTCTTAATATTAATTGGTCCTTCAGGTAAACAGCTAACACATTATTTTATTCTATTCATGTTTTTTCTGTGTAAATACAATATTTCATTTGGCATTCTGTATCTTCCTAACAAAAGAAAAATGAAGGATGAACACGGAACACTACTTCTTTAAATTCTATCAGCCAAAACGTTATCGTCAAATCATACTGCAGGAGGAATATAATCAGCAGTTACAACAACCATTGATTTTAGTAATAGTTAGATGACAGCCAAAACTTTTCTGTATAGGCATAATTATTAATCCAAACCAGATTTAAAAGATAAACATTTCCATAAAGCTGGTTAGTTATTATGCATAAAAACAAAGTTGTGAAGAAACAAAACACTAAAGTATACCAGCCTCACATTTATTTAATCTCTCCAAGAACACAGTTAAGATCAAGGACTATAAAAAGCTATTCAGGATGTGTGTTGAGACTATAAAAATGAGCGCCATACTTAAAGGTACAGACTTTAAAGCAGCATGGTAGGGTACTGATGGTACACCACAGTGGGCACACCGCTAAATTGCTTAACAGACATAGGCAGAGTACCTAGCATGAAATTGTTGCTTTTCAGCACAAACATACCACTCAGTCCTTGCATATTTAATATACAGAAGCTACACACTTCTTCAAAGCTGGGCTTTTTCCATGTTATTCATGGAATGATGGTAGTCTGCTGTGAAGCATGCTTAGTTTAGCTAACAGTTTCTTAAGCAATGTATTCTATGAAGCTTTGCCTCAATTAGAACATTAACTTACATACCCCAGAATTAAAGTGAGCTGCACAGATCTCATTTATTTAACCCCCCCTCCATACACACACACAATCATGAGTTCTACTTTCCATCTTAGTATACCTTTGAAGTTCCTCAGAATGTGAGAAAATTCTTTTTGGGCTGACTGTTTCTAGGCTGAGAGTAAGCTTGGAAACTATTTCCAGATTTGAGTAGACAGTTCTGCTGTTGGAGTTTTGAATGTATTAAAAACCCTACATTGGTAGCTCTCATTATGGTTTAGGTATTTTTAACTAGAACTGATTAGGAAATATTTCCCCTTCCTGGGAAAAATTCAACAGAAATAAAAAATGGTTTCCTTGAAACTATCCTAAAAATTTGATAGTGTTATTGAAAACCAAAAATCATCAGAAACTGAACTCACAAAAGTTTATTTTGACAAAACAAACAAGTTTTCCACTGAAAAACATTAACATAAAAAATTTCATGCAACTTTCACTTTTACAGTAGGAATTTGCAATCAATTTTTTTATATGAACCTAAAAGCCTACAGTAGTTTGGAATACTGGGCCAATGATTATTGAGACAAAACTCTACGGTTGTGTCTAAACAGACCATTGCATCAAGTCTCATGGCCATTTTTGGCTGGCTCATCCCATTTGCAGCAGGCACTGGCTGCACACTGCAGCAGCTGGTGAGTGCAGGCAGGCACCAAGCAGTGGCCAGTTACCTGTCGCTTCTGTTGCCTACTCATCAGCCCTTCACCTGCTCTCCTCTCACTGCTTTGTCCCTTTGGCCCCCATCCCTAACCTTGCTATTCTTCCATGTCACCACAGGTGGAGCATGTACCACGCCAAGGCTATGTCTGAACTACATTCCTCTTCTGAAAGAGAAATGTAAATGAGGCCGATCAAAAATTCAAATGAAGCATGGATTTACAAATCTCACGCTTCATTTGCATAATCACGTGAGCGCTTTTTCAAAAAAGGGTTTTTTGGAGGAAAAAAACACCCCAAACCAAAAAACCCACACTTTGAATGGGGTTCTTCCAAAAAAGGGTTTTTTTTCCCCCTTGAAAGAACCCCATCTAGACTGCGGGGTTTTTTTTTTTGAAAAAACCCTTTTTCGAAAAGCACTCACACGATTATGCAAATGAAGCGCAAGATTTGTAAATCTGTGCTTCATTTGAATTTTTGATCGGCCTCATTTACATTCTTTCAGAAGAGGAATGTACAGTAAAACCTGTGTTATCCAGCATGCCCAGGGATGAGGTCACACCAGTTTCCTAAAAATTCCAAGTATCTGAGGGGGGCGGGAGCGGTGCAGGGGCTGTGATGTAGCCTGCTAGGGGGGACGGGGGCGTGACAGGATCCGGCCTGGTGAGCGGGGGCCGAAGCCAAGGGGCAGAGATGGCAGGAAGCCGTGAGGGGGCTGACCTGCGGGTGGGAAGGGAGGTCCGGGGGCGGGGGGGCCTACCAGGGCAGCTACGAGCCCTGAGGGTGCCAGGTGCCACGGGAGGGCTGACCTGCCAGAGAGGAGGCCAGGAGGTGCGGGGGTGGGGGAGGGGGGAATGGCGGTCACAAGTCGTGGGGCTGCCGGGGTGCCAGGAGCTGCAGGGGGGCCCGGGATGTGGCCATTTGCCTCTCCCCCAGGTATGTGCTCAATGCACGTCTGGCAGGGGCGGGGAAAGTGTCTGAAGAGCAGCCCAGTTTAAAGCGCCAGCTTCCTCTTTTTTTTTTTTTTTTTTGCTGCTTTTAACAAGTTTTTCCCTGGCTCGGAAATTTGCCGGTTTCTAATGTTTTCCGGCTAGTTAAGTGCCGGATAGTACAGGTTTTACTGTAGTTAAGACGTGCACCAAGAGCTGTGTAGAGAACTGGTCCCTGGTCAGAACACTCAGCTCAACAGCAGCATGGCCAGCGGGCTATTTCCTTCCGTCACTGCCTCTGGCTGAGAGAACACCCCTGGAAAACCCAAGACCTTCTGGCTCAGGTTACTGGCCAGTAGGAGTCAAGCCCTGCACATGTTAAGGCCCAGCACCAAGCTGTCAAAGGGAAGCCTAACTGCTCCTCAGCTAATTGCGGAGATGGGGGGGCAATATTTGCTGTAATCTGTGTGCTTATAGGGCCACTCAGGAGAGAGTCTAATGCTGCCAAGCTGATTAGTAGAGGACACAAAGCTAGATTTTTTTTGTTTCTATTGGTGATACACACTTTTTTAGTTTAAACAACTAATTGACTAATCAATGGATTTTCCATTGGGAAACTAATCCCAGGAGCTAATCCCACTACAGTTCTGCCTTTTAAAATGTATTAAGAGCCTACTGGCTCTTAAAACATTTAAAAGGCTGGTGCGCAGCGGGAGGACCCAGCGGGAGCCAGGACAGCTGATTCCCAGCCCATGCTGGGTCGCCCCTGCTGCGCTTTAGCCTTTAAATGTATTAAGACACTGCCAGGACAGCTTGCACTGGATCCCCCAGTGCACACCAGCCTTCTAAACGTATTAAGAGCCAAGAGGCTCTTAATACATTTAAAAAGTTAAAACGCAGCAGGGGAGACCCAACACAAGCCAGGAATCAGGGTCCCCCGCTGCGCTTCTGATTTTTAAATGTATTAAGAGTGCAGGGTCTTACTTCATTTATAAAGCAGAGGTGCAGCATCTGGGACTAGGTGCAAGCCGGGAATCAGCTGATTTCCCAGGCTCATACCCAGTCTCCGTTACTCCTCTCCCTTCCCTGCCGCCCCACGGAGATGGTGCTGGAGGAAACCAACTTTTAAGCCAGCTCCCCGCAGCAGCAGTTCCTGTCCCCCCCCTTGCTGGCTCTGATAGTGAGTGAGAGATTGCTTTCCAGGACAGGTTGCAGAGTGTCAATGATGTGCTGGAGGGGTTTGATCTGGGGCCTGTGGTGACATAGGTGTTATTTTCCTTTTGGGGCATGTCTTGGAAAAGCAGATTCCTAGATACTCGTCTGGCTCTGACAATCTGTTTCTTCACCTTCCCGGGTGGATATTTAAGTTTTAAGAATGTCCAATAAAGATCTTGTAGGTGTTTGTCTCCATCTGTGGGACCGGAGCAAATCCGGTTGTATCTGAGGGCATGGCTGTAAACAACGGATCACGTGACGTGTCCTGGATGGAAGCTACAGGTATCTCAGTAAGAATAATATTCAGTAGGTTTTCAGTATAGGGTGGTAGCAATGTGGCCATCATTGAATTGTACTGTAGTGTCAAGCAAGTGGTTCTCTTGTGTGGACTGGTCCAGGCTAAGGTTGATGGTAGGGTGGAAGTTGTTGAAATCCCTGTGGAATTCTTCAAGGGTCTCCTTCCTGTGGGTCCATGACGCTGATGCTGTTAGTGTTGCTAGAAAAAGGATGCTAGGGGACGAGAGCTGAGGAAATATTGTTCAAGGTCAGCTATAAAAATGTTGGCATATTGTGGGGCCACAAGGGTGCCCATAGCAGAGCTACTGACTTGAAGGCATAAATTGTCCCCAGATTGGAAATAGTTGCGGGTGAGGACAAAGTCACATAGATGAGCCACCAGGTGTGCTGTGGCATCATTGGGGATAGTGTTCCTGAAAGCTAGTAATCCATCACCATGTGAATATTGGTGTAAAGAGCTTCTACATCCAGGGTGGCTAGGATGGTATTTTCAGGAAGATTACACATTGCAAGACAACAGTAGAAGTTGCCACAAAGGTTTAATTTAATTTACTGACACATTTGCCCTTCACCTTACCAGCTTACACTTAAGTACAGAAGTGAGATGTATGTACATGTTTAACTCTTACAAATATTGAAAATGAACAGTTTATTATACAGTGTTTCCTCCAACCTAACTTGGCTAAGCACACACAAGTACTACATATGCCAAACCTCAAGTGAGACTTCTTTCCCCACATACTATGCAACCATCTAAATGTCATTTTAAAACAGATATTTTGAAACAATTCTCCTTGAATTGAGAACAAGCATGAAAATTTTCAGCTGGAATCACCTTCTGCAGCAATGATAGTTCTTCAAGATGTGCGACCCTATGGGTGCTCCACTATAAGTGTGCTGACATCTCTGTGCTGCTGTTCAGAAAACTTCTATAGCATGCAAGCCCAACAAATGCTATGTGCAACCTCTTCTCATACTGTGCCTCAAAGCTAGCCCGCGTGTGCAAGCAAACCATCCTGCCGTAAACAAGGAACTGAAGACAGTTCGCTCGCATGCTCTGACTAGCCTGATTTCCGAGCAGTATCCCTTCTGCATGGGTGGGACTTTGGATCAAGTCAGTTACAGATGACAGCAACCATGGAGTCAAAAATGGAATCAGAAGCAGAGTGCCCAATATCACATAGTGTTCTGCAAAAGCATGGACTGACATCCGCATCGCCGCTCTACAGATTTCTGATACAGGCACATTCTTGAGAAAAGCAACAGATGAGGAGACCTTGTGCAGTGTGTACAAATGATATCTAGAGGGGTCAAATTATAAGATTGATAACAATATCCAATACAATTCGAGACCCACTTGGAATGTCTTTTGGGCTGATATTGCTGAGCACTTGGATCTTTCTGCTGTGGTCAGGAAAAGCCTAGGGCAACATTTCTAAAACTGTGTTCTGCGGCACACCCGTGTGCCGTGAGGCAGTCAGAGGTGTGCCATGGAGAGAACAGAACAAAATTCTGCTCCCCCGCCCCCTACAGAGTCCGTAGACAGCTCCCACTGCAGCTACCCTCCCCTCCCCTCAACCCTCAGGACTGACCCTGTCCCACAGGGCCTCCGCTGCTGAGCAGCCTCCTCCTCCTCCATGTGTGCAGGCAGCAGCTTTTACAGCAACCACTGCTGCTGGGAGGGGGAGGGGTGGCTGGAGCTGAGGAGCCGCTCCCAGACCTCGGCGTTTTAAAACTGCCGCCTATGGGGAACCTGGCTCAGGCTCTGCTGCCCTCCATGCACTGCTGCTCTCTCCCCTGCATCCCTCTGCAGCCTGCTGGGGAAGTGGCAGAGTTTAATCTGGCAGGGATGGTCAGGGTTTCTACTCTTCCTTCCTCTCCCCTCACAGCGGGAAGAAGCCTGGCCTGGTGCTGCAGCTGTGCTGGGTTCCCTGCTGCATGGACGCGGGGGGGGGGGGGGGTGACGGGGACGACTGCAGCAGGAGCTGTCTAAGGTCTCTGCTCCACCACCCCCTGCAGAGCCTGTAGACAGCTCCTGCTGTAGCTTCATCCCCCCTCCCCTCCGAGGAACAAGAGCATGCTCCCTGGAGGCTTTCCCTGCTGCAGCAGGGTGCCAAGCCAGGTAACCGTCATCCCCCCCCCCCAATGCCCAGACCCCCGCACCCAAACCCGCCTCACTCCCCTCCCCTTGTCAAGACCCCGCATTCCCAGGTTGCTCTGACACCCCGCCCCAAGTCCCCTACTGCACCTTCCCTCCTGGCCAGACACCCTGCCTCAAGTCCCCTCCTCTACCCTCACTCCTGGTCCGATGGTTGGTTTTTTTTTGTGTTGCCCCACAAGTTTTTGCTGGGGGCTGGGTCCCCCCCATTGACAAAAAATCCTTGATGTTCCCCATTCAAAAAAATTATTGTTTGGTGTTCTTCAGTCTTAAAAAGTTTAAAAAACACTGGTCTAGGGTGTCTCCTGAAAGCCTTTGTCCTGCCAGATGGAAGGCCAGGGATACCCTGACCTCCAAGAAATGCAATACAGACTCCCTATTGTCTTGTTGACGCTTGGAAAAGAAAACTGAAAGGTGAATCAACTGATTTGTGCGAACATGAGAAGTTAACTAGGAATGAATTTTTGGTGCAGTCCAAGTGTAATCTTGTCAAAAAAACAAAAACCAAAAAAACACCCAAACCAAGGTATAGGAAAGATGCACCATCAGACCTCCTATTTCTCCTATCCTCCTGGACACGGTAATCACTAACAAGAAGGTCATTTTCACAGATATGTACTTTAATGGCATGAGTTCAGAGAGGAACCCAGTGAATCCTTTCAATACAAGGTTCAGGTCCCATGTGGGGGTAGGAAGTTGAGGTTGAAGAGGTTTACTACTCCCTTGAGGAACCCTTTTGTAGTTGCATGTGAGAGCACTGGCTACCCCTCTAGGGTTGGCAAAAATCTACAATAGCCACTAGGTGGAAACAGAGAAGCTGAGAAATTATCTGTGAGCTGGTAGCATTGAAATGTGAAGACAGGCATCCTAATGATCAAAGACGGAAAACCAGTCTCCCTGTTTGAGTTTTGGAATGTTCATTGATAAGATAACCATCTTCAATGTTTGAGCCTTGACATAACTTAGAAAAAAGTTAGATGTCTGCAAGTCATCAGGGCCTGATTAAATGCATCCTAGAATTCTCAAGGAGCTGATAGAAGTAGTATCTAAGCCATTAGCTATCATTTTTGAAAATCATGGAAGACAGGAGAGATTCCAGAAGACTGGAAAAGGGCAAATATAGTGCCCATTTATAAAAAGGGAAATAAGAACAACCCAGGAAACTACAGACCAGTCAGTTTAACTTCTGTGCCAGGAAAGATAATGGAGCAACTAATTAAGGAATTCATCTGCAAACAGCTGGAAGATAATAAGGTGATAAGTAACAGCCAGCATGGATTTATAAAGAACAAATCTTGCCAAACCAATCTGAAGTTTTGATAGGATAACGAGTCTGGTGGATAAGGGAGAAGTGGTGGATACCTAGACTTTATAAGGCATTTGATATGGTCTCGCATAATCATCTTATTAATAAACTAGGGAAGTACAAGATAGATGGGGCTACTATAAGGTGGATAACAGTTCTCAGAGAGAAATGGCTCACAATCCTGCTGGAAGGGCATGAAGGGCATAACAAGCAAGGTTCTACAGGGGTCTGTTTTGGAACCAGCTCTGTTCAATATCTTCATCAACCATTTAGATATTGGCATAGAGAGTACAATTATTAAGTTTGCAGATGATATGAAACTGGGAGGAGTTGCAACTATTTTGGAGGATAGGGTCATCATTCAAAATGATCTGGACAAACCGGAGAAAAGGTCTGAGGTAAATAGGATGAAGTTTAATAAGGACAAATGCAAATACTCCACTTAGAAGTTTCACACATACAGAATGGGAAGTGACTGTCTAGGCAGGAGTACTACAGAAAAGGATCTAGGGGTCATAGTGGACCACAAGCTGAATATGAGTCAACAGTGTGACACTTGCAAAAAAAAGCAAACATGATTCTGGGATGTATTAACAGGAGTGTTGTGAGCAAGACATGAGAAGTCATTCTTCTAACTCTACTCTGTGCTGATTAGGCCTCACTTGGAGTAGCATGTCCAGTTCTGGGCACCACATTTCAAGAGGGATGTGGAGAAATTGGAGAAAGTCCAGAGAAGAGCAACAAGAATGATTAAAAGTCTAGAGAACATGACCTATGAAGGAAGACTGAAAGAACTGGGCTCGTTTAGTTTGGAAAAGAGAAGACAGAGGAGACATGATAGAGGTTTTCAGGTATCTAAAAGGGTGTCACAAGGAGGAGGGAGAGAAATTGTTCTCCTTGGCCTCTGAGGATAGGACAAGAAGCAATGGGCTTAAACTGCAACAAGGGAGGTTTAGGTTGGACATTAGGAAAAACTTCCTAACTGTCAGGGTGGTTAAACACTGGAATAAGTTGCCTAGGGAGGTTGTAGAATCTCCATTTCTGGAGATATTTAAGAGTAGGTTGAACAGACATCTATCAGGGATGGTCTTGATGGTACTGGGTCCTGCCTTGAGGGCAGAAGACTGGACTCAATGATCTCTCAAGGTCCCTTCCAGTTCTAGTGTTCTAAGATTCTATACTTGTGAGAGCTCTGAGGTCTCGTCTAATACGGGTCTACAACCTCCCTTTCCTTTTGGGTAGTATACCTAACAGATATTACGGTACTGATTCTATGGCTCCTAGCTGGAGGATGCAATTCACCTTGCGTTGTGATGAAGTTTCATGAGAAAGGACCTTAAAGAGAGAGAGAGAGAGAGAGAGAGAGAGAGAGAAGGGTGCTGTGGAGGGGATAAGGAGGTAGACTGAATCAAGTGCCCGGTTCAAACAATTCACCCAACGAAGGACTGATATGCATTCCCAGGCACTGCAGAGTACTGCCAAAAAAAACAGTGGCCAAATGAACATGACTGTCAGTCGGGGAGAAATGTTCTCATCACATCTTGACCTTCCCATCAAAAGTGGCATTTAGACTCATCTGATCTATTCTTTCAAGAGGGACTAAGTCTCCTTCTCCCAGTGTATACATTCCCCGTGACTGGAGGATAGTCTCAGAATCCTTCAAGATGTGAAGGGAGGCGTCTTTTTTTTTTTTTTAAGCAGAGAGACAGTATTTTTTGTTTGCCCTCTCTTGCAAGTCAGGACCACTAAAGCCAGGGTTTGCCACATGGTCTTTGCTGGGTCTAAAATGGCTTCATTAAATCAGGAGTGATCTTTAAGGAGGCTGATATATGAGGTTGAACGACTGAGGATATCAAGAAGTTGATGGTGGGTACCGGACTTTCTCCACTGGACTCTGGACACCATCTGACACGCTCTTTTCAAGTTGCTGAAAGAGAATAAAGTCATACCCCAAAGATAGTGAAGACGACATGACCTCTTCATCTGAAGAATGACAATATGGTCCTTGGAGTCACTTCCTTAGTACCATCTTCCTGATTCTCAGTCTCAAGGTGGTTCCAAAGCAGTGGATAATGTGCCTCGATAGTTCTTTGGCAAGGCACAGAGCTCAAGGCATATTGGCAGTATATCATCCAAAGGTCCCAATATGGACATTGCAGGGGGTTGGTGCCAGAATGCCCCAAGGTGGACGTACTAGGACAGTGCTGGTTGAGCCATCTGTGGGCATATCCTTGGGCTGTGTTGATAGTGAGTTTGGGAACAGTAGGGCAACACGACGTCTGAATCCTCACTAAAAAGAACATGGGCATGCCAACTGGGATATTTCCCATGGTTGGTAGTGGCTCGATGCAGAATTCTCAGCATCAAAAGTAGGGGACTCCAGAACAGCTGTCTTTCCACAGTCTCTTGAATGACAGAGTTCTGCCTGTAACAACTCTCCTGGAATCAGTGCCAGCAGGACAGGAATCTTGTTTGTGCCAGTCACTCTTGCGCTGGTTGAGCCACTGTTGGTGGTAATGATGAGGGCTCACATACCAGGAATGTCTTTTTAGAGGAATACTAGCTAGTGTCCTTCAGTGCCAAACGCTGTGCCCTGCTCCATGCCCATGAGATCCATACATCAGTGGTACCAGTTCCTGTCGGTTTCTGTAAGCCATAGGCATCGGATTGAGATAGTTGTAAGAAATCTTCAGAACTGAGCCATCTCAGGCCTCATTATGGTAGCTTCCCACTCTCTTAGAAGATTTGTGAGAGGGGTCTGCAGCCTGCTTTTTCAACCCATAGCCCTTAGATGTAGAAGGCTATGGGGAAGACCCTCCTCTAACCAGGGTGACTGGAGTTGGAGATTTGCTTCCATTAAAATAATCTTCTAGCAGAGCTCTATGTCTTTATGGAACCTTGGCCGCAGCTGTTGGCAAAGATCTCATTTCTGTTTGTCACTTTCCCCACAGCAGAAAATGCTTTGAGTGTGCTTATCCAAAATCAGGATTGCTTCTTTAAAAGTGAAACACTTCTGAAGCCCAAGAAAAGACGGTTACTTACCTCGTAACTGTTGTTCTTCGAGATGTGTTGCTTATGTCCATTCCGTCTAGGTGTGTGTGCGCGCCCCATGCACAAGTTCCGGAAGCTTTTTGCCCTTAGCAGTACCCGTTGGGCCAGGAGGGGAGCCCCCTGGAGTGGCGCCGGTATATCCTAGCATAACACCCCCTGCTGGCCCTCTACTCCCTCAGTTCCTTCTTGCCGGAGATTCCGATGAAGGTGGAGGTGAGCGGGATCAGAATGAACATAAGCAACACATCTCGAAGAACAACAGTTACGAGGTAAGTAACCGTCTTTTCTTCTTCGAGTGCTTGCTTATGTCCATTCCGTCTAGGTGATTCCAAGCAAACTCCTAAGGAGGCAGGGTCGGAACCTAGAGCGAAACGGACTGCAGCACTGCCTGATCTACCGCTGCGTCCTGACTAGCTTGTTGCATGATGGCATAATGCTTGGCAAAGGTGTGGACCAAGGACCAGGTGACCACCCTGCATATGTCCACGACTGGCACCTGGGCTAGGAAGGCCGTGGAGGAGGCCTGGGCCCTAGCTGAGTGGGCCATGATAGGAGGGGCCACCCTCCCTCTGAGATCGTAACAGGTCTTGATACACGATGTAATCCATGACGAAAGACACTGAGCTGATACCGGGGAACCCTTCATCCTGTCTGCTATGGAGACAAACAACTGAGTGGACTTGCAAAACGACCGCATCCTGTCTAAATAAAAGGCAAGAGCCCTCCTAACGTCCAATGAGTGGAGTGCCCTCTCTTTCTCATCCGCATGCGGCTTTAGATAGAACACTGGCAGGGAAACTACCTTAGGGAGGAAAGCTGGGTGGGGGCGCATCGTCACCTTGTCCCTCGAAATCACTGTGTATGGAGATTCTGAGGAGAGGGTCCGCAGCTCAGAAACCCTCCTGGCTGAGGCAATGGCTACCAGAAACGCTACCTTCCACGAGAGAGAGAGAGACACGTAGCCAATGGCTCGAACAGTGAGCGCATGAGCCTCTGCAGTACCAGGTTCAAATCCCACTGCGGCACTGGCCGACGCACGTGGGAGTAGAACCTGTCCAATCCCTTCAGGAAGTGTTTCACCATATCCTGTGCAAAGAGCGACCTCCCATCCTCCCCCTGGTGGAAGGCTGTAATGGCCGCCAGGTGTACCCTAATCGATGAGGTGGACAGCCCCTGGCCCCGGAGGTTGAGAAAGTAGTCCAAAATAAGGGGAACCAGGGGCCCTTTCCGGGGCCACCCCTTTCTGACTGATCCAAATAGAAAACCTCTTCCATTTGGCTAGGTAGGAGGATCTAGTGGAGGGTTTCCTACTTTCCATGAGTACCTTCCTCAAGGGGTCTGAGCAAAGGAGTCCCCTCCCCCCCCAACCCCCCACCCCCTGCAGCCACTGATCATCCAAGCCTTGAGGTGGAGGGATTGGAGGTTCGGGTGGCACAGCTGACCCTGGTCGAGCTCCTGCATTAGGAGGTCCGGGACCATCAGCAGGGGGACGGGATCTGCGATCAACAGTGACACTAGAGTCGTGTACCAATGTTGCCAGGGCCAGTCCGGGGCTATGAGAAGTAGTGGGGCCCTGCACTTTCTGACCCTCATGAGCACATCGTGGATCAGGGGGAAGGGAGGGAAAGCATATAGCAGGCCTGCCGGTCATGTTCCCACAAGGGCATCTCCCATAGACCCCCTGCCTTGACCCCTGTACGAAAAGAACCTGGGGCACTTTCTGTTGGCAAGAGTCGCGAACAGATCTACTAGGGGAGTGCCCCACCTGTGGAAGAAGGGGTCTACCACCTCCCCCTTGAGCGACCATTCGTGGGCCGAAAAGGTCCGACTGAGCTAGTCCGCCAGGATGTTGCATGACCCTGGCAGATAAGTGGCCTGCAAATGAATCCCCTGCGCAATGCACAGATCCCAGAGGACTAGCGCCTCCTGGCATAGGGGAGAGGAACGAACACCACCTTGACAGCTGATGTAGTACATCGCCGTCGTGTTGGCCGTGAGAACGGACACACACTTCCCCCGTCGCCGGGGCATAAATATCTGACAAGCAAGCAGAACCGCCCTCAGCTCCCTGACATTGATATGCAGGTTCCTCTCTGCCCCCGACCACATACCTTGCATACGAAGATCCGCCAGGTGGGCACCGCATCCTGCGTCAGACGCATCGGTCACCAGCTGGACCGTGGGTGAAGGGTGGTGGAACGGGACCCCTTTGCATACTTCAGAGTCCCTCAGCCACCAGTTCAGGGTCGATAGGATCGCTGGAGGGACCGTCACCACCAGGTCGATATGGTCGTGGGCTGGCCTGTACACCGTCACCAGCCAGTTCTGGAGAAGCTTGAGGTGGAGCCTGGAGTAGCACACCAAATACATGCATGCCGCCATGTGATCCAAAAGCCTCATGCAGTTCCGCGCTGTGGTCATGGGGGCAGCCTGGAGGCCGCGAATGATGTCGCCCAGGGACAGGAACTGTGGATGTGGGAGGGACGCCCTACCACACATCGCGTCCAAACGTGCCCCCACAAACTCTATCACTTGGGTGGGAGTAAGGGTGGACTTCTCTTCCTTCAGTATGAGCTCCAACCCTAAGAACATTTCCCTGGCTTGGTCGATGTCAGCGCCTAGCCCTTGATCAGCCAGTCATCTAGGTAAGGGTAAACATGCAGCCCTTTCCTTCAAAGGAATGCCGCCACTACTGCCATGCACTTGGCGAACACCCTGGGTGCTATAGAGAAGCCAAACGGCAGCACCACAAACTGGTAATGGTCCTCGCCCACTGTAAACAAAAGGTATTTCCTGTGGTGGGGAACAATCGAGATGTGAAAGTATGTGTCCTTCAAATCGAGGGCGGCGTACCAGTCTCCTAGATCGAGGGAGGGGATGATGGAGGCTAGCGTCACCATCCTGAATTTTGACTTTCTTAAGAAGGTGTTGAGCCCCCTTAGGTCCAGGATGGGGCGGAGATGACCCCCCTTGGATTTTGGGATCAGGAAGTAGCGGGAATAAAAGCCAATTCCCCGGAGGGACAGGGGGACCTCCTCTACTGCCCCTAGAGAAAGTAGCATGGAGCCCTCCTGCCTGAGCAGGGTCTCGTGAGAGGGGTCCCTGAAAAGGGACAGGGAAGGGGGATGAGAAGGCGGGGAAGAAAGGAATGGGATAGAGTATCCCCTGTGTACCATGTCCAGTACCCAACAGTCCGTGGTGATAGAGCACCAGGCCTGGTAAAAGGGGGATAGCCTCTGGCAAAAAAGAGTCTATCTACGGGAGCGACTGAGACTCTGTCCTCGGGTGTACCTTCAAAAGCCGGGCCTAGGCCCCTGGGACTTATTGGAGGGTCCGGGGTTCTGGTCAGGGGGACCCCGCAATCTCCTCCTATATCCCCTGGCTGTGGGAGTCCTAGACCACCGCCTCCTATCAAACCGTGGCCCTTGCTGATAGCCTCTCTGCGGCCTCTGGTTGAGTGGACACCGCTGCGGGGCCAGGGTGTGGCTGCCCAGGGATTTTACGATGGCCCTGGAGTCTATAAGAGTGTGTAGCTTGTCGTCTGTTTGCTCCAAGAACAACCCGGAGCCCTCGAAGGGGAGGTCCTCAACATCACCTGGACCTCCTGAGGTATGCCAGAGATCTGGAGCCATGAGCACCTACGCATAACAATGCCCGTGGCCATGGCCCGAGCTGCCGAGTCCGCGGCATCCAGGGTGGCCTGCAGCGCTGTTCGCACAACTATTCTTCCTTCCTCCATAAAGGCGGCACACTCCCGCTGGGAAGCTTGGGGCAGCTGGTCCTTGAATTTGTCCACCACCAGCCAAGAACTGTACGCATACCGGCTGAGCATCGCTTGCTGGTTTGTGATCCTCAGTTGTAGGCCCGCCGTAGCATATGCCTTCCGCACCAGCAGGTCCAACTTCTTTGGCTCCTTGCTCTTCGGAGTAGGGCCCCACTGCCCCTGCCTCTCCCTCTGGCAAGCCGCCTGAACCACTGCTGAACCCAGTGGTGGATGCGCGAAACTTCCGAACAAGGGAACATTGAGTGATCCAGTCAGCACGTATGTGTTTCCCCAAAGGGGAGGACATGGAACTGTTAGCGGGAATGGTCCATTGGGAATCGGGAGGGTGGATGTTGATGTGGAAGCAGAAATCTTCTATATCAAGAGCCACAAACCAGGCTTATGGGGGAAGAAGGGAACAATGAACAGAAGGCTGAGCATCTGGAAATGGAATGTGCAGATGAATTTGGAGATCCAGAATAGAGTGTAGGCCTCCTGCTAGTGGGTCTAGTAGGGTGAGGCTTTTGGAGCCAGCAGTACCTTGGTACAGTGAAAGATACACAGTCCAAGACAAGCAAAGGTGCATCCCAGGGCAAGAGTGGAGAAAGGCATAGTGTAGCTGGAGCAGGAGCAGTTCAGCCATAGGAGACAGAAGATGAAAGGCACTTGAAGGACCAGGACATGCAGGTGACACAGCATATGGGAGCAGGAGTTCAGTCATGTATCTAAGGAGAGGGAGAGAGCCTGGTGTACATGGAACCATAAGCCCTGATAGCCCTAGTGGACTTAGTGGATCAGTCACTGAGGCTGGCATTGGTGGAATCTGGTACTTGGATTTGTGCTTAGATGTGTGCTCAGTATGAGGCTTTTTTCATCTGGATCATTGCACAATTTCTCACCCAACCTGGCAATGCTCAGGGAGGCAACGATGTACCCAGAGGTAGCCCCCATCAGGAAGCTTTATGACCACAAGCATGCTTCTTGCGTGCACAGTGGGCTTTAGCCAGATGGTCTGATGCTGACAGTGCCAAGTGGGAAAAGGTCAAGGAGGCACTGACTGCCAGTAACTGGCACTGCTGACAGACCTATGTTAGCCAGATCTAACTGTGCACATGGGCGCACAGCCTCCTCCATAAGGAATTTCTGGAGGTGAAGTTCTCTGGTTTCTCAGGTACATGGTGGGAATGAATCACAGATGAGCAGTAGGTGATCACGTGAAGTGACAGTGCTGGTGCTCGCCACTCACAGAGAAGGAGTGTGGGCAAGAAGCACAGTATTTAAAACCAGCTTACATAATTTCCAGGCCAGGAAAAGACAGGGAAGAAATCCAACAGAAAGCAAAAAACTATAAGATACAACTAACTAACCAACAAACTAAGAATTAGTGAAACAAGAACTGTTCTTTAAGTTAGCTAAGGGCAGCAAAGAACATGAGTTCTGAGTCTGGACAAGAAGCAGTAAGAAGAAACTAAAAGAAGAAGATAAATTCATGGAGGATAGGTCCATCAGTACTTATTAGCCAGAATGGGTAGGAATGATGTCCCTGGCCTCTGTCAGGGGCTGGAAATGGGTGACAAGAGAGGGATAACTTGATGATTACCTGTTCTGTTCACTGCCTCTGGGGCATCTGGCATCAGCCACTGTCAGAAGACAAGACACTGGACTAGATGGACCTTTGGTCTGACCCAGTATGGCTGCTGTTAGGTTCTTATGGGGTGGTGTCAAATTCTACAGCCTCTTTAAGCCTTTGACATGCTACACAGTAGGGATGTTAGATATCATGTAACTGAATAGTCACGTAACTGCATAAATTATTATCAGTTACACGGCTATTCGATAGTCCCCAGGGGCAGGGCTGGCAGCCAGTGCACTCTGGCCCCACTCCCAGGGAGCTGCCAGCCGCCCCAAGCTACTGCCTCTCTATCAGAGGCAGCAGCACAGGATGGCAGGTGAGAACTGGTCTGCAGTTCCCTGATACAGAGGCAGCAGTGCGGGGTGGCAACAACCCCTGTCCTCAGGGTATCAGAGCTTCCAGCAGACAGAGACTGCTCTGCATCCCATCGAGCAGCCTATGATTATAGGGAACTTGGACCCTGAGTGGACGGAAGCTGCTTTACAGCAGCCTCCCCTGCTTTCACACATCTCCACTGCTGCCTTTGATAAGAGTCAAAAATTGGCTGCAGATGCAAACATGACCATGCAGATCTCTTTAGTTTACATATTTTTCTCTCTAGCTAACCTATTACCTCCCACTATATACTCTCCAGTTGGCACAGCCCCTTCAAAGTACACGCGGGATCTCCCTGGACCAGCACCTTCGGGACCTGAGCAGTCCTGAACAGAGTTTTCCAGACCAGGGAAGGTCCATCCGTCCTGCCACAGGCCTGCTGGAGCTGTTTCCCCCACCCAGAGCCAGGACTACACTCACCAGCGTGCTGACCCTGGTTGGGGCTGTGCTCTTGTCACTGGCCTGGGCTGCTCTCCTGGGTGCCAGCCCCACTGCCTCTGGCTTGGGCAGGGTTACACTTCATGCTATGCTGGCCCAGCTAGGACTGTGCTTTAAGCTTTCACTAGCCCCGCTGCCTCTGGCAGGGTAGGGCTGCACTCCCCACAGTGCAGGCTCCACTGCTGCCAGGGCTGTGCTCCCCGCTGCCAGTCCCAGTGAGGGCTGTTCTCCCTGCCAGGCCAGACTTGCTACTGCTGGGGCTGACCTCCCCTCTACTAGCTCAGCCCCTGAACCTGGCCAGCCAGGGCTCTCTTGTGCAGCAATATGCATGGTCCAGATGTTTACAGATTTTAGAGGTGCAACCTGCATCACTTTAAAACAAATATTATTTCCAATAGACAGTATAAAGTGTTAAATTGTGATGCAGAATTTTTTTTTTAATCTTTTGATTTGAAAAGGTCAAGGATTCTTCTTTAATGAAGACACTGACTGCACATGAGCAAATAGAGAACACTTCATGTTTAGTCAGTTAAGTATAGTAAAGCTGAATGGGAAAGACATTTAGTTTTCTTTTTACAGTAGCCTTGGGTGTTGCATGTAATCATAGGGGATACAAAACTTTTCGATAAGTAGAATATTCAAGTTGACTGCTTTTTTAGTGTTTTTATAGAAGTCTTATCAGAAAGTTTCAGTTTAGTAGAATAAGACTGCTTTTACAAGCCAATGAGGATATCTCATTTTAAAGTTATAGTTGTGGAACAAGATTCTATTATCGAGGAGCTAGCTTGATAGTCTCAAATCAAAGTCTTGTGCCTCTATATTATATGAAGGATGAGTGTTTCTGTTCAGTTGTGATAGCCTCTGTAAATAAAGAAAAGCCCCTTATGTATCAGTAATAGTTAAAAGATAGAGAAAAAAAAAAAAGGATAGAGACCTCTACTGACACTTGTGCTGTTCAAACACATTCATAAGTGATCTGGAAAAACAGGGTAAACAGCGAGATGGCAAAGTCTGCAGACAATACAAAATTATTCAATGTATTTAAGTCCAAAACAGACTGCAAAGAATTACCAAGAGATGTCACAAAACCGAGTGACTGGGTAACAAATGGCCAATGAAATTCAATATAAGACCAACATATTGCACATTGGAAAACAATCTCTGCTACACATAAAAATGAGGAGTTCTAATTAGCTGTTACATTCAATCAAAATGGTCTTGAGAGCCAATATGGATAATTTTCTGGAAATGTTTGCTCAATGTGCAGCAACAGTCAAAAAAGCTGATGTTAAGAATCTTTAGGAAATCCATGCTATGCTCACATTTTTAATAGTGTGCATTTTTAATATCAAATATTAATATTTAGCATTTGAAATGATCACTCCCATTAAAAAAAACATGGATTATAACTGGAAAAAAGAAGAGCAACAAAAAGGATTGGTGGATGAAACAATGTATATAAGAAGAGAGATTTAAAAATATAGGGACTGTTTTATCTTAGAGAAGAGATGACTGTGGGTGGGGGATATAACAGGGGTATAAAATCATGAATGGTGTGGAGAAACTGAATAAGGAATTGTTATGTGAAGGGGTAAGTTACACAAGAATCAAGCATCACCCAATGGCATTGGTAGGTAGCAGCTTTATATTAACCTAACAAAGTACTTCTTCACACAATGCACAATTAAGCTGTGGAGCTTGTTACCGGGTAATATTGTGAAGCCCAAAAGTAGAACTGGGTTAAAAAATAATAAGATAAGTTCATGGAGGAGAATTCCACCAATAGCTATAATAACTATGTTGGTCAGAGAAGAAAACCCATGCTCCAGATGTCCCTAAAACTCCAACTGCCAGAAGCTAGCCCTGGACAAGAGGGGATGGACCACTCAATTGCCCTGTTCTTTTCACTTCCTCTGAAGCATCTGGTGCTGGTCATTGTTAGAAGACTGGATACTGGGCCTGATGGTCCAGCATGGATATTCTTATGCTTTTAACTACATTTACCAAGTAGTTAAAATAAAATAACTTTACCATAAAACTAAAGCAGTTTCCACCCAATTTTATTAGAATCTCTTCAGAAAACGCATTGCCCTTCAAAAGTGTAATGTTTTCATAGCTGATCCCCAGTCTGCAAAATACAAGACTTGCTAATGTTAATCAAATTTAAATTCCAGGTAAAGGACCATAACATTTCTGTGCCTAAATATTTTAGAGTTCTTAACATAAATGTGCATGCTTTGGAATAAAGGACAAGATAGTAATAGTGATGTTTATTGATTAGTAGCATCAGTTAGTTAATTTGTACCTTCATGTACTCCTTGATAAGTCGAGCTGCCTTCACACCAGTTTCCACATTAAAACTTATGTCAACTTTCACTTCTGTCTCGTGGTCAGTAAGTTTTATTATTGGTACCTGCAAATAGTTGTAGAAGAGAGTCAATTTATACATCCCAAACAGTAGGCTAAAGCTTTTCTATATTTTATTTAGCAGACTTTTCCTTAATTTAAGGCACATTCAGACACAACTGGCCTAGATGTTCAATAACATAGTGCCCATTAAGTGGAGATCTTCAAGAAACTGATTTAGATTATAATTGCATTGCAATCACCAGCATGAATGCAGCAAATGTAAAAATAATCAACATACATTTGATTTAGGTAGCTCAAACAGCAAAGCCTTGCCAGCGCAGGCTGTACAACTCCATCTGGTTCCATGGGCATCTATCCAAGTGGCTAGCTTAATGTGTGGCAGCTTCGCTACTACCATGATTCAAACTAGCGAGACTAGGCTATGTCTACACTGGGAAGGTTTGGCGACAAAAGTGCTGTCAACATGCAAAAGTCACCAAAAGTGAAAACCAGTCAAACCAGTTTTTCTGCCTCCCATTGTCCACATTTCATGGCCACACTGCTAGCACCCTATCCACACAAAGTGAAGCAACATGGGTATGCATCCCACAGTGCAGTGTTGTGGGAACTCAGAGTTGCTCTGTGAGCTCTCCATGCTGAGGAATGTCAAAGCAGAACTGCATTCTTTCCAGCCTTCCCCCTGCATCAGCAGCCTGCCTGCCTCTATTCCTAGCAGGACACTACAGAAAGAAACATTCCAGTGATTTGCTCTTGGTTCGTTCCCCAGAGTTGCTTACTTAGCTGTCAGATACTTCCCAGAGCTTTGAAAGGGGAGGGGTGCATGCCTGCAGTGCAGCAGAGATCACAAAGCACTGAGCACTGACATCCGGGCAGGCATTGCCGGATACTGGCAGAAGCCAGTTCTCTGGACAAAACAAACAGCAGAGTCCACACTGGCTCTTTGTTGACAATAAAGAGAGGGAGAAAGACAAGTCTCTCACAGGGGTGGAAACTTTTTGCCGCCAAAACTGGGAGTTTTCCTCGACAAAAGTCACATTGTAGTGTAAGTGTTCTAACCATTTTGTCACCATTTGGTGACAAAATATGCCAATGTAGGCAAGGCCTAAGTATGTTTGCATCTCCTTTGACTGTAATTCAGACACTCCCATAGAGAACTATTAATCTTTAAGTAAACAATTACTTCTTGAAGTGACTCAATTAGAAGACAATTTAAATCCCATCCAACACAAAACATTCCTATACTAAGGCTTTGTCTATACTGCCAATTGAGCAATAAAATTTTCATCATTTACAGATGCTTAAACCACTCCCCCTCCGAAAGGCAAAAGATTTTCCTTGGCAAGTGGCTTTTAAACAGCTCATTGTTGGCAGGAGTGCTCTTCTATAGACAAGGCATAGTCCAATCATAGGGGGTGAAAGTATTTTACATAAGAACATAACATAAGAACATAAGAACGGCCGTACCGGGTCAGACCAAAGGTCCATCTAGCCCAGTATCCTGTCTGCCGACAGTGGCCAGCACCAGGTGCCCCAGAGGGGGTGGACCGAAGACAATGATCAAGCGCTTTGTCTCCTGCCATCCCTCTCCAGCCTCTGTCAAACAGAGGCCAAGGACACCATTTTATCCCCTGGCTAATAGCCTTTTATGGACCTAACCTCCATGAAATTATCTAGCTTCTCTTTAAACTCTGTTATAGTCAAAACATTTTGTTGGCAAAAGTGCAGACAAGCAGCGTTTACACAGCCCAACTTCTAGCAACACAACTATATCACTAAAAGCTGTGTAGTGTAGACAAAGACTACTTTTTTTGCATGTCTTCATTTTCAATTAGGGGTTTCTTATATCCCGGTTTTTAATTATAACCTCAATCCACACTAGTAGTGAAAGGAAGTGAAGCTTCTGGATTAATAAATGTCAAGCAACGGAAGAGCTTTAGCACCTCTAACCAGCAGAGAGAGAGTTAGTTTTCAAGCATTTTGAAATGCTAGGATAGATAATGTGCTACACTAGCTCTGCCCTCAAAGTATAAGAAAAAGACAGTTAGATGTTTCCATAACTGGTGTTCTTCAAGATAGGTTACTCATGTCCATACAATCTAGGCACGTGTGCTCACCACATGCACCGGTGCCAGAAGATTTTCCCTCAGCAGTGTTCATAGATGTCTGGCTCTAGTGCCCCCTTAAGTGGCATGCATATACAGCACAATATAGCACACTAATGGACCCTCTCCACCCTTAGTTCCTTCTTGCCAGAAACTCAAGACAGTGGTGAGGGAGGGTGGGGCGTTGGATGGACATGAGCAACACATCTCGAAGAACACCAATTATAGAAACAGTGGTTGCTCATATCCATTCAACATAGGTGATGGCAAGCATTATCTCTGGAGATGGATAGGTGTTTAAGGACATGTTGATTGCAACATGGCTGCCAAACCCATCATCATCATCCTAATGGTGTAGTGAGTTGTGGAAGTGTGAACTGAGGACCAGATCACTGCCTTGTAGCTATCCTGTACTGGGATATGAGCAAGGCAGGCTGCCAGAGAAGCCTGTGCCCCGGTCAAGTGTGCCCTGACCAGTGGAGACAGCTGGACACCTATTAACTTGTAGCACGTCCAGATGCACAAAGTTATACAATTTGAGATCCTCTGTGTAGACACTGGGAGCTCCTTCATCCTCTCAGCATGTGCAATGAAGAGCTAGGACAATCTACGAAAGGGCTTCATCCTTCCCAGGTAAAACGCAAAAACCTCCTGACATCCAGGGCAAAGAGGCACCTTTCTTCACTGGTCCTATTCAGTTTATGGGAGAAGACAGAGAAGAAAACGTCTTGACCCATGTGAAATGGGAAGGCCACCTTAGGCAGACAGGCCATATGGGACCAAAGAGGGACCTTATCCTTACAAAAGTACATGGAGACTCCGAAGGCAAGGTGTGCAACTCGGAGATTCTTGCAGCTGATCTGATTGCCACCAGGAAGGCTGCCTTCCAAGACATGTGAAGGGAGCATGAGGCATGGGCTTGAAGGAAGATCTCATAAGCCTGGAAAGGACCAGGTTAAAGTCCCATTGAGGGGCAGGAAGTTCAACACGTGGGAAAAGCCTACTGAGACCAGTCAAGAGCCTGATTGTCATGTTGTTGGAAAACACGAACTGGCTGTGGATACCAGTGGATGAAAAGCCGATATTTCTGCACACCTAGTCACTCTGTCATATACATCTGTATTTTTGTTGGCTTGTAGCTTTCCAGGACTCGTTGCACTCTCTCAGAGCAGGATCACACTTCTGGATTCAGCCACAAAGCTCCCACACTATGAGACGGAGAGATGTGAGGCTGGAATGGAGCAGAGCACTGTGATCCTGGGGTAGTAGGTCTGGGAACATTGGCAGGGGCCACGACAGGAGCACTGCAAGGCTCATCAGAGTGCCAAACCAATGCTTATGGGGCCATGCCAGCACAATAAAAATGACCCAGGCCTTATCCTGCTTCATCTTCATTAGGACTTTGGCCATGAGAGGAATTGAGGGAAAAGCCATAGAACAGCCCCCACATCCAGAGTACGAGGAAAGCATCTGACAGGGATCTTGTGCTCAAGCCTCACTTGGAACAGAAACTGCATCACTTCCTATTCTGCTTGATGACCAAGAGGCCCAGCAGTGGAGAGCCCCGCTTCTTGAAGAGAACAGAAATGTCCTCCAAATGGAGACCTGTCCTTTTGCTGCCCTGGAGATGTAACTCTAGCCTGCTTTTTGAGCTTCTTAGCCAAAGCCTCAGATGAGAAACAGTGCCAGATACCCAGTGGCACTGACGGTGCTCTGCACACCAAAGCACTAGTGCTCGGTGCCAAGTCTGAGATCTGGTCATGTGCCAGAGTCAAGGCCTATTATGTCTGGAGAGCCTTCAAACGAATGCCCCTTTCCTTTTTGGTGCGTGGTCAAAAGGACTTGCAAATGTGGCACTTATCACTCACATGTTCTTCTCCTAAGCACTGTAAATGGTCATGGTGGGGGCTGCAGAGATAGGCCTGGGGACTGAGACATGCCCCGTCCAGAGGCAATGTCCCTATGGGACTTATATTAAACTAATCTTCAACACAGATCACTAGAGGGAACTATTTACAGAACAAATTCACTCATAAGTTAGGAAGACTCAACAGCAAGAGCTGTAGCACTGCAGTTTCAAGTACTGTCACTGGTGACAAGAAGGAAGAGAGGGTGGAGGGGGTCTTGCAGCGTCCTATATAATACAACATATGCGCACCATTCCGGGGCGGTGATGAAACTTGTCCCCCACAAATACTGCAAAGGGAAAATCCAGCTGCATATGGCAAGCGCACACACCTACGTTTAATGGACATGAGCAAGCACTTGAAAAAAAACACCATCTTTCTGGGCATTTGCTTTTGACATTGCCACCTCATTTTTTTCCAGAGGGGATTTAGAATGTCATAGTTTATCCCACAGAGAATTAATTCATACATTTGTACAGCACCTCCCTGAAATCAGTCCAATTGTGCAATTACAACATTTTTATCACACAGGCTATTGTCTAGACTACAAAGATAAATCGAAACCCCCCTACAATTTGTGGTACATACATTGCGTATCTTTTTCTGATTTACTTCCGAAAGAGGCTTTTCTGAAATTTGGCCCATCTACATGGGGCCAAATTTCGGGAAAAAAACCCCTCTTTCGAAACATCCCTTCTCCCTTGTAAAATGAGGTTTACAGGGATGCCAACAAAATGTGTCCGCTTTTTCGACATTTTGTTCGGAAAAACAGATGTGTTCCTTGGACACGGCAGTGTTTTTCCAGGACACCTACAGTCTTCAGTCTAGAAGAATCCAAAGTCTCTTTGCATGCATAACATGACATCAGGTTTATAAGAGACTGTGAGAAGCATGCCTTGTAAATGAATGACTGCTAGAAATTATCATGCACTGCATCATTATGGAATACCTATATATATGGAGATATACCTATCTGATATAACTGGAAGGGACCTTGAAAGATCATTGAATCCAGTCCCTGCCTTCACAGCAGGACCAAGTACCATCCCTAACAGATTTGCCCCAGATCCCTAAATGGCCCCTTCAAGGATTGAACTCAGAACCTGTCTACTCCATAGGTAATAGAAAGCCTCTCAAAAAATAAAGTGTTCATTTTAGTGTTTCCACTTAGAATTACAAGATTGCTAAGTATCTTTGCTTAAAAGGCCTCTCTGCAGCCTTGCATAGTGAAGACACAACCACCACCACTTCTAAAACTGAGTGGCCTCAAATCTGGTACACAAAATCTAAACAAGTATACACATTTAGGTGTTTTTCAATAACTTTAGATCTCCTGAAAGTCACTAGATATACAAGTCCTGTAGATCACACCACTATGCATTTGAGAGGCAACAAGTTAAGTTTCTCAAATCAGTTCAAGAAATCACATCCAATGGGAGAACAACAGTGACAAAGATCATTCAATCTTTAGCTTAACAATCACTCTTGTGAAAATTTTCAAAACTTTGGAAAGCTGCCCTCAGTGAAGAACTATTGTTTGCAATAATTTAAAAAGTCAAAAATTTGGTCTGGTAAGAGATATTACCTCACCTTCCGTGTGTCTTTGGTTTACAAAAGACAGCTATGCTAAATGCAAACTACACTGGAAAAAAATGAGCCTATGGTTATGCATACCCAGGATACTTTCTAGACGTTGAAACTCTTTGGTTCGGCAACATCCATGGTCTGGCATGACTTTAGTTAGCCAGATGTCCACTTATGTGGCCCAGTTTCCTATGATCCCATAAAGTTTCTTTACAGTCTTAGGTTTTAGTGTTCTGTGTTGTTATTTAGCTCTAATTTACCCCAAACGTCTTCTAAGAGCCCAGTATGCAGGAGAAGTGTTGGTAATGCTGCTAGACAATACTGACCTCCCATGGTCTGGCAAATTCTCTGGTCTAAGTGCTGGACTAGAGATATTCAACCTGTACAACTAACGTAATAAGACTAAAACTGTTTAATCAGTGCCTGAACCCATTAATATACTTTTCTTGGTTAAGTTTCCACTCTGCCCACAAAGTCAAGGCTGTACAGTTTATGGGATCAAAGTTCTCTAATCTGCAAAGTGTTCTAGAATTCAGATAGCCAAGTAGTTACGACCAGAGACCTAGTGGTTACTTAAGTACAAGAGCATTCTGCAAACAGTACACAAGGTTCCACCTTCAGAGACAGGGAGCTTAACAGAGTGCAACATGACAGCAAATCAAGCTACCAAGCAGTAATTGAGGAAGCCCTTTAACAACCTTCAGCACTGTAAATAAAACTCCTAAGAAGCCAGATCTCTCTGGAACAGTGATTATGCATGCCATTAACACACTCTACCAAAGTGTTATCTAGAAAACAGGAAAACATGGGATAAAAGGACACAAGTCATCATGCACAAAGCATGAAAATACCTATGCGTCATCTTTAACAAGTTTTTTCTGTACATTGTATTTATGGCACCCTATTATCAAAGCAATTTATTTTTCCCAATAGGAATTGTGTTTCTCTTTACTTACCGTAGCTTTGTCAAGTACTTTAATGGAATATGGCTCAGCCACATTGTGTTTCCTTAGTGCTTGTTCCAGCAGTTGTAGAGGTGGGCGTTCCCATTTCCCAAAAACAACTAAATCAATATCACTATAGACAGGAAACAACATACAATAATAAAGTCCACTGAAAGTGAGGGAGTAATATTCCCCTGTAGATAAATGGTAACACTAGTCTTCTGTATAATATTTTGAAAGAGCTCCCAAAAAGCTCAAATCTTTAAGTATGGCAGTTTTGCCATACTTTCTAGTATACTGTAACTTAAGTTGATAAAACAATTATCAAGTATGTCTACAAAAATTAAGTCAATTTCTCCAATTTTTCCTACTGAAGCCTACTTTAAATCAAGAAACAATAGAGTTCTATAAAAATGATATGCTTCATCACTACTTTAGACTCAGGTTTAATTATGCTGTTGATAGCAAGCAGTTTACAGAATTATGGAATTAAAAATGTTTTCAAGAACAAAAATCATTTTATACAAAAATAATATGAAATGAATATAAAGTTTTTAAACAAACACTAAAAGCAGCAGCTTTGGAAATAGGCATAAACCTGCAATATTGTAAATAAAAATACAAGGACACTGTGCTACTGACTCAGAGTAAAACTAATTAGATAATTTTAAACACTGAGCTGACTGAATTGCAAAAGATAAATGGCATAATTTGTAAAAACTTCAGTTCTAAAGAGATTTTTATATATATTATTCAGAAGTAGTGAAATTAATTTTCAGTTATTTGTTTAATGATTAATGTTCAATTATTACCTCAAACAATTAAAATAACTATTAGCTATCCCACTAAATATGAAGTATTTAACAATAATGCTCAATTTGATGAATCATCTCAAAAGATAATAAGTGGTATCCCAGAGTGTGTCTAGGAGAAGCTATTTCAATCAAGAGTCAGCAATCAGTGGAGGGCATGGATGTTGGGACAAAGAATAGTAAAATATTTATGTAGTTTCCCAAGTTCATATTATGTTCAGTGACCCTTTCCCTGGTTAGGGGGGACATTATATACAAACATTACTGGTTTGCAAATACTTGAAAAAAAATGTCTAATTTCCTTCTCTAGGTTTATCACCAGTTTTATAAGACAGACCAAAAAGGTTAAATGTACCAAAGTAACTTGCTACTTACCTAGTTGGAAGATAAAGCCCTGTACTAAAGCTGCCAAATATCTGAACCTGAAAGGAAAAGTTAAATACTAAAATACAACCTGCAATTATTTAATATTGAAGCAAAATGCAGCCAACAAACAAGCCTTACTATTAATAGGTCCAGAAAAACGTGAGTTTACTTAAAAACTATTCCTTGAGACTCCACCTGGCTAATGTAAACAAACATTATTCCACCCCAGTTTAAGTTCTATCAGTTATATCATATTAATATGTCAAAAGAAGAGGTGGTGTGAAGTTAAGCATCATTCTGACATCCACCCCCCACCCCTCAAGTACTGAGAGAAGTTTTGAGTTGAATACAGTAAGTCTAATATTGGTATCATCTTTAGACTTAAAGGTAAGGAGACTTAACCAGCAAGGGTGGTCACTGCCCTTCAGGAAAAATGCCTAGCACCATAAACAGTGGAGCAAAGACTTGCGGATCTGTGCCATGCTTACTCTAGAAATGCTCTATTGGTACAGATATATCAGTATGCTACACCAGCAAAGTCCTCCTAATGTGTTTACAGCTATCTCGGCAAAGATGAACTTTGCCTGCAATGAGTGGTTTTATTGTACTAGTACAAAGTAAGTGATACTTTTAAAAGTGTGGCTTTGTCATTATTGCTCTAAAACAGTAGTAGGTACATCAGTCGGAGGTCACATCCTACTCTTGAGGAACACCATGCCAACAGAAGTTTTTAGCGTAGGCCTGGCATACTTTATCTATTGCATTAACTTTCAGCCCCACCTGGAGAGGTTTACATTAATAAAGAACAAACCCTTCCTCACAGAAAACCATAATTGGAGAGTCAGAGGAAAATAGTTCTCAGGGATAGTAGCTTTACTTTTTATATCAGCATTCCTAGAATATGAAGACAGTAGCAATTAATTTTAAAGACAGAAAACAGGAGAAGCCACTCTTAGAATAAATAATTTGAAAAACCTTAAGCAAAGTAAATACACTAATTCTATAGCCAGTGATCTGCAGAAAGACTTCAAACATCCCCATTATACCTCCATATTGATTGTGCAGTACGGAAGCCACCCCACTAGAACCTTGAGCAAGGCAAGAGTTGTTTAAGAATTAAGACTAATACCAAAAAAACAGGGAAGCTTTAAGCTTTGCTAGCCAAAAGTCACTTTTGGAAACAAAGGAAAACAAAGCAGTGAACTAAAGCGTAGGAATGCCCTTTAAAAGATAATTTGCATTTTTTAAAAATCAGTTCACACGTTTCCTATGAGCCTCAAAATAGGTACAACAAGCAAGAATTGAAATCCTAGTACAAGTGATATTACTTGCAGATTACAAAGTGGCTTATAAAGGAAGTTTTCATGAGACACCATAGCATGTGCTTTCAAAAGCAGTTTTCCTGTTACTTCCTCCTTCCATTAAACATCTCTTGCTCTGAAATGTCTATTATAGTCTACTCTCATAAGACAAATACTAGATTAGGTGGACCACTGATCTAATACTGCAAATCCTGTGGTTGAACGAACCAACTGGATACGTTATTCACTATTCTTGGTGAAGGGGGTTATCTGAATATGCTTTAAGTGAAACAAATGAAGAACATAGAATCCAAGGCCGAACTTTCACCAGGAACTCTTGAAACTACTCTAAGGATCATATTCTTTCTGTGCAAAGCTAATTCTGGATGTTGCAGACACTGAAAACATAACCAATTTAAACAAACATTAAAAACAAGTTCTTGTGTTTAAATTCAACTTTCCCTTTTGCTGTGTGAAAGGCCTGCTGATGGAGGAAACTGATCTCAAGGTAACAGTGAAACTGAATAAAAAATACTGCTGCCAAACTGAGGTCACAAAGAAAAACCAATCTTTCACACAGTGAAGTCAGGAGTTTCTTGTAACAATGTATAATGTATTTCATGGTTAAGTATTTCAGTAGGTGTCCCTTTAAAATTTGATACACATATGAAGTCCCTTCTTTGTTTGCTACCCAATACATTTTTAAACAATCCAATTACCTACTATGTCCAAAATTTATGCCTACACAAGTATTTAGTAGGAAACACAACACATGATGCTCAGAGTTTAACAGGAACAAATTACATGCAAGACTGTCTAATCAAACTCAATTTTTATATGCTGTGTAACTGTTACTGTTAGTCCCAGGATATTAAAGACACAAGGTGTGTGAGGTAATGTGTCTCTCACCACCAGAAAAGCGGGCAAAATAATATGAAATTCAAAACAGTCAACAGAAGTTAATTATCTCTGTAAATGTATGGAGAAAAATTAACTTAAACAAACAGTAGATGTGTAATATGATCTCTGAGACAAATTTCTCAAATATATGCCACTTAGCTGGGGAATGCAGGAAGTTAATGTACTTTATAAAAAAATGTCTCTCAGATTTGGTCATTACATGAGACCCCCATTGCAGCTGCAAATTAATCTAATTAAAGGCTTTTACTGTAAGAGGAACAGATAGTGGGCAAAAGTAACAGAAAAAAAGAACGGTCTTCCAAAGGTATTACTGTTTAAGCTATTGAAAATCTAAAAGGATAGGGACCTAAAATTTTGTTCCAAATATGGCCTCAAGCAATTGAGCATCTAACCTTGCTGTTACTAATTTATTTCTTTAGACCACTTGAAAGAGATTATACATAGTGATTTGGTTCCTGTGACCCACTTTTCCCCTCAATAAACCTGAAATAAATTTTAGTCATAAATTTGTTTTACATTTTTCCCCATAGGCTATTGATATCCTATTGCTCTTATGATGTAGGAAGATCCATATGGATTTTCAAGGCATAATGTAATAAAAGTACCTGTCTGCCTAGTGGAGCTTGATTTTAAATGTTTCTTTTAGGGCACGTCTAGACTTGCTTTCACTTTCAAAAGAATATGCAAATTCGGCGTGAATTTGCATATCTTCTTCGGATCACTTTTTCGAAAGAGGTTCTTTTGAGAAAAAACCTCTCTTTTCCGTGTAACCATGTAAACCTAATTTCTTTTTTTTAGGAAGAACAGTTCAAGGGGCCGCCACAGTTTTAGGGGTGGGGCCACCTTTTTTTTTTTTTGGCTTGACAGTTTCTCCTTTCTTTTTTTTTTTTTTTTTTTGGTCATCGACCAATTTCCCCCGGTGGTGGTGGTGTTTGTTTGTTTTTTAAGGGTTTCGTAGCCAAATAAAATTGGGAAACACTGGTGTAGGTAACCAATTTAATTATAAGCAATTTCTCAAGAAATTAAATATACCAGAATTTTTAATTTGGACGTAATTTTGCTTTGGTCAGTTTGGCCACTATTGAAAATTTAGAGAACAACATAAATAGTAAGCTTCACCAAACTGAAGTCATGATTTGAAATTCTGGTACCATTTATACCCCTTCGATTATTTCAATTAAAAATAGTTGCTTATATGAGCCATTGATAGTTATTACATTATATCAGTTATGACAAGTTCATTTGTAAAAGTTAAATGCAGAGAGAACACACACAAAAAGTTCCATTAGGATGACAACAGGGAAATTTAATGAACTCTGTTCTACAATGTACCAGTAAATTTAATTGGACACTTGAAATATACTCACATCAGCTGTAGGCCAAAGCTCTTTGATGACTGTCTCTATTCTTTTCACCACTTCTCTTCTCATAGTTGCTTCCTCAGGACGAGGGGACATGAAGTCATAAAAGTCAATTATTTCTTCATGGAGCCTAAGGGTGGGAATAGGGAATAAAATAATAGTATCAGCAATGACAGTGGTGATGGAACTTCTCCATTAACACCAGTAAACTAAAGGGTTTATACCCTACCACCCTGGACGTATGCATATATAGTTGTAAAGTCAATTACCTTATAACCAAACAGCTTTTTTAGGAATTAATTTTTATGATACTACTCTCAGGACAGTCAAGTGATTAAATAATAACAATACAATTTCTTTAAATATTTTGGGAAATTTTCTACATTTTCAAATATATTGATTTCAAGGTGTACAGTTCTCTATTTTTATAACAAATACTAGCACTGTAAAAACAAAAGAAATAGTATTTTTCAATTCACCTAATACAAATACTGCAGTGCAATCTCTATCATGGAAGTTGAACTCACAAATATAAAATTATGTACAAAAAAATTGCACTCAAAAACAAAAATAATATAAACTTTAGCACCTGTAAGTTCGTTCAGTCCTACTTCTTGTTCAGCTCATCACTCAGTCAAACAAGTTCAGTTACTATTTGCAGTAGAATGCTGTGCACTTCTTGCATACAAAGTCACCTGAAAGTCAGAATATATGTTCGTATGGTACTTTTGTAGCCAGTGTCACAAAATATTTATGTGCCAGATGTGCTAAAAATGCACCTGTCCCTTCATGCTTCAACCAGCATGCCAGAGAACGTGTATCCATGTTGATGACTAGTTCTGCTCAAAATCTCACACTGGTACCTCCTTGTGTCAAATTTGACGTAAAAGTGTTCTTGGATGATGACCAGGCACATGTAAAAATGTTCTTAAAATGAACATCAGATTTGACAAAAGGAGGTACCAACATGAGATTCTGAGCAGAACCAGTCATCAATATGGACATATGTTTTCTGGAATGGTGGCTGAAGCATGACAGAGTTTAGCATGTCTGGCACAAATACTTTTCAATGCCAGCTACAAAAGCAACATGCAAATACCTCTTCCAACTTTCTCCTTCTATTGTAAAGACGATGCAGCATTCTTATCGCCAGTAAATGTAAATAAACTTGCTTGTCTTAATTCTTGGCTGAACAAGTAGAAGAACTGAGTGGGCTTGTAGGCTCTGAAGTTTTACATTGTTCTGTTTTTCAGTGCAGTCAGGTAACCAAATAATAAGAATAAGAATAATAAAATAAAATAAATCAGAGCCTGATTAAGGTGAATTGAAAAGTACTATTTTTATTATTTTTGCAGTGAAAATATTTGTAATAAAATGTGCTTTTATTTCAGTTATAACACAGAATATACAATACATATGGAAATTTTGCAGAACATCCAAAATATTAAATAAATTTCAATTGGCATTCTTTTGTTTAACAGGGTGATAAAACTGCGATTAATCTCAATAAATTTTTGGAGTTCATTACATGAGTTGACTGTGTTTAATTGACAGCCTTACTTTATAGTTTATATAGCCTCCATATATTCAGAATAGAAATGTGTGTAGTTTAACTGAAGCAAAATCACAACAAATATTTTGTCGATAAACATTCCCATTTCTATCAATGCTAGTTTATTAATTTAAGCCTCATTTACTTTGGCTAGTTATTTAAAAAAAATCAAAATAATGAAGAGGAAATGGCAAGATGCATAAAACCCTGAGTACTGCACAATGGGGTTTTCAAACCATGAGCTCTACTGATCCAGAATTTAGGCTAGTTTTAGTCTTAGAGATTCTAATTTGCGCAAACGAAATGTAAATTTCTCCTCACTTGCCTTGTAAATTCTGCTTCTCTGAAGGCATCTAGCAGGGTTCATTCCTAAATCTCATCCCTATAGCTGAAGTCACATAGGTAACTCCCCTTTCTCTAACAAAATGACCTTTAGGAGCACCAAGAGTAGGGGTGGGCAAATACCAGCCTGTAGGACGGAACTGGTCCGCCAGGGTTAGTTCCTGGCGGGCCCCCACCTCTATGTTTACCTACATCTCCCTCTTGTTGGCTGCAGATTGCCATTTGTGGCCAATGGGAGTGGCTGGAAGGCTCCGTACTGCTTCCCGCCACTCCCATTGGGCCACAAACAGCAATCTGCAGCTAACAAGCTACGGTGGCCCAATACCTGTGGACACGTAGGTAAATATAGAGGCAGCAGCTCACGAGGGACTAACTATAGCGGGCCATATGGCAGTAAAGAAGCAATGGCCCGCCATGGGTAGTCCCTGGTGAGCTGCTGCCACTATATTTACATTTATGTCCGCAGATATTGAGCCATCGTAGCTTGTTAGCCGCAGATTGCTGTTAGGCTCTGTACTGCTTCCCGCCACTCCCATTGGGCCATTCTGCCACTCCCATTGGCCACAAATGGTGATCCACAGACAACAAGAGCCATTCTGAGGCAGACAAAAATGACTGCCTTGCTTCAGACAAAATAATTCTGGTACTCTAGCTTCAAAAGTAGTTCATGTAGAATATTATCAGGCTTTCATGCAAACAAGGGCCTGTACAGTGTTGGAGACGGGTGCGAAGTTATACTCCTCAGGGAATTCCGTACCACTGCACAAAGCAGAACTTTCCTTTCCTCTACAGAAATGGGCTGCAGTGCTGTTAGTCACGGAGTGGGCAATAACTAGCCCACAGGCCCAGACGCAATTACCGGTTAGCTGCTGGCAGGCTACCAGATGCTTTGTTTACCTGAGGGTCTGCAGGTATGACTGCTCGCAGTTCTTAGTGGCTGCAGTTTGCCATTTCTAGAGAATGAAAGCTGTGGGAAATGGTGGCCTTGCCCCCCCAGCTCCCATTGGTGCAGATTAGTGAATGACAGCCATTGAGAGTGGCGAGTGGCCATAACTTCAGACTCTCAGGTAAAGGAAATAGCCCAGTGACCCAGCAGCAGTTAACCCTGGTGAGTCACATCCGGCCCGCAGGCCAGTTATCACCCCCACCCCCCCGTGCTAACTTGCCACTATGGGCTGCTGATTGTGGCAGAGCCCAGCTCACACATAGAAGACACTTCAGCACCACTGTGAATAATGTTAAGAGTATGCGACTCCTCTGAAGAGGAGCTAAAAATGGCCTATAGGTTCCATGTTTATTATCTCCTGAATTTCCTTACTGAAAGATGCTCACTTTAACAAGCAGAAAGAAGGAGAAGGATAGTCTCTTGTAACTGACAACTCTACTAACTTGGTCTGATCTCTGAGTTTAGCTGTTATCTTACTCGCTCAGATCAGTTAAAGCCCAAATCAGGCTTCACTGCACATGTGCAACCCAATGTCTTTAAGAATATAGACCAGGGATGTTAAGTATTGACTAATCAAACAGTCGATGCATTTTGATGATCCCGGGCTCCCCGCGGCACTGCCCCTTTGAAACGCCGTGTGCAGCTGGGCTCCCCACGGTATTTCAAAGCGGCAGCGCCGCACGGAGCCTGGGGTCAGCGGGAGAGTCCCCAGTTGATCCAGGGCTCTACACAGCGCTGCTGCTTTGAAACGCTGCATGCGCGCAGTCTGGCCCCAGGCTTCGAGCGGCGCTGCCGCTTTGAAGTACCCCATCCTCTCCCCACTCCTTGCCGCCTCTTTTTGATAGAGGCAGCGGGGGAGGGCGGGGGGAGAGGAGGGGAACGTATAGTTGACTAGCCTGTTGACTATCCAACTAGCATTTGCTTATCGGATAGTCAACTAGTCCTTCACATCCCTAGTACAGACATAGAAAAAAAAATAAAGGAGGTAGAGAACATATTAAGATGTAGATACCAATATCAGAGAAAGGAAGGAAGCAGAAGAGAAATACCAGAAACACAACATGATCTATTACAGGAAAAGAGCAAAAGAAGTTGGGATAGCAAAGAAGGCATTTCAGAATTTGCTTCTTAATGACAAAACTGAGGTAGTAGGCAGTGATATGGGTGCACTCTGTCTTTCAAAAAAATGTTACAACCTTAAAAGACTTCAGAAGAATTGTTAAATTGTTTAACAACTGTTCTAAAGATGTCATCTCAGAAGCCTGTTTTATTACTTATTTCAAGTTCGCCGAAAGATTCTGCTTCCACCCCAGATTTATTTTACCAACTTGTAGGCCAAAATAACTGAGCAAAACTGGAAAAAACTCAATTGTGGCCTTCGCTATGGAACAAAGGCCATCTCCCCGAACAGAGAAAAGAGCTGGTTATAGTTTTTAAAAGAGTATTAATAGAAAGGTGATGAACACTGTTACAGCTAAAAGTGCATAGCTAACTACTGTGCACAACAATACATCTATAAAACCTCCTGCAATTCAAAGGAGAAACCCAGTACGTTTCACTCTGTAGCTGTAAAATGCTGACAGTTACAGCGCTGCTGCTCACAGCACTGAGGGAAACCATATTGTATGTTTACACTGCCAGCTGTCAATGTGGTAACATGATGCTTGCTGCACAATTTGGAGCATGCACTCTGGGCAACTATCCCACAGAGCTCCTCTTCCTCTTTTGCTGCTGAGGGCTTGTGGGAAAGCGGGGAGAGAGGTCGTAGGCAGGGCTCGACAAATCCGTTTATCTACTCGCCCATGGCAAGTAGATTTCAGCCGGTCGCCCAGTTCACCGGCAGTGCGCGCATGAGCGGTGCGGGTCTGGCACAAGCGCGGTGCAGGGCTGGCGAGTGGATTTCACCGCGGTTTATCGAGCCCTGGTCATAGGGAACCCCGCGTCCTCTAACAATATACTGTGGTGCATTGCTTCACATCCCAGCAACCCTTGTGCTTCCATCTGCATTTGGAACCATCTTTCAACAGCTTTTCTGCTGCACGCTCTGCCTCTTTGGTCTGCAGGAATGGATCCTGAATTGTTGAAGAAACTACTATAAGTCTCACTAACATATAATGAATGACAGTCAAGTTATTCCTTAAACTACAAAGTGATGACAAGTCCAACACTGGTCTTGCCATACATGGTAGCTATGACACGAGATATGAGGCATTCATGGAAGTGCTTACCACAATGGAATGCCACTTTTAGATTGAAGAAACAAGCACTGAATGGTGGGATCACATTGTCATGCAAGTTTGGGATGATGAGCAGGAGCTGCCCTTGCCAGTTGGAGAAGCATGTGGTAATCACACTGTGGAAGCTCGCTACTGAAGACAGCTTTCACTTGTTTGCCAATCATTTTGGAGTTGGAAAGTCGACCGCTGGACTCATGTTGATGGAAGTATACAAGGCCATTAACTGCATCCTGTTCTGGAAGATCGTGAATCTGATCACAAAACGAGCTCAAAGTAGCTTCAGACATAAAGGGTAACAGAAGAAATTTTTATAAATATATTAGAAGCAAGAGGAAGACCAATGACAGGGTAGGCCCATTGCTCAGTGAGGAGGGAAAAACAGTAACCGGAAATTTGGAAATGGCAAAGGTGCTCAATGACTTCTTTGTTTCGGTCTTCACCAAGAAGTCTGATGATGAAGGAATGCCTAACATAGTGAATGCTAGTGGGAAGGGGGTAGGTTTACAAGATAAAATAAAAAAGAACAAGTTAAAAATCACTTAGAAAAATTAGATGTCTGCAAGTCACCAGGGCCTGATGAAATACATCCTAGAATACTCAAGGAGCTGATAGAGGAGGTATCTGAGCCTTTAGCTATCATCTTTGAAAAATCATGGAAGACGGGAGAGGTTCCAAAAGACTGGAAAAGGGTAAATATAGCGCCCATCTATAAAAAGGGAAATAAGAACAACCCAGAAAACTACAGACCAGTCAGTTTAACTTCTGTGCCTGGAAAGATAATGGAGCAAGTAATTAAGAAATTCATCTGCAAACACCTGGAAAATAATAGGGTGATAGGTAACAGCCAGCATATATTTGTAAAGAATAGATCATGTCAAACTAATCTGATAGCTTTCTTTGATCGAGTCTTGTGGATAAGGGAAAAGCGGTGGACGTGGCATACCTAGACTTTAATAAGGCATTTCATACAGTCTCGCATGATCATCTTATCAATAAATTAGGCAAATACAAGGTAGATGGGGCAACTATAAGGTGAGTGCATAACTGGCTGGATAACTGTTCTCAGAGAGCAGTTAATGGTTCACAATCCTGATGGAAAGGCATAACAAGTGGGATTCTGTAGGGGTCTGTTTTGGGACTGGTTCTGTCCAATATCTTCATCAACAATTTAGATATTGGCACAGAGAGTACATTTATTAAGTTTGCAGATGATACCAAGCCGGGAGGGGTTGCAACTGCTTTGGAGGATACGGTCATCATTCAAAATGATCTGGACAAACCGGAGAAAGGGTCTGAGGTAAATAGGATGAAGTTTAGTAAGGACAAATACAAAGTACTCCACTTAGGAAGGAACAATCACTCTCACACATACAGAATGGGAAGTGACTATCTAGGGAGGAGTACTGCAGAAAGGGATCTAGGGGTCATAGTGGACCACAAGCTAAATATGAGTCAACAGTATGACACTCGCAAAAAAAGGAAACAGGATTCTGGGATGTATTAACAGGTGTGTTGTGAGCAAGACGGGGAAGTCATTCTTCCGCTCTACTCTGCGCTGATTAGGCCTCAGTTGGAATATTGTATGCAGTTCTGGGTACCACATTTCAAGACAGACATGGAAAAACTGGAGAAGGTTCAGAGAAGAGCAACAAGAATGATTAAAGGTCTAGAGAACATGACTTATGAAGGAAGACTGAAAGAATTGGGCTTGTTTAGTTTGGAAAGGAGAAGACTGAGGGGACATGATAGCGGTTTTCAGGTATCTAAAAGGGTGTCACAAATTAGAAGGGAGAAAATGTTCTCCTTGGCCTCTGAGGATAGGGCAAGAAGCAATGGGCTTAAACTGCAGCAAGGGAGGTTTAGGCTGAACATAAGGAAAAACTTCCTGTCAGGGTGGTTAAACACTGGAATAAATTGCCTAGGGAGGTTGTGAAATCTCCATCTCTGGAGATATTTAAGAGCAGGTTAGAGAGACATCCATCAGGGATTGTCTAGACCAGTGTTTCTCTAAACTTTGTGAGACCACAGAATAGCAAACAATTTTTTTTTTTTATGTGAAACACCTATGAAAATTTTCTTTAAAAAAAAAATTGTCAGAAAAAAAAAAAGAAAACCAAAGTAGTAACAAAAACAAAGAAGAGGTTGCGGCACACCTGCGAGTTGTTTACAGAACGCCAGTGTTCCACAGAACATAGTTTAAGAAACACTGGTCTAGACAGTACTGGGTCCTGCTGTGAGGGCAGGGGACTGGATTCAATGACCTCTCAAGGTCCCTTCCAATTTTAGTGTTCTATGATTCTGTATGTAACATTGTGGATGGCTCTACACAGAGGGGACAACCTAACTGCAGAGGAATCATAGATGGCATACATATTCTGATTCGGACACAAGATGGCCTAGCCTCAGAGTACATTAATCAGAAAGAATATTTCTCCATAGGTCTCCAGGAGCTTGTAGATTACTGTGGGCACTTCACATTAATGCATTATGATCCAGAAAAGTGCATGATGCACACAACTTTCGAAACACTGACTTGTTTGAAATTGCCAGCAAGGACTTTCTTCCCATACTAGAAGATCACTAGGGGAAATAGAAATGCCCATTGTGATCCTGGGAGATTCCTTAATGCCTTGCCTCATAAAGCCATACAGAGGGAGCCTTAGCAGCAGCAAGAAGCAGTCCAAGAGGCTGAGTAGTTGCAGAGTGACTGAAGTGTGCTTTTGGCCTTTCAAAGCCCGCTCGCAATATGTGTATGGGAAGCTGGACCTGGATGATAATATTCCTATGCTTATAGACATGCATGGTGCCCTCCATAATATTTGGGAGGGGAACAGTGAAAGCTTCACTGAGGACAGGATGCCTGAGGCTCAGAGGCTAGAGGCTATGTTTGACCAGCCTGAGACCAAGGCTAGGGGCACAGTGCAAGGCCATAAGGATCAGGGATGCTGTGAGGCAGCAATTTCACACTGAAAGCCAGTAATATTTGTTGCCATGCAAAGGAGTGCAGTGGCTGCAATGCTAGTAGGGGACTATAATTAGCCCTTACAATATATCGACTAGGCTATGCTTGATTGCATATAATGGAATAAAATTTTTCAAACCCAAGAATTTATTAAAAACAACAGCTGTAGGACAGACACACACTGTGACACATTTGCACTTTGTGAGATGGATGGAGGGTGGTAAGGAAGAGAAGCCCAGAGCATTTACTGATTTACATGTGTCCAGTAACCTATACAGCCCTACTGGTTGTTGTGCCATGCAAGGGATGCTCCACTTTAACAGTTCTAAACTGCATGAGGATAGATAGGGGTTGAGGGCAGTAGGCACTTGTGACAGTTTGTAAGGCTGGACAGTGAAGGGACAGGTATGGAATCCAGCACATCATGTGACAGGTGCCATATGCCATACAAGATGGTAGCCAAAATGTGTTGGAAATGAGACAGGAGTGCATTGAAAACAGTTTTGGGACGCTGGCTGCGGGGAGCATGAGAAAATGGTTGCAGAGCTGCTCAATCAGCAGCACTAGCAGAGCCTGGAATATGCCAGCTTGGTGCTCCATAATGTTTAAGAGCCGCTCTGTGGCTTCATTCTGGCACTCAGCAGTATCGTTCTATTCTCTCCTCTCATTATCCCTCCACTCCTCCAATTCTCTTGTTTCAGGAGTGGCCTGTAGCACAACGTCACATAAAAGGTCTTCTTTACTTTTCCAAGGCAGCTTCCTTACTCCATGCAGCTGTTCAGCTGGCAATAAGAAGAAAGGCTGAGATCGCAAGGTTATATCTGTGAAGCAAAAACGCAATATTTTAGAGAGGTATCATTGTTAACTCTGGACAGAGCACTGACATGACCCATTTTAAACTTAAGCACTATTCACATACCTATCACTAATTGGCTGCCCGAGGGTGAGCACATATAAGCCACCTCTCCCCTAAATGGTGAGTTACCCAGTCGGACAAGGGAATTCTTTGTTGCCGAGCCTTACTGTGGTCTGGGCACATGTGTCTTAGGGAGAGCCAACACTGCAGGGGGGCCCTAAAATCAGTGTCCATACATTTCCCACAGGCTGTGTTCACCCTGGATGATAGCTTGTTGCTGAGGGTGAGCACAGAAGCAAGGGAGAGTCTTCTGAAAGACTGTGGCTTCCGTCCTGATCCTTATGCAACTCCCTGCGTGCAGCAGTAGTTCCCCTTTATGGCACAGGAATTTTAACCTTAAGGGGACAAGGAACAAAGCCGCTCTGCCAAGGAACCTGCAGAAGTGGATTGGCCAGTATCTGCTTGAGACTTTCAAAGAGATCTATTCAGCCTATTACTGTGACGTGAGAGAGTCCATCAGCACACTGTTCCGACTAACTACGTACGTGTTGGTATTAGCACCACAAAGACCCAAGCCTGCTTCCTGCAACCCTCCCACGCCCACCAAAAATCAAAGCTACTTACCAGGGGCATCCTCTGCTGTTTGCATTTTCCTAACCTCCGACTGCTGAAACTGACTAGACTCCTTTGGAGTAGAAAAGAGCTCTTGATGCGTCCAAGATGCATGCAGAGTCCTCTGTGGATGAATGCGCTGAAGGGGAGGGGGGGGCCCCAGAGACAATTTCCTCCTCATGGCTCCATCCACTCTGGAACGTACAAAGCTCTCAAATATCCACAGGGGTCTTTGGAGTGGAGGGGGGATTGCCCCCAACTATCTCATCCAGCTCTTTGTAGAACCAGCATGCAACACCAGAGCGGTGGTTTGCCTCTCATGCCTTATGTAGGCATTCCACAGATCCTTTAATTTGACACTACACTGCAGTGCATCCTGGTCATGGCCCCTTTTGATTATGCATCTTGATGCCTACCCATAGGTATCATGATTCTATGGCTGGAGGGCACCTGGGACTAGACAGCCTCCTCTCCCCAAATGCTGATGAGGTCCAGCACCATGGCATTGCTCCAAGCAGGTGATCACCTGATATGTGGAACAGGAACAGTCACCTGGAAAGATGAGCTGACAGCACTATATGCATCACTGAGCAAACAGGAAGAGGACTTTAAAATTCCCAAAGAATGTAAAGAATGGATCTGAGGCTTGGTCACTGGAAGGCAGGACAGCAGAGTTTAAATGGATGACCAGAGATGCAAGAACAAGCACTGTGGAACAGGTACCAGAGGATAGTCATACCACTAATACACTATGGTATCCACACTGGCACTCCTGCACCATAGCCACTGCTCAGACAGCTCTCCATGTCTCGCTGAGGCAATTTACTTAGTGAGCAAGAACTCTACAATTGCTGTGATCTAAGTTAGGGATGTAATAGTATCGTCAAGTAACTGATAAGCAAAAGCTTAAAGGTTAATGCTATAGACTACGTGCATTTCCCTCTCCCGCACCAGTAAATTTTTTTAGTAGGCTGGCCAGCAGCCCTGATCAGTTCTGGCTCACGCTGGCTCTGGGACCTACCGCCACTGTGGCTCTGCATTTAAAGTGTATTAGGAACCAAGCGGGCAGCCACCCTGGCTCAGTTCTGATTCGCGCTAGGTCCAGGAGCTCAGGACTCTCTCACCTCTCCCCCCGCCCCCAGACAGGAGCTGCTGCCACCCCAGACTGCTACCTCTTCATCAGAGGCAGCAGCACAGGGCGACAAAGAGCTGGGCCACAAGAGGAGCTGGTTTTTAAAATTGGCTCCCATCGTGGACTAGCTCCCACTTGGCAACCCCCGCTCCTGCCAGCCCCGCCCCCGGGGACTGATAGAATAATCCACTAATCGATAATTCATGAGATTACTCAACTAATCAACCAACCGATAATTAACATCCCTAGTCTAAGTATCTTGCTAGCATGGACACCGCAGGAGTTAGAGCACTGGGAGCTGATTTACTGTGCTGTAAATTGCCATTGTAGACAAGGCCTTAGTCTCTGGCTATAACAGATTTTTTTCAAGCTCTGTATTTTTATATACTTACTTTAAAGTTATTTACTTTAGAGCAGGCCCCAAGTGAAAAATGGAATACCTGTGATATCAGAAAAACGATATTTCATTTGCAACACACAAATCTGTTCTATTGAAGCAATGTGTGTGGAACACTAAAATGAAGTAATATAATTGAGTTGCTTTCTCTTCAGCAAATATTTACACAATGAGTAACTAGGAAATTGTTTTTGAGAAGCTATTACAGGTAAGTATCCTTCACACCGTTGTGGTTTTGAGACAGTAAAATACAGTGGAAGGAAGAAAACTAGGAAATCAGGATTCTATTACCACCTTTATCATAGGCTAATTGTGACCTTTGAGAAGTCACTGTACCACCATGCTTCAGTCTCCTGTTTCCTCCCCCATCTATTTTACTTTTCCTCCTATGTAAAGGATTTGGAGGTTCAGGGACAAAAGATGCAGAGTTAAATATAACTAGGAATACTTCTTTATTTTAGAATGATTACCCCAGTGCGATGGATTATTCATAGAAGCAATGACTACAAAGGGTGCCTTCTGTGAAATAACCTTATAAGCCTACTTACGTGAGTTAGTTTAACAGCAATAAATAGCTAAACCGTACACAGGGGAAGCACATCAGATTAGTTACTATGGATTTAGTAATTCTCTAATCCAAGCACCACTTGAATAAGAATCAGAATAGCTGTCCCAACACCACCACAGGAGAGCAGGATACCGTTAGTGTGTATTCACAGAGCAAACAAAGTGCACATTGTGTACTATCTGTTGCACTCTTTTTCAAAAACTGAACTTTTTACCTGTGTCTCTTGCACTAAGATGCATCTCTTTGCTCTCATGCCCCTGTACTCAGGTGGAGTTTATCCTAATTTTAACTAGGTAAGAAACCTTAATTTAAGCCTTAGAACACAGGAGCATATGATAAGCTTCTGGATCTGATTTGGCCTCAAAGCACTTCACCACCATCCTTTGAGGGGCCAAACACTCACTAGAGAAACTGAACTTCATTAACTGAATTAAATTACATAAAGCCAAGGCTAAGCTTGAACGAACAATATTTATTCTTAAGTTTAGAAAGTTTTAGAAAGAAAAGAGGGTCAAGTGCCCTCATTTTTATGTGAGGAAGACAACACGATTAGATATGTCCAATTAATCCATCCTTCTGGATAAGATTAAAGCCACTTGCAAAAACTACCTTGAAAGATAGTTAAAAACAGCTGCCCCCCCCCCCGGCAAAAAAAAAAAAAGTGGTTTTGATAATTTTCCACCAGATTAATACACCCAAAATAAATAATATGCTTCCATTTAAGATATTATAGGTTTGTACACTTTGCCAAGTACAGTGGGTGCCTAGTTGGAGCTGTTAAGCTCTATTGCAATGCCTATGAAAAAAGATGATGGCTCTACTGCTAAAAGAGGTGAACACCAATAATCAGGGCTCGATTAGCGGCTGGCGAGCGGCTTTCACCGCCGTTTGTCAAGCCCTGCCAATAATTCAACATAACCGAAAACTGAGCTCTTCATCTTGCTGTACGCTCAGCCCTCCTTTCTTCATCACCAACTAGAACATGGTCTCAGTGACTTGGAAGATGGTTCTTAACCCAGGGATGACTTGCTTTCCCTAAAAACTCCGAACAATCATTTTTTCTGTCCAGATAGCTACAAATCACCCAAGGTCCCCTCATTTCATGTTCTTGGTTACTGTAATCTCATCTCCAGTCTCTACTACTAAGTGGTCTCCAGCCCACAAAAGCCTACACCCAAATAAATGTGTTATTTTTTAAGGTGCCACAGGACTCCTTGTTTTTGCTGAAACAGACGAACACAGCTACCCCCTCTGAAACTGACTGCCAAGTTATTTTTCAAGTCTATTCAAAATGCTACTGCTACCATTTTCATCCTGATTCATACTTGAGGTGCCCCTTCACTTCTGCATATACAAGTTTGGCTAGATAAGACTGATGGTAAAGAATCTGAGTTAGAAGGAGAGCCCTGCATGGACAAAATTTGTAGCCACATCCACATCTGTATCCACAAAAATGAATCATATCTGCATCCATATCCGCAGATATCCATGGATTTGCAGGACTCTAGTTACCAGCACACCAAGGCTGTCTCTATATTGCACCCTTCTTCCACAAAAGCTTAGGCAAATGAAGCACGGAGTAGCATATCGCTGTACTTCATTTGCATAATTAATTAGGGGCCATTTTTGTGTAAGAGGCTTTTGCACAAAAAGGGGCTGTGTAGACGGCTCCTTTTTGCGCAAACCCCCCCTCTTGCGCAAGAGGGGTTCTTCTGGAAAAAATGAGTCATCTGAAGAAGTGGGCTGTGCCCACGAAAGCTCATGATACCATCTACATGTTTTGTTAGTCTGTAAAGTGCTACCAGACCTTTTTTTTTTTTTTTTAAACTAATGAGGGCTAATATGAACAAAATTATGTCGACAGGAGACTTTCTCCCGCTGACATAGCTTCTGCTACTGATAAGGATGGTTTTGTTGACACGAGCTCTCTTGCATTGGCAAAGAGCATCTTTACCACATACACTGCAGCTGTACTGGTACAGCTCATCACTGCAGCACTATAAATATAGACATGCCCATAGATGAGATCTCAAAGCATAGGGACACTCTCTGTGTAACACAATAGGATCCCACTCCTCATAACAGTGAAGCCATCAGGCTAATAAATTGTTGTCCATGACAGTTGCTTTGACTATTCATACTTGTGGAATATACTTCAATGTGCTGATGAGCTCTAGAAAAAATGCCCTTTGGAACACTGAATGTTAAACTGATCATCCAAAACTACAATTCCTTCAACCAAACCTGAGAGTCCTATGAAAGCAAAAATGAGAGAGAGGAAGTTAGGCACCTGCCTAAGGCAGGGAGGAGAGCCACTTTATCCGCAACCTAGCCTGGCCTCCAGTTGGACTTGGCAGGGAGAGAGATGGCACAAACCTGGAGCCTCTCCCCCAACCTAAATGCAAGTACAGCCCGGCCCCAGAGTCCCCCTCAACTCCTGTACCCATCCTCTGCCCCAGCCTCACCTTAGGGCCTGAGCCCCCAGCCAGAGCCCTCATTACCCTACACCCCAAACCTCTGATCCAGCCATGAGCCCCTCAACCTCTGTCCCACCAGAGCCCTCACACTCCTGCACCCCACTCTCTATCCCAGGCCTGAGCCCCCTCTCACTCTTAGAACCCGAAGGCCCCACCCCATGAATTTTGTTATATGCACCAATATGGAAGTGATGTCACATCACCGCACATGAAATTTTCTTCTGCTCATGGGTGAGAAAAATTAGAGGGAGCACTGATGCTAAAGTAATAACATGAATATGCAGAAAAAAAATACTTCAAGGACCATGGCTGTTGTTAAGTATCAATTCTTTAAAGTAGCCTTGGCATATTCTTACTTGCAGGTACTGTGCTGCAAATCAGCCCCCACTGCTGTAATTGTCATGGTGTCCACACTGGCAAGATACTTCGTGCACACTGGCGCCGCAGTTAGTGCACATTAGGCAAGCCACCTCTGCAAAAGGCGCAGAGCTTGCTTGCCCTCTGGATAGTGTGTTGGGGTGCCAGTGTGGCTATCATGGTGTAGAACTGTGTTTTCAATGGCCTCCCCCAGGATCCTTCCTCCAATGCCTGTTCTGGTCTCTCTGGTCATCTGTTTGAACTTTAACATTTTGCTCAGGTAACCAAGAACTACCCTTGCATTCTTTTAGAAATCTGAAAGTCCCTTTCCATGTTTGCTCGGCAATGTGCAGTGGATGCCCCATTCCATAGGGCATAAGACAGCAGGGCTGCATATGAACTGTGGACAAACACAAACCTGTTACATTCTCAGGCCACGCCTCAACTCCTGCCTACTCCATGCTCCCTCCCTGCCTCACAGTGAAAATGTTTGTTTCATGCATCACGGATGTCCAACCTTTACTTTGAGTTTACTAAATAAGAGTCATGTGTTTCAAAGAAATCTTTATTCCATTACATGAGAGCAAGCAAGCAAGCATCCCCCAACAAAGCTACGGTCAGTACAGTGCTAAATCCAGTGTATAGATCAGTGAGAGTAACCATTAGCAACACAACCACTGCACCCCCATGCATAGCAACCAGTTTTAATGACTTTCAGCATCAAATTGTGCCTCAAGGTATCCTTGATCCTTATGGCCCCATGCTCTGCCCCTCTTATAGCCCTGGTCATGGGCTGTTCAAACTCAGCCTGCAGGTGCTGTGCCCCAGCGGCCCACCCGAGAAAAGCTTTCACCCTTCCCTTTGCAAATACCATGGAGGGTACAGCACGCACAGAGAATCAGAGAGATATTATTGGACAAGTCCAGCTTCCCACACAAACACAGCCAGTGGAACTTCAAATGGCCAAAAGCACACTCCACAGTCATTCTGCACCTGCTCAGCCCGTTACTGAACTGCTCTTTGCAGCTGTCGAGACTCCCCAGGTAAGGTTTCATGAGCCAAGATATTAAGGGGGTAAGCAGAGTCTTCAAGGATCACAACAGGTATTTCCAATTCCCCCATGGTGATCTTCAAATCTGGAAAGAAAGTCTCCACTTGATCCAAAAAGATGCATGTGTTTCCAGACCAGCCTGCATTAAAGTCTGTGAAATGCCCATAAACGCCTGGAGAATCATGGAGAAATACCCCTTGCGATTAATGTACTCTGAGGGTAGGTGGTCTGGTGCCAGAATTGGAACGTGCACACCATCTAGCGCCCAACCGCAGTTTGGGAAGACCACCCATGCAAAGACACCCACAATTTCACACATGTTGCCCAGAGTCAAAGTCTTTTCCAGGATGATGTGACTGATGGCCCCGCACACTTCCATCAGCACAAATCCAACATAGGGATGTAAAATTTCAATTAATTGGCTAATCGACTAGTCAGTGTAATTCGCATCAAGTATTTGATTAGCCGATAAGGGTGCCTCCACCTTTGAAGTGTAGCAACAGCCCTGGGGCTGTTACTATACGTAAAAAGCGAAAAGCGCTATGGAAAGCAGGGGACCAGCATGGGACTCCCAACTGGCCCCAGGCTGCACACAGCATTTCAAAGCAGCAGTGCCTCATGGAGCCCAGGGTCTAGCTCTGGGCTCCACACGGCGCTGCTGCTTTGAAGCACACCTATTCTTCCCCCCCACTTGCTGCCTCTTTCTGATAGAGGCAGCAAAGGGGGCAGGGGAGAGCAATTAGTCGACTATCCAAGAAGCATTTGCCTATCAGATAGTCAACCAATCGTTCATATCCCTAGTCCAACAGTCAACTTTCCCACTCCAAACTGATGGGCAACCAAGTGAAACCTGTCTGGAGTAGCCAGTTTCCACAGTGCAATCACCACAGGCTTCTCCACTGACAAGGCAACTCTCATTCATGTGTCCTTGTACTGCAGGGTGGTGGCGAGCTCAGTGCACAGTCCCATGAAAGTGACATTTTTCATCCAAAAGTTCTGCAGCCACTGCTTTTCATGCTAGGCTTGCATGACTATGTGATCTCAATACTCAGCATTTGTTTCCCGAACCCAAAAGTGACATTCCACTGTGGTGAGCACCTCTGTGAATGTCACACGAATGTTTCTCAGACTCCTCATCGCCACTTTACAGCTCTACACTTTACACACACGACAGAAGCACTGAAGCCGTTGAAAGATGGCGCCAAATACAGATGGAAGCACAGGGGTTACTGGGATGCGAAGCGATGCACCACGGGGCATTGGGACCAGACCCATGATGCCCCACGCCTCCCCACAAACCTCTGCAGCAGAAGAGGAAGAGGTGCTCTGTGGGGTACCCAGAATACACCACTCCCAAAAGTGCTGCAAGTGTCACAAGTGTAGTCATGCTAATGCGCTAGCAGCTCAGAGTGTGGACACCGAAAATTTTCAGCAGTTACACATTTACCTAAAAAAACCACATTTTAACATTTAGAGAGAGAGAGACAACCATTTAAAATCTCTTCAGACACTTTAAAGATTAAATTCTGTGATCTGTCAACATATTTTATGTATTAACACATTGGAAATCAAAATCTTACTTCAAGATCTGTTTAAACACTATGTAACCTTGTCGCTCTGGCCAAGTGTGTTCTGTGAAAGTCTAATTTTTGCAACTACTGTCCTAAACTTATCTTAATGGCATTAAAAGACAGAATTGCCTTCGGACACATCCTAATAAAGCTGTTCTCAGTAAAGCAAGTCTCTATTAAGTGGTACTTATTGCACTGTTTCTTCACAGTTATTACTTTCAACCATTCCTACAACGTCAAATACGAAGGCACACACAGAACTGGATAAAGAACTTTTACCCTATCAGCTGAAGGTCTGGAATTAGAAATATGCTTCCATCCTTCTCCACACTCCACCCAATCACTCAGGAAAAGGGAGAAAACATACGTCAGTCAGCCTCAGGCATAAGGATACTGATATTTTAAATCTGAAAACTGTTTTTAGGAAGAAACGAGCTGGTGAAGAAAAGAGATGAACTTTGATTTCTGATGAATAGCAGAGAACTCTCCACACTAGTTTGTTACATGAATTGATTTTAATTCCATGAGAGCATATTGTATCAACTACTTGGACAGGATTGTCATCGAGTCAGGGGCCACTCAATTGAGAAGGAACAACAAAAAAACACAACCACCACCACTCACTGACATGGCCTCCACCTAAGAAAGAGAAAGACACTCCCCAGATTGTGTAGGGCAGCACATCCTTACGAACAAAGTTAGGCCATGATCTGGCACAGCACTTAAATAGCTGTTCGGCACCCAAGTATCCCTGTTGAAATTAACGTTTTTCCAGATTGGGGGCTTAATAAATGGAATGGCTAAGTAGTACTCTGCAATGTCGCAGTATGGCCACTGGACTAGAGTTGAAACTGTTACAGATAATAGATCATAAGGGCAATAAGAGTAGAAGCTCCAGCATAACAGTGGGGAGCACAGGATGCAGAGAGGTGGGAATCACCCTGCAGCCCCCACGCTCAGGGGACACCAGCTTGGTAACGAGGCTGCATCCAACCCTGAACCAGCACAAGGGCCAGGCCTGCCCCTGAAGCCTTGCCTGCCCCTCCACACAGGGTGCACCAAGATAATGAGAACAGAGTCTGCCTGCCCTGCCTTCCTAATCCTGGTATGCTCAATCAAACAGGATGAAAGCAAGGAGGGGGGCTTAGTAAAGGGGGTACCCAGGTGTAGGGTGAGAAAGATCTATGGGGGGCAATCTGGTTGTAGACAGCTGGGTGGGAAAGGAAGAGGCTAGATGCACAAAGGTTTACTGGAAGATTCTGCGTGCAGGGGAACAGGACTCTGCACCAGGGTCCGGATGAAGGTTACTGGGGCTCCGTGTGGGACTCTAGGAGCAAGAGGTTGAGATTTAGAGGGGTTGGAACCTGGGTACATGGGTTTGGTGGGGCTCTTCAGGGTGGGATGGTTCAGTGTAGGGGAGGGCTCAGTGGACAGTTTCCCATACAGTGACCCCTTCCTACTACCACTGGGGATGAATGGGGACAAGTGGGTGGAGGCAGAGCTGCCTGCAGCCCAGGAGCAGTCCATGCCCGCCCCCCCGGGCGCACGCACACAGCCCAGCCAGGACTAGCTACTGGAGACTGGTGCACTTCTGGAGCACCAGCAGGGGCATCCCCAGCTCTGGGCACATCACAACAGCAAGCGAGAGGAACAGTCTCTCACATTCATACACCACCTCCCAAGGCAGTGATTTACATTTCCCCTCAACACCAGAACTAGACACTAAGGACTGCTGCCTAGAAAGAGAATGTGAATCATTTATTCTTCAGGGACTGAGTAAAATAAGCGAGGCGACATCAATTTTGAACGTGTTCACGGTGCAGAATTCCCTCCGGATTAAACTGGTTAAGGGAATTGTTAATAGGTTTGAGGAAAAGCATTGGTGGTTCCTTGCCTGCTCAGTAGCTACTTTCCATTAACTAAAACAAAGGCTATAAAAGCAGATGGCAACTTTATTCCTGTTTTTAACCACAAGTCAAACACTGAGGATTACATTTCGAAAGTGGTCCAAAACAGCTCTTTTCTCAGCTTCAAAGTTCCACGTTGTATTTCTAGGAACCATGGTAATCCTTGTTTTCATGACTTCTAGACTAGATCACCACCACAGCCTCTAACAGGGATATGAATTATCTATGTATTAAAAAGTTAAATAAAATGCATTTAAAACAAGCTGTAGATTGTTGCTTTTGCACAAGGCAGTGGCAGAAGTTTCTCATATACTTATAAAGTGCAGAAATCAGTGATTCAGAACTTAATTGGATACTTTCAGAGCACCAGAAGCCTCATAATGCCTTAAAGAATAAGAAACTAGCCAACATCAGGAATCACTTTCTTCCTATCAATAGTATTTGGACAATGTGACTACTTGTACAAGCAGTACCAAGACATAGCCATCAGTAGAATGCCTCATGACTCTGGAATAGTCTCATAAGAAAATGGATTTTTTGATTCTTCAGCATCATGCAGAAGGTCTTTTTTTTTTTTTTTAGTTTGAGCTTATTTAGCTAAGGTGTAAATAAGTAGATGGGTTTTTCAGGCCATGTCTTTTTCTGGTGAACTGAAAAGCCTCTAGGCCTTGCCATATAATATTTTCATTAACACTAAAAATCCAAGTTTTTTGACTAGAACAGCACAATATGAGAAATGCAACTGAATATTTGTACAACTTTTAATTATGCTAATTTACCGCATACTCTATGAATTCTCCTTAAACACAAGTTTGACCATTGGGTACAAATAAAGCCTATTAAATTCAAGCTATTAAAGTGTAACAGTAGATATGATAAAAATATAACAGAAAACTGAACACTTCATCAGAACTTCAATGTCATCAACAGAAGTTCTTACAATGTTACAAATAAGTTTGTTGGAATTAGGGATGTAATAGTGTACACAGTTAACCAATGAGCCTGGGCTTTTAAGCTGGCTCCCTGTGAGCACTGGCTCAGGAAGAGTCCCTCTCTCCCCTCCGCCACGCTACTGCCTCTCTATCACAGGGGAAAAGTCGAGAGCCGGAGGTCGCTGGGCATCGCACACAGCATGTAAGTGTGACTGCTGAAATTTTCACCGGTTACATGTTTACAGAAACACGCACATTTTAACATCCCTAGCTGGAATACTTACGCTTACATTCTGATCTTACTGGTTAACTAGCAATCCTTAAATGACTGAAGACTACCATTATAAACAATTTAAAATAATAACGTGATGCCATCTGTATTAAGAGGACCCTATACAATGGGTCCCAATTCCAATAAAGAGTAGCAAGAACAAAGAGACTTATGGCTTTTCCTTGAGCACTTACTAGATCTTTTAGGGTATATTTAAACTACACCCCTCCGCTGACAGATGCGCATTGCTATTGCAAATGAAGCGGGAATTTAAATATCCCGCACTTCATTTGAATAGAAATGGCCATCGCTTTTTGCAGACGCAGCACTTTGCCGGCAAAAAGCGGCAGTCTAGACAGGGATCGGTCGACAAGGAAAGCCTTTTCCAACTGATTCTGTAAACCTCATTGCACGAGGCATAAGGGATCAGTCGGAAAAGGCTTTCCTTGTCGACCAATCCCCGTCTGCCTGCAAAAAGCAGCAGTCTAAAGTGCCGCATCGGCAAAAAGCGATGGCCATTTCCAGGGCTTGACAAACAGCAGCGAAAACCGCTTGCCAGCCCGTACTGCGGATGCACAAGAGCCGCATTGCACATGTGCGTGCCGCGAATGAACAGGGCGCGCGGCTGAAATCTACTCGCCATGGGCAAGTAGATTGTATGGTTTGTCAAGCCCTGGCCATTTCTATTCAAATGAAGCGCGGGATATTTAAATCCCCGCTTCATTTGCGATAGCGATGTGCCTAATCTACATCCCTCTGTCGGCAGAGGGGTGTAGTTTAGACACACCCTTACAGACTTGTCAGAACATTATGCCTACTCCTCTTAATGACATACCAAATGCTAATTTTAAAAGAATGATTATGAAGCTGTCAGAACTGCTGCTATATACTATTTTTAATTTACTAGAAACTATTCCAACTACAACACAAATTCAAAGTTTCAGAGCATGTTTAAATACTTTTTTTAGTGTTTACATTTCAGTGTATTGTTTCATAAGTTGAATATGGTAGTATGTTGTTTCTCAGCAAGTCTGTGGCTGCATCACTTGCAGCGATTCCATTCTCCATTTATGAATGGAAACATGAATTAAGCTAGACTGGTGGTTCAATATTTAGACAGTAAAATGCTACTGTTTTCAAAATAGATCCAGCCTATCACTATAATGCTTTAAAGAGTTTGAAAAGCAAATTCTATCTACAGATATTTAGTGCACACCACACACTTCAATTTAATGGTTTTGGCTACACAATGTCAGTATTTGTATTACAGTAGCTGTCACCAATGGTATAGTAGCACTAGTCACGGCAATTATATGAGCTATAATATAGAAGCGATTCAGGGATTTATTCAGCAAGCATTTTTATTGTACTGGTAAAAATACTGAATCCCGGATACACTAGACTTTAGCACCAGTCTTGTCCTAAGGATGTTAAGAGCTGGGTAATTTGACTAATTGTGTAGTTGATACAATTTGTATCAACTAATCATGTAGTTGATAAGGAAAGGTGCTCTGGAATGGCTTGTGCCAGTCGAAGAGCTACTCCCACTGTGACTCTGCAGTTTAAATGTAGTAGGAGACAGGTGTGCCAAGCCAGCGAGGGACAGCCTGGGCCAGCTGTGGACAGGAACTGCTTCGTGGCAGTAGCCTCAGCCCACTACAGGTAGAGGCTGCTTCATGGCAGCTCTGCCTCACCCCTGCTCCTACCTCTGACAGAGCTGGGGAGGTTGGGGGAACAGCACTGCAGAGACAGTGCTGGGGGGCTGGAACTAAAAGCTGGCTCTCCCTAGCACCAGCTCCTGTTCTGCCCCCCAGATACAGAGGCAGCAAGGGGGAGGGGAAGCGAGAAGTGGAGTACTTGACTACTCGCTTACATCCCTTTCACTCCTGCTTTGAGATAAATAGTGGTTTTACTATTCATAGTGAGTGCTGACGACCTGTCAAAGAACAATTCCTAATTAAGAAATTATGTTATCGACATTAACATGTTTTATAGACTTATCCCATATAAATTAATAGGACTATTCAAATCTCTGGAATGCTTACTTACAAGCATCGTATTCACAGTAAATCTAAAGAGATAATATCTCTCAATCTTTCCAACAACCAATGTCAACTTAATATAGTTCTTCAAAACAAAAAGCATTTGCCCAGCAAGGAATTTAAGTAAACTACCCAGAAGAAAAGGAAAGAAAATTATAAGGCACTTAAAACAGACAAAAAACAGTTAAATGGTGAGACTGACTAAAAAGAAATACTGAAATAGAAGCTAATAACATTTGTAATATGAAGAAATTGAACTAAACAACGTTCTAACAGAATCAAATTGAATATTTTTAACACATCCTTATGGGTCTTCCGTGCATTCAATGGAGTTTTATTTTTCACGTCAGCATGGCATGGTGCAGAGGAAGAACATGTTTTAGTAACCCTGACAAACACTATTCACTAGAAACCTGAAGCTGGCCCAGAAATTTAAACTATTTCAATTTAATTGACTTGTATTGCTCTCTCTCAAAGTTACAAAGCAAAATGTTTTTAAAAAAGTGACAAAGCACTCTTGATGTTGTCCTTTTACAATTTTTGACAAACACTATAGCACTAGAACCTGCTAATCTGAGTCATAGAATCATAGGGTTTGGTTTTGTCTATACTTAACAGTTTAAAGCACAGCTGTGGCAGCACTTTAAACTGAAAGCATGGCCACAGCAGCTCTAGGAGAGAGCTCTCCCAGCATTCTATGTAAACCCCCTCTGTGAGAGAAGTAGTTAACAACTGGAAGCCACTATAGCCTGGTCCAACTGTAACTTGCTGTGCTGGGGAGGTAGGCTGGGGGTGTCGGTGTTCACACTTGAGCCAGAAAGTTACAGCACTGTAAGTGCCAGTGTAGACTTGGCCTTAGAAGGGACCACAGGTAATGCAGTCCAACCTCCTGCCAAGATACATTTGTTTGAGTCATAACATAAGAAATGTGTTTCACCATGCACTGACCCTATAACTCCATTAGTCTGAAGTGGGTTATGCCCACAAAAGTTCATGATACCATCTACATGTTTTGTTAATTTTTAAGGTGCTGCAAGACTATTTGTTGTTTAAGTTTTTCGAGTTACAAACTAACTCGGCTACCCCTCTGAAGCTTTTGAATTCAAGAAATATTATTCTTGTTGCTAGACTAATTTGCTCATCCTAACTTTACTGTGTAATCTTTTCTATCTGTAGGAATTGTACCCTTCCTTGCCTTTTATTGTATACTAACCACGGTAAGAGATATTTACCTATTTTCTAAATCCTCCGTAAAAATGCACTGCATCTGTTGCTTCTAGCAACATTCGGTTACCATGGATTTCACATGCTCCAATAAGAAGTTTGAAAAATCTATTCATTCTCCTTCTCCAAAGCTGGAAAAGTGTGTTCAGTGCTTTCTGCAGAAGTACATGCTTTTTTCTGATTGGAGGGGAGGAAAGTGGAATAAATGAACTGAAAGATTTGCTACAATTCAACAGGTAACTGGGCTCAGCACTAGGGTACCCACGCAGAATTCTACAGCTTGTAATACATGAGACCAAAAGGTCTTGCTGGCTTTAAAAAAAAAAAAAAAAAAAAAAAATCTATTCATATCAATAATAACCTATCAAGAGAAATATGCATTATTGTGTGTAGAGACTTCTCTAGTTAAAGTGTTTTCGTTCGTATTTTGGAAAAAAGAGCAACACTCAGTTCAAAGGTTCATCAATTCAATTAGTCAAGCAATGTAGTTAATCAATTTTATATAATCTACAATTGTTTTTCGTAACCTAGAATGGTATTTCAACCATTCAAGACACTTTGGTTACTTCCTTAAAATGCCCCTTTAATCTGAAATGGGGTTTGACATGACATTTAAATCTCAGCTTCTCCATGCACTGAAAAAACAGGGCCCAGCTTCTAGAGTGACAGATCCTCTGGCTGGCTTCCAAGATGCAGATTGTCCCCCCTCGATAATATTCATATCTATGGCCAAAGTAGGCCAGACAAGTTTCATTTGGTCTCCTCTCAGGGGCTGCTGACCTGCCAGCAAGGAGCTACCCGAATGCTATGCCCGCAATACGGGGCCCAAAGCAGTGATTTATGTAAATGCTTTTTATAAGAGGCTCATTTAATCCTGCTGCCCTTTTACTATTTTTACACCCGGCTCGGAGCCCGCTAGTTTGTGCCTCGCTGCCACCCGAGCTCCTAGCAGGAGCCACCACTCCTCCCTCCTCCCCGCTGACCTGGCTACAGCAAAGGAAGAGGCCACTTCCTGCAGTTTATTATGGCTACCAGAGGCAGAGCCCCGTCTCTCTACCACTCCAGGCACGTCCCCTCCCAGTGGGCTGCTCACTCTCGCCCGGAAATGGATACTCACCCCTGTACCCCCAAGCTGTATTGCCTGGTTTTCCAGGGTGTGCCGGGGCTCTGCAGCGCTCGCTGTGGCGGATGCCAAGGCGCCTGCTGGCCGGGGCAGTTGTTAAGCGCGGCCCCCGAGCTGCCAGAGAGCAGGTAATTCATCCCATAGGTACTCGCTTTATTCTCCCGTTTCCTGCGGCCCGGGTGGTACTGATGATGTTGCTGCTGCTGCTGCTGCTGCTGCTGCTGCTGGGAGACGGGCGCAGGCTGGTGCGGGCTGCTGGCAGCGGGCTGCGGGGGCTGGTGCGGGGGGCGCGGCCCGCTCCCGCTGTTCACTTTGCTCTCGTGGAAGTTAAAAAACTCCCCGGGGGCGGCCCCGCTGCCGCGAGCCCCGGCCCGGCCGCAGGAAGAGCCGCTGCTGCAGGAGCCCGAGGAGGAGAAGCCGGGGCTCTCGGTGCCGGACTCCACAGAGGAGCAGGAGGACACGGAGGGCGATTTCTGCAGCCGCCTCGCTCCCTCACTGCCGCCCCGCGCGGAGCCGCCGGCGGGGAGCAGCCCGGTCAGCAGGTCCGGGGTCGAAGGCGAGGGTGGCGGGGAGCAGCAGAGGCCGCCGGAACTGGGCGGCCCAAGCCTGGCGCAGGCGGCGGGGTCCAGCGCCGGGGAGTTGAGGCAGAAGTAGTGCGGGAAGCCGCGCCCGCCCGCGCCCTGCGAGGTCTCCCAGATCTGCATCCACAGCGCATTGGCGGGGCCCATCTGCTCCGGCTGGATCCAGGCCACGCGGGGATCCATCCACCCCGCGCCCCCGGCCGGCCCCGCGCCCCGTTCCGAGCGGCGCTACACGCGCGCGGCGGGTAGCCACATCGGCCGCGGCGCGGAGGGAGCCCGGGGGTGGAGGGGCCGCGCGGAGCAGCCGGGTCTGGCCTGAAGAGCCGCTGTCGCTGCCCGAATGTGGCGTCCCCTTGCCGGAGCCGGAGCCAGTAGTGCGCATGCCCCGCCGATTTTAAACCTTCACGGGATACGGCCGCCCTGGCAACCGCACATGCGCACTGGGAGCTCGGGGGGCAGGGCCGCCTGGCCGCGCGGGGAGGGGCTCGGAACGTTGCTTCGGATCCTCCCGGCGCGTGGAATTTTGGAACCGTTCGGAAAATCCGAGGAGGGCGGGGGCCTGCGCCCCACCGCGCCTGCCGCTGTCTGTAGCGCGGGAGGGAGCCGCCCGTCCCAGCTGCCGCGCCGGCTCCCTGAGCCCAGCCAGTCCCGCCGCGGGACCGAGCCCTGCGAGCCCCGCAGGAGCCTTTACGCAGCCTCCCTACGCAGCGCCCTGCCTACAACCGGAGCGTGAGCCGGGCCGCCCGCCGCTCTCGGAGTTGTGACGCTGCGCGCCCCGTGGCGCCAAAGGGCTGCCCCGCCGTCCAGTCTGCGCCTCGCAGCAAAGGCTGGCACGTGGGCGAGCGCTCCCGGTGAGCCCTGCTTGGAGCTCTGGAGAGGGGCGGGCGGCCGCACACTCCCTCCCCCACATAACGGAGTGGAGCGATCCCTTGGCGCTAAACTAGCGGTGAGAGCCTACGGAGCAGGGGTTGCCTGGCTTCCCCCAGCATTAGGGAACCCACTCTGGCGCCCCATCGCCGCGTCGCTACAGGGCCGGAGAGCGCAAAATCTACTGCGTCTCACTTGTGTGCCACTGAGTCACAGCAGGCCACTTTGTCCTCACAGACGTCAAATGCTATACAGGTCTCATGGAGTCAACATAGTAATTGTACACCAGCTTTTGCTAGTTGAGGCAGGGCCAGAGCCCCAGAAGGCACTGGTGCATTAGCCAGGTGCAGTTTCCTCATGCCTTTCTCCTGCAGTGCACAGTAGTAGTAAGCATAAATGAGCCCTTCCTTTAAATCAAGTTGTAATTATGGTATCACCCTAAATTTATATTTAAAACAATTTCCTGGTGTAATGTCATTCTCCTTACTAATGTGGAAATTTTATTGACTTAGAGAGGCTAGTGAGACCATATTGTGGGCAGGAGTGCCATTTGAGAGGCTGTAGCACCTCCTTCCCAATGTAGTACCAGGGCAAGGTGAATTGATTTAAATCAGGTTGATTTAATTCACTAAAAAATCATTGATTTAAATCATTTCCTAGATACATCTTCACATATTCTTCAAACAATATAGCACATCTGAGTATTAAAACATGTTAATTTACAGCTCAGTACAGTATTTTGCATCATCTAAGAGAGTTCCCTGTGTATATTTTGAGAACTTGATTTTTATTAATTTAGGAAAAAGTACATAATACTACAGTACCTGTATCAAGGTGCAGATACAGTCCATTAGGAGTAGGAAGAACTAACACACAAACAATAGTGCTATATTTTATGAAATTAAATTGTAAATGTTACATAAATGTTTCACATTTGCAATTGAAGCAGTCTCCTGAGTTGCTGGCTGATGGATGTCCTTAAACTTTTTTTTTTTTAATTTTCACATTTTATTAACTCTTAACAGACAAGTCAAATGTCGGGGGAAAAAACCCTCTTTCAGATCATCCCTTCTTCCTCGTAAAACGAGGTTTACAGGGATGCTGACAACATGCGTCCGCTTTTCTGACATTTTTTTCAGAAAAGCAGATGCGTTCCTTGGATGCGACAGAGCTTTTCCGGGATACCTCTAGTATCCCCGAAAAACTCTGAAGTCTAGACATACCCTCTGTCTTTAGACAATGTCTTAATTAAATCTGCCATGCTTGGCCCAGGTTCACAATCTGTCAAAGCTGTCCCCACTCTGGCACTTCAGGTGCAGAAGGTGGGAGCCCACAAAATACTTTAAAAATACCTTGCCTCTATAGGCATCTACTTAAACTCTTCAAAGTCACAGATTCCTTGACTTTGGATAGTATGCTGTCACCACCCAAGTGAAAAAAAAAAACACCTTACAAACAGAGGAAGATTCACTTGGGAACTTCCTTCAGAGGGGTACCCAAGCTCTTTTACCAGGAGAGAACCTGGAAAAAAAATCCTGTAATCTCTGATAGCTGACCTCCTGGTTTTAGGTGTGCATACACAGACCTATTACCTTTCAGACACAAAAATGAGATCATAGTCTTAAAAAAAGAGTTTTTATTAACAAAACAAAAATATATACTTGGTAAAGCATACTTGGTTGCCAGGTGTTATACAGCAACTGAGAAAAAACAGATTAAAGCACAGAGAACTGCTTCCCTGGGGTTCAGCTTTAGTTAGATTGTATGGTGGGGGTGCACATGGATTTAGCACAGAGGGATTCAACTAAACCACAAAAACGAAAATATCCTGATCACATCTACTTAAACTTTATAACGTATCTGTAGCTTCAAGGTCCAGTCCATTTCTAGGCCTACGTATTCCTTTTCTAGGCAAGGATATTCCTGCCTGGTTCAGTTCATCTTTTTCCCCCAGCACCTGATTTGAACTCCCCCAAAAGACTGCAGCAGGCAAATTCCCTTTCAATTCAAATCCCAAGACTTTCTTCCCATTGGTTCTCCTGGCTCCCTGCCAGCACTTCTTGGAAACCCTGGGTTTAATCCTTTAGTTACTGAATGCTGGGATGTTTAGAAAAAGGCAGCACTCCTCCCTACCATCACATAAGCACAGAACAAAAACAATCCTATCCAATGTGTGTTTGTCCATGCAAATATTTCTCAGCAGACTAACAGAAACTGAAAACCCAGAACTTTGAAGGAGCAAGAGTTGGTTTTTAGATTAGACAGACTAGATTTCATTCATTCATTTTTATGAGACTAAGTGTAGGAATAACATGTATTTTATTAGTATTTTATTGATGATTTTTTTAAATCATTGATTTTTATCCACCCTAACCCCAGATAGCAGATAGAGCTCTTAACGGCAACACAGCCTGAATGTGATATGTAATGAATTTGGAAGCTGGGAGCAACATATCTTTTTCAGCAGGGAGTTTGTTTATAAACAGAGGCAGGATAACAAAAGTCTTGTCATTAAAGGAAACTATGGGTAATTAGATCTCAAAAGCACTGTCAGGCACTCCAGTCAAAAGATAGGAAACAAAGGGTGGGAATAAATGGTGAGAATGGAGAGAAGTAACTAGTGGCATCCTCCGACCTAGTGTCTGTACTGGATCCAGTGCTGTTCAACACATTCATAAATGATCTGAGGAAAAGGGTAAAGAGTAAGCTGGCGAAATTTGCAGACCATACAAAATTTATTCAAGATAGTTAAGGTCAAAATAGACCGCAAAGAGTTGCAACGGAACAAGAGCACCATTCAGATTTTGGTGATGGGGGGCAACCTGTGAGTGCCGTGGGAAGGAGGGCAGAGTGAGAACAGCTGATTCAGCAGTGTTGCTGAGCAGGCTCAATACAAGCCAAGCAACAAATGGGTGGGGGGGACCGACTCTGCTCACCTTCTTCCCCAAACACATCACCTCTTTCCAGGACTACTAACGCACTTGAAAACTTTTTTTTTAACAGATAACTTAGCAATTAGCTGACAGGAGCATTGGGTCAGACCAATGGTCCATCTAGCCCAGGATCCTGTCTCCCAACAGTAGCCAAAGTCAGGTGCTTCAGAAGGCATGAACAGAAGAGGCATTTATCAAATAATCAAACAGAAGCTAGGGACATCATCCCTGCCCATTCTGGCTAGTAGCCATTGATGGAATTATCCTCCTTGAACTTATGTTTTTAGTGGAACAGTGTTATAGTTTGGACCTTTCCACTATCCCTGGTAAAGAGTTCCACAGGTTGATCATGAAGAAATAATTTATTTTGTTTGTTTTAAATCTGCTGCCTATAAATTTCATTGAGTGAGCTTCTTGTGTTATAGAATAGTAGAATTAAAAATACTAGAACTGGAAGGGACTTCAAGAGGTCATCAAGTCCAGTCCCCTGCCCTCCCAGCAGGACCAAGCACCACCTAGCTCATCTCTGATAGATGTTTATCCAATCTACTCTTAAATATCTCCAGAGATAGAGATCCCACAATTTATTCCAGTGTTTAACCACCCTGAAAGTTAGGAAGTTTTTCCTAATGTCCAACCTAAACTTCCCTTGCTGCAATTTAAGCCCATTGTTTCCTGTCCTATCATCAGAGGCCAAGGAGAACAATTTTTCTCACTTCTACTTGTAAAGTTTTTAGGTACTTGAAAACAGCTATCGTGTCCCCCCTCAGTCTTCTCTATTCCAACTTAAACAAGCTCAATTCTTTCAGTCTTTTCTCATAGGTCATGTTCTCTAGAACTTTAATCATTTTTGTTTCTCTTCTCTGGATCCTCTCCAATTTCTCCACATCTTTCCTGAAATATGATGCCCAGAACTGGACACAATACTTCAGTTGAGGCCTAATCAACACAGAGTAGAGTAGAAGAATTACTTCTCATGTCTTACTCACAGCACTCATGACAAACTGCTCAAGACAGTTAAAACCAAAGCAGACTGTGAAGAGCTTCAAAAAGATCTCTCCCCCAGATGATATGCGCGAGTTCCAAGACCTGTTTAAAAGGGTTGCAGAATCTCAGGACGTTCAGTTGTCAGCGGTCCAAACTAAGCAGTACAAGCTGCTAAAGAATCTGCACCCTAGGCAACAGTCCAGAGTGGCTTTGCCTATTGATGAAGCAATTTTGGAGTCAGCCTCAGAGATCTGGCATACTCCAGCTTCCACCACACCAACATCTAAAAGAGCAGAAAAGAGGTACTTCGTTCTATCGAAGGGATCAGAATTCCTCTTCACCCACCCCCAGCCAAACTCGCTGGTGGTGTATGCAGCCCTGCAAAGAGCTAAGGTGAAGAGCACGGGGGCAGACAAGGATGCCAAGAAACTTGACATCTTTGGCAGAAAAGTCTATTCATCTTCCACACTGCTCCTCCGCATTGCGAACTGTGCAGCACTGTTGTCCAACCACAGCTTTGACAACATAGCTAAACTCATGGACATGGCACCAAGGGTTTCCGAGGCTGACAAAACATTATTGCGAGCGATTGTACAGGAAGGTTACGCGTGCTCAAGGGCGGGCCATCAGATTGCTATGGATGTTGCAGATACGGCGGCCCGCTCTGTAGCAACTGCAGTATCCATGAGAAGGGCTTCATGGCTAGCGACAGCAGGTTCACCTAGGGATCTGCAGGCCAAAGTGGAGGATCTCCCCTTTGACAAGCTCAGATTGTTTGCAGAGAAAACAGATGAGGTCCTCCACACAGGCAAAGATTCGCAAACAACATTACGCACGCTCGGGATGTATGTTCTCCCATTCTGACGCAGAAGGTATTTCCCATATCAACGACGGTATGATTTCCAATTTAATAGACAGCAGAACCGTCCATTTGATCAGGCGTGCCCCAAACAGAGGCTGCAACGCAGACATCCCCAGCCTGCTCGTCCAACTAATCCATCAACATTCAAGCAGCAAGTTTGACTTCTTTGTCAAGGGCATGCACATACCAATCGTTGCTGTAAACACCGTTGCCACCAAACCCATCTTTCACTATCATCTACGGCCCTATTACCACCAATGGGCTGTAATAACATCCGACAAATGGGTATTGGAGATTGTAAGGAAAGATTTCACCATTCCCTTCACTTCTCTTCCACCACCCCACCAACCCCGTCCCTTTTTAGGGACCCATCTCACGAAACCCTCCTACAACAAGAAGCCCTGGCTTGGCGGAGACAGCCGTGGTACCCGTTCTTGCGCAACATGTCACTTCGCCCGCCCTGGCCTCTCCCTCTTCACCCGGACCTTCTCTCGCAAGAACAAGGCTCTCTCTTCCATCTGAGGCTGGACGCGTTACATCTGACAGTATGGGTAATAACTATCAGACAGAACAAAACCCTGTGTTCAGACCAGGTTAAAACAATATTAATACATAGCAGAAAGATATCTACACAAAATACTTACCTGGCGAAGTGGCACAGATACTCGCAGTGGTGCCTCCAAAATAATATCCAACCCCTGCTGGCTCCTTTACATCGCGTCCTCAATTACATTCTTCAGCTCCAGAATACGGGTCTCTCTCTGTCATCCCTGAAGGTGCATTTGGCAGCTATCAGTGCTTTCCATTACCCCATAGATGGTTCCTCAGTATTTTCTCATTAAACAACGAAAAGTTTTCTGAAGGGTCTAATGAATCTGTACCCACCTCGCAGGCCACCCCCTCCTGCCTGGAACCTTGACTTGGTATTAAATACTATCATGTATCCCCCCTTCGAGCCTTTGGCTTCGGTTCCGCTGCAGATGTTAACAATAAAGGTGGTTTTCCTCTTGGGGATCACTTCGGCACGCAGAGTCAGTGAGGTAGGGGCGCTTATGGCAACACCCCCTTTTACTTTGTTTTCTGCAGACACGGTGACATTACATTTACACCCCGCATTCACCCCCAAGATCTGTTCCTCCTTTCATATTAATGAACCCATTGTTCTCACCTCGTTTTACCCCAAACCTCACTCTTCAGCTGCAGATGCCTTGCTACACACTTTCGACGTTCGCCAAGCGTTGTCCTTCTATATAGACAGAACCCATCCATGGAGGCGAATGGACAGGCTTTTAGTATCTATAGCACGACGCTCCAAGGGTAATGCACTATCCAGCCAGCGAATTGCCAGACTCATCACCCTCTGTATTTCCAAGTGCCATTAAATGCGAGGCAGACCCCTTCTGTCACAACCCATTGCACACTCTACTAGAGCAGTAGCAACCTCCACAGCCTTTGCCCATGGAGTGCCTTTAAACGATATTTGTCGGGCTGCCATCTGGTCCTCCAGTTCTTCTTTCATACATCACTATGCGATAGTGCGTCACTGGGCTGCAGATTCCGCAGTAGCGTCTGCGGTACTCTCTACTGCAGAACACCATTGACCCGAGGGGCATTCTTGGCTACTGCTTTGCACTCACCTTGAGTGGAGCACCCACGGGGACCACTCGAAGAAGAAGAGGAAGTTACTTACCTTCGTGCAGTAACGATGGTTCTTCGAGATGTGTCCCCGTGGGTGCTCCATGTCCCGCCCTCCTCCCCGCTCCGGGTCTTCTCTTGTTCTCGTTGCAGATACCGAGTGGTGAGAGGAACTGGCGAGGGGCTGGACCGCGCGACGTTAGAAAGGGCGCGAACGGTGCGTGATTGTGACTGCGCATGCGCGGCCCGGCCGACCATGGCTACCGAAAAGCCTCTGACCATCGGCGCCAGGATGGACCCGACACCTTGAGTGGAGCACCCACGGGGACCACTCGAAGAACTTACAGGTTAATGCTATATAGACTACATGCATTTTCCCACTTCCCCCTGCCAGTTAACTTTTTAGCAGGGTGGCCAACAGCCTGGCTCTGTCCTGACTCGTGCTGGGTCCGGGATCTACCCCCACTATGGCTCTGCATTTAAAGTGTATTAGGAGTCAGGTGGATAGGCAGCCTGGCGCAGTTCCGGCTCGCGCCAGGTCCGGGAGCTCAGATCTCACCTGGACAGGGGTTGCTGCCACCCCACTGCTGCCGCTTTATCAGAGGCAGCAGCACAGGATGACAGGCAGCTGGTCCGCAAGGGGAGCTGGTTTTTAAATTGGCTCCTCTCGCAGACCAGCTCCCGCTTGGCACCCTGCGCTGCTGCCTCTGATACAGTGGCGGGGGCTCCTTGGGAGTGGGGCTGGAACACAGTGGCTGCTGGCCCCGACCCCAGGGACTATAGAATAGTTGACTAACTGAGAAGAATTCATGAGGTTAATCAACTATTCAATTAACCAATATTTAACATCCCTAGTAACAACTCAAAATCAAACTTCATTCTGTATCAAGGAATAAAGATTTTTATAGCTTCCCAAAAATCAGTTCTTTTGGAAGGAAGAGAGTTGCAACTTGAAATGCAACTGTAGCACTGACCAGAAACATCGTGTACAACTCAAAATGGTTAAAACTTTAAAGTGTCAGCTACTAGGCAGTTTACTCTACACAGTATAATTTTACTACGATGAAGGAAAGATAGAAAAAAATAAATAAAATAGTTATTTTTGTTTTTACACTGTTCATTTTGAATGCCAAGTAAATAAAGGTAAAATGTCTAGACCTTTAATCATTTTTGTTTCTCTTCTCTGGATCCTCTCCAATTTCTCCACATCTTCCCTGAAATATGGTGCCCAGAACTGGACACAATACTCCAGTTGAGGCCTAACTGGCACAGAGTAGAGTAGAAGAATTACTTCTCATGTCTTACTCTTGAGTCGGAGTAAGAAGTCCTCCAGCTCTCCATTATTTTGAAATAATAGCTCGCACTGTAGACACGCTCTGTTATTTTGGAATAACGTCAGTTATTCTGAAATAATGCTGCTGTGTTGACATAGCCCTCCAGAATCTCTTACTGATTCTGGCTGCACTTCCCCTTGCAGCTCCTTATCCTGTCACACTCCAGCCATGGGCTCATGAAGTCATGGGAACTCCTTGTCATCCTCCTCCTGGCTCAGGCCAAGATAGCTATCCTTACACCAGGAGGAGGAGGATGTTGGATGGGCAGGAAGAGAGCAGTTGCAACTGTAGGGTCTATTTCCATTTTTTTGTCCAATCATGTCTGCGAGTAGAATTCATCCTTTCAGCGTCCACTAATTCCCTTGATACCTTTGAGGAGCACTGGTGATGTGAAGGCCTCTGCTCAGTTTCTCTGTTTACCTGATTTTTGCCCTGTGATCTTCACTCATGTCCTTAGGCTCCCCCCTCTCCCCCCCCCCCCGCATTTGTTGTCCACCAGCTCCACTGGGAGAGGAACTTTAGCTATGGACAGGTTTAGGTCAGCCATCTCTCAGAACTACAGTAGGTACCTGTTATTCACCTTGTGGACCAGTCACTAGAACAAGACAGGCATTTTACAAGTAACTTTCACAGCTATTTGCTAACAGTAAAGGAACATAGAGACTGAGTATTTCTGGGTTGAATTCTGGGTTCTCCAGGGGAGTGTATTCTATTGATCTGTTTCTGTACTCTCTCCTCCTACCCCCACCCCCTGCTGGTTCCTATTCCAACAGCCTCTGATTTTCCCCCTTCTTCCCTGCTTCCCCTCCCTCTGGCTCCTACAAATCTCTGATTCTACCAAATCTAGTTCCTTACCTCACTATGTTCCATTATACCTAGTTCCAATTCCTACTTCTCTTTGCTGTCTGTGTGCCAGCAGGGAGAACACTAGGAGCATAGAAGATACGGTCCCTTTACTCTAACTTCCTGTACCTGGGCCACAGCAGCCATGATTGCCAGCTGAACCTATTGCAAAGAAAGATCTCCTCAGCCCCTGCAGCTCTTGGATGGTGCTTCCTCAGTTGCTCTGAGCAGGTGTCACATTCTCAGCTCAATCAGGAGATGGGCATGATGAAGGGCTGGATCATGTTATGTGTGAATAAAATCTTCAGGGGATTTAACAGCCAAATGCTAACAAATCTTTACAGAGAAGGTACATACTGCGGTATTTTTTTCCTTTGGGATTTACAGCTTAAACAAATTAGGCTGTTGTTCACATGAGCAGCTAAGGCAGATCCCTGAAACAGTACAAACCTCCTACCAAATTTCAAGTCCCTACTCCAAAGAACAGAAAGTGGCAGAGCTTCTCCGAAAAATAATTATATGAATTTTTTTAACCTTCGCAAAACAATATATTTTCCCCATTTCTTCTCCTTAGAAATGGCAGAAACATTTAACCTGAATCAAGCTATAAACAAATACATAAATTCAATATGTGGCAGACACACAGCATGGAGAATTTCAGCACAAAACAGCACCAGTTTGGCAAAATTATAAGCAACTGAAAATAGGGTCTTATAGGGGGAAAGTGCTGGGCAAGCAAAGACCCTAATACCAGCTCTACCTGGAGTTAATGTTTCTCCTTTTCTTTTACTATTCTCTTTCCCAGTTATCCTTATTTCTCTCCCAGCCTCGCTCCCTGCAGCTTATTGAATCAGCAACTTACACGTCCAGGCTTAGCTGCGGACTGGGGTGTCAGAAATGGATGGACTGAGGGGCCATAGCTGTAGTTTGGAGGGCAGAGGGCCACACTGCCATCCCCAATGAGGGAACTAATAAGACAATCAGCTGCCCTGCTGTGAAATGCAGTTGCTAAAGGCTGTGCTGTCCTCTTCCCTGTGGAGAGGATGAGGTAGGTCTTAGCTCCCTCTCTCTGTGGCCCCACCCCTACTCCTCTTCTTCCTCCCTCACACCCTGGCCAGTCTGGAAGCCAGAGCTGGACAGTGGTAAGAGCCAGCTGGGCCACTGTAGGAAGTCCTACATCCTCCACCTCTCCTGGATGGCCCACCTCAAGGAGTAGGGATATCGATAAGGGACTGCTCTTGAGTACTGGGAGACCTTTGGGATGCCAAGCCTCCACAGCGAACTCCCAACTTTTCTCCCCTCTCCTATCACACATTTCCGTTTATCTCCCTTCCATAACCTCCCTTCCTTTGCTGATTATCCAAATTCTTCTCCCTTTATTTCCCATCTCCTTTGCTCCCTAATAGCCATCCCCTTCCATTAAGCATTCACATGTCCAATTTTCCCCCAGAGACTTTGATTACATTCCTTCCAATCTAAAATTGCCACCCATGATTCACACATTGTAGTAAACTCCAGCCAGTCAAGGGAGATCTACTCTGCAATTAAAACCCCATGACTGGCTCATGCCAGAAGGCTCAGGCTCACGGGGCTTGGCCTAAGGAGCTGTTTAATAGCGCTCTTCTGGGACCCATGAAGCACACCAAAATTCAAAGAAATCTGAGTCATCATTTAAATTTTAGAGCACTTACTAAAGTTGAACTGTAAAGCATATAAAATATCCAGGGAAACTTTCTTTTTTCTATATTGGCACATTGTAGCCAGATAGGAACCCCCCTTGCAACATCCATCTTGCTTGCCCCTCTGAGGTGCCTGGAGCATACATGGCATAAAAAGCAATAAAATCAGCATAGTCTTTGATGCCTTGACAGAAGGCCCAGATATGCTGGCTGCTGTGACCCTAGATGGCTGTAAACAGAGATACGCCAATTGCTGACCTCGAGGCTGCGAGAACTGCCTTGGCTGGCACCTATATTGATACGAACACACAGCCGTCCTCGGGGGGGGGGAATCGCCCGCTGAGCAAAGAATGTCCAGTACTCCCAATTTAGTTATCTCTCTTACAAGCGTAAATTAAGTTCACAACTCCCTTGTAAGAGCTGGCGTCACAAGGACGAACCAGCACCATTTGGCGCCATAGATAAGGAAGAGAATACGTGACCCCACGGGTATAAAGATGGGTCCAGCAGCACACTCACTTTGAGTGTCAATCTACCATCTGCCTGCTGGTCGGGTTAGGTAATTGCCTCCCGAGGCTCCATGGGGACACCCACCTCATATTGGTCTTTCCGAGGAATTGAGAGACCGATCCTGGCCTGACACGCTGGAATCGAGAGATGCAGAAGGAGGTAAAAATTGTACCCGTATGTGTCCTTTTGTTTTAGTGCATGCATAGAATAGAGCTCTTTAAAGATTAAGCTGTCACTTGGTACCATTATTTTCTATCTCCTTTTTCCTCTGTAACCATTTTAAGATCTGAATTTGCTAGCAGTTAAGAAAGTAGAATAATAGCCATTGTAACCACAAGCTTTTATAAGCCCCTTTAATAAACCTGTAACTGTTTAAGTTTTAACCTGACGACTCCTGTTGCTGTAACAGAACCAAACACAATTAAAAGAACTCCAGCCAGTCATAGGGGCAGACGCAGTAAGAGCTGGGCGTTTGGATCATGTCACCTCCATGGGACAGATCCTTTGGGGCATCTGTCAGCCTTCCCTAGGCCGTCTGCTGCGAAGGGACCCCGCTCCTAGCAGCTAAAGACACAGATGTAAAAGCTCTCCCTGCAAACCCTTGGGGCGCCCGTCAGCCTCCAATAGGCTGCCCGCTGCGAAGGGACCCTGGTCCTAGCAGTTGAAGACTCGGGTATATAACACACAACCAGACCACATGCACTACCCCGGCCATCGGCTGACACACATGCACACCATAAAAGATACCATTTCATGAATACCATTCTCCATTTGGGTTCCCTACATATTTAGCAGGTGCCATGCACCACCTTACATAAAACTTGACCAGCTGAGACTATTTTTAGCCACATCACATCTTTACCTTGATCTTCAGATCTGCAAAAAAAAAATGTTTTTTTTTGAAAAATACCTTTTTTCATGACATATTTCCACAGATATGAGCTCAAATGACTTCAGATTTGTGTCACCAAATTTACCTCCTGAAGCACAAGCATGTTGCTTTTAGAGGACATACAATGATCAATCTTTAAAACAGTAGTTGTGATGTAACCTTATAGTGCAGCCATGCCACTATAATGATTCCTTTGAAGGGGCTTTGTACAACACTTACTTAAGAATATATATTTTAAGGATACAAATTGGAGAGAGAAAGCAGAATCTCAGACAGTTCCTGGGGAGAGATCCAAGCATATTCACAACATGGCCTGTCACTATGCCAGTTCCCTTGTCAGTGCCAAGATGATGCTTAGATGCTCCCTTCAGGAGTCAGTGAAATATCTCCACAAGGAAAAAATTAGAAGTTAAATATTTTCATTCATACGTATGATAGGGGAATTGATAATATACAATCGATTCTTGTGGCATAACTCCAAATACAATTATGTTAATCTTTTAATATAATTTCTCAGTTTGTCTTTCTTCTAAAAGCCCAAGAAAACAGAGTCATCTCTAATGAGAAAACTTCTTAGAAGTCTAAGAACCAATTAGATATTTGCATAAATACAATATTACATTTATTGAGACAATAGAAGAAAAAAACTCCTTGTGTGTTTGAATGTGTACTCCTTCCATTCAAATACAGTAATATATCATTTCTCGACTCAAGGATACTGTAGTTTTATTTTCACAGCTGAGCCTAAATGAATGCAACTGAATTAGAATTATTGTCTGAATTCAAATGTGTTGTTAACATCTGTGATAGCATGTATACCTCCAAAGGCAATGAAAGGTTAATGAGCTCAATAGGCCATTGGATGGCAGGAGTTGAGTCTTGATAAAGTGAGGAGTACAAAGCCTCAGGAGAGAGATTAAGGGAAACACTCAGGAGAGGGGCAAGTGGCTGATTCACTTGCCACCTTCTTTCTTCCATTTCCCATCTTCCTGCAACTGTCAGGGGAAAAAAAAAGAACGGTTACTTACCTCGTAACTGTTGTTCTTCGAGATGTGTTGCTCATAACCATTCCAATCAGGTGTGCACCAACAGCGTGCATGTGTCGTTGAAGATTTTTCTCTCAGCAGTACCTGTTGGGCCAGCAGGGAGCCCTTGGAGTGGCGCCGGTATACCGGCTGATATATACCCCTGCTGGCCCTCCGCCCACTCAGTTCCTTCTTACCGGAATATTCCGAAGAAGGGGAGGCGGGTGAGATTTGGAATGGACATGAGCAACACATCTCGAAGAACAACAGTTATGAGGTAAGTAACGGTTCTTCTTTGAGTGATTGCTCATGTGCATTCCAATCAGGTGACTCCAAAGCAGGACCCGAGGAGGAGGGCCAGAGTTTCAAACTACCGCGGAATGGAGGACCACCCTGCCCAGGGCGGCATCCTTTCTGGCCTGATGTAACAGTGCATAATGGTTGGCGAAGGTGTGGACTGAAGACCAAAGTGGCAGCCCTGCAGATGTCCAGGATCGGGACCTGCACCGCAAAGGCTGTGGAGGGGGCCATGGCCCTTGTAGAGTGTGCTGTGAGAGGGGGGGCCAGAATCCCTGCCAGAACGTAGCACTCCCTAATGCAAGCAGTGATCCAAGAAGAGATCCTCTGTGTGGAGACCAGCTGACCTCTTGCGCATTCCGCAATGGCCACGAAAAGTTGTGGTGATTTACTGAAGAGTTTTGTCCAATCTAAATAAAAGGCTAAAGCCCTCCTGACATCCAAGGTGTGCAAAGCCTGCTCTTTCCCTGACGCGTGAGGCTTGGGGTAAAACACTGGTAGGAATATGTCTTGAGAAACATGGAAAGACGAAAGCACCTTAGGCAAAAAGGTAGGGTGGGGACAGAGTCTGACTTTATCTTTGAAGAAAACTGTATAGGGGGGATCCGAGTTTGGACACCTGCCTGGCGGATGTGATTGCTACCAGGAGGGATACCTTGTAGGACAGATGCAGGAGGGAACATGTTCCAGGCGAGGGGCGATCGAAATGTGGAAGTAGGCGTCCTTTAGATCGAGGGCAGCGTACCAGTCTCTGGGGGCTAGCGAGGGGATTACAGATGCCAGGGTTACTATCTTGAACTTCGCTTTCGCAATGAAGGAGTTAAGGTCTCTGAGGTCCAGTATGGGGTGAAAACCTCTCTTGGTTTTCGGGACCAGGAAATAGCGGGAGTAGAAGCCCCTGCCCAGAAACCCGGTGGGAACCAGCTCTGTGGCTCCCAGAGTGGGGAGGTGGAAAACCTCCTCCCGTAGGAGAGGCTTGTGAGAGGGGTCCCTGAAAAGGGACGGGGTTGGGGAGTGAGAAGGGGATGCCAAATGGAAAGGGATGGCATATCCCCCTTCTACTATTTCCAGCACCCATCGGTCCGATGTAATGGAACGCCAGGCCTGGAGAAAAAGGGATAAGTGATACTGGAAGGTAAATGGAAAGACTGGTAAGTTGTCCTCGGGCGTCCCATCAAAATCCCTGGCGAGGGTCTGAGGGTTTGTTAGGGGGTCCCTGGCTCTGGTCTGGGGCAGGTCAGGGCTGGCGCCTATTGTTCCTGCTGTTGCCATTCCTGCTCATGCGGCAGGAGAAGTCAGGACATGGAGCTTGTGGAGGTGGTGTGGGGGCGTTCCTGCCCGAGAACGAGCACCTCTGAGTGGCTGGTGTGTGCATGCCCAGGGATCTCAATGTGGCACGCGTGTCCTTAAGGCCATGGAGCTGCTGGTCCGTCTGTTCCGAGAACAGCGAGGGCCCCTCAAAGGGGAGGTCCTGGATGGTATTCTGGAGCTCCGGGGGCACCCAGATCCCTGTAACCAGGAGCTGCGGCGCAGAACTACTCCCGTGGCCATGGCGCGGGCAGTAGCCTGGAGTGCCACTCTGGAGATCGCTCTACCTTCCTCACGGAGGGCCTTGGACTCCGGATGGGAGTCCCTTGGAAGCAGGCCTGTGAATTTGTCCATGGAGGCCCAGGTGTTGTACGCGTACCATGACAGCAGGACCTGTTGGTTGGCAATGCGGAGCTGAATGCTCCCGGACGCATAGGCCTTCCTGCCAGGAGGTCCGTCTTTTTGGCCTCCCTGTTCTTGGGGGTGGCAGCCGGTTGCCCCATCTCTCCCTCTGGTTGACTGCTTGTACCACCAGCGATCCCGGAGGTGGGTGGGAGAACAGGTACTCGTTGCCCTCCTGAGGCACGAAGTATCTCCTCTCAGCCCATTTGTCTGTTGGGAGTATGGAGGCCGGGGTTTGCCAGAGGGCCTTAGAGATCTTAGTCATCATCTTATTGATCAGTTGGGCCACTCTGGGGGGGGTATCAGACTGGAGGATGTCGACACCGGGCATCAGCACCAGGACTGCTTGTGCCCACTGTTGATGGTGGTGGGATGAGGAGCTGCGGTGCCGCGAGTGTGACTGATGCCGAGAGCGGGATCTGGAGCCCCTTGACGACCAAGTTGACTCTGCCTCTGAGTCAGTTGAGTACTCAGAAGCTGACCAGGGTGGGGCCGTCGCGGGTTCCGATGAAGGAATTTTCCTCCAGGGTAGATTGGCAGAGGCCCTGGAGGTTTTTCGCCTTTCTCTGTAGCATGGGGCACGGATCACTTGCTGGAGGATTCTCTGCATCTTGGGGTCCTTAAATCATTTGAGGACTTCAATATCTGAGATACAGGTGAGAGGATTATTCCAGGAGTGGGTGGGTGAGATTCTGTGGCATGCATTGTGCAGGGGGTCAGACTAGATGATCATAATGGTCCCTTCTGACCTTAAAGTCTATGAGTCTATGACTCTATGAAATTGCTGATGCTGGGGTGTGTCTGGCCATCAATTCAGGTTTGCAGCAGTGCTGGGGAGGAGGTGGTGGCATGGCTGGGCTTGGGGCCTGTGCAGAGGTAGGTGCCATGGAGCTGGGTGCCAGGGACGGTGCCACACGGTGCTACTGTGCCAGTGCCGGGCCCAGTGCCGTGTCTTGTGCGGCATCCGGTGCCAGGGACGGCTCTGAAAGTGATGCCATGGTCGGTACCAAGAGCAGTGCTGACGGTGCGGGCTGCACTGAATGGCATTTCCTGATATTCGGCACCACTTCCTCACGCATCCTTGATGGAGGCCGGTGCCGGCCATTCCCATGGCCTCTGGTAGGGGTCGGTGTTGGTGGGGGACGACTCAATCAGGAACCTGACTGCCTCGAAGGCCTCCAGAGTGGAGGGTTCTGGAAAGTCCTCAGGAAAGCTGGATTCCCTATGTGGGAATAAACATCAACCCAACCGAGATGGCCCGGGTTCGGCGCTTGACGTTGCCATGTGCCCCACTGAAGGGCACACGGAGGGCATGCACCTCGGAGGGGCTCTACCCCTGTTGGGCCCCTTCTTCTTCTGCGGCATTGGGGACTGTGACCAGTGCCGAAGCCTGTGCGGCGCTGGGGAGGTGCAGGAGTGCATCGAAGCGTCCCGCACCGATGCCGGTGTGCTCTGGGAGACCAGTGCTGGGTCAGATGCTGGTGCCGGTCTTAGGGTTGCCTCCATAAGGATAATCTTGAGGCACAATTCTCTCTTGCGCTTCGTGCAGGGCTTAAAAGCTTTGCAAATTTTGCAGGCCTCTGAAAGGTGGGCTTCTCCCAGGCATTTTAGGCAGAACGAATGCGGATCACCGCAGGGCATAGGCTGGTGACACTTTTTGCAGAGCTTGAACCCTTGCAGTCTGGGCATGCCCCGCCGCAGGCGCACAGCGCGCCACAGCGGCAAACAAACAACAGAACCAACAGTCTCTAACTCAATTTACAACTACTTAACGGTGATTAACTGATAACAGGCAACAAAGAACTACTTAAGCAGTGATTGCTTTAGCAGGAGCTAAGGGTTGTTCCAACGACCATCACAGTGGTAAGAAGGAACTGAGTGGGCGGAAGGCCAGCAGGGGTATATATGGGCTGGTATACTGGCACCACTCCAGGGGGCTCCCTGCTGGCCCGACAGGTACTGCTGAGGGAAAAATCTCTGACGACGCATGCGCACACCTGATTGGAATGCACATGAGCAATCACTTGAAGAAGAAATATTGATTTCATCATAACAGTTGCCTGGGCCTATGTATGGATACCTTCATGAAACTTGTACTGAGAAACACCTGGGGTTTCTATTTACTTGGATATCTATAAAGTGACCGAGAGACTGTGATGAACTGTGCCTTTTTTCTATGTGGGGAGATATTGGACTGGAGACCTATAAAGATGACCAAGGGAAAATTCCCTGTGGTGTTACTGTGTGTTTAAGACAAGGACTAGACTCTCCAGGATGTGGGAACTGACAGCTGGAAATGCTTGGTTTTAGGTTAGACTGAGCAAAGTTCAGATGTTCTGTATACATGGTAACTACATTTCTAATAAAGATGGCTAAGTTTCTAGTATTGAATTTGACATCCCATCTCCATATATGAGAGACGAGAATTATTCAGCAGTATTTGGGTTGTGCCCCTTATAGTGAAGGGCTGAGAAATTAGAGTAAGGTGGCTGTATACCTGCTGGAAATTCCTCAGTTGGCTAATTACATTAGCTTTATGACTTCTATGGCACCAAAACAGCTCAAAAGACTGTATTTTGAGCCACTATCTGGATCTCCAAAACATACATCAATATTAAATTATTACTACATTTAAGACCAAATTCTGCTTCAACAAAGTACCTGCAACTCTATTTGAACTTCTCCTACAGACAAAGCTATCTTCTCCCTCAGTGACATCCTTGCAGAAAAATCACTTTGATTTTAAAAAGCATAGTATCTGTAAGCAGGTTCTGAATGAAATATCCCCTGACAGCTAGTTCAGTAGGAATGAGACTTCAGGAGCAAACTGTATTTATGTTAGGACACCTAGGCTACGCCTACATTCCGAGTCTCTTCCGCAAAAGGAAATGCAAATGGAGAGCTCATTTGCATATGTTGCATGCTCATTTGCATTTCCACCTCAGATCCCTTTTGCTCAAGAGGTTTTAGTGCAAAAAAGCGCTGTGTAGACGGCTCCTTTTTGCGCAAAACCCCCCTCTTGCGCAAGAGCCGTTCTTCCTCATTTTTTTGCGGTTGCCTGTGATGGGATGTGGGGGTGGCCAGAGGACAGAGAGCCTGCAAGCTGCACTGCCAGCAGGAAAAAGCTGCACTTCGAAGTGGGAAAGCACCGCTTCTCTCCAGCAGCTGGCTGCATGGCTGCACAGCTGCACTGCCCCCTTCTCCCGAATCTTCCAGCTCCTGTATTGTTGCATTGCTGTTGGCTGCCACCTGGTGAGTGGTTGCTGTCTGCATGAGGGCGGTAGGGGAATAGCGAGTGTGGGGGATGTTCAGATGGCTGATGGAACTGTGCCCCCTTCACCTTCAGGTGGAGCACATGTGGGCCTCTACTCACTTCTCTAGGCCAGCGAGCGCAGGGCCACTCATCTTCATATCTCTTCTGTCAGTCTTCTCCAGCCCCACCATGGCAGCTTTACTACAAATCTATATAAAGTAACTGATTAGTGTGAGCCTGAAGATAGTAATTAGGAGCATATCCAAGACAGTCTTATGATCAAAGTAAGATAGCAAATGTCTATATGAGAAAGGACAAAAAGTTTTCTTTAAAGTTTCCCAGAAAATATTCATAATCAGGCACTGAATAAAATCTGAAAATCCTGGGGATGGTGAATTTACCTTAATGAAATTACTTAATTCCCAAAGTACTGAACAATCAGTTACTGGCTTCATAGCCTATGTCTACACTGCACTCATATTTTGCAATAGCTTATGTAATCTTATCTTTAAAAAGTACAGTGTCTGGTTGACAGGCCATCAAAGTGCTAATTTCACTGTGATTGTACTGAGGAAAACTACTTTTATAGACATGTAAGGAGCAAGTAGCCAAGGATTCAAAGTAAGTGGGAGGAGGGAGGGTGTCTCATGAATCAATGAAAGATTAAGTTTAGGTCCCAGGTGTGGGGAGATGTTTCACGGTAGAGGTTGTGAAGTCCTTCAAGGACACCTTTTGTAATAGGGTGTAAAAACACCAAGGCTATGTCTACACTGCAGGCTTTTTGCGCAAGAACAATCATTCTTGTGCAAAAACTTGTGGAGCATCTACATTGTACGCACATTCTTGCACAAGTAAATTTACAATAAAGCGTTGGAACAGAGGGCTTCTTGCACAAGGGTTATTCCTCTCCCCACAAGGAATAAGCCTTCCTGCGCAAGAGCTCTTGTGCAAGAAGGCAGTGTGGATGGGCAACAGGGGTTTCTTGCGCAAGAAACCCCTATGGCTAAAATGGCCATCAGAGCTTTCTTGTACAAGAGAGCGTCCACACTGCCATGGACGCTGTTGCGCAAAAGCACATCTCTTGCGCAAAAGCACATGGCAGTGTGGACGCGCTCTTGCGCAAGATCTTTTGCGCAAGAACTCTTGAACAAAACAGTTTTTGCGCAGAAGCCTGCAGTATAGACGTAGCCCAAGATTCCACTGATCGTGTCGTGAAAGTTGTTAATTGCCAAGATATATACTGTGACAGATCTTTAAAATAGTTCTGACTGCTTGAGCTCCACCAAAAAATCCAGCAACATGGCTGCCAGGAAAATGGTGTTTATTTGAGCACCATGTGAAAAACTGTTTCCATTTTTTCAGATAAGTATTATGTGTGGAGGTGTGTCTGCTGTTCAGTAACCCATGTGAACCACGGAGCATCCACACCTTCAGATGGAGCTTCTTCAAGGGTATGTCTACGTAGCAAAGTTATTTTGAAATAACAGCCGTTATTTCGAAATAACTTTACTAGCGTCTACACAGCCAAACTGCTATTTCAAAATTAATTTCAAATAGCGGAGCGCTTATTTCGAATTTGGTAAACCTCATTCCATGAGGAATAACGCCAAATTTGAAATAGCTATTTCGAAATATGTGCTGTGTAGACACTTATATCGAAATAGGGGGCCTCCAGCCTTCCAAGGGTGCCCTGGTGGCCACTCCAGCCTCAACCAAGAACACTCCTCTCCCTCCCCCCTCCCCAGAGCCCTTAAAGGGGTTGACTCTGGCCACAGTGCCTGTGCCAGCTCCAAGCCTGCCAGCCCAGAGCCAGCAGTCACTGCCCCTGACCCAGTGGCCCCAAAACATGAGCCAGCAAGCCACTGGCAGCCAGCCCTCCACCACTCCCCAGGAGCAGTCTGCCAGCTCCCAGGAGCCTGCCAGGGCCCGGAGAAGGCGGGCGCCTTTCTGGTCCAGGGTGGAGAATCATGGACCTTATTCAGGTTTGGGGGGGATGCCCCCAATGTCCATGATCTCCGCACTAGCAAGATGGAGGAACGCGGCTGTCTAAGGCAGGATAGCTGTCAGCCTGGCCATGAAAGGCCACATGCAAACCCAGGAGCAGGTTTGTATGACAATCAAGTTGGTCCGGCAAGACCCCCAACCCTGAGCCCTGAGCTTCCCCTCCCCCTTCTTCCCCTTGCTTCCCCTTTCCAGCTCCCTCCTCCCAGGTTTTCCCCTCCCCTCTCACACCCTCTCTTCTCCCCTCTCCTGCCTCCTTTCCCTAGTCTCACCAGAGTTTCATTCCCGCCCCTCCAGTTTTGTTAAATAAAGAGAGTTTGTGTTCATGAAAATACATGTATTTTATCTGACATCAGGAATGGGGGTTAGGGAGGGGTAAGTGAAAGGACGTGAGGGAGGAATGAGGCACAAGCCCCCAGTGGGGCAGACTACGGAGGCTCTTAGTGCTCCTCAGGGTGGAAGCTCTCCCGCAGGGCCTCCTGGATACTGACAGCCCCCTGATGGACCTCCCAGATGGCAGCCTGCAGAAAGTGCAGCCAGGCTTGCAGCAATACGTCCACGAGAAGCACCAGAGTGCCCAGGGGCAGCTCTGGCTCCATGCTGCGGAGTGCTGTGGTGTCCCGAGTGAGGGCAACCAGAGCACGCAGAGACAAAATGCTTTGCTGTCCCTCATCAAGGTAGGCAAGCAAGCAGGGAAAGCTGAGAACTGGCTGTCCGGGGGGGGGCTTTAAGCACAGTCCTCAGATAGCCTCAGGCAGCAGCCACACAAAGTAACTCCTGACGTGATGCCCTGCCGGACCTAGTTCCGGCCAGCCTGAAATGCGATTCAATGTCCACTCAGTGTGGATGCGCTATTTTGAAATAGCAAAACGCTATTTCGAAATGCATTTTGTGTGTAGACAAGATATTTCGAAATAACGCTGTAGTGTAGACATACCCCAGTTGTGGAGGGAGGAGGTCAAGTCTCATCAGAGTCCACAGGGGAGAGACTGACACACGTAGCCAGTATGAGTACCAGGTCGGTCTTGGCCACAGTGGTGCAATAAGTATGACTCTGGTATTGTCATCCCTGATTTTGCATAGGACTCTGAATTAGTGGATAGGTGGGAATATGCACTTAAATGTCATGTTCCAAGTGATGAACAAATCTCCCCCAATGGATCCGGGTCTGATCCCTGCCCTGGAATAAAACAGAGGGCATTTGTGATTTTTCACTGTGGTGAATAAGTTGATGGAAGTGGAGATATGTTGTAAAACTCTGGGGTTCAATTCCCATTCATGTCCCAGTGCAAAAAGTCTTTTTAGTGTGTCGGCCATGATGTTTTGGCATCCCAAAGGTAGGAAGCTGAGATGTCAATTTGGTGTTGGATACCAATTTGGTGCCACGGGATGGCTGGTGCTGAAGATGTCAAGTGACCCTGGGAGCCTTTGGTACTGATGTTAAAGATCTAGCATGGATCACTTCTTTGTATGTGGATCCCTCTGTGGAAAATTAGAGGTTCTCTTCTTCTCGAGAGGATGGAGCAGGGCTTCCTATGGGCGCAGACTGTGTTGGGGAGCCTTTGGTGGAGGACATGTGGTCATCCTTGCCAGATCCTGCTTGGAGAGATTTCTCCCCAAGTTATCATCTTAAGTTTCAGATCCTTGTCATGGCAGACTGTGGCCTTCAGATTGATGCAGTGGGAGCATTTTGATAGAATATGCCTCTCATCCAGAGACCACATGAACTATGAGTGCCCATCAGACCTGGGCATTGCCTCATGGCAGGAAATGCATCTTTTAAAGCCAGAGGAGCCTGGCATTGCAGTTGAAGAAAGCAACATGTCCCTGAGGGAGATGGAGAAGAGAGAAAAAGCTTTAGATGCAGGGAAAGGAAAAACAGTTTTTTTAATCAGCTAACTAACTGAGGGAAACCTAGGAGAAAATGCTAGCCACTAATTTATGCTAATTACTTTCTTTTTTGGGGGAGAGAAAAGTGGCACTGTTCCAAGGTCTGTCTTCAGCCGAGGATGGCAGAAAAGGAACTGAGGGGGTTCTGCTGTGTGCACTCAGACCAACATTCCAACAGCCATGAGACAACTGCTGCACACACATGGCACAACCAAGCACTGCTGCTGAAGATCTCCAATCGACCATGTTGGGACACACTGTCACCTGGCATGGAGCACTTACAGGAACAGCACTCAAAGAAGAGCAATTAAAACCCCAGTCTCCTCTCAGAGCCAGGATAAAATAAGGAGTACAGTCCCAATTGTGTGGGTTCTCACTGACAGATGACAGAATGAGGAGCAATGGTCTAAAGTTTCAGTGGGAGAGGTCTAGGTTGGATATTAGGAAAAATTATTTCCTTAGGAAGCACTGGAATGGGCTACCTAGGGAGGAGGTGGAATCGCCATCCCTTGAGGTTCTTAAACCCCAGCTTGACAAAGTCCTGGCTGGGATGATTCAGTTAGGATGGGTCCAGCTTTTAGCAGGGGATTGGAGTCAATGACCTTCTGAGGTCTCTTCCAACCCTATTACTATGTCTACACTACAAAAAAAAGTCAGAAAAAGATACGCAAATTGTGAACCACAATTTGCATATTTTTTCCGCTTTTTTCCGAAAGAGGCTTTTCCAACATTTGGCCCGTCTACATGGGCCAAATGGCAGGAAAAAACCGTCTTTCAGAAAATCCCTTCTTCCTTGTAGAACAAGGTTTACAGGGATGCCAAAAACCTCTGGTATCCCAGAAAAGCTCTGCAGTCTAGACATATCCTATGAGTCTATGATTTAACCACTTTGACTACAGAACCACACTACTCACTCAAGGCTAAAAATGTAAGGGTATATCTACACAACAGAGTTTTGTCGGAAAAATGGCTGTTTTTCCGATAAAACCTGAGTTACGTCCACACTGCAATCGAGTTCTTTTGAAAGTAAATAAAAAAAAACATAGGGTTTTTTCTGACATTGGTACTCCTCTTCCTATGAGGAAGAAGCCCTGGTGCACGCTCAATCCATATTAATCACAACTTCATTGTTCCTGTTTCCTTCCAGCTCTTAAAGTTGCAGGCACCCTGGACAAACCTTGTGGCAGGAAGCCAGCCTGAGAGCAGCACCCCGAACACGTGGTTCTCCCTCCCATAGGCCTTGCCACCCAGGGCAGACCCACACACCCCCTGCGACCCCACTGGCCCTCACAGGGAACAGCCCCAGGTGTTCCAGGACCCATCCAGGGGGAACATGAGGCGGGCACCCTCCTGGTCCGGAGCAGAGATCCTGTCCCTTCTCGAGCTGTGGGGTGAGGAGGAGACATTGCAGGATCTCCACTCCAAGCACTGCGACACTGAGATCTTTGAACACATGGCCGAGTCCCTGGCAGAGCGCGGACACCCACACCCCAGACCTTTGAACAGGTCCAGAGTAAGGTAAAGGAGCTCTGCCAGGGATACATCAAGGCCAAAGAGCGCAGCTCGTGCTCCGGGGCAGGACCCCACACCTGCCCATTACCAGGAGCTCCACCAGATCCTGGGGGGTGGGGAAATGTCTTCCTCACCCGTCATCATGGACTCTGGCCTTGAGACCCCCGTCATCACCCGGCCAGAGGTCATGGCGGCGGAGGAGGAGATGGAGACTGTCACCCTGTCCCTGGAGCTGGTACCTGTCAGCCAGGACATCTCCCAGGCCTTGTCTGATGCCAGGCAGAGATCTTCAGGTGAGTGCGCTCAGTGTGTCACACACACAAGGTGAGGGAGACAGGCACACAGGACGCAGGGTGTGAGCGTCGCTCGGGCTGGACATAGTGCTGTAGTCCGTGCACATGGAACAACGTGCAGCGTTAGTGTGCGCCACGCGAACTCAGCAGGCAGTCCTTGAGCATGGATGGGATCCTGCTGCCAAGCTAGGGGAGTGCCACACACAGCACACTGGCATGCCTGCACATGCGAGGCACCACCCCTTCCCACGGGCAGCGCTGCAAGCCGCAGGTGTGTGTGTGGACCCCAGGCAGAGTCAGGCTGCTCCTGGTTCCTCTGCTGCCCATGGGATCCCACTGTGGCCGGACACTTCCCTTGCCTGCTTGTTCGTGGGCTGGAGGTGGGGTGGGGGGGAGCGGGCAGCATGGTTCCCTGGGCACCTCAGGGCCCCTGTGAGGCAGGGCCTGCTGTGCAGCCCACACATGGCCTTACTCCCAAGACATCCCCCTCCTCTGGCCCGAGGACTGTTGGTCGCTGCTCAGAGGAGGGCACGGTCTCAGGGACAGCGTCTGCATGGATGACTCACCATCTCTTCCTCTTTGTGTTCTCCACAGCCAGACCAGTTGGGACTGAAGGGCGAGCCACCCCACCTGTGCCAGCCTGGGGGACCTGAAAACGCGCCAGGGTCCAGGAAGACCTCATACACCAGCATGTCAGCGTCCTGCGCAACATGCAGCAGACCCTGGTGCAGAAGATCCGCAAGGACACTGAGTGGCAGCACCGTGCCTGTGACCAGCTCATGCAGTGGTGGGATAGTATCTGTGCCGACCTTCCCATCCCCTTGTGGTACCCAGACCCACCCAACCCCAACTCCAACTTGGTCCCCGCACCTGAGGTGGCACATCTAGCTGCCCCTACACCACTCTGAGCCTCCCACCCCGACTTTTTTTAATGTAAGATAAATACAGGATTAATTTTTCTGGTAACTAAACAGGTGTTTTTATTGAGAGGTCATGGAAGGGGTAAAGGGAAAGGAAGTTACTCACCTTGTGCAGTAACGACAGTTCTTTGTGTCCCCGTGGGTGCTCCATTGTAAGTGTCGGGCTTGTCCTGGTGCTGCAGATTGGTGATCTTTTCAGCAGTAGTCTGCCGGACCGCGCATGCACGGCCATCTCGCACCATTTTTTGATCGTGCGCAGTCCGGCTCCCACCAGCTCCTCCTGAATGCCAAAGTCTGAAAAATATAAGCAGATACTCCAAAGCGGGGAGGAGGCGGGTTGTGGAGCACCCACGGGGACGCACATCTCGAAGAACCGTCGTTACTGCACAAGGTGAGTATTTTCCTCTTCGTTTGAGTAGTATCCCCGTGGGTGCTCCACTGTAGGTGACTTCACAGCAGTAGCCTGGTAAAGGAGACGGGATTCGGAGTTATCACCTCACCGCTGTAGAGAGAACAGTGGAGGCCACTGCTGCGTCAGTCATGAAAATATTGGAAAGTGCATAGTTTTGCAAACATGAAGTCGGAAGACCATGTGGCCGCCCGGCAAATGTCCTTGAGGGGAACTCCCTTGAGGAAAGCAGTGGAAGTTGCCATTGCCCTTGTTGAGTGGGCTCTAAGGGTGTGTGGAAGCGGCTTATTCCATAGTGAGTAACACTGTGCAATGCAGGAGACAGTTAATCTGGATATGCGTTGAACTGATAAAGGGAGACCCCTGGAATGGGCAGCTGTGGAAACTAATAGGCACCGAGATCTACGGAAGGTCTGTGTCCTATCAGTGTAAAACGCCAGTGCCCGATGAACGTCCAAGGTGTGTAGTTGAGCATGTTGTTCTGAGGAATGTGGCTTGGAGTAAAATGTAGGAAGGAGTCTGGGTTCATTTATATGAAACTCTGAGTTAACTTTAGGTAGAAATGTCAGTTGGGGGCGTAGTATGACTGAGGTGTAAATATTGTGTACAGAGATGTTGCCGAAAGAGCAGACAGTTCCCCAACCCTGCGTGCCGATGTTATTGCCAAGAGAAAAACAACCTTCATGGTTATGGAAGATAAATCACAAGTTGCCAAAGATTCAAATAGGGGCCTCATTAAGGTGTCCAGGACCAGCTCCAGATTCCAGGGGTCTGGAGGCTGTCTATGGCATGGAAAGAGATTAGCCAAGCCCTTCATGAATCTCTTTGTAATCAGGTCTGAAAAAATAGAATAGCCGTCCACAGAGTGTTGGAAGGCTCTGATTGTCGCTAGGTGGACCTTGAGAGAAGAGAATGCTAGCCCTGAATGCTTGAGGTAGAGAATATAGTCCAAAATGCACTGCAAAGGCAATGTGTTGGGGTCTAGGTTGTTGTCCAAACACCACGAGCAGAATCGACGCCATTTATGAAGGTAAGTGGTATGCGTGTTGAGTCTTCTGCTATGTAAAAGAACGTGTTTAATAGCCTGGGAACAACTCATCTCTGTTTGTTGGAACCAACTAGGAACCATGCCGTCAAGGAGAGGTGCTATGGTTGAGGATGTACCAAGTGCCTGTGGGCCTGCATTAGCAGATCACATCATCTGGGAAGGTGATACGGAGGATAAGACGACATGCGGAACAGGTAAGGGAACCACATCTGACGTGGCCAAAATGGTGCCACCAATATTACTCTGGCCCCATCCATGGCTATCTTTTCCAGAACTTTGGGAATGAGAGGAGTGGGAGGAAAGGCGTTCAGAAGGTGACGACTCCAGTCGAATAGGAGAGCATCTCCCCTGGACCCTGGTCCGATTCCTGCCCTCAAGCAATATTGAGGTCACTTTGCATTGTGATGTGTGGCGAAGAGATCTACGGATGGATACCCCCATCAGTGGAAAAGTGCTTGGAGCACGTCTGGGTGTAGTTCCCATTCATGATGTGCTATAAAATGCCTGCTGAGGGCATTGGCTGTGACATTGTCCTCACCAGGGAGGTACTCTGCCGTGATCACGACTTTGTGCTGGTTGCACCAGTTCCATAATCGTATTGCTTCCATACAAAGGGAATGGGACCGAGCCCCTCCCTGTCTGTTTATATAATATACTGTTGTCATATTGTTGGTGAGAACACGCACAACATGGCCATGAATAAGAGGGAGAAAATGTTTGTAGGCGTGGAAGATGGCCCTCAGTTCGAGGAAGTTGATGTGTTGTGAGGACTCCTGTGCAGACCAGTGGCCTTAAATCTGATGGTTCTGTAAATGGGTGCCCCAGCCAAGCAGGGATGCGTCGGTCGTGACCTGTATAGTTGGTTGAGGTCGGTGAAAGGGTACTCCACCCAACATATTGTCGGGGATGGTCCACCATGTTAACAATTCTTTGACATGATGAGACACCATTACCATCCTGTGAACATCGAGCCTGTTTGGCGTATACACTGTGGCTATCCAATGCTGAAGGCACCTTGTGTATGCCATGTATCCCATGAGTTGCAGACAGGTAAGTATAAGAGTTCTGGGACTAGTGGAGAGAACTTGCACGAGGTCTTGGATACTCTGGAATCTGTTTGTGGGTAAGTATGCGCGCACCGTGGTGGAATCGAGGCATGCACCTATGAATTCCAGGGATTGCTGCAGTGTCATGGATGACTTTGGAATGTTGATTATAAGTCTGAGTGCCTCGAATACTGCCCTCATTGTGTTGGTGGCGCGAAGTGCTTCATCAAACAAGGGGGCTCCGAGCAGACAATTGTCTAGGTAGGGAAATACAATGATTACTGACCGTTGTAAAAATGCTGCTACTACTGGGAGTGTCTTTGAGAAAACCCAAGGAGCCGAAGAAAGTCCAAATGGTAGAACTTTGTACTGGAAGTGCTTGGATCCCACTCAGAAGTGTAGGAAGCGTCCATGTGCCGGGTGGATAGTCACGTGAAAGTAAGCGTCCTGTAGGTCGAGGGATGCAAACCAATCTCCATAGTCAAATGCTGGGATGATAGTTGCTAAAGTCACCATCTTGAAGTGTTATTTGCGAAGGTACCAATTTAGTCGTATAAGGTCAAATATTGGCCTCCAGCCCCCTGATTTCTTCTGGGTCAGGAAATAGTAGGAGTAAAATTCTTTTCCTTTGAAGTCCTCTGGAACCCTCTCCACTGCCCTGATATCCATAAGATGAGTCACCTCTTGCCTGAGAAGAGACTCATGAGAGGGGTCCCTGAAAAGGGACGGGGAAGGAGGGGCAGGTGAAGGGAGTGAAATAAAGGGGATGCTGTAGTCTGATGTAATCAGCTGTAGGACCCATTGGTCCGTGGTGATGGAGGCCCATTGTTGTCGGAATGGCCTCAAATGATGGTGAAAAATATTGGTGGTATCGGGTTGGTAAGTGGTTAGTGGAGTGGTCTGCAAGCCCTCAACCGACACATCAAACCTGCTGTCTGGTGTTTTGCTGATTGGAGGTTTTGCTGATTTGCGGACGTCGTCTCTGCTGTTGTTGCCTAGGGCGCTGTTGGTTATACTGGGTATAATGAGGTGTCGCATATGAAAAGGGTGTCTGTTGTAAGATACATAGCGCTTTCGACGATAAGGCGGTATGTACGTGCCTAATGTCCTGTGAGTTGTCCTGTAGTCCTTACCAGAATGAAGGACCTGATCGGTCTTGTCTGCAAAAAGGCTGTGTCTGTCAAAGGGTAGATCTTCTACCTTGGACTGGAGGTCTTTTGGTACTGCTGCCATCTGCAGCCATGATGCCCTCCGCATGACCACCAATGTGGCTGTGGTTCGTGCCGCCGCATCTGCAGTATCAAGGGCAATGTGTAAGGCCGATCGGGAGGCCGTGTAACCTTCTTGTACCACAGCCTTAAGGACCTGGCGTTTACTGTCTGGTAAGTGCTCTAAGGGTGGTACTAGTTTTGAATAGTTGTCAAAATTATGATTGGCCAAGAGAGCCGCGTAGTTGGACATTCTTAAAGTTAAAGTGCCTGATGAATTGACCTTCCTTCCTAAAAGGTCTAAGTGTTTGCTGTCCTTGTCGCCGCTGTTGTTCTTGTATTGTGGGACTTTGGCTCTCTGTTGTGCTGCATCAACAATGAGAGAATTAGGCTGGGGATGAGTAAAAAGAAATTCCATCCCTTTAGCGGGGACAAAATACTTCTTGTCCGCTCTCTTATTTGTTGCTGGAGTTGAAGCTGGTGTTTGCCAGATATCATTGGCTACTTCCAAGATTGCGTCATCGAGCGGTAATGCCATCTTTGCCTTCTATTATGGTTGCAGATTTCTGAGCAAACAGTGCAGTTTTTGTGGAACTTCTGACAGTTGTATCTCTTGGCTGTCGGCGACTTTTAAACAGTTCCTGTAACTGTCACAGATCATCTGTAGGTGATCAATCACCAGGAAAGACTGCATCATCTGGTGAAGACAAGGATATATCTGCAGTAGAATGGCCGTGTGATTCTTCTTCTCTCTCTGAAAATTGTCCCTCCTCTGGTTCTGATTGGTGTGTAATTGTAGGCTCATTCCCAGTGGGAGTGGGAGGTCTCGTTCCCAAGGCGGTGGGAGAATTTGTTTTGTTATGCCTACCCTGAGTTCGATGATGTGCACGCGATTTCCTCAGACTATGCTCTGGAGAATATGAGTAGTGGCTGTCATAATAACTATGCCTGTATCAATGCTCATAATACCTTGGGGAGTATGTGTGTCCAGTCCTGTGTATGTCACGATGTCTGGAACCAGTGGAGAGATCTCGGTGACCGCAATCTGCCCCTTGAATGCGCTGGAGAGAGTGGTGAATATTGGTGCCGATGGTAGTAGCGTGGAGAGACCGAAGTGCGAACTGGTGAATAGTGACATGATCTCGAAGCTTGGTATGCTGGTGAGTATCCAGGATGAGGTGAGCGAACTGGAGATGGTGAAGGTGGTTCCGGTGAAAAAGAGGCATACTCAGGACTTGGTGATGGAGTAGGCAGTGCGCAAGTCTTCCAGCGTGCTTTAGTTGGTGCCGGAGAGTGTCACTGTGGTGACGACGTCGGTGTTGACATGGGTGATGGTGCCAGCTGCGCATTCTTATGAAATGCCGGTGCCGTTGCTAGGTGGCGTACCGGTGCCGGCTGTGCTGCTGGTGCCAGCTGTGGTGCTGGTGCCGTAGCAAGCGGTGCTGTGGGTGGAGCTGTCGGCGCCAACTGTGTCATCGGTGCCAGGGTAGGTACCGGGTCTCTGGGTGCCGGTCTGGTTTCTGCTCTAGATACCAGTGCCACCTGTGTCGTCAGTGCCGGACTGGGTGCCAACGAGCTTCAGGCTTGTTTCTGTTTGTCGGGCCGGTGGATAGGAGCCGTGCCCAAAGTGCCCGGCTTGTCTCCCGTGCTAACCCGTGTTGGAGGTAGGGAACGTGAGGGAGAAGGTCTCCTTTTTGTGAAGGTGGGCTTTGGTGAAGAAGGCCGACGTTTGGCGACTGTGAGATTCAGAAGGGCGTGAGGAGTTGGTTGGCAGCGGCTGAAGTGCCTTGTCAAAGAGAAGCATTTTCAGCCCCATTTTTCTGTCCTGCCTAGCTTGAGCCGTGAGCTTGGAGCAGTGAGGACATTTCTGAGGGATATGTCCCTCGCCCAGACACCTTATACGATAAGATTGTCCATCTGATGCGGGCATCAGCTTGCAGCATGTGCCGCATTTTTTGAAACCTGGCATGGCTCAAGTAGTAAACGGTGAAATATACATATATATTTTTTTAAACGAAGGTACGCAACTAGTAAAAACCCTAACTACGAACTATGCGTAAACTAACTAGCAACTATTAACTTTCAACTATTTACAATCTGGTTTGTCTCAATTCCTGACAGGATTGAACACAAGAGGGAGCTAACTCTGTCTGCAACCGAGGACGGTCAGGAGGAACTGGTGGGAGCCGGACCATGCACGATCAGAAAATGACGTGAATGGCACAAGACGGCCAATGCGCATGTGTGGTCTGGCAGACTACTGCTGAAAAGATCTCTGATCTGCGGTGCCGGGACAAGCCCGACACCTACAGTAGAGCACCCACGGGGACACTACTCGAAGAAGGGGTTGTTTTGGGAAGGGGATGGGGAAGTAAGTCGGGGCCCCTGTTGGAGAGGCCCTGGGGAGAGTTACTGGGGTCCTTCAGAGAACCTCTCCCTCAGGGCCTCCTGGATGCGCACCCCGGCCTGATGGGCCTGGCGGATGGCAGCTGTCTGTGGCTGCTTGAAGGCTCGCCCCTCGCAGCCAGCATCTGCCCCCCACCCCAGTAGGAAAGCTTCCCCCTTCCTCTCCACAATGTTGTGGGGGACACAACATGCTGTGACCACCTCGGGGATGTTGTGCTCCCCCACGTTGAGGGGGGTCAGCAGGCACCTCAACTGCATCTTGAGGCAGCCGAAGGCACACTCGACCTGGATCCTGGCCCGGTTCAGGTGGGCATTAAATTGGTCCCTGCTGGGGTCCAGGTGTCCGGTATAAGGCTTCATAAGCCATGGCATCGGGGGTAAGCCACATCCCCCACAATGCACAATGGAATCTGCACATCCCCAAAAGCTAGTTCATGGTGCAGGAAGTACGTGCCCGCCTCCAGCTTTCCATACAGGCTAGAGTTCTGAAACACATGGGCATCACGTACCCCATCCAACCACCCGACAAAAATATCTTTGAACTGTCCACGGTGGTCAACCAGGGCTTGCAGCACCATCGAGAAGTAGCTCTTCCTTTAATATACTGGGCTGCTTGATACTCTGGTGCGCAGATCGGTATGTGGGTCTGATCTATGGCTCCAGTGCAGTTCGGGAACCCCAGGCCAGCAAATCCAGCCACGATCAGGTCCTGGTCTCCCAGGTGGTTGACCCTCCACAGCAGGATCGAGTTGATGGCCCTCACAACCTGCAGAAGAAGACAAACACACAAAACAGAATGAGAGAGGGAGTGCCTGAGCCCTTGGGAGGTGCCCTCCCGCCCTCTCTTTCCCTCCCCCAAACTCCCCAAGAGCCACCTTCTATGAGGCCACCCCCCCCCCAGCAGCAAGGCTGTGTGAGGGCAGGATGGCACAACCCCTAGGGACAGGACTTCCCCCCCACCTCACTCTACCCCCGACAGCCCCAACCCCCCTTTCCCTAGGGTCCCCCTTTTCCAGGACTCCCCCCTCCCCTGCAGAGACTCCTCTTACCTCCAAGAGGAGGGCCCCGATGGTGGACTTCCCCACGCCAAACGGGTTGCCCACCGACTGGTAGCTGTCTGGGGTGGCAAGCGTCCAGATGGCGATTGCGACCTGCTTCTCCAGGAGGATGGCAGGCCGCAAGTGGGCATCGGATCTCCGGAGGGTGGGGGTGAGCCAGGCACAGAGCTCCAAAAAGGTGGCCTTCCACATGTGGAAGTTTTGCAGCCACTGCTGGTTGTCCCACTGCTCCATGACCAGCTGGTCCCACCAGTCCAAACTGGTGTTGAGCATTCAAAAACGCCTCTCCATTGTGGTGTGCGGTTGCCAGAGTGTAGCTCCCGCACCCAGGGAGAGAGTCCCAAGAATGAACTTGGGGTCGAGCTCAGTCAGGACCAGGAAGGCAGCTGGCACAAAGTGCTGCAAAAACTGCAGCATGGCCATGTGGGGCTATCACATGCCCAGGGGCAGCTCTGGTTCCATGGCACTAAAGAGAAAAGCTGTGGCATCCAAAAAAGCAGGGCAATCACAACAGGCACTGCGAGAGCTTTGCTGTCCCTTGACGAGGTAGGCAAGCATGCAGCAAAAGCAGAGAAATGGCTGTCCAGGAGGGTCCCTTTAAGCACATGTCTCTGCAGGGCTCCAGCACCAGCCCTCAGAAGCAATGGGTGACCTAAAGCCCTGGCTGAAGTGGTTCCGGGTGGCCTTATACGCAGGAGCACATCTAATCAGTCTGGACGCTCTCTTTCAAAAAAGCAGATCACTTTTTCAATGAGCTTTTGTGTGTGGATGCTCTCTTTTGGAAGAGCTTCTTTCAAAAGAAGCCTGCAGTCTAGATGTAGCCTAACTTCTCAAATATGTTTACATACAGGTTATGTTTTCCTCTATATTCTCTCAGTTTGCTCAACTTGATACTGCCGCCTGTACTTTAAGATATCTTGATAGAATGAATCCCGTTTTGCTCAGATTTCCTTACCTTCCTCCACTTCTACCATTTCCTTCCTACCCCCATCTCCACTTCTGTTCTCTCAATTTGTTTTAAAGTTGAAATTTACAATTTTTACAGAAATCTCCAAAACAAAGTAGTTGAAAACAGAAAACAAAGAGAAAACAAGGGAAACACTGTACTTTAAATAAAGCCAGTAAATTAATCATTTTAACCTGTCCAGAATGCAACAGCTGAAATCAGGGCTGCCAACAGGGAGGGAGCAGCTTCCCTGGGGCCTGGCAATTTAAAAGGTCCCAGAACTTCCAGCCACTGCTGCCACTACCTGAGCAGTGGTAGCAGTGAGAGCGCCAGGCCATTTAAATCGCTGCCCTGGGTAATATACACCAGATACCCCTGAAGGGTTGGCTGGAGATCACCCTTCCACCCAAGACATTCCTCCCACTTTCGGGGGCAAAGAGCCATGCCTCATCCCACCCTACCCAGCAGCATAGCAAGTCTCTACACAGCCCCGGCTGAAATTACTCCTTTCTTCAAGATATGGTCATCAAGCAACATAAATGCACACTATGCTTGTAATACTAACCACTGACTAAAATATGAAAGATGGGCTTTCCTTATTTCCATACTAGAATATTTACACAGAGTTGCTTGGGTCCTTGATTTTTATTTTACTCTCAACTATATAGTAGATATATTGTAAGCTTTTGCCAACAGATGGCTCCCTCCTTCACAAAATAAGATCCCTGTTGCTCGAGTTCTTAACTCCATTAATTGTTGGGTTTTTTTTCCATTTAAATCAGTGCTCTGGGGTAGGGCTGGGGGCTTCCCCAGGGAGAAAGACTACTCTAGCCCTCGCTTAGCACAGCAGCTTGGGGCCAGGTGAGATGCACCTTTTCAAGGCTACTGCAGCTCCAGTGGGCATAGCTTGGAGAGGATTGCATATCCCCTAGCTGGGGCAGGCCTAGGTTCATCTGCCCCTTGCGTTCCCCAGCCAGAATGAGGAATGGAGCAGTGCATAATGTTCTCTGGTCTCCTCATGCAGGGGAATGGTCAGCAATGTCCCTGTACAAATTGGAGTGGGGGGAGGGGGGGAGAGAAAAAGATGGGCTAAAGGGGCTGGGTAAGTTGGGCTGAAAGGGTGCCTAGAGAGTGGAAAACTTGGGATAGGTAAGTGTGAGACGGGGGAGGGGGTGCCCTCAGCCAGCCCCTTTCACCTGCCTGGTGATTGTGTCTCTTTTCTGTATGGTTTTATGAGAAGCAATCCCATTCTGAGCACATTCCATTTTCCTAGCACAGTCAGACCCTTACCTCGGTTGAAGTGATAAGAAGAAGCAGCATACTGAATTTGGTGGCTCTAGCTCTGATTGTTTATGAGGAATTCTTGAACAGACAGACGCATACAGAGATGCACTGACACAAAAATCTCTCAAGTATATAGAGATTTAATATAAAGTAATTTAGTAACTTAAGGCATTTTCCATTAATACAAATTTTGCAAATATTAATATGAATGTATCAATTTTTATTAAAAAAATAAAATAACTTGCTTATTCAAATGTCTAATCCTTTTTAGTTTAAAATTTTGTTTGCCTTATTTTGTGGAGTTATAAATAGCACCTTGGCACCATTTGCTTTTAATTGTAAGTTTGTCCCATGGGCCATATGCTTTATGAATATATGCTGTGTTGTATGTTGTGTGTGCATTTTTTTGCAACAAAAGTTAATTTTATACCTTTCTAAAAAAATTGTGCCATATTTTATACAGTACAGGCATAACCATGATCATATTAATTCCCATTTTTTGCAAAGTTCAAAGGGGTCTGCATTATAAAAATATGTACATATATTTCCACCTCAACAAAGAATGCATTTGGAAATGAAAATAATTTTATTCATCACAGTTTTGTTTATTTTTATGTTTTATTCAAAAGAAAAAAAGGAGGAGAAACCTCATCCTTAAGGTAAAAATAATAAAATATCGCTTTTTTGTTGGGTTTTTATAAATTCATACTTTTAAAAACAGCTATAAGAATGTTACATAAAAATATTTAAACATCAATTTAATCAAAGCTAATCAAACCATTTCAACAGATTTCCACATTTGACTCACAAACACAGCAAAGTGTCATAAATGTAATATCCTCAAAGTCTTTGCACAGACTTGAATTTAAAAATTATTTTGGTTTAATTTTATACACTTTTATGTTATGTTAAAAGGAAACAAAGGTTGTAAATATATGTGCTTCTAAACAGTTAACAAAACTGGATTTGTTATCACAAGTAAATTGACTCCATAAAGCCTTGTAATAATTCTGTTATTAAGTCTTGCTAAAAAACAGAGTGCTCATCAGGGAAAAGCAATAATATATTAGGGTATGTCTACACTACAAAGTTAATTTGAAATAACAGCCGTTATTTCGAATTAACTTTAATAGCGTCTACACATACAAACTGCTATTTTGAAATAAATTCGAAATAGTGGAGCCCTTATTTTGAATTTGGTAAACCTCATTCTACAAGGAATAACACCAAATTCATAATAGCTAATTCAAAATAAATGCTGTGTAGACACTTATTTTGAATTAGGGGGCCTCCAGCCCTTCCCAGTTCCCCCTGGTGGCCACTCTGGGCACAACCAGGAAAACTTGCCTGCTCCCCCGTAGCCCCGGAGCCCTTAAAGGGGCAGACTCTGGCCACTGGGCACGTGCAAGAGCCAGGCCTGCGAGCAGCCGCAGACCCTCAGCCAGTGGCCACACGATGGCAGCCAGTGGCAGCCAGCTGTCCCCCGCCCAGTCCCTCAGCACCCAGGGGCCAGCCAGGGGCCGTAGATGGCGTGTGCCCTCATGGACTAGTGCAGAGATCATGGACCTCATTGAGGTTTGGGGGGAAGCCCCTAACGTCCATGATCTCCGCACTAGGCGGAGGAACGCAGCTGTCTACGGCTGCATAGTGGCCACCATGGACAGGAAAGGCCACAGGCACACCCAAGAGCAGGTGCACCTGAAGGTGAAGGAGCTGCGGCAGGTGTATGCCAGGGCCACCAGGGGTGGCGCCGCAGCAGGGCCTGACACCTGCCTCTACTTCCCCGCCCTCGACCGACTCCTGTGGCGTGGGGTAGTCCGCACCAGCCCGGGAGGCAGCGAGCCAGGACGGGAGGGCCCTGACCCGGGCCCACCAGAGGGGCCACCACCAGCTGTCCCGGCACCAGAGTCGGCAGGGTCATCCAGGGAGGCCATACCAGGTAAGTGCCAGCACTGTCCCCTACCTGGGGGGAGGCGGAGAAGGAGACCAGGGACCGCGTGCGTGGGCCATGCCTCCCATGGATTACGCAGCCACCTGTGCACGTGCGAGCATGTGCCATGCCACCCTTAGGCAGGTGGCTCCAGCTGTGTGACACCCAGGGGCCATGGCCCAATAGGCACATGCGTGTGTGAAGAGACCTGACACGCTCCCGACCCCGGGCCGGGACCCAGCAGGACGCTCTCTCTTCACATGCCCCCTGTACACAGAGGCAGGGGACATCTCCCCCCGGCCCCAGCCACACTATACACGGCACAGGAGCATGGGTGCAGTCTTGGGGCAGCTCCCAGTCCCTGGGGAGAGCCAGACATCCTGACCATGGCCTCTGTGCAAGCACATCGGCTCTGACAGTGCAGGGCACGGTCGCCCTCACGTTGCGGGGAGGCTGGGCATCATCCACTGTGTCCCCAGGGAGAACTGACCACTTCTCTTCTTTCTCTACAGCTGCACCAGCTGCTCGTGCAGGGCGCACCATCCCACTCAGGACGTGCTCCCACACCCGCGGCCTCAGCAGGACCACCACTACGCGGCAGGGGTATCGGGACCAGCACCTGGGGGCCCTGCGAGCCCTGCACCGCACCATCCAGGCCTGGATGCAGGAGGACCTGCAGCTCCGCCGGGAGCAGCTTACTCAGGACCGAGCCATGAACGCAAACCTGCAGGCCCTGCTGCAGAGCATGCTGCCCCGTGCCAGTCCTGCGCCTGCTGCCCCCCCAGCTACTGTTCCTCCTCCCACTCCTGCCCCCCCCACCTCTTCCTCCTCAACCTCCACCTCAATCTCCACACCTCCACCTCAACCTCCGCACCCACCTCCCCATCCCCCTGGGGATGCCGAGGCCCCGTCCCCTGCCATGCTGGGAGGTGGTTGGCCCGGCGAGACCCCCAGCCCTGAGTGCTGAGCTTCCCCTCCCCCTTCTTCCCCCTTCCAGCTCCCTCCTCCCAGTTTTCCCCCTCCCCTCTCCCACCCTCTCTCCTGCCCTCTCCCGCCTCCTTTCCCTCATCTCCCCAGAGTTTCATTCCCCCTCCCCAGTTGTGTTGAATAAAGAGAGTTGTTATTTTTGAAAATACATGTCTTTTATTTGACATCAGGAAGGGGGGGCTAGGGAAGGGTAAGTGGAAGGATGAGAGGGAGGAATGGGGCACAAGCCCCCAGTGGGGCAGACCGGGGAGACTGTTAGCGCTCCTCAGGGTGGAAGGTCTCCCGGAGGGCCCCCTGGATCCTGACAGCCCCTCGATGGTGCTCCTGGATGGCAGCCTGCAGACAGTGCAGCCAGGCTGCTGGCAACATGTCCATAAGACACAGCAGAGTCCCCAGGACCAGGTCTGGTTCCATGTTGCAGAGTGTCGTGGTGTCCCGAATGAGGGCAAGCAGAACACTCTGAGACACAAATGTTTTGCTGTCCCTCAACGAGGTGGACCAGCAAGCAGAGAAACCTGAGAACTGTCTGTCTGGGATGGGGGGTCGGGTCCCTTTAAGCACAGCCCTCGGCTAGCCTGAGGCAGCAGCCCCACACACTAAGTCCGACCCTGATGCCCTTTTGGCACTGGTTCCGGCCAGCCTTACCTTCGATTCAAGGTCCACTCAATGTGGACACGGTATTTCGAATTAGAAGAATGCTATTTAGAATTAGTTTTTGTGTCTAGATGCGTTATTTCAATTTAGCTTATTTCGAATTAACTAATTTGAAATAAGTTAATTCGAAATAGCGCTGTAGTGTAGACATACCCCTAGTAACCCACATCACGTGATATGAATGTTTGTACAGCAATTGCAAATTATAGGTTGTGCTTTAAAGGACTTGATCCCTATTACATTGTAAACACACAAGTTAGTAAGTGTATTAAATCTGAGTTACTAAGAACAAGAAATGTAAACAATAAAAAAAAATTTTATTATGTTAACGAGCTAGCTGTTTAAGGATGCATCCTACAGACCAAACACACCAGAAGGTATCAGTATATAGTAGAGGAACTCCCAAACATCATGAAAAGAAAAAATGAAGTATTTTATAAATAAGCAATTGCCAATTTAATTACCCATGTATGGTAGACTGAGGTGTATTTGACCAATCAGCTAGAAATAACTGTCAGTTAAGTTAAACTTGGCTAAAGCAACTGTATTATTACTGTACAAAAAGTGGGGGAATGTAATAGGCAGAGAACCTGAAACATAATCCCTTGTGGCAGATGCCTGGTAAGAGGCCTAAGCTAAAGTATAATCAAAGCTTTGTTGATGTAAAGCAAAATCAGGCTGTGAGCTAGAGACAGGCCCTGGTCACAGAATCAGGCAAGAACAGGGCTGATATTGCAAAAACACACAGTTCTCGGCAGCAGAAAGCTAAGTGGAAAAGGTTCCCAATTTGGTCTCTTCAGAAGGGCACTACTCTTTTGCCATCATCAATTCCCTTCATCCTGGACTAGTTTCTTTATCGAAAGCAGCAGAGTCTGGAGGTCTCAATAAAGATGCACCTGGCCACTATTTCAGCTTTGCGTCACAGCTCAGGTAGTCAGTATTTGCTAATCCTGTGATTGGCTGCTTTCTCAAGGGGCAAGATAAATTGTTACCTCAAGACAGACAGACAATTCCCTCATAGGGATTTCAGCTTGGTGCTCTTGAGGCTGATGGGCCCTCCCTTGGAGCCCCTTTTCTCTATAACATTTTTAGAGAGAGAAAACTTATAAGGTCTATCCTCTATCAATTAGGGATGCAAGCAACTAGTCGCTCCCTTCCTCTCCCCCTCCCCCCGCTGTCTCTATCAGAAAGAGGCAGCAAGGGAGGGAGCACAAGTCAGTGCTGGGGGGAAGCTGGCTTAAAAACCAGTCCCCCCACCCCAGCACCATCTCCGCAGGGACAGGGGAGGCAAGGACCAACGGGGAAACTGGGTGAGTGGGAATTCAAACAGTCCTGCTTGCGCCGGTCCCACTGCTGCTCCTCTCCCTTTGGAATGTACAAGAGCTGCCTGCAACTCTTGTACATATCAAAGGAAGAGGCACAGAGGAGAACCCATGCCAGTGGGACTGCTTTGCTCCCCTCTGGCACAGGTTCCCACTGCCTCTCTCCCTTTGAAATATACAAGAACCGTAGACAGTTTCAAAGAGGCTCAGTGGGGTAGTGAGTGCTCCTCCCTCCCCCATCGAATACTCAATGAGCTGATTAATCGAAATTTAACATCACTACTATCAAGGAGACATGCACAGTGGTTGCTCCCCCCACACAAGTAACAATTATTTACAATGGGCTTGATAATTAACAAAATTGTTTTTATTAAGTATAAAAAGTAGGATTTAAGTGGTTGTAAGTGAAAACAGTCAGATCAGTTACTCAATTAAAATGAACAAAAAATGCTAGTAGTTCTAATCTACTAAAAAACTTGTCACATGCAAATTCTTAGCCTAAACAACTGTTCTTATCTCAAATAATGAACTTCAAGTAGAGTTCATCTTTACCTTGGCCTGGATCTACATCTTTTTCAAAGTTCTTCATTGTCAGGTATCCTCTTCAGGTGGGCCAGGTAGTTTCAAAGGCCAACGGAAGGCAAAGGACTGATGGCTTCCCATTGCTTAAATAGACTTTCCTGCAAGGTGGGAACCCTTTGTTCGGCACCCCTTTCCCCCATGGAAAAATACCAGGTTCATGATGGATCCCAGTGCCAGGGTCATGGTCACATCTCTTTCTAGGACCAACCACAGTTCGGGCTTACAGGACAAGCCCAAACATCCACAGGTTGTTGGTTTGAGTCCTGAGTCATTATGTTTCCAGAGCACCAGTAATGGCCCTCATCAGCACATTTAGAATTATAAACAGACCCACACTTCGTACTTCTAATGTCACATACAAGAATAACACATGCACAAAAATAGGATATACAGATTCAACAGATTGTAACCATAAATTGATGTTACATGACCTGTTTTGCATAAAGCATCTTTGAGTTATGCATAAGACAACTGGGGAAACCCAGGTTGGCACCTCTCAGTATCAGTGTTGCTATGAGTGATGCCCTGCTCTTGATGAAGAGGAGGATTAATCCTTCTTTTGATTTCTGGGGCATGCAGAAATCCATTTTATGGGTTCTCTTTTGAGGGCATGCAGGAACAATGTACAATCCCTTTAACATAAGAACATAAGAACGGCCGTACTGGGTCAGACCAAAGGTCCATCTAGCCCAGTATCCTGTCTGCCGACAGTGGCCAGCACTAGGTACCCCAGAGAGGGTGGACCGAAGACAATGATCAAGCGATTTGTCTCCTGCCATCCCTCTCCAGCCTCTGACAAACAGAGGCCAAGGACACCATTTTATCCCCTAACTAATAGCCTTTTATGGACCTAACCTCCATGAAATTATCTAGCTTCTCTTTAAACTCTATTATAGTCCTAGCCTCCTCTGGCAAGGAGTTCCACAGGCTGACTACACGCTGTGTGAAGAAGAAATTTCTTTTATTAGTTTTAAACCTGCTACCCATTAATTTCATTTGGTGTCCTCTAGTTCTTCTATTTAGGGAACTAATAAATAACTTTTCTTTATCGGCCCTCTCCACACCACTCATGATTTTATATACCTCTATTATATCCCCCCTCAGTCTCCTCTTTTCTAAACTGAAAAGTCCCAGTCGCTTTAACCTCTCCTCATATGGGACCCGTTCCAAACCCCTGATCATTTTAGTTGCCCTTTTCTGAACCCTTTCCAAGGCCAAAATATCTTTTTTGAGGTGAGGAGACCACATTTGTACACAGTATTCAAGATGTGGGCGTACCATAGCTTTACACAGGGGCAGTAAGATATGGCTGGCTCTATGACTGGTCAGAGCAGTGGGACTGTCCCCAGCTCCTGAAGTAGAGGATGCTCCTGCAGAGGATGTCTAGGGACAGTTAATTAAGACATTGGAAGAGGATCCCAGTGCTAAGGCAGTCTCTTAGCATATGTTAGCAGGTGTTGCTTTAAATTAAAAGGCAGTTTACTGCAATCTGTGTCCTTTTTTTATAGGAAAGACAGATAATTCACTGTGCCTTTGTGTTCCTTGCTAAGACACACCAAGCAGTGCATGTGTGGGTTACTGTTAGGAACAGCGACCTCACATGACAGGCAATGTTTCAAACCTATGGTATGGTGCTATGGTGCATAACTTTTGCTGAGCACCAAAAACTAACTAACTCTAATCTAAAGTATTGATGCTAATTGTTGGTAACTAATTACACTAGCGAAGACTGAATTACCAACTATGATGCAGCAGGAAAATATGGAGAAGAATCCAATACAGGGAGTTCCAACTCAAAATGCAGGTGCTAAGAAGAAACTGAGTGGACCTATGGCACTGCTGCTCTTTTATAGCCTTAGGATCATGAGCAGCAGCAAAAAACTAAACTAAAAAAAAAAATCTCTAGCCTACAGCATGCATATGGTGCCAATATCCCAGCGTGGAATACACTTCTGCATGCACTCAAAGAGCCAGTATTAACATTTTCCCATCACTTTGCACTCATAATTAAATACAATGAAGTCTGATGAGGCATTCAATTTTAGAAAGAGATCCTCAGACAATGAGTAAAACTTTAAAAAAAAAAACCCCACGGTTTTGTTCCTTGTCCCCACTCTCTAGCTTAATCTATCAAGCATAGCACCTACTAGGAAGGAAACAGAATTTTTAAAAGTTTATATTAACCACCTACCAAAATTCAAAAATGACAGCAAAGCTGTTTGAGGGAAGGAGATAGTGTGGGAGCTTAATTTCAGTGTGGGTGGGTAAAGCCTAATTTGTTAGCCAGAAATGGGAGGCAAGTAGCCTCAAATGATGCTGAAGTTAAGAGTAGGCTTTAAAGAAGGCAGTACATTTAAGGTCTAAAAAGTGTCCAGGCATATTGAGAATATTTAAGGGAAAACAAAAACAACCCTCCTCCCACCACCCCACACAAAAAGGAGAAATTTGGGCTTGTGCCTTTCATTAGGATTTATATAAAGAAAAACAAAACTAGTTAAAACATTTTCTGCTTCTTTTTTGCATTTAAGATTCAGCACTTATCTACAGGAAGACTATGGTGACTGGAGAAATAGGATCATCACAAGAGAAAGGAGGAGACTGAAAACTGAGCAGCAGAGAAGAAAAGGGATCTTTAACCACTATTTAAAAATTCCATTTACTTTTATAGTACCTATTTAAAAATCCAATTAGGTCTCTATTTAAGAGAGGGCTAAGTGTGGCTCTCACCACTACCTCTTGGCCCTGGGCTAGACATAATATTGAATACAAGGATTACATTCTGTGATACTACTAGCACTAGATTTTACATAGAGTGGGGGTGAAGCAAGTCAGTGCTGTGCGTCTCCGAGGCAGGATAGTGCAGAAGCACTGTGCACTGAAGTGGTACAATAAGGGTGGCTGCACTCCCCGGGAGATCTTGGAGGCACTGTGCCTGGCTTAGGCAGAAATAATAACAGGCAGACGCAGAATAGGAAGTGGTACAGCCACCACTGTAGTTCCAATGATAAAGATGTGATTTTACTAAGGCATTTATTACACCGTACTCCAAATAGGATGGCTGACTCTTCTGTCAGTATCACCTAATCCAGTGTTTCCCAAATGGTGTTCCGCAGAACCCTGCGGTTCCGCAAAGTGAAAATAAGGGTTCCGCGAGAAAATTCCATTACAACATTTTATGATTTACAAAAATAATAATTAATATGTAAGCATTTATGAATTTTATTGAAAACAATTTTCATTTGTGTTTGCCATGATAAGTGTCCCTGTGTAATGCCAGCTTAGTCATAGAGTGGGGATGAAAATGTCACTACTCAGTGCTGATGTCCATATATTAGACTGTTATTGGGGGTTCTGCAAAATTCTTTCGAGTTTAAAAGGGTTCTGTGGCCAAATAAAATTGGGAAACACTGACCTACTCCATTAGCTGTATTTTATGTTAGGCAACAAACATAATTGGCACTGAATTAGAGCCTGTGTCACAATGTTCAAAGAAAACCTTTGAGCTGTTTGTGAAGCGAATATTTTCAGAATAGCAACCCCCATCATTTAAAGTCAGCCAACACACCCTTCAGAGCACAAATGGAATCAAAATCTTCCTGGACTTCGGGTAGTCTTCAAATTTCTCATGATACCATCTGGGAAAAAAACCAAAGCTACTTATTGTAGAAAACTGCCAGGAAAAATCCTCCACCACATTTATAACAATATAAGTGGATTAATCTACAAAGAGACATCTCCAAGCCTCAGTCTATGTACAGAACTTCTGTTTTAAAAATTATCAGACCATCCTTATGAGATCAGAGTACTGACTACAAAAATTAAAACAAACCTATTATTGCCAACAATGGTGAAATCAAATGAAAGTTGTCTGTGTGGAACCAGAGCAAGTAGGTGGCCCATCATAAAAAGTGGATAATGTACCATGTGTGCCCAGATTCCATTACAAGATAGATACAAAATATCCATTGTGGGTGATGAAAGCTAAGTGGGTAGATTTTAGAGGCACAGCAAAAAACAGCATGTGGAAAGACTGACAGGTTAGAATAATACTATATTACTCTAGTCTAAACTAGGAGATAAGGTCAAGTTTATTAAGGTTGATTTCTTACAACTTAATTTTGTAAAATTGAAGGTCCAGGTCCCCAGTGTGTGCAAGGATGCCAAGTAGTTTGAAAAGTAGTATGTGCTCACCCATGGCAGCACAGGGAGCCCTGTTCCTAGCACATTATCTGGGGGGGACCCCAAAAATGGTGCTCCCCCACCCTCCCTGACTCCACCTGTTGCCAATATAGTGCGAGTGGCTCGGGACCCTGATATCCCACCCCACTGCCCCTTCCCCTGCTGCTGCAAACTCAGAGCTGAATGGCAGCAGGGAATCCATCTGCTCCACTCCGGACCAAGGCTTCAGGCTTCCTGACCACTGGGGAGCTGGAAGCAACTGGGGATCCTCCATCAGTCTCCATTTGCCAGGAGGCTGACTGCATGCTGATGTGAGGATGCAGTGGGAGCAGATGTGAAGAGAGGAGAACTCAGACAAAAAGTTGACAAAGGAGCCAAACTGGTGTGTGTGTGTGTCAGGGGGAGGAGGGGCAAGGAGAAGCTCCAGGTAGGCCAGCAAGGAGCGCAGGGAAGGGGCTGGAGAGGAGAGCCTGTGCTGCATCCACTAGGTTGCAGTAGATGGGGAGTGAGCTGGGCGGGGACCTGCCGTGCATAAGCCCACTGCCATCATGCCATTGGTACCATTATAAATCCATTATTCCAGGAATTATAGAATTCCTTAAGAGGAAGGGAAACTGTCAAGCCACCCTTTTGATCTATCCTCCACACCTAATTAATCAGCTTTACAACTAGATGTGTTTAACTCTTTTCTATGTTCTAGAACAGCCGTGGCCAACCTGTAGCTCATGAGCCGCATGCAGCTCTTGCCCCCAAAAGTGCAGCTCCCGAAGCCACTCCTGCACCCCCCCCCAAACGGCCCCCGCCTCCTGCTGGCTCCCCCAGCTTCCCTGTGCTTACCAGGTCGGAGCTGCGGGGTTTTAAAAATAGCACCAAAGATGGCGGCTGTCTTAAAGGGGCAGCCTCTTAAAAAAAAATAATTTTTTTGGGTTGTTTTTGCTTGACAATCCTGTTCTGGGGGGCTTTTTTTGCTTGACAATTCTGGTGCAGCTCTTCGCATTTTTTCTGCCGCTGTTTTGGCTCTCTTTTTGTTAAATGGGTTGGCCGCCTCTGGTCTAGAAATATTTTTACACCATAGAATTTGAGATTCAATAGTAAATGACTTAGAGGAAAAAGTGAAGAAGAGAAGAATAAAATTTAAAAATGTCAAAAACTTACTGATGATGTTGATGTGCCCTGGAACCAAGGATACAAAGTGTGCATATGGCAAAAGCAACACTTTCAATGGTGCAGCTGGCAAGAGCAAATCCAAACCATTCAAGGACCTCTCCAAAAAAGTTAGCTCCAGTTACATATTCAAACAACCCTCCTAAAGAACATAACACACTATTATCACTGTGTACTAGAAAAGTTATAATGGAACCATAACTCAGTAATGTTTCCATCAGAAACAACTGGCTAGGTTTCCTTTATAACCACATTTGTGGGGAGATAATTACTTGTTTACTAGGTTTCTACACTATGAATGGGCTTATTTTGGGGTAAACAGATCTGAAATCTCAATTTTCTTAAATTACTAAAGTATGGACAAAATAAGTTAAGTAGTTTCAGGAAGCACTTTTGTGCTTACACATACCACTATTTTAAACTAAAAAAGGCTGACTGTTCATCCATAAAAAAGTATTTTCATATGTAAAAACTTCTAAAATGGTTGAATTATTCATATTTGTGTGTGCACTGGAGTCTTGATTCCTCTTATTTTAGTGAGACTATTCCCTGTAGTAATAAGAGCAGGAAATGGCCTAAGTTTTTCCCCTCTAAGGCTAACAAGCATATCTACATTCATAATGGTGCAACATATGATAAAGTCTTAGAGATATCAGTTATGATGATACAGTGGCTCTTATGATGGAGAATGAAAAGCCTACTGAAATATATTTATGCAAGTAAATGTATGAGGATGATCAAGGACTTCAAAGCACCTATAATAATTTACCATGTGACTTTGCAAGCGATCATACAAAATATCTTGAGTGCCTAGGACAAGCTATGTCATTGCTATTCTAATAGTTATAAAAAATTATGCAACACTTGGCTGATTCCATAAAAACCATAAATTCTACTACAAAATGCAGTTTTTCCTTTCTATTCTTGCAGTTGTATAATTGCAGAGTTACTAGTGTATTCTACAGGAATTATTTCACAATGGGAAATATTTTTCCCCAGCTGACAGTGATTTTTATGTAACCCGGCCTTAACAAAATGGACTGCCCCCTTAAGGGCAAAGATGCCTGGGGCCAGTCACCCCTGTTAAATTATCAGACCCAGCTGGAAAGAAATCAGGCTCTCCCTGGGCTGAAGATGGACTACAGGAGGGTGTTTGGTTTCTGTGATTAGCCCTCAAGCATGAGAAACTGCTGGGTATTAGCAGCTTATTACACTGTGTAGTCATTGGGAAAAAAATAGCAAATGTATGGTTTGCATGTATAAAGGCACTTATTCATATGCAGAGGTCATTTTCTCAATATCCATGTTCCTAGTACCTAGGTTTCAAAATTTGACACCAAGATTATAAGAAACCCAGGGCACATGCCTCCAAAGCAGTGGCTAATCTGGTCATGGAATCCCACAAGTTCAACTAACTGCTTCCAAGTTTTGAAATATATGAGAACTAGAATTTATTAGAACTAGGAAGTGTGATAATTCTATTTACAAAATGATAGTATTGAATGATAAGCTTTTTTGGATAGTGCCATACTGTTTTCAAAGAATCATTTAAACATAATAAAAATTTAATTTCTATTACGAATATTTAGTTCTAGGTATTTTACTCAAACCACAGAATTCATTTGCATAAAGTTTGGCTAAAAAACCTCACTAGGAATACAAACCAAACAATCTCAGAAGAAGAGTCAACTTTACTGTTTTAACTGAGACACCTAATAAAACAGACAAGATATTAAATAGTCCCAAATTGTATTTCACAGCTGTGTAAGCCCATTTCGAAAGTCAACTCTTCACTACTGGGAATTATAAGTAAAACAAATCAAAGGGTTCCAGTGTCCATATTCATTTAGAGGCACACTGACTCAGATAGCTCCACTGTGTTCAGTAAGAATCCTCAGATGAGCAAAAGCTATTAAGTTTAAGGAAGTGAAAAGTCAGGGACAAAATTTTAACAATTTAAGTATGAAAAATAAAACTGGTATCAGAAAACTACAAGAGATGCGTAAATGCTGTGCTTGACATTTGACAAAAATTCTTACATTACATTTTGGTTTAAAGTTGTTGATTTTATTTAGGTAAATATATTTGTAAAAATAGCCTCCTTCCACAGAAATTAACCTCTTTATGTTTATTGTTTCATAGTAAACCTACAATCAAATCTTGTGTGGGTGCTTTTTTATTCACAATTGTCAACATTAGTGGGTAATCTCAAAATTAAAGAAGGAAAAACTGCAAAATATTTGCAAAGGATGGTTGCAAAATTCAGTGGAAAAGGACTGAGAGAAAGCTGTGTGTAAGACAAGTATCTCAAAAAACTGCAGCACAAAGTATTAACAGGTCTTATTCCAGGACTAGATCCCACAAAAAGTAGCCTTCTACTCTCAGGCAATTGCACAGATAAGTGTTTGTCAGACAGTTTCTCTTTGTTTAGAGTAATAAGCCAATCTCTTGTTTCAGGAAATACATTGGAAAATTCTTACCGTTGGATTCCTTTTCCTGATACATGCTAACACTTTTAAATACAACAGAACCAAGTTGAAACATTGTTTTGCAATTTTAAATTCCTGAACTTTTTACTTACCTCTTGGTATTTTGTAGCCCGTTTCCCCTGGTTTTCTCAGATTTCTGAGAATGTGATCAGAAGAGATATTAATTGCCATGCCACCCAGCCATCCTGCAAAACCTAAAGAAAAACAGTCAAAGTAATAATATTAAAATATAGGACCAAACACACCTATTTTAATAGAACTACGATTTAAACACATAACTCTAAAATATAAGCAGTATTATACCTCTATATGAACCTGTAATTCCATCAAGCAGTTCTAGTGACTAAAGCAATGGCTCCAGTCCTAGAAAGAATCAACCGTAGGATTGGTTGATATGAAATAGGGATGTTAAGAGGCAGATAATTTGATAATCATGTAGCCAATAAAAAGGCTATTGAATCAACTACACAATTAGTCAATAAGGGAAGTTAAGCCCCCCCCGCGGCTCTGCAGTATAAACATAGTAAGAGTTGGGCAGCCTACCTGGTTCTTACTACATTTAAAACTGCAGAGCTACAGTGGGGGTAGGTCCCAGGCAAGCCAGGACCCCCACAGACAGGGGGTGCTGCCAGAGCATCCTCTGTTTGCAGCCAGCCCAGGTTGCTGCGAACAGGGGCTACTCTATGGGATGTAGAGCAACCTCTGCCCACAGCGAGCCTAGGCCTGCTGTGAACAGAGGCTGCTTCACGGTGGCCTCCCCGTCCCACCCCACTGCTGCCTCTGATAAGAGGCAGCAGCATGGGGGCAGGGTGGGACACAAGCAAAACCAAGGAGATGGTGCTGGGGGAGGAGGGGAAGCTCCTGCTCCCCCCCCCCCCCCGGCCACCTCTGATACAGAGGCAGCAAGGAGTGGGGTGGGGGGGAGGAGAATGCGAGCAGCTGACTAGTTTAACAGATAAGCCTAGGATTATTAATTAGTCGACTACTTGCTTATATCTCTACTATGAAAGCAAGGACAGAATGCTTTCTTCTTATCACTACCTTAGATTTAATTTATACCTTTAATATTATACATATGTTCTCACACCCACAATGTGTAACTGAACTGCTAAAACAAACATCCAAAAATAAGTTAAAGATCACCATTAAGGTGGCACACTTTAACCTTCTCTCTCTCATTGGACATGTTCCTGAATCTTCCACAGCAGATTCACCATTCTAGTTGTAACACAAAAGTTAGTACCGTGGATCTTGCTGCAGGCTAGCACAGAAATGTACATCCATAAGGTCCCCAATTCTGCAATTATATATGCACCCTTAATTAGGTGTGAGTAGCCTCATTATCTATACTGTTCCTGCATCAAACTTCTTTGATCACTTTCTACAGATACAGCTTGTGGATCAGGGGTGGGTAGTAATTTTTAATGGGGGGGAGGGGGGGGCCCACTCCAAGATTTTGCCAAGTGGTCAAGGGCTGCATTTCTACCAAGGGTGTGCAGGGTCTGGGACAGAGGTTGGGTGCAGAATGGAGGTTGGGGTAGAGGAATGGGGTGCAGGAGGAGATATTGTAGAGAAGAGTTTTAAAACGTAATAATATCCTGTAATGTATACATGGGAGAATATATGAATGCAGTATAATGGTTAGTTAAGCAACTATAACTCTGCCAACCACCCTTCTATGGCTAGCAGGAAGGAACAGTCTTTCAGGCCATTGCTAGAGATGCATCAAGCAGATGGTTTGCGTCTGTATCTTATATCAAGGCAGAAAGATATCAGAAGAATCCCCGCGATTCAGCATGATCACACTGTTACTCCTAGGGATAACCAGAATATAGGTTTTGGTGTAAAAGATATAACAACTAATTTTTGTACTAACAAAAGTCAATATTAGATTGTATACCTTACAAAGGCAATTATATCCCTATGCCTACATGACGCAATTATGTAGTCCTTAAGGCAGGGGTGTGTGTGAGAATGGAAAAGAAATGTGAGTGTTGGGAGAGGGAGAGGGAGAGGGAGAGAGAGAGAAAACTCGAAGGTTACCTCAGAGTCTAATGGCCAAATGAAGAGTTAAAAGACTCGGGAGCATCAAGACACTATCTAATGGGCTCTGGGTAAAAGACTGGTGGTGAACAGATAAAAAGCCTTGAAGTTAAAGGCAAGCACCCCTAACTAATATAGAAAACATGAAATGCTGATAATAAAAAAACCAACAAACAGATGTTACACTAACTGATTATGACTGATTAGAAGCTAAGAGTGCACAACACATAGAACTCAATGGAAGAAAAGTGCTATAAAAGATGGGGTGTCTTGCATGGGTCTTCGGGTTTCGTCTTGTCAAGTTTGGAGCACCAGTCCGGACTGGAAGAAGCCCTGCTCCCCATTTCCTCATATCAAATCACCTGGCCAGTGACTGGATGTGAACAACAGACTGGTAACTATAATATCAACAAGGCGCGGTGTGTGTGCATGTGGGTATAAGTGCACTATATGCATGCGCTAGAATAATGTAAGTGTGGCATTTTGCCTTATCCTCCTAAAAAAGATCCAGTGTGATTATTTAAAGTATAACAGTGTGGGGTCTGAGGGGGAGTTTAGGTAAAGGAGGGGATTGTGATTTGGGGCAGAGGTTGGGGTGCAGAGTCCAAAAGGGTGCAGGAGATGATTCTGGCCTGGGATGCAGGGTTTGGGAGGCAGTTATGACCTGGGGGAAAGGGGTACAGAGGGTTTGGGGTGGTGGCCTGGGGCAGGTAGTTGAGGGCGAAAAGGGGTAGATACCAGAGGCAGGCTCTGGCTGGGAGTTGTTTATCTAAGCAGCCACTAGTCAGCAGCCCTGCAGGAATCTGAAGGCTGCAGTTGCAAGCTGCTCCACATGACTCTGCTCTGGGTAGGGAGGGAGGGAGGGAGGGAGTGAGGAGGCTTCATTGGCTGCCCCTGCTGTCAGCAACATTTCTCAGCTCCTACTGGCTGGTAACTGGCCAATGGGAACTGAGAGACTTTGCTGGGGGTGGGAGGGGAGAGCACAAAGCCTCTCTTCTCACTCGCAGCATAGATCAGCCATATTTAAGGCAGCGGCACTCAGCGAGGCAGCTGCGAGCCAGATCTAGGGGCTTGGCATGGCCAGATCCGGCCTGCTAACTGTTCCTTGCCCACCCCTGTTGTAGACATTCCCATTTTCCCACATTTACTTGACTTCAATGAGACTTCTCTCATGATTATAGAATCATAGAATCCTAGGGCTGGAAGAGACCTCAGGAGGTCATCAAGTCCAGCCCCCTGCCCAAAGCAGAACCAATCCCAACTAAATCAACCTAGCCAGGGTTTTGTCAAGCTGAGACTTAAAAACCTCAAAGGGATAGAGATTCCACCACCTCCCTAGGTAACCCATTGCAGTATTTCACCACCCTCCTAGGGAAATAGTTTTTCCTAATATCCAACCTAAACCTCCCCCACTGTAACTTGAGTCCATTGCTCCTTGTTCTGCCAGCTGCCTCTCCCCGTCCTCAGGCTTCTATCAAATCCCCTCTCACTCTTCTCTTCTGCAGACTAAATAAAAGTGCCCAGCTTAAAGCTGGGCACTACATTTGCCTTTAAACCTAAGCATGAGCAGGTTTGCAGAATCAGGGCCTAACGGAAACAGAAACTCAGCCACAGAGTTTGAGTGCTGACTGTTGTCCAGCTAGGATGGGAAGCTTTTGAGTAAAGCGTAAAGGCTTTACGAGCACATTTGAAGGCAGAATTCTCTAGATTAGTAGGTTTATCATCCTGGTTGATAGATCACAGATGAAAAGGTTGTTCATATTAAATAGATAATTAAGAACATTAATTATTCTAGACTCACCTGCTGCTATCTGTTCCAACAAACCTGTTCCTCTTGGTTTTGATATTAAGCCATGAAATTGCATGCAAATGCTGACCTTTCCAAATGAGTGTGAGTGTGTGGGGTGGGTGTGTGCGGGTGGCTTTCAGGCTTAAATGTGGTGTCTGTCTTGGAGGAAGGGGTCAAGCATAGGTGGGGCCAGAGGCAGAGAGTATGGGTGAGGTGCTGGGGGAAGAGACTGAGTGGGGCCAGGTTTTGGGGCAGATCAGGAAGCAGAGCCACAGTCTAGGTTGCGGGGAAACTGCCAGCATTCATGTCAACCTTCCTAAATTCCCTCCTAGCTGATTCTACAAGAAAGGGTCATTTGGCAAAGCAGGAAAAGAAAATGGTATGCTAGAGACTCAAATGGAGACCCACAAGAGCAGCAAGCACAACATTAAGATCCAAGAGAGGAATTACTTCTTTCATTGGTGGAAAGAGAATGACCTCTCTCAAAAGTCTAACTACTTGGAGCTGGGAAATACCGATTTGGAGACGAAACACTGAAATCACTGCTAAGCTGGCCCTCAATTAGAGACAGACCTGATTTAAAAAGTAACAGGTCATTAAAATAATGCATGCTTGCAAACAGGGGCTGTTAAAAGGGAGTTTGGAGAGGGAGTTCTCCAGATAAAGGAGGAAGCTAATACAGGACCCTTGAGGGAAGTGGCTGTCTGTAGTGTGTGTTTGGGGTTTTCTTGCTGTGTGCTGAGCTTGTGTTTGGCTGTTTAGTTTGTTTTCTTCTCCTTCTCCCCCCCCCCCCCCCCAGTGTGTGCTGTGGCTGGCAGGTGGAAGCTGTGAGCTTCTAATCAGGGTTTGAAATCTAGAAGCCTCTGCTCATTGGTTGAGCCTTAATCAGGGGGAGGGGCTATCAGGCAGTCCAGGGCTTTCTAAAGGAGTGAGTCAGTGACCAGGGGCTGTTAACAAGGAGTTTGGAGAGGGAGCTGGGGAGTGGAAAGGGGGTGAGATACACTCACCATTCTTTAAAATCTTTTCACTACACTCCTGCTCTTCAAGGAGGCATTTAATAACCTCTCAGAAGGAAGGCAGGTATGGATGGTGATAGGTCTGCTGTTGTTACCTGCACAGCATGTGCCATGTTTGTCTTCCTCCCGGAAGAAAGAAGGGATTTCATCTGCACTAAGTGCAAGCTAGTCACCATTTTGGAAGAAAAATTAGAGGACGTGAGGCCCAAGTATTGACCCTACGTTCTATCTGGGTATGTCTACACTGCCACCCTAGTTCGAACTAGGGTGGATAATGTAGGCATTCGAACTTGCAAATGAAGCCCGGGATTTAAATATCCCGGGCTTCATTTGCATGTTCCCGGGCGGGCGCCATTTTTAAATGCCCGTAGTTCGAACTACCTGCCCGCGGCTACACGCGGCACGGACTAGGTAGTTCGAATTAAAGCTCCAAATTCGAACTACCGTTAAGCCTCCTTGCAGGAAGCTTAACGGTAGTTCGAATTTGGAGCTTTAATTCGAACTACCTAGTCCGTGCCGCGTGTAGCCGCGGGCAGGTAGTTCGAACTACGGGCATTTAAAAATGGCGCCCGCCCGGGAACATGCAAATGAAGCCCGGGATATTTAAATCCCGGGCTTCATTTGCAAGTTCGAATGCCTACATTAGCCACCCTAGTTCGAACTAGGGTGGCAGGGTAGACATACCCTCAGAGAGGATGAAGACTTCCTCGATAGAAGGCAGCGTTTAATCCTGCAGGCACAGCGGGCTGAAGAGCCAGTCAGGGCAGTACAGGACAAGGAAGAAAACTGGCAGCATGTAACCTCAAGATGGAGAAGAAGGCCAGCTCAGGTATCCCCCATTCCTGTAGAAGTAACCATCCGCTATCAGGCTCTCTCCACAGGCACTGCGGTGGGGAATGCTTTAGCAGGGACTTCTCAGGGAAGAAATCAGAAGGGAACACCATCTACTGGAAGGCATGGGATGCATAGTCCTAGGGATGGGGGTTCCACAACCACCACCCCCAAAAGAAGACGATGGGTGGTGGTGGTCGGGGACTCCCTCCTAAGAGGGACTGAGTCATCCATCTGCTGTCCAGACCTGCAATCTCGAGAAGTTTGCTGCTTACTGGGAGCTCGCGTTCAGGATGTGACCGAGAGTCTTCCAAAAGTGATTAAACCTTTGGATCGCTGCCCCTTCCTGCTTCTCCATGTAGGAACTAACAATACGGCCAAGAATGACCTTGAGCGTGTCACAGCAGATTATGTAGGGCTGGGAAGAAGGATCAAGGAATTTGAAGCATAAGTGGTGTTCTCGTCCATCCTTCCTGTTGAAGGAAAAGGTCTGGGCTGGGATCGTCAAATTGAGGAAATAAATGCGTGGTTGTGCGGGTGCTGTCGGAAAGAGGGCTTTGGTTTCTTTGACCATGGGACTCTGTTCCGGGCACAAGGATTGTTAAGAAGAGATGGGATCCACCTAACCAAGAGAGGAAAGAGCATCTTCGCGGGAAGGCTTGCAAACCTAGTGAGGAGGGCTTTAAACTAGGTTTGTTGGGGGACCGTGACCAAAACCCTGTGGAAAGTGAGGAAGTCAGACACTGGGAATAATCACAAAAAGGAATGAGCAACCAAGGAGGACCCCTGATACAGATGAAGAAGGTAGGGCGATCAACTGGTTATCTAAGGTGTTTGTACACAAATGCGAGAAGCCTGGGAAACAAACAGGAAGAATTAGAAGCCCTAGCCCAGTCAAAGAACTATGATTTGATTGGAATAACAGAGACTTGGAGGGATGACTCGCATGACTGGAGCACTGTCGTGGAAGGGTATAAACTGTTCAGGAAGAACAGTCAGGGGAGAAAAGGAGGAGGAGTTGCATTGTATGTAAGAGAGCAGTATGATTGCTCGGAACTCCAGTATTTAGAGGGAGAAAAGACTGAGAGTCTATGGGTTAAGTTTAGAGGTGGAAGCAACAGGGGTGATGTTGTGGTTGGTGTCTGCTATAGACCACCGGATCAGGTGGATGAGGTAGACAAGGCTTTCTTTGGACAACTGAGAAAAGCTTCCAAATCTCAGGCTCTGGTTCTCATGGGGCACTTTAATCACCCTGATATCTGTTAGGAGACCAATACACCAGTACACAGACAATCCAGGAAGTTTTTGGAGAAAGTTGGGGATAACTTCTTGGTACAAGTGCTGAAGGAACTGACCAGGGGCCATGCGCAGCTTGACCTGCTGCTCACAAACAGGGAGGATTTAGTAGGGGAAGTAGAGGTGAGTGCAACCTGGGAAACAGTGATCATGAGATGGTAGATTTCAGGATCCTGACCAAAGGAAGAAAGGAGAGTAGCAAAATACACACCCTGGACTTCAGAAAAGCAGACTTTGACTCCCTCAGAGAACTGGTGGGTGGGATTCCCTGGGATGCTTACATGAAGGGGAAAGGAGTTCAGGAGAGCTGGCAGTATTTTCAAGAAGCATTAGAAAGGCACAGGAAGAAACCATCCCGATGCACAGCAAGAAAAGCAAATATGGTAGGCGACCAGATTGGCTTACCGGGGACATCCTTGGTGAGCTTAAACACAAAAAGGAAGCTTACAAGAAGTGGAAACTTTGACAGATGACCAGGGAGGAGTATAAATATATTGCTCGAGAATGCAGGGGAGATATCAGGAAGGCGAAAGCACAATTGGAATTGCAGCCTGCAAGGGATGTGAAGGATAACAAGAAAGGTTTCTACAGGCATGTTAGCAATAAGAGGGTGATCAGAGAGGCTGTGGGGCCCTTACTGGATGAGGGAGGTAACCTAGTGACAGATGATGTGGGAAAAGCTGAAGTACTCAATGCTTTCTTTGTCTCTGTTTTCACGGACATGGTCAGCTCCCAGACAAATGCACTAGGCAACGCAGTATGGAAAGAAGGTAGACAGCCCTTGGTGGGGGAAAGAACAGGTTAGGAAATATTTATAAAAGCTAAACATACACAAATCCATGGGCCCAAATTTAATGCATCTGAGGGTACTGAGGGAGTTGGCAAATGTCATTGCGGAGCATTTGGCCATTATCTTTGAAAAGTTGTGAAGATCGGAAGAGATCCCGGATGACTGGAAAAAGGCAAATGTAGTGCCCATCTTTAAAAAAGGGAAGAAGGACAATCCAGGAAACTACAGACCAGTCAGCCTTACCTCAGTCCCCAGAAAAATCATGGAGGGGATCCTCAAGGAATCCATTTTGAAGCACTTGGAAGAGGGGAAAGTGATCATGAATAGTCAACATGGATTCATGAAGGGCAAGTGATGCCTGACCAATCTGATTAGCTTCTATGATGAGGTAACGGGCTCTGTGGATATGGGAAAGTCGGTAAATGTGATATACTTTAGCAAAGCTTTTGATACTGTGTCCCACAATATTCTTGCCAGCAAGTTAAGGAAATATGGATTGGATAAATGGACTGTAAGATGGAAAGAAAGCTGGCTAGACTGTCGGGCCCAACGGGTAGTCATCAACGGCTTGATGTCAGGTTGGAGGTCGGTTTCTAGTGGAGTGCCCCAAGGATCTGTTGTTGGACCAGTTTTGTTCAACATCTTTATTAATGACCTGGATGAGGGGATGAATTGCACCCTCAGCAAGTTCGCAGATGACACTTAGCTAGGGGGAGAAGTAGATACTCTGGACCCTCTCCCTGCCCTCCAGTGTGACGTGGACAGATTAGAGGATTGGGCCAAAAGAAATCTGATGAGGTTCAACAAGCGTCCTTTACTTGGGACGGAAGAATCCCAACCATTGTTACAGGCTGGGAACCGAATGGCTAAGTAGCAGTTCTGCAGAAAAGGATCTGGGGATTAAGGTGGATGAGAAGCCGGATATGAGTCAGCATGCCCTTGTAGCCAAGAAGGCTAATGGCATATTAGGGTGCATTAGAAGAAGCATTACCAGCAGATCCAGAGAAGTGATTATTCCCCTTTATTCAGCTCTGGTGAGGCCACCTCTGGAGTATTGTGTCCAGTTCTGTGCCCCCCACTATAGAAAGGATGTGGATGCATTGGAGAGGGTCCAACAGAGGGCAACCAAAATGATTAGGAGGCTGGAGCACATGACCCATGAGGAGAGACTAAGGGATTTGGGTTTGTTTAATCTGCAGAAGAGAAAAGCAAGGGGGGATTTGACAGCAGCCTTCAACTTTCTGAAGGGAGGTTCCAAAGAGGATGGAGAAAGGCTGTTCACAGTAGTGACGGATGGCAGAACAAGGAGCAATGATCTCAAGTTACAGTGGGAGAGACCTAGGTTGGATATTAGGAAAAACTATTTTCACTAGGAGGGTGGTGGAGCACTGAAATGGGTTACCTAGAGAGGTGGTAGAATCTCCATCCCTAGAGGTTTTTAAGTCTTGGCTTGACAAAGCCCTGGCTGGGTTGATTTAGTTGGGATTAGTCCTGCCTTGGGCAGGGGGCTGGACTTGATGACCTCCTGAGGTCTCTTCCAGCTCTATGATTCTGTCTTATGTGGACACTGTTTATGTGAAAAGAAGATTATTCCCCCTGTATGGTAACAGAGGTTCTTACAGATGTGGTGTTCTAGGGATGTTCCATTCTAGTGCAGTAGCACGTCCCGCGCCTGGGCTTGGAAATCTTTGGTAGCAGTGCCTGCTAGTTACATAGGCATACCGCCTCATTTCAGGCCTTGAGGTGTCTTTATAGCACTATGCAGTCCAAATCCCTCAGCTCCTTCTCTACTTCAGCATCTAGTTTGAACTCTGAAGCAGAGGGGAGGAGGGTAGGTAGTGGGGCACCCATAAGGACACACGTTTTGAAGAATCTCTGTTACTACACCTGGATGACTAATCTTCTCTTGTCATCTGAAGAAGCGGTTTGTGCCCACGAAAGCTGATGATACCATCTACATGTTTTGTTAGTCTTTAAGGTGCTACTAGACTATTCATTGTTTTTTTTTTTAAATTTAATCTTCTCTTTTGCTTATAATAGTGTCCCTATGGGTGCTCTACTATAGGTCAACTCAGATCTGTTCATTCCACCTAATGGATATAGTTCAGTGTTCCCCCACTCCTTTCTTTTCCTTGTTTAAAGTCAGACTATTCTTCCAGAGCAATGCAGCACTGCACTGCAAATGATGCAGAGGTCAGATTCACAAAAGGACTTAGGTGTCTAAAAATCAGAATCAGGCCCAACTGTAATTCACAAAACTGTCATTTAGCTACCATTGAGTCCTGCAGATGCCTACCTTCTCTCACAGTACGGCTAGACTACACAGTTTTTCCGGGATACCAGAGGTATCCCAGAAGAACTGTTCCGCGTCCAGGGAACACAGTTCTGCTTTTTTTGCGGAAGAGCAAATTTGCTCTTTCAGAAGCCCCTGTATTCCTTGTTTCACAAGGAATAAGCGGGCTTCCGAAAGAGGGTTTTTTCTGACATTTGGCCCAGGTTATATGGGCCAAATGTTGGGAAAGCCTCTTCCAACAAAAGAATTGGAAAAAGCTACACAAAATGCGGAGTGCATTTTGCATAACTTTTTCAGAAAAATTGATGTAGTCCAGACATAGCCTCAGTGACTAATTTCACTAGTAAAAAGTCTCTAGTTGCCTATGTTTCTGCCTCTGCACAAAAATACAGCAGACCCACACTAAGTATCTAGGTGCCAAAGCTGCAGAGCAATGCATGAATCAAGGTAAAATAGGCAAGTTAGGTGTTTCTCCACCTACGTGATTAGACAGACCACTGAAGGAGAGCTTATTTAATAGCAAAGAAATGAAATAGCAAGTGATATAAAATAAAATTAGAAACAAGTAGTCACATAAAATAAAATCATAATATGCTTTCTAGAACCTCAACTAATGAGCCATTCACTTATCTCTACAAAATAGCTTACCCCAGGTTTTTTCCCCAGTGTTTTTGAAAATTTCAGCTGAGGGGCTTCCTCATAAGCTCAAGCCTAGTAGTGACTTGTATTCACCTACAAAAGGAATAACTGGAGGTTCATCTGCACCTCCATATATAATTTCAAAAGTCTATTGTCTTATCCTTTAACAGGATAACCCATACTACTTCTCTTTTTAACCTGCAACCTCCACACTTAGCATGCATTTTGCCCATACTATGAAGGAGCATCCATTGTAAACTACAGAATCTTTCATCAGCCAGAGAGAAATAAACATTGCTTCCACTTGTCTGACAGGTATGCAAATCACCTTTCAGTGACATGTCTTAACTCAGACCTAAAGAACATTAATTTTGGTACATATGCAACTTCACATATCACCAATACATACATCTCAAAATGATTATGATAACTAGTGTGATACAGGTTTTTTTTATTAGAGTCCTTACATGGTATATTTGGCATATTAGTAGATAAATGGCTTGTGCAGAGGGGTCTCTGTAACCCCTATGTAACTCTGTACCCTCTCAGCTATTCTGTTGTGACGTTTCCTCAGTACCTCTTTTTGAAGCTGTTCCACTATAGATAAATACCTTTAAAAAAATAACTGGGCCAGGCAAAGAGTAAAAACACTCAAGCCAGAAAATGATTATATAGACATGTTAGAGCAGTGTTTCCCAATTTTATTTGGCCATGGAACCCTTTTCAGCTTTTCAAGGAACCCCTAGGTTTGTCAAGCAAAAAACAAAAAAACAAAACAAAAACAAAAAACACACCACCACCAATACATGAAAATCACATTCTTTCCCCAAGATCCCACCCCTTTGAGGCCCCATCCTCTGTTCCCCTCCTCTCTATCGCTTGCTATCCCCAGCCCTTATACACTCTCACTGGGTTGAGACAGGAGGTGCAGGCTCTGGAGTGGGAATGAGGGATTTGGGTGTAGGAAAGGGTGAGACTTGCAAGCTCTGGGAGGGAAGCAACTGTTCCCCTCTGCCCCCACCTCGCTACACCTGTGCATTGCCAGGGAGGAAGGGGAAACAAGTGTGCTGCCTCTTTAAGAAGCTGGTTAGCCAGCACTCTCTTTCAGAGGGGGTAGGGGAGTGCCGGCTCCTTGCAGCACCCCTACTTCTGCTTCGCAGAACCCTAGAGTTCCGCAGAGCACCAATGGGGAAACACTGTGTTAGAGCACTCATCCAGGAGATTGAAGACACAGGATCCAGTCTTCTTGCTCGAATGACTCTCTGCAACCCAGGCTTAGATGCTTATCTCTGTGACAGGGGCAGGGCTTAACACATAACCCAGGAGTAGACAACCTATGGCCCGGGAGCCAGATATGGCTCTTCTGGAGCCCCAACTCGGCCCCCTTTGCTCCTCCCATAGCAAGGAGCCAGTGCTGGTGCTACAGCCTTACAGGCCCCAGCATGATCAGAACATCAGCACCAGCATCCTGCAGGAGGAAAGAAGCCCTGAGCCCCTCCTCCCCATCTGGTGTGCAGGGAACAAACAAGAGCAAAAAGTATCTTGGTGCACTGCTCTTTTCCTTCCCTCGCATGCAGGAAATAAGCAGCCAAAATGGCTCCATGAACACTGGCCTTTTTCATCCCATAGAGGTTTTCCCTGCAAATCCTTCCTGGAGGCTTCCGGGGTATGGGAGTAGCAGGAGGCATCTTACATGGTGCCTGCCATGCTGCGCAAAAACAAGAGCTTCCTCCGCCTTCAATTCCCAGACCCCAACATCTTCAATCACGCCCCCAACCACACACCCCCTGCCCTCTGGCCGCTCCAGCCTCCCAGCCTGCTGGCCAAAATCCCCCCTGCCCCAACATCCTCTGCTCCCTGACCAAAATCCATCCCCCAGCCAGTATTCCCACCGTGCCTAGGCACCTCTTGGCCAATCATCCAGCCCCCGCCTGCTCCCTGGCCAGGCAGCCTTCCCCCAGCCTGCTCCTGCCCCCCCCCCCCCACCAGGCCTTGCCCCCATCCTACACTCCACCTCCTCCCATCCAGATCCTGCACTCCTATCCGTATCCCCTTCTCTGGCAGCCCTGTCCCACACACTTAACCCCTCATTTTTGGCCCCACCCCAGCACTTAGGATGGCCCACAAAATCCACTATGGAACCCCAGAAGACTAAATCTGACCTGAGGCCTTGAACCTCAGTCCTCCCTGCTCCTCTCCGCCCCCCCCCCCAATGGGTCTGCAGTGCCAGGGGAGTGAGGTACTTCGGGCGGGGGGGGGGGGGGAGGGGGAGGCGGTAGGAAGGAGACATGACATCAATGAGGGTTGGGGGAGTTCTGGGAGGGGGTGGTTTTTTTTTTTGGGCTTCTCACTTGTGTGGGCCCCAACTGATTTTTCTGTGGGTCAGTGGCCTCCAACTCAAAAAAGTTCCCCACTCTTGCCATAAATCAAGACAACATTGAAACCTTTTGTGTTGGATACAATATTTTACTTGATTCAAAAATGAAACATAGCCAACCAGCCCTCAATTAGGGCCCAGCCCCCATCTGGCCACAGCATCATAACATTCATGCACCCCCCTCCCCCCCAACCCTGAGGCCATAAGAACAGCCATACTGGGTCAGACCAAAGGTTCATCTAGCCCAGTAGCCTGTCTGCTGATAGTGGCCAGCGCCAGGTGCTCCAGAGGGGGTGGACTGAAGACAATGATCAAGCGATTTGTCTCATGCCATTGTCAGCCGACGGTCAGGGCAGTGCGGGGTGTGTGTGTGCGAGCATTATACACCCGAGTCTTCAACTGCTAGGACCGGCGTCCCTTCGCAGTGGGTGGCCTAGGGAAGGCCGACGGATGCTCCAAAGGATCTGTCCCATGGAGGTGACACAATCCAAATGCCCAGCTCTTACTGTGTCTGCCCCTATGACTGGCTGGAGTTCTTTTAATTGTGTTTGGTTCTGTTACAGCAAAAGGAGGAGTCAGGTTAAAGCTTAAACAGTTACAGGTTTATTAAAGGGGCTTATAAAAGCATGTGGTTACAATGGCTATTGCTCTACTTTAACTGCTCGCAAATTCAGATCTTAAAATGGTTACAGAGGAAAAAGGAGATAGAAAATAATGGTACCAAGTGACAGCTTAAAGAGCTCTATTCTATGCATGCACTAAAACAAAAGGACACATACGGGTACAATTTTTACCTCCTTCTGCATCTCTCGATTCTAGCGTGTCAGGCCAGGATCGGTCTCTCAATTCCTCGGAAAGACGAATACGAGGTGGGCATCCCCATAGAACCTCGGGAGGCAATTACCTAACCCGACCAGTATTCATGCAGTAAGATATTCTGTGTGTCTTATTTTCTATCCCTTTCTTAATAATTCCTAGCATCCTATTTGCCTTTTTGACTGCCGCTGCACACTGTGTGGAAGTTTTCAGAGAACTATCCATGATAACTCCAAGATCTTTCCTGATTTGCTGTAGCCAAATTAGCCCCCCCATCATACTGTACATGTAGTTGGGGTTATTTTTTTCCCCCTGATGTGCATTACTTTACACTTATCCACATTAAATTTCGTTTGCCATTTTGTTGCCCAATCACTCAGTTTGGTGAGATTTCTTGAAGTTCTTCACAGTCTGCTTCTGTCTTGACTATCTTAAACAGTTTAGTATCATCTGCAAACTTTACCACCTCACTGCTTACCCCTTTCTCCAGATCATTTATGAATAAGTTGAACAGGATTGGTCCCAGGACTGACCCTTGGGGGACACCACTAGTTACCCACCGTACACTTGAATCCCTTGCCCTGAGCCCCTCAAACCCCCACATCCTTCTCATAACTCCTGCACCTCCACACACCCCAACTTTGTGTCCTGAGTCCATCAGGCTCCAATCTCCTGCCCTGAGCCCCTCCTACACCCCAACCCAGATTCCTGCACCCCCACATCACCAGCCCCCTACCATAAGATTTACAGAAGACTGCCTGAATGTGTTCATATCTAGTCAAATCCAACTTCATGATGTAAACTTCAAAGAAATGTGTGAAGAGATGCAGCAGAAGTCCCATTAAATAAAGTCTGAGTATAATGTTTTATTTATACTATTATCAATCATGTCAGTTATCAATAATGTTACATTGTATATTTTCAGTTATGCAAATGAACATTCTTATACGGCTCTTTGTTGACCACTTCTTCTGAATTTTAATGTAGTTTGGATCTTTGGTTTGAAAAGGTTGCCGATCCAACATAGCCAATTGGAGCTGCCAAAAACAGAGGTTATCTTAGGCAAAGACAGGAGCAGGCATACTAAGCAATTGAGTCCTATCTCTCCCTAGTTTTCATATAGAAGGCTTAGCACCTAATTCAGGCTGTGTCAGTCTCAATGATTTTCTAGGTGCATCAAGGCTAGGCATGTCAATGCTCAGTGCCTTCACATGTTTCTTTGTGAACCTAGTTCAGAAGACCATTTCCAAATGAGCTTTTTCCAGTGATCTATAGGTTAAGGCCAGCAGGAACCATTGTGATCTAGACTAGGTCCATACTATAATCCTCCACTGGTATAAATATGTCACTCAAGGGTGTGTGAAAAATCCACACACCTGCATGACACAGATATACTGACCTAACTCGTGCTGTGAACAATGCTATGTCAATGGGAGGGCTCCTTTTGTTAACATAACTACTGCCTCTCCAGGAGGTGGATTAACTACACTCGCTCACACACTGACACAAATGGACAAATCAGCTCAGAGTCTCCCCTCCTAGATAGTACAGACTACAGCATTTCCCTGAGTTAATTCCTGTTTGGATGTAATAGTGTAATCCATTAACCAATAAGCAAAAGCTTATAGGTTAATGTTATCGACTACATGCATTTCTCCCCCCCTCCCCAGTACATTTTTTAGCAGGCTGGCCAGCAACCTGGCTCAGTCCTGGCTTGCAATGGGCCCAGGACCTACTGTACCTCTGCTGAGGCTCTGCATTTAAAAAGTGTATGAAGAGCTAGGCTGTCAGGCAGCCCGGATCAGTTCTGGCTCATGACTGACACTCTGCCCCGGACAGAGGCTGCTGCCACCCCGTGCTACTGCCTCTGTATCAGAGGCAGCAGCATGGGCGACAGACAAGCGGTCCATGAGAGGTGCTGGTTTTTAAACTGGCTCCCCTCACAGACCAGCTCCCACCTGGATTCCCACACTGCTGCCTCTAATACTGCTGGCCCCACCCCCAGTACTACAGAGTAGTTGACTAACCAATAAGAATTCATGAGGTTACTTCATTATTCAATTAACTGATATTTAACATCCTTAGACTAGATAATATCTTTTAGAAAAAAAACCCCAACCAATTCTGCTTTTAAAATTGCCAGGGATGGAGACATTACCACAACCTTTGGAAAATTATTCCAATAGTCAGTTACCCTCAATGTTAAAAGTGTGCCTTATTTTAAGCCTGAATCTGTCTAACTTCCAGAACCTGTCTCTGCTAGAACGAAGAGCTCTGTCTAATTTTTGTTCCCCATATAAGTACTTAGATGGAAAGGGATGCCTTAACCTTCTCTGTTAAACTACACAGATTCTGTTTTGTTTCTCAGTATAAAGCATTTCCCAATCCTTTAATCATTCTCCTGACTCTCCTCCAAACCTTTGCCAATCCTCTCATTTTTTAATTGAGGACAACAGAATTCAATGCTGTATTTTGATACCACTCATACTAGAGCAAACACAGAAGTAATATAACCTTTCTACTCTGACCCAATATGCCTCAGATCTACATTTAAGGACAAAGTGCACAGGAGCTCCTATTACTCTATATCTTCCACGCCCCCCAAATCTTTTTCAGAGTCACTGCTTTCCTGGATAGAATCCCTCATCCCGTAAATATGGCCTACATTTTTTGTTCCTAGATTTAGGACCTTACATATGTTTCAATACAGCAAAATGTAAGTAGGGTCTGAATCAATGCTTCTATTACAGCCAGCTGGAATGGGAAAGATACTGGGTGTATTTATGTAAATACAGTTTGCCCCTGCTTTGCTTAGGCCTGCTAGATAGTCAACTGTTCCAATGGTGTTTTATTCCTTGTAACCAGTTTGGCTGTTGTGAGGTCCCAAATTGTGATCGTACTAAATCCAGGAATTGAGAGATATGATCACTAATGCTTGCAGTTATTGGGAGAATCTGATAAAGGCAGCAGCAGGGGGTGGAGGAGAGGGGACTAGTAGACTAGACTAGTCTTTAGCATCCTCAGGTGAAAGTGCTGCAGGGAGCACAGGGGCACAGCTGCAGGGGAAATTCCATCGACACAATTCACAGTTGAAACACAATGAATAAGCCTACATTTATATTGAGACATGCAATTAGCCAACTATTAATCCATTTAATGTATTCCATGTTCATTTTCTTCTAGCTTCGTAACCAAGTCAAGCACATTACAGAAATCAAAGGATACCACATCAACACTATTACCTTTAGTAACGAAACTTATAGTCTCATTAATAAAATGGTATTATTTGTGTCTGCTTTCCATAATCCCATAATGGCTGACTTTAATTTTAATGATTTCCTTTAACTCGGTGTTAACCCGAACCTTTTTCAGCCATTCCTTTTTTTGCTGAGGACCAAGTTCACATTAATAGATACACAATTGCTCAGACAGCACACCAGAAGAGAAAAACCAAAACTCAAAGATGGAAGTGAGGAGGAAAAAAAAAAAAAAAAAAAAAGATTAAATTACCTCCATTGTATTACAGTAAGCATATCTAACAAAAAAGGCCAGATCATTGGATTCTCCTATGACAACTATAATTATGTTCATTTTTATAAGGTTTATGAGAATCAGTTTTGCTTTTGGTACTCTAACATGCTTTTATTCAACTTACCTACAATGAAACAAGGACTGGTCAGCCAGCCAGAAGGATATTCTGCATAATTACTTAAACTCCGGCCTTGCAAATATCCATTACCGATACAAAATATAAGTGCTAATGCAAAAGGAATGAATGGTGTTGGCTTTCCTCCACGAATCAAGAAAGGAAAAATGAGTGCCCTAGAACAAGTAGGAAAAGAAACAGTTTTAAGTTTCCAAGTAACTATTCTTACAACAACCAGGTAGCACATGTGTTTTAAGGGTCCAAACCTACAATCTTTGTGCTCACAAAACTCCCTCAGAGTTTTGCCTAAGATTGTAAAGGAGTAAAGTGCTAAAGCATGGACAAAACAAACATGAATTTTCCTATTTACTATGTTTGGGCTGCATGATCAGGTCCAAACAGGTAAATTTAATCTTTACCAAACAACCTTATTTTAGTAAGTTCTTTATGGATGATAAATAAAAACTAATATTCAATACATTTTAGTTTTATGGCAAACTTGTTATATTTAAGTTGGACGTGGACTGCCAACACTCTGGTCATCTGAAGAAGTGTGTTGTGCCCATGAAAGCTCATGACACTATCTACACGTTTTGTTAGTTTTCAAATTGCTACTAGACTATTTGTTGTTTAAGTTTTTCCTGTTACAGACTAACTCGGCTTCCCCTCTGAAGCTGTTATATTTAGTAAAGCTATTTAGCTTCTTACTTGGAAAAGAACTACATGCAGCTGGTCTCTAAGTTTCAACTCACATTATGTGCTACATAAGATAGGGGGAAGCAATATGAAGAAGGCTATTTCTCTTAACTTTAAGGGACCTCAACAGGTTGCCTCTGGAAAGCTGATTTAGCAGATGCATCTTCTAATTCCTGTTTTGTTTTGTCACTGTCTTCTCATGAAGTATTCAACCTCTGAAAAAATCAGTTCCTCTTAAGGTCTTTAACTGAGCCTCAAACAAACAAAAAAAACCCCACCACACATACAAACCCCCCCTCCCACCCCCAAATCATCAATCATTACAAGAATGACTACTTGGCCTCAATTGCTAACAGGTTTTGTAGGAAATAAGGGCATTGCACACCTCCACTTGCATTCCATCTGTGAAAATGTGGAAAACTGTTTAAACAACATTCCAGAAAAACATTAAATACTATGTGACGTCTTGATTATGTGCCATGTTCATATAACCAACTTCTGATCCCAAAAATATTTTATTGTCAAATTATGTAGTCATAGTTGTTAAAAGGGCACTCCTGAAATCTATTTGGCATGGATACAAAAGCAACAGGCCTGGGGGGAACATATTCAGGTTTTACAAGAGCAGGTAACCATCACTCCCTTCTCAGAACTAGTATGAAAACCTGGGGTACTGGTTCCTCAGTGCTGTGATCCACAGAGCCACACTCCCTGCTCAAGTGAAATGTATCCTGCTTTCTCAAATGTTTTTACATACTGGTATGTTTTCCTTTATATCCATTTTCAGTTTGCTAAACTTGCTGCTGCTGCTACCTGTATCCTAAGACAACTGTAAGGGTGCATCTACACAGAACTGTTATTTCAAAATAATGCGAGTGTCTACACAGCAATTCCATTATTTCAAAATAAGCCATCTGTTATTTTGAAATCTGTAAACCTCATTCCACAAGGAATAACACCCATTTCAAAATGGCTGTGTGTCAATGTGACCAGCTGGAGTTATTTCAAAATAAGGGGCCTCCAGGAAATCACACAGGTGCCCTGCTGGCCACTCCATCCACGCTCATCAGGACTCTATTGTTCCTCTCTCCCCCACAGCCTTAAAGTTGCAGGGTAAAGGGCTTGTGGCAGGAAGCGAGCACTGAGCCTCCAGCCACACTGCTGCTGCCGCCACCACCAGTCCTAGGGCCATCATGACTGACCCACGAGATCCCCACTTCTCCAAGGGAGCACTTGGATGGCTCTCAGGAGCCTGCCAGGCACTGCAAGAGGCACATGCTGTCCTGGTCTGGGGTGGAGATCCTGACCCTCATTGAGGTTTGGGGCGAGGAGAAAACCTCCAGGATCTCTGCACCAGACAATGTAAGCCAACATCTAGGGCTGCATCACCAACAGCCTGGCCACAAAAGGCCACATTCAGACCCAGAAGCAGGTTCAGATGAAAGTTAAGGAACTCCACCAGGCCTATTCCAGGGAGGGGAGCACAGCTCCCACTCTGGAGCAGAACCCTACTCTTGCCTCTATTACCAAGACCTGCACCACATCCTGCCGCCCCTCGACTCATGACTGGAGACACCTGTTGTCGCCCATCCAGGGGAAGAGCTGGTCATGGGGAGGAGGAGGATGACACTGACATGGCCAGCACATGTACCCCACAGCCTGGATGTGTCCCAGGTATCCTCTGAGGCCGGGGAAGGATCACTGAGTAACCTCAGTTACCTGACACAAACAAGATGGAGGTCACAGGCAGCGAGGCACTGAGGTGGGCTCCACGCTCGGCCTGATGATCGCGCTGCAGTCCATGCATACGTAATGCCAGTCTGGGCCACGCAGCCCCAGGATGCTGCACCAGAGCACCCCTGGGCTCTTGCTCACAGGGTACGGAGAGGCCACTGTGACGGCACATCGAGACTCCCAACCCTGGACCCTGTCCGCAGCCAGATGTGACTTCGCCAGTCAGTAGACTAGAGAGGGTTTATTGCTTCTCAGAGATACAGTAGAGTCCTGATTATCCGACCTAAATGGGACCGACAGGTGGTCGGATTACCGGGACTCTACTGTAGCCTGGCCCCATCCCTGCCTGGCCCTGGTCCCTTCCCTCCCTGCAGATCCCAGGCACCCGGCCCCGCTCGCTACCCTGTCACTCTCCTGGAGCCGCTGATGCCGCTCCTGCTGGTGCCGCTTCATCCCAGGGAGCTGCAGGCATCAGCGGCTCCAGGAGAGAGATGGGGCAGCGAGCGGGGCCATTCTCCCTCCCCGCGCCCTGGAGCCGCTGATGCCACTCCTGCCAGCGCCGCTTTGTCCCCGGGAGCTGCAGGGTCGGATAAAGCGGAGTGTCAGATTACCGAAGGACGGATAATCCGGACTCCACTGTACAACACAGTCCAGGTTCGATGTGGACATCGGAATAAGGAGCAGGTAGCCTTAGACCCCTTGGGGTAGGGGTACATGGGCCCCTGATCCCACAGTACTCGATTTAGTCTCTTCTCTTCATGTTTGCTCAGCCAAGATTGCCCCTTCTCAAAACCACACCCCTTCCTTTGTTTAAAACCCTTTCCCTGGCCAGGTGAGAAGCTGCTGGCCATTACCTATGTGTGTGTGTTCAGAGATGACTCCCCTCCCCACACTGGGCAGTACTTACAGAGACTAGTAGGGGTCAGCCACAACACACACAGCAACCAGCGAATGCCCAACCAACCAGAGTGGACCGAGGGCCCCCAAGAGTAGACAGCATCCCCCAGAGCGTACAGCACACCGGCCACTCTTCTGGCATCATACAGCATGAGGGAGCACGTGATACATTTTGAGGATTCAGAAGTTTCCTAATAGTTCAGAAATTTGCCCTTCAAGACGACGCCACCTTCCCCCATCCCCAATACCAGGCAAGTCTTCTCTATTTCTGTAGCGAGGCCAGCCCGCGACACGCCAAGGGGCAAGGACGGGACTGCGCTTGTCACGCTCAGGAGGGACTGAGCCCCGAGCCCTGCTACCCCGCGGACGCTCACGAGCCCAGCAGCCCCCTGGGGTTGCGGAGCCCGGCTGGCCCAAAGGACAAGCCGCGAGGCGCCGCGCCGGTACCTGTGCACGTAGTGTCCGATGAAGAGCGCCAGCAGGACCCGGTTGGGCCACTCGGAGACTCGGGCCGCGTCGCTGAAGAGGCTCAGCCCCAGCGGGACCAGTAGCGAGGGCAGCTCCTGGAGCATCCAAGCCAGGCGGACAGGCAGGGGGCAGCCGAAGCGGCGCGAGGAGTAGCGCCCGTAGGGCGCCGGCACGAAGCGCAGCACCAGCGCGGAGACCCCACCCATGCCTATCAGCCCATAGGACAGGTTCTGCAGCAGCTGCCGCTCCTCCGGCCCCGACAGCAGCGGCCACAGCCCGCGCAACGCCACCATGCCCAGGCGCGCTCAGCCCTCCACGGCCGCAGCCCAGTGCGCGAGCAGCGACAGTTGGATCCAGCCTCGCGGCGCTAACGACCAAACCGCATGGGAAAGTTGCCACGGCTTCGCGGCAGCGAACTAGCCAATCAGGATGAGAGGAGCGGGGCTAACAATCCTGCGTCCTTACCTGCCCTCTCCTCACACACACACCAGCTGCCACGTGAGGTGGGGGGGGCGCACACCCACCACCTGCCACATGAGGGGGGGGCACACACCCACCAGCTGCCACGTGAGGTGGTGGGGGGGGCGCACACCCACCAGCTGCCACATGGGGGGGGGGGGGGAGGACGCACACACCCACCAGCTGCCACGTGAGGGGGGCGCGGCCGTCGGCGGCTCTGACGCAACGGGTCCTCCACTTTTGACTGCAGGAGTCACGTGCCCGACTGATTGCTTGGAGAGGCGGGGCTGTCTGTTGTTCCGATCAAAAATGAGAGCTCGGCGGAGCCCCTACGCTGTTTCGTCCTGAAAGCGGCACACAGGTGCCCGGTACAGAGCCTGCCCCGACACGCGCAAGCCCCAAGCTATGAACCGATGGCTCTCAAGTGACACACAGATGCTAGGAAGACCCCGAGTCATTAAGACAACGGCGAATCCCTCTGCTGGCTGGCTCGGCGAAGGAGGCCGCTAGAACAGTTGTGTTTGTGCTGCGGGCGCGTAATCTGACAGCCCTGGGGGGGCTTTCCATGCGGTGCAGTCAGCTAGCAAGGACCCCGCGCAAGCGCGAAGGCCCGCGAGTCCGGGTACTGCGCGCCGCGTGACAGGAGGAGTAACGGCCGCCCTTGGGGCCCGAGCGAATAACGTCGCGGGAGTAGCTGCCGGCTTCGTGCGGCTCGTGGGCGCGATGGGCCGCAGGCAGCGCAACCGCCAGAGGCAGCAGCAGCAGCAGCAGCAGCAGCGCCGCGAGCGGGGAGGCGGCGGGGACGGGTCGGGCGGGGACCAAGCGGTGAGCAGCGTTGGGGTGGGGTGGGCCGAGTCGATGGGCCGCGCGCCTGTTGTTGTCCCGCGCGCATAGACTGCTCGGCCCCTCGGGGCTCCCGCCTCCTCGTCAGCGCCCCGCGCAGGAGGCCCGGGGGCGGTACGGGCCTGTCTGCGCCCCCGCCCTGTGCTGTGTCTGACCCCCTGGCCGCCGCCTCTTGCAGGGCTGGGAAGGCGGCTACCCCGAAATCGTTCAAGGAGAACGCGCTGTTCGAGCGCTACTACCGGGAGCTGCGGATCGTGCCCGAGGGCGAGTGGGAGCCGTTCATGGCGGCGCTGAGGGAGCCGCTGCCCGCCACCCTGCGCATCACTGGTTACAAGAGGTGAGAGCGGCCCTGGGGGGAGCATGCACTCCACGGCTCGATAGCCGCCCCTTGCTGTTACCCCTACCTGGAGAGGTGCCTTGTGTGGCAGGGAGTCGGGTTTTGTCATGGCAGTATGTTTGTCTGGCATGATTTGTAACTAGTTTAATAGATCAAGCCTTGCAGGGTTATACATGTCTACACGGGGATGTGGATATTGGCATTGGTATCCGCCAATCTGCAAGGCTCTATTCCCAAGAGACATTGTGGTCAATAGAGAGGATTGTGGTCCTTCTGCCACTCCTGGGAGCCAGTGCCCTGTGCTGGCGGCTCCTCCTGACAGTGAACTGTGCTACACTCATTGATAAGTCTTGTCTGAGGTCATACAGCTCTGCTGGCAGTGGGACAGTGAGCTGTCTTGCCGCACTGTCTGGAGGAGCTGCCAAGTGTCAAATGTGGGGCATTGGCTCCTGGGAGCAGCAGGATCGCATTCCTCTTGGGCAGGGGTTCCCAAACTTTTTGATACTGGGACCAGTAAATCCATTCACGAGCTTTTGGAGGACTGATAACATTCATTTGCATATTTGCATATTCATTAATCAAATGATGACTATTCAAATAAATTGTTTGTGGTCCTCCCAAAGCCCCCAGTGCCAGCTTTAGCAAAGTTTTTGATATGGTCACCCACAATATTCTTGCCAGCAAGTTAAGGAATATGGATTGGATAAATGGAGCGTAAGACAGACACAAAGCTGGTTAGACCAGGGTTTCCCAAACTTTTTACTTTAGTTGGAACCCTTTTTTTTCCCATACTGTTTTTTGCAGCCCAAAAATATAAACACATAAAAAACAAACTGAGAAAATACCAGACATATAACATGTCTGGTATTTTCTCATTAGGTAAGTTTTATTATTACTAGATGTATCAGTTTGTAGTTTCGAACTGCCTGGCTGGTAAATGCGCTTAGACTGCATGAGTGTGTCTACCAGCCAGACAATTCGCAACTACTTGAGGGGGTGTGGGGGGCGCAATAGAATCCCCGGGCCGGACTCACTCGTGCTTTGTGGGGAGGGGGGGGGAAGGGGGGCAGCGCCCCGAGATCCTCATATGGCTGGGTCAGTCTTGCTCCCCGCCAGCCGATTCGCTCCCCCCACTGCGTCTCCGGCCAGCCCCACTTCCTGCAACCTCCTCCCGGACAGCCAGTTCTCCCCTGCTTCTCCTCCCAATCTCCCTTGGTCAGCCCCACTGCCCGCGTCCAGCCCTGCTTCCGGCAGCTGCTTCTCTCCTCCCTTCCCCCCCCCCCCCAGCCAGCTCCCTACTTCCGACCTCGCGCCTCCCGGCAGCCCTGCTTCTGCTGGCCCCCCAGTCTCTCCCGGACAATCCCGATGCCCCAGGCAAACCCTGCTTCCAGCGGCAACTTCTCCCCTACTCCTCCCAATCTCCCGGCCAGCCACCTGCCCCCCGGCCAGCTCTGCTTCCGCCGGCTGCCCCTCCCCCTGTCTCCCTGGCCCACCCCGATTCCCCCGGCCAGTGCTGCTTCCGATGGCCGGCTCTCCCCTCTTTCCCCGCCCCCCCCCCCCCCCCCCCCCCCCCCCCCCCGCGATCTCTCCTAGCTACGCCTCTGCCGGGAGCCAGGAGATCCAGCTGCAGACTCTGCCCAGGCCGGCCAAGGGCTTGGGGGACCTGGTGCCACACAGGCACTCCGGGAGCTCGGAACACCCCGGCAACCATGCTGAGGCCCGGTATCAGGCTGCGGCCCATAGTTTGGGAAACGCTGCTCTTGGGAATACAGCCCTGCAGATCAGCAGATACCAATGTCTGTTCATGGATATTTGCATGTGCAGGTAGACATTTGTATCTGAGCAGGGCTCTGTTCACCTGTAGGGTATAAATAGCAATGATGGCATCAAGTTCGTGGTCCTCTGCAATTCATCCATCTTCTACTTTAGTAATGAGCAACCTAGGCTAGTGAGTGGCCCTCCTTCATCTCAGTGGGCCACAAGATTGTCGTAACCAAGACCATCTCCTAGGGCAGATTAGTTTTGCTAACTGCATATGCGTACCTGGAATTTGTGGGGTGTGTCGATTGAACTGTAGCAGTGCTTTGAATAGATGCAGAGGCAATGTACAGCTGTCATAGTCAATGTTGTGTGTGATCAACAGGCACCTCGCTTCATGTGCCTTTGCATTAGGGATGTGAAAGTGTAACTGGGTACACAGTTAACTGATGAGCCTGGGCTCACTGGTTAACGTTCGTGGTTACACATTACACATAGGCTCCTGGTACAGAGCCAACTTCCTGCTCCACCCCGGCAGATTCTGATACAGAGGCAGCATCAGGGGCGGGAAGAGGCAGGAGCCCGTATGCATGGGGAGATGGTTTAAAAGCTAGTTCCCCGCATGCACCAGCTCCCTACAAGCTGACTCTCACCCCCCATATAACTGCTGAAATTTTCAGCTATTACATGGTTATTTAATTTATGTCTTTTAAATCTATACTTTACATTCATATTACTTTAGTAATACCAATAGGAAAAAACTACGTTGGTGGAAACTAGTGGAATCTGGGAATTGTGTATGTGGTCCATGGTAAACAAAATACCTCATGGGCCCCACAGAACCTCAATGGTCTACATAAAGCCTGCAGGTTATCCACCACTGTTTTAGTTCCTGATTGCACATCCCCAGACCAGTTCCCCCTAGGGATGTTATATTTAGATTAATGAGCTAGTCGAATAGTCAATGCAATTTGTATCGACTATTTGATTAGTCGATAAGGGCACCTCCACTTCTGAAGTGTAGCAACACCCCCAGCACTGCTATACTTCAAAGGCAAAAGTGCTACGGGGAGCACTGGGTCTGCTGCAGATCCGGGCTGCATGCAGTATTTCAAAGCGGCAGACCCGGGCTCAACACAATGCCACTTTGAAACGCCATGTGCAGCTTGGGCCAGCTGGGGACTCTAGGCTAGGCTGCTGCTTTGAAACATCCCTCCCTCCCCCCTGCTTCTTTCTGATAGGGGCAGCAAGGGGGGGAAGCAACTAGTCGTTCACATCCCTAGTGTCCCCAGAAACAGCAATAGTAACATAAAATTGCACTAGTGAACATAGCACTTCAACCAACAGGAAGAGCAAAGTGAAATGGAAATCAGCTTCATTGTGTTACTAGAACTGCTGGGCAAACAGTATATGCAGGACTATCAGCAAAAGTATGATCTTGCTTTCTAAAATGGTGAGGATAAAATCTTGATAGTAGAAGATAACCACCAAACAGAAATGGGAGAGAATTGATAATAAAATAAGGTAATTGGTCTGTTTTCCCTGTTTATTGGTATCATACATGTTTTGGGTCAATATTGGTTCCTTGCTTTCTGGGCCATGAGTGGTTCAGAATGTTGTGGAGTTGGTGTATTCAGACCTTGATGAGAGTGTTATGCTCAGAACAGTTTGTTTTATTGCGCTCTTCAGATCAATCATTTTTAAATCACAAACGTTTTGTTCTTTGTGTAGCCATGCAAAAGAAATTCTCCACTGCCTGAAGAACAAGTATTTCAAGGAGTTGCAGGACCTGGTGGTAGATGGGCAAAAAATCGAAATGCCACAACCACTAAAGTGGTACGAAAACTAAGACACTTTGTAAACTCAGAATATGTTGTTTCAGTCATTTAGCTTGCTCTCTTTTCTACCTTATAATTAACATATATACTATTAGTAGAAACGTACTGGCTTTACAGTTGAATCCTGGATTTGGATCATATTTTTTTCTTGGAAGATACCCAGTGGCTAATCAAATCTTAACTGCATATAGCTAGTCACCTTTTTAGCATTATAGAGAGAATTTTTATACGTATTATAACTTTCTTGATGCCAGGCTGCTCAGTCATACTGGTTTTGGTAGCTATTTCTCCATCACATTTTAATACCTAAAATGAAGTTTTTTGTAGAATTAATTTTTTTGTATCACATATATCTGTTAGTAAAAGGGAAGAAACACATGTTTATTTGTAATTTGAGGTTGGATTAGTTTGTGGTGAGTTACACTGTGTGTCTGGGTCTCTCTCTTTTATCAGGTATCCAGAAGAGCTAGCATGGCACACTAACTTGAGCAGAAAAATCTTGCGGAAGTCACCACAGCTGGAAAAGTTTCATCAGTTTCTGGTTAGCGAGACAGAATGTGTAAGGTCTTCTTTTAAAATTTAAATGTTACAAATACATGAATTGTGTTCAAAGCTGATTTTCTTTTTTGAGTCAGAATGCTTTTTATCGGCAAGTGAAGACTTGTCTATGTATTGAAGTGTTCTGGAGGCATTTCCTTTGTAAAGCCTTAACATGCTCTACTTTAACTGCCCCATGTAGTTAAAAGTTCTGATGCACCTAGCTTGTGTTAATGCCAGCAGAATCTACATGGGACAGTTAATATGAACTAAGCACTTTTTAGAGTGTCAGCAGCTAGTGGCTGCTTGGTCTATAATTAGAGCTTCTGTTTTGGTGGGGGGGCGGTTATTGGTGATTGGCCATGTCAAAGTTAGGGATGTAAAATGCTGGGTAATCAGTCAACCAGTTAAACAATTGAAAGTGGGGGGACTGCTCCAGCACAGCTGGGCTGCAGCGCCCCCACCTGCTCACTGCGGCAGGGCTGTAGTGGTTCCCCCGTCATGGGCTGGGGGATGCTCCGGGCAGGCTGGTATCCTTACCCGTTATGGTAGTTCCCTGCCCATGGTGGGCCCTCTCGTGCAGCCTCCCTGCCTGTGGCAGATGGGGAGGAGGACCGGCTCCAGGGTGATACTTACTGGTTAACTGTTCATATCAGTAGTCAAAGCTGGCTGACTTCAAGGAGGATGAGGATGGATTTACTAGTTCTGAGTTTTGGATAAAAAGATTATTAGATATTTTGGCAAGAGGCGTTTCAGGGGAGCACAAAGGGCAGCAACCAGATTGGTGAAGGTTTAAGAGGGAATTGAAGAGGAGCCGATTGTGCACAGTAGACTGTAGTTCTGGAAGTTTAGTAGTAGAAGGGAGATAGAACAGTAGTGGGATAGACAAGTGGGTGAAGGGTGGGATTTAAGATTGGAGAGACTGAGGCATATATAAATTGTGAGGTGAAGGAGCCAGAGGAAAGTTAAGGAAAGTAGTAAGGGTACGTCTACGCTTGCTCCCTAGTTTAAACTAGGGATGCAAATGTAGGTGACCGAAATTGCTAATGAAGCAGGGATTTAAATATCCCGCTCTTCATTAGTATAATCTCGTCCACGCGCTATTCCGCTCACCAGCTGATTCGAACCAGCAAGTGCGCTCCGGGATGCGTGCGTTAGTTCATTAAATGAGGAGTAACGTTAGTTCGAACCAAGGGGTTTGATTCGAACTAATGTGTCCCGGAGTGCACTTCCTGGTTCGAATCAGCTGGCGAGCAGAATAGCGCGCGAGCGAGATTATGCTAATGAAGTGTGGGATATTTAAATCCCTGCTTCATTAGCAATTTCGGTCAGCTACATTTGCATCCCTAGTTCAAACTAGGGAGCAAGTGTAGACGTACCCTAAGGGACTGAGAAGTGAGTGTGAAAGAGGTAAGAGATATGGGGTCATTATAGCAAGTGAAGTGGCTAGTGGAGGAGAGCAAAGGAGAAACTTTATGCATCTGTGACAGGAAGGAAAATGGTTTGGGAGGGGAAGGCAGGTCGAGGGAAGGCGGAAAGTTGCATGGTGTTTTGTCATACTGGCTTTTTCAATGTACATTTGTTCATACAGCACTGTTAATGTTTTTGTGAAGTGGCTCACATTTGTATAAGATCTAATAGATACTACATGCATGTTCATTTTATTTTAGGGAAACATTAGTCGTCAAGAAGCTGTCAGTATGATTCCTCCTCTGTTGCTTAACGTTAATCCTCATCATAAGGTAATCTTTAACATGGGAATTGGAACTCTTATAGGAAAAATAAGAAAATTACAAACTCCATAATATTTGTATTGATGTTTTGTTCATGAGGACAGACCATGTATTCTGCATACAGAGATTAGCAAGGACTGTACGTTCCAGTTCATGTGTATTAAAAAACAAGAACAGATCTTCAACTATGTGCTTAAATTTTAATCAGTTCATTGCCACCACCCTTCAAAATATTTTATCTTCAAAATTCAATGGTATTCATATATATTTTCCCCTTTCTTTTCTGAGAGTGTCTCTGTTCATGATACTGAATCACCTTTTGCAAGCTCTCCATTCCATTATAAGCATGAGCTGTTTAGGAGCACTGTTTTGTTTTTGTTTTGCTTTGTTTGGAGTGCTGTCAACACCACAAGATGTGTGAATCAAGGCAGCGTGATTGGTCGTTATATTTCAGGTTGATTGCCAGTTATCTAACATGTTTATAAAGGGTAATCAAGACACTTCTCCTACGTTTGTTCATGGATCTGTAACTGGTTATAAGATATGGAATAAACAGTAGGAAAAATAGCTTTCAGAATGGAGAGCACTGGAACCAGTGCTGATTATCATTCATAAATGATCTGGGAAAAGGAGTAACTAGGTGACAAAATTTCAAATGATACACAACTACTCAAGATGGTTCCACCCAAAGCAAACCCAGAAGTGTTACAAAGGGATCTCACAAAACTTGGTGATAGGACAGCAAAATAACATGAAATTCAATGTTGACAATTGCAAAGCATTGGAAAACATAATGCTAACTAAACATATAAAATGATGGGAGTTTAAATTAGCTGTCAGTGCTCAAGAAAGAGATCTGGGTATCCTTGTGGACAGATCTTTGAAAACATACACTCAATGTGCAGCAGCAGTCAAAAAACCAAACAGAATAGTGGGATTCATTAGTAAAGGGGTAAATAAAGAGACAGAAAATATCATATTGCCTCTCTCTAAATCTGTGGTAGTGTAGACGTAGCCTGATCTTATGGATACATGCTCAGAACAAGGGTAACTCATCTGAGAAACAGCTAGAATGGAGTGTTTCATGTCATACTTTTGAACTTGCTATTTTATGTCTGAAAAATGTTGTTTATTTTTGCAAGAAATTATAGTTTAAAATCAAAACTACTGAATATGTTTGACAAATCTTGAAATATTTTACTGTTTTAAAATTTTGTATTGGTAGATTCTAGATATGTGTGCTGCACCTGGATCTAAGACTGCACAGCTCATTGAAATGTTGCATGCAGACATGAATGTTCCTTTTCCAGGTAAGTCTGTCAGGACTACTTCAAGCTTCTGAAGCTTTTGATTTTCAACATTTTTATTATAAAAGATCATTTTCAACTATTACGCATATATAACAACTAGTTTTGTGCTTCAATTCCACAAGTAGTAAAGTGAGGCTGGAGAGGTGTTCAGCATGTAATACGTTTTAAGCTTGTCTTTTTAGAGCTTGATTATATTATCAGCTTCTACTTCATGAGCTAACAGTTGGCTTCTGAAAGTATGTGCAGATTGCCTTTAAAACTCTTTGCCTCATGAGAGAAGTTATGTGGATTCCATACTTGTGTAGGCTGAGGTAACATTAAATGTGATCAGAGATTAATTTTAAGTGAGTGTGAATTCAGTAGACTATATCTTGAGAATTTTTGTTCTAGTTCTCTCATTAGATGTTACATTAGTTTTGTGTGTTCTTCCTTATAAGAATAGTCTGTTTACTATCAGTCTGCTTTAACTACAGAATCCTTTTTACTTCCTTTGAAATGGCTGCAAAAATACCGTGTATTGTGTTCAGCAGAGCAGTTTTGTCCTTTTCTTCAGGTATCAGTGCATATCATCTCTGCTGTAAAGCTCCACTAACTCTGGGATGAGATGCAGAAGAACTGTATTTTGTTTTGGTTGCATAGTGCCAAGATTTATCCCTTCTAATTTCAACAGAACACTCCAAGTTCCAAATTTTTGAAACATGGCTTAAAACAACCACTTAAAACAGCCGCTCTTCAGCTTCTGGGATAGATATGTTTTGCTGAATATTTGTTGGCTAATGTACGAACACCTGAAGTTGAATGCAAAACACAGCTGTTTCCTGTTAACTTGTATATTTTTATTTTGTGTTCCCAGAGGGGTTTGTAATTGCTAATGATGTTGACAACAAGCGCTGCTATTTGCTGGTTCATCAGGCTAAGAGATTAAGCAGTCCGTGCATCATGGTGGTAAATCATGATGCTTCCAGCATCCCTACTCTACAGATAGACATTAATGGAAGAAAAGAGGCCCTCTTCTATGATAGGATTTTATGTGATGTTCCCTGCAGGTATATTGCATTTATTTTTTAATACACAGATTCATTTTGCTATTTGTCATGTAATAGTTTTTTTGTTATTAATTTGTTCCTCTGTTTTTTCTGCCAAGAAGGGTAGCATTCATCGTGATTTTCAAAACAGTCTTTGTCTCCTTTTGCATCAAATAAGCTAGAATTCTTTATCTAAAGATAAGTGATCTTTTCACCGCACTCTAGGCTCTCCTTAGTTTCCATTAGCCAATGGACTAAGTTTGTCTTCTGAACCTTTAAATCAAGAATGGCAGGGAATACAGAAAGCATATATATGATCTCACACTTTCTAGATCGGGGTGGGGAAAAGGGCCTCTGTGGGTCAGATCCGGCCCACTGAAGCCCTGCCCCTCCCCTCGTCCCCAGGCCAATCAGGGCCCGGGGGCAGGGGGAAAGTGTGCAAAGTCTCTCGCCCTGCCCCTGCCCTGCAAGGAGTGCACGGTGCTTAGAAGCGCTGTGCACTCCTGGCAGGGCAGGAGGAGACTTCGTGCACACCCCTCACCCCCAAGCCCTTATTGGTCTGGGGGTAGGGGGAGCGCGTGAAGTCTCCTCCTGCCCTGCAAGGGGCACTGCGCTTCTAAGTGCCTCACGCTCCTTGCAGGACGAGGGCAGGGTGGGAGGAGACTTCCCATGCTCCCCCTACCCCCAGGCCAATCAGGGCTTTAGGATGGGGGAAGTGCATGAAATCTCCTCCCGCCTTGCAAGAGGCTCAGCACTTAGTCAACCGCCAGCTCCTGCTCAGCTAGCGGTTTACTCTAAGCGCGACGATCCCTTACAGGGCAGGGACGGGGAGCAAGAGACTTCATGTGTTCCTCCTCCCCAGGCCCTGCTTGACCTGCAGGCAGCAGGGGGAAGTACACAAAGTCTCCTCCCGCTGCCAGGGGCACTGGTACCTAGAGGGAACTGCCAGCTGGCGGTTCTCTCTAGGGGGGGCAAAGACTGCGTGCTCCCCCATCCCAGACCAATCAGGGTCTGTGAGTGAGTAGGGTTACCAGATGGTTTCAAAAAAATACTGGAGACACTTGACTCAGATCGGGGGAGGGCAGGGCTCTTCGGGGTGTGGGGAATCGGCCGGTGGGAAACAGGGCTGGCCAGGAGGGAGTTGGGAGGAGCAGGGCTGGCGGGGGGGGAACAGAGCTGGCTGGGCGGGAGAACCGGCAGGGAGTGGGGCTGGCCCGGGCGCACGCAGATCCCAGGGTGCTGCCCGTCTTGCGCACGGTCCTGGCGGGGCGCACAGGTGAGTCCGGCCCCAGGGATTCCATCCCGCCCCAGACCAACCTTCTCCTCTCTACTGTGTAGTTGCATACTGCCTGGCTGGTAGACACGCTCATGCAGTGTCTATCAGCCAGGCAGTACGCAACTAGGTACTGATACTCATGATGATGATAATAAAACCTCTTTAATTAGAAAATACCGGACATTTTGTCCAGTATTTTCTCAATTTGTTTCCCAGACAGAAAGCTCAAATACTGGACTGTCCGGTTCAAAACCGGACACCTGGCAACCCTATGGGTGAGCAAGCACAAAAGTGTCCTGGCCCCACCTCTTCAGCGTGAGGCCAGCCCCTTCCAGGGTACCAGGGGCCACTTAAAAAATTTCTGAAGTGGCTCCTGGTTAAAAATTATTGCCCACCCCGTTGTAGATTTTATTTAATTCCGAAACTGCTGAGTTAATGAAAACAAAAATCATATTCAAAGCAAATACAATCTTATACACAAATACTGCATCTGGAATAAGAAAGATTGTCTAAATAACTATTGAGCACTACTAAATGCTGCACTAATCCTAATTTTTTGTAGTTGAAACAAGTCATACAAGCATGGGTGGTTTTTTATTTCTTTCAGGGCTTAAAAATGCAATTCTGTTCTGAAAAGGAACTCTTTCTAAAAATGGCATTGTAGGATTCCTAGTTCCTGTCTCAATCACTTCCATTTCAGATCTACCTAATTTACAAGTACAATTTTTTTACCCCAGCTTTCTGGAAATTTAGCTTGGAATTCGAGTCAGTATTTTTCCTAGTTCATGCATCATCAGGAAAAAAACGTTAAAGGAAACAAATGGAATTCAAAGAGATGCTGTCAACAAAAAATATACACTATTTTTTCTGTATTGTTATTGCCTTTGCCTATGAAAAGGAAACATTTTAACAATGCAGTGTAGTAGCCACTGTTTATTGATTTTCATTATCCAAGAAATGCAAAAAAGTAAATCACCTGATTTGTTTATGGTCACTTAATTTCAAGTTTTTAGTGGTGCAGTGTTTCTTTCAAATACTGCAAAGATATATTTTTAACGCTTTCTGGAAAAGTCTGTTAGAATTTTTATTTTCTCTCTGTATATTTATAAAAATAAATTTCCTGCGGGACAACAGAGTGATGTCATCATGTCATCAGTGTGGTGTTTTTCCCCCCCGCCCCCCAGCCCATGTATAGCTCCAGACAGGTGCCTCGCTAGCTGCTCGAGGCAGCTCTGGCCCTTACATCATTCCCTCATGGAGGGGTGTCATCTTAGGTCACTACCAGCTTCTGTCCCCACCCTCTGGCCCCAGCTGCCTTTCACGCTGACTGGCCTCTTCCCCCACAGCCCTACCAGCTGTAACCCCTCCTCATGCCATGCTTCCATCGCCGCCGGCCGAAGCAGAGACCCTGCTCCCCCAGCCCACTCACCACCCTACTGAAAGACAGCTCCCCCTCCCCATGAGGTTGAAGCACCAGTGCCAGCTTCCAGCAGGGAATGGAGCCTGGAGGCTCCCTGCAGGATCCAGCTGGCAAAGATGTGGTTGCGCGTGCTGCCACTTCTTCCTCCTTCCCCAGCTAGGAGAACGGCAGCACAGAGACGCATTTCTTTGCATGCTTTTCCCGCTGCTCAGGAAAGCGAGACTTGGTCATTCTAATAATATTTAGCAATTGATTAAGTATTGTGTAGGATACATAAAATGCCCAATGTCGTTTGGGGTACATCCTGGTGCTCAGGATGTTGCTGCTATGTGCACAGTTGATAGTTTTGTGACTGCATCTGTACTTTTTGCTTATCACAAACAGAAGTACCAGTACAAAGCCGCTTGTCCTGTGTTTTCTTGATGTGGTCTCACATACCATGCTTAATCTTCATTGTTATGCAAAACAATTCCTGACTTGGGCCCTGCCTGCATGCTTTGATGCACCAGACTTGAGATGTCCAAAGTGCAGCTTTCTGGCTTCAGGCAGACATCACCAGTTATTGCCAAGGCAGCGTAGTCCAGGCTCTCCTACACTAGACTGCTGTCAAAACATACTATTTCAGTTTTTAGTGGGTATTCTGGGTGATAACCATGACTGTTGTTTCACAATTGGCTGATATTAGAAGCTGAGATGTGATCTGCTGTGGGGTTTAGTATCCTCTTGTTATGAATCCCCAGTGGTTAGTATCATAATAGATTGTCTCTTCCTGGTTTAAAATACCGTTTTTGGATTTACTTATTTTTCAGAATAGAGTTAAATGTTTATCAGAAAATCTTTTATTTATGAATTAACGTATCAACTTCTGTTGCAGTGGAGATGGAACCATGAGAAAAAACATTGATGTGTGGAAAAAATGGACAACTCAAAATAGCTTGCAGTTACACGGGTAAAATTGCATATTATAATTGCTTTGTTTGTGGAAATTGTAACAGTTTTACAAAGAGAACCAAAAAAGTGCCACCGGGCTTAGCAACCAGGTAAAAGACGCAGTGACAGATAAAAAGATATCTTTTAAAAAGTGGAAGTCAGATCCTAGTGAGGAAAATAGAAGGGACCATAAATGTTGTCAAATTAAGTGTAAAAATATAATAAGAAAAGCCAAAAAGGAGTTTAAAGAACAGCTAGCCAAAAACTCAAAAAGTAATAATAAAATGTTTTTTAAGTACACCAGAAGCAGGAAACCGGCTAAACAACCAGTGGGGCCCTTGGACAATCAAGATGCTAAAGGAGCACTTAAAGATCATAGTCATAGCAGAGAAGCTAAATGAATTCTTTGTTTCGGTCTTCATGGCTGAGGCTATTGGGGAGATTCCCAGACCTGAGCCATTCTTTTTAGGTGACAAATCTGAGGAATTGTTCCAGTCTGAGTTGTCGTTAGAGGAGGTTTTGGAACAAATTGATAAACTTAACAATAGCAAGTCACCGGTACCAGATGGCATTCACCCAAGAGTTCTGAAAGAACTCAAATGTGAAATTGCAGAACTATTAACTGTGGTTTGTAACCTATCCTTTTAATTGGCTTCTGTACCTAGCGATTGGAAGATAGCTAACATGGTGCCAATATTTTAAAAAGGCTCTAGAGGTGATCCTGGCAGTTACAGACTGGTAAGTCTAATATCAGTACCAGGCAAATTAGTTGAAACTATAGTGAAGAATAAAATTGTCAGACACATAGATGAATGTAATTTGTTGGGGGAAAGTCAGCATGGTTTCTGTAAAGGAAAATCATGCCTTGCTAATCTGCTAGAGTTCTTTGAGGGGATCAACAAGCGTGTGGACAAGGGGGATCAGGTGGATATAGTATACTTAGATTTCCAGAAAGCCTTTGACAAGGTCCCTCACCAAAGGCTCTTAAGTAAAGTAAGTTGTCATGGGATAAGAGGGAAGGTCCTTTCGTGGATTGATAACTGGTTAAAAGACAGGAAGCAAAGGATAAGAATAAACGGTAAGTTTTCCAAGTGGAGAGAGGTAACTAGTGGAGTACCCCAACAAGCTGTCATGGGACCAATCCTATTCAACTTATTTATAAATGATCCAGAGAAAGGAGTAAACAGTGAAGTGGCAAAATTTGCAGACAGTACTAAACTGCTCAAGATAGTTAAGAACAAAGCAGACTGTGAAGAGCTTCAAAAAGATCTCACCAAACTAAGTGGGCAACAAAATGGCAAATGAAACGTAATGTTGATAAACGTAAAGTAATGCACATTGGAAAAAATAATCCCAACTATATATGCAATATGATGGGGACTAATTTGGCTACAACTACTCAAGAGAAAGATCTTGGAGTCATTGTGGATAGTTCTCTGAAAACATCCACTCAGTGTGCAGCGGCAGTCAAACAAGCAAATAGAATGTTAGGAATAATTTTAAAAGGGATAGAGAATAAGACAGAAAATATCTTATTGTCTCTATATAAAAGCATGGTACGCCCACTATCTTGAATACTGCGTACAGATGTGGTCACCTCATCTCAAAAAAGATATACTGGCATTGGAAAAGGTTCAGAAAAGGGCAACAAAAAAGATTAGGGGTTTGGGACGGGTCCCATAGGAAGAGAGATTAAAACGACTTGGACTTTTCAGACTAGAAAAGAGGAGACTAAGGGGAGAATATGATAGAGGTCTATAAAATCATGAAAGTGGAAAAAGTAAATAAAGAAAAGTTATTTACTTATTCCCACAATATAAGAATTAGGGGTCACCAAATGAAATTAATAGGCAGCAGGTTTAAAACAAAGAAAAGGACGTTTTTCTTCACTCGGCACGTAGTCAACCTGTGGAACTCCTTGCCAGAGGATGCTATGAAGGCTAGAACTTTAACAGGGTTCAAAAAAGAGCTAGATAGATTCATGGAGGTTAGGTCTATCAAAGACTTTTAGCCAGGATGGGTAGGAATGATATCCCTAGCCTCTGTTTCTCTGGACGTGGGGTGACAGGAGGGATCATGTAGAGATTACCTGTTGTGATTTCTCCTTCTGGGGCATCTGGTATTGGCCACTGTTGGCAGACAGGATACTGGTCTCGATGGACCTTTGGTCTGACCCAGTATGGCGTTCTTATGGTCTTATAGAAATTATGAAATGTCCCCTTTCCCTTCCTGGCAAACAGCTAATTTCCTTGTATTTTCCCCTGATAATCATCCAAATCTGGGATAGGGATGTAAGCGACTAGTCGACTATCCCATTAGCATAAGCTTATGGGATAGTCAACTAGTGATGCCACTAGTCGCTTCCCCTCCGCTTGCTGCCTCTATCAGAGGAAGCAACAGCCGGTGCTGGGGGAGCTGGCTTAAAAGCCTATTTCTCCCCAGCACCATCTCCACGGGGGACAGGGGAGGTAGAGACACAGTCGGAAACGGCATAAGCGGGGACTGAAGCAGTCTGCTTGCGCCGGTTCTGCTGCGATTCAGCCTTTGAAATGTACAATTTCAAAAGCAGAAGCCCTGCAGGGAGCATGGGGACAGAGTCCCCACTGGCCCCGTGCTCCCGGCGAAGCTTCTGCTTTTGAACTGTAGCAAGAGCCCACCAGGGCTCTTGCTACAGTTCAAAGGTGGAGGCTCCCTTATTGATTAATTGAATAGTCAATGGAAATCCCATTGGCTATTCGATTAGCTAATTTAATCTAAATTTAACATCCCTAATTTGGGTAGCATTTGTATTGTTTTGGAGTTTTATGAAAACTGAAATAACTAGAGCCCTTCTGTTTACAACCATGAAAAACACAGAGAACTGAGAAATCTGATCTCCTTGAGGATAACTAGCTTTTGTAGCTCGGAGCTTCTGCTTTCCATTGGGCTCCAGCTGCTAGTGCTGGTGGATTTAGGGGGTTATTGGACTTCCCCTGCAGGAGCCACTCCTGAAGCCAAGTTCAGACCCCCACCAACCTTCCCCGGGCTGTAAGAAGCAATATGGCATTGCTGCCTTCACAGCCCAGCTCTGAAGGCAGCAATCCCCACCAACAGCAACACAGAAGGAAGGATACAGTCTTGCAACCCGTCCCCACAATAGCTTTGCAACCCTTTATATTCCCGTTTTGATTGGTGACCCCCACTTTTACAACACCATGACATTTCAGATTTAAAGATCTGAAACTGAAATTGACTTTTAAAAATCTTGTGACCGTGAAATTGACCAAAATGAAATTGCTAGGTCCATACAAATAACTAATGCTAAGGCATGGAATCCATTGGGAGGGTGCTGCTAGCACTGAGGGCATAGTATTGGTAGTGAGCCACATAGTTGGAAAGGAGGTAAGTGGCAAGTGCTGCGGGAATGACCATGCAAGCCTAAAGTGGCAGTGTCCACTTTGTACATTGAAAAATAACATGAATATTGGTGAAATCTTCCTAATGAATATGAATAAAAGATTGGCCCTGACCTTGTCTTACAAATAATCAGTATGAGTTCTTGGCTATTGTAATGCATCAAACATGGATGTTAGTTTAACCCTGTAGTTTGGTGGGTAGAGGGTTTATGTGAATTCTGGAATGAAATTAAGCTTATTTTTGTAAATTGGTATTTTTTAGAAAAATGAGATTATAGAAAACTTATTTAAAAATTAATTTTGCTAAATCTCTCAATGTATATGTGGTTTTATATGTGACCATTATACTACCTTTTTGTCGTACAGATTTATATATGCTGCTTTCCAACAGTGCAGGTGTTTGCAATCCATAGAATTTTTAAAAAACTTTTTGGGAAAATTGCTTAATAGATTAAATTCTTTAAAATTAAATGGTGTTTAATATACCTAAGAGAGTGTGTTTGAAATAAGATAGTTTATTAGATTCATTTTAGGGACAGAATTGTATTTTGGATGCACCTCTCTGCCCAGGATATTTTATTGTATGATATGTGTATTTTCTAGTACAATAGTCAGACTGTGTTGTGTATGTTGCTGCTATTCTTTTTCAGACTTTTGATTTTAATGCCTGAATTCCTGAACCATAGGGGAATAGTGGGTAAGATAAATGACATGCAGATATTATGGTAATAGGCATGTTCAATAGAGTAAGGAAATAAAGCACTGTTGTGTCTCTTGTTTTAGTACCTGATTTAATATAGATAGACTGTCTGAGTTTTCCCTGAGGTTTCAAGTAAGCTTCAGCTGTAACAGACTGTTGTGTACAAGGAACTCCTGCTGGTCCCTGAATGGTAACTGTACAGATAACCATTTTTCTTTTAGATTGCAGTTAAGGATTGCAACCCGTGGTGTAGAACAGCTGGCAGAAGGTGGTAGGATGGTCTATTCTACATGTTCATTGAATCCTGTTGAGAATGAAGCTGTGATAGCATCCCTGCTGGAAAAAAGTGAAGGTAAGGAAATGAGTTACCTTGGCTGAATATTTACTGAATAATATATTAAAATTGATTCATGGTGATGGGGGAAATGTGCACATTACAGTGCCAAGGATGAGTGTAGTATAAATGAGAGAGTCCTCTTAGGTGAATGTCAGTAATAAAAGTTCTCTAGACTAAATGTGCCATTTTAACACGACGAGTACTCCATACAGAACCCCACCTTAAAGTTGGCTGCCATTGACTGCTTTTGCTGGATGGAACCTGTATTGTCTTGTGATAAAGCTAAGCTTGGCTTTAGGGAACGTGCTTGGGCAGCACTGTCAGGCTGCTGTGGAAGAGAACAGAATTGGGGTATTAGCTTGTTTAAAAAGCAGAGATGTAGGTAAAGTAATTTTCAATAGGGGTGTAAGAGTGTACCCTTTTAAACAAGTAACCAGTTACCCAAACGGTTACATGCCTGCTCCAGGCCAGCTCCCTAGGAGCAGGGAGTCAAGCAGGAACCAGAACATGCAGGAAACGGACCTAAAAGCCAGCTCCTTGCATACACCAGCTCCCCGGGAGGCAACTGCTGTCCCACACTGCTGCCTCTATATCGGAGGCTGCAGCATGGGGCAGCAACCAGCTCCCCAGGAGTGGGGCTGGCAGCTGAGTGTGCACTGGCTGCTGGCCCAATCCTAGGGAGGCAGTGTGTAACTGTGTAACCATCAAAAATTTTAGCAGCTACAGTAATGACCGTTTTTTAACATCCCCAATTTTCACCCTCTCTTGGTCCCGCAACATAGGGTGGGAAGAAGATCAGATGCAGCAATAGTTGGTAGTAAATAGGTTAGGACTGTTTGAGGGATGTTACCAAATATCAAGGAATGGCACTGTCTAATGGGCAAGTATGTTCTAGTGGCTTCTGCCTGGGGGCTGGTAGTTAATTAGGTCTGGATTCTATTGCTGAGTCTGCGGACATCCTTTGTGTTCTTGATTAAATCACTTGATATCTCTGGTGTTTATTCCACCGGTAGACTTTCACATGCCGTTTTTATAAACTATATTAGCCACACTATACCCACTCCAAACAAAGGACTTTTCTGGCTGAATCAGCTAACTGCACATTTGAAAATTATTTCCAGTAATTTTGAATGTCTGTCTTTACTGAAGATTAAATCAAGGGATTTACTGTATGTGGAGTTCTTCTAATAGTTGTGATTAACTTCAAATTGAGTTGCTTTGGAAAAAAAGGATTCCCCATGTTAGTTTTTAGATATTTACAATCATGTTTTTCTGCTTTAAGATTTTTATCTTTTTACTGTGTGGAATACTTGTGCAAGTAAGAAAGGTGACTGCTTGATTGACAAAGGAGAGAAAACTAACAAAAGTGCTGCAAAATGAACAGACGCAAATAAACTGAAAATCAGTAAAGAAAAAAACCTTTTTCTGTTCTTTCATTTATAACAAATTTGAGTTACAGTAATTTAATAATAAAAACAGTAATGTGATTTTTTTTTTTGAATGGGTGATATTCAGGTATTAAAGGAATAATAGAAAATATTTTATTCGTGTTTAGGCCATTTTGAAGCACTTTACAAAGTAATCAGCTAAATGCTGAAAATTAGTGTTTGTTGAAGGACTGTTATGGTGTATAATTTTATAGAAAACAATGCTTGGAAAGGTTACTTACATCTCTAAGCATTTTCCCTAAAGTTTATATTTTCAAGAACACTTATTTCTTTTGCATATTTGGCTTTCTAGGTGCCTTAGAACTAGCTGATGTCTCTTCTGAGTTGCCAGGCTTGAAGTGGATGCCAGGGATTAAACAATGGAAGGTACTCAGAAGATACCTCTGTAAAGATATATATCATAGTCCCAGTCTTGATAAATTGCTTGGTACCCACACAGTTTAGGGCTGTCGCCCTCCTACCTTCTCTCTTTGGGTACTCAGGAAGTAAGGAACACAACTTTACTCATCTGTGGGCTTCAGACTCTATTCCTCTGTGGACTCAGGGTTAACAGCCATTTCTGGTGGACTCAGGACTCTGTGGCCATTTATCAGTGAAAGAGCCTTATATCCTTAACTTCTGTTAACAGTCACCAAAACAGAAAATACACGCTAACCACACAGTGCTCACCATTCCAATAAAGGCAGACAAACTTCTTGATGACCAGTCAAAATTAGATTGTCTGGGGCTCTAGTTTCTCTACAGTATGTTTGACATGTTGTTCATGGAACTTCTCTTTGGACCCCAATTTATATAGTTAAAACTTGTCGTACCGAGCTATACTTCAACCCAGAGGAGGGAAACTTTTTGGACTGAGGCCCACGTACCTGCATGGATATGGTGGACAATGCATACTAACAAAATTGGGGGCTGGGATGCATGAGGGGTTGAAGACTGGCTAGAGGTGAGAGTTCTGTGGTGGGGCCAGGGATGAGGGACTTGGGGTATAGGAGGGTGCTCCAGGCTTGGGGTCTGAGGGATTCGTTGGCCAGGAGGGGCAGGCTTGGGTGCAGGCTCTGGATGGCGTTTACTTCAAAAACTGCTCAGAAGCAGCAGCACTAGTTCTTACACAGAGGCACAGCCAGGTTGCTCTGTACACTGCCCTGTCTGAAAATGCTGCCCTGCAGCTCACATTGTTCATGGTTCCTGGAGTCCCTTTGCTGCCCCTACGTACAAATCAGAAGGGGGACATGCTGCTGCTGCTTCTGGGAGCCACGTGGAGTGGCACAGGTCCCCAGCCCTGCTCCCTGATGTGAGTTTGAGGGCTGGATTTAAAGGTGTGATAGGCTGAACATGTCCTGCAGGTCATAGTTTCCCACTCCTGCTATAACCAGTCATTTCAAGCTAAAATGCAACAAAATAATAATTTTTTAACCAGTCGTACCTCACCACCTTAATTGAGATACATTTTGCTAAATTAGTTATGTAACAGACAGGAACAATTAAATAATCAGAAACCACAGAGATAAGGATCAGAGAAGTAGGGACCATAAATACCAAACAATAGAGAAGTATAGATTTCAGAAACACAACAGTTGATAAGGGGGTTCTTTCTAGACAGAATGTTACCAAATGACGTTTTCTTTAAAATTTTAAGCTCTGTTTCTTTATCAGGCAGAAATTCAGAGAGTTCTAAAATTGAGCTAAAAATATTCCATTTTGTTGATAATACTAAAAAGTTACAATCTGTCACAAGAAGCCACCTTGCTCCTTTACCATTCATTTTTAGCTGCTGGAACACTCCAGCAAGTCACCTGTCCTTGAGGCGCCATAGCTGACTGGATATTTATGAAAAAGGGTCAAGAAGTGGAAGGTCCTTCAGACTTACGGAAATACTCTTTCAGCAGAAAGCAAACGTAGAAGGTTGCTTTAAGTTTGTTGCTCTTCTGACATTGAAGGCTGAACCTTAAAATGTGTGCCTGTATCGTAAATACAAATGGGTAATGAATGGTATGTACAATTTGGAATCTTAGAATTTAAGTACACACTTTTTGAAATTTCATGTGAAATAAAATCTGTTTGCAGAGTCTTTAGCAAAACAGACCTGCCTACAAATGAAGGTGATGCTAAAAAAAAAGAAAACAGGTAAATACTAAAACAAACATCTTGTATTAGTATTTACCTCAGAGGATCCTAGCAAATTAAATGTATTTATGGGTAGAAAGTGGGTGGGGAGCACGATTCCAATTGTTTTAGGAATCTCCAGCTTGACAATAAATGGAAAGGATTTCAAGTAGCATCCATTGTTGTACTCAGATAGCAAAGCACAAAGTGAAAAGCTTTTGCTTGAGTGGAATTCATGCTTTACTTTTTAAATGGACAAAAATATACGGTTTACACACACTGCTCCAGGCAGGACACACAATGTCCAAAAATAATGTTAACTGATAATTTATGCTAAAAGTTGGTTGTGGGATAAAAAATCTTTCTCAAAACATTAAGATGTATATTCAGAATAATACACAAACACCATGCAGAGACATACTGGCAGATTTACTTCTCTGGAACCCGTGTCTTCTACTTGAGAATGTACATTAAGCCTTATGTTAGTGTGTTTGTATGTTGTGAAAACAGCAGAAAAGATTAACTACAAGACTTCTATTAAATTCCTGGTTTTCACTGAATGTAAGCGTTTCAGTGGTAAAAATTTGGGAAGATTAATGCTTGGTTTTTCCCAAAGGTATAACCAGCATTCTTCAAAATTACAATCTTTATGATGGCTTTTAAGTTAGCTGATCATTATTCCAGGGAGGAGAACATATCTTATTCAAAGACATGCTTTACAATTCCAGTACACCAATATGTATAGAACTCTCTCAGGCCAAAGTTATGAAGTTCAGCAGAAGTCCCCTTTTGCTATTTTTGCTGTGATGTATGCAGGCTTTCCTTAGTATTTCCATGGCTATTTTCTTTCTGATTATGTCAGAACACCATGCTGAAGGAGACACCATCATGGCGAAGTTGGGATGTGGACCCGAGAATGAAAACCTGTTGTGATAAATGTTTTCATAGAGTTAAGACTGGAAAGGACCAGTAGATCCATCCTCTCTGACCTCTTACGTAACACCATAGAATTTCATCAAAGTACCCTTGCATTGAGTCCTATAATTTGTATAAAGCAGGGTTTCCCAACCTATGGGTTGTGACCCAAATATGGGCTGCCATTACATTTCAAAAGGGTGGCCAAGTGTCTCCCCAGGTGGCTCTGCCCCTTCTCCTCCCCCTGTTTTTGAATTGCCTTGGGTCACCAAGTCTTCCTGAATTGTCAAAATGGGTCCCCATCTGGAAAAGTTTGGGAACCGCTGGTATAAAGTATATCTTCAAGGAAAACAGGTTTTGTACAAGGCTAATTAAAAAATGTCCGAATTTCATAAGTTGAAGCTTCATGTGATAATCTTGACAATTCTTTAAGTGTGACTGAAATTTAGTACAAGCTATTATTACTTATGTTATAACAGAGTAATATAAAACCATCAGTACTCAATGCACACAATGTAGGTATGGTTTCATGCTATTGTTTCATTGGATTTCCATAGCTTTGGATATTGTCAGACATAGAAATATGCAGTAAATCCAGCAGATTAGTGCTACACCTTTTTGTCTGAAAATAATCATATAAGTCAGGAAAATGTTACCATTCTTATAAAAATGTTGACTTGATAATTTTGCACTAACAGACTTACAAATTTACTCAGACTATAACATTATAGTTAAGATTCCTGTAGGGATTTTGCATTTCCCACCTTTTTGATGTGACTGTGTATCTGTTCCATTTGCATGCTAACGAGTAACTTAACATCAAATTTTAATTCTAAGTGGACAACTGGCACTAGTAATCTTGGTATGGTAGTTTTTAATTGTTTCCCGATGCAGAATTGCAGGCTGAAACACCATTGTCCCATTTCCCATGCAGGTAATGCTAAAAGATGGACAGTGGTTTGAATCCTGGAAGGACGTGCCTGCTAACAGGCAGACCCAAATTCGTCCCACTATGTTCCCAATAGAAGATGAAGAAAAACTAAAAGCACTGAATCTGGAGCGTTGGTAAGTTTTTCCAGAGTGGTTTAAAGTGACGGGGAAACTTGATGTTTGGCTTTTATGATGGTGGAAAGATACTTTGCAGTGACAATTCAATTTTAGGAATGAATATTGAGCTAGATCAGAATTTAAGTGGCTAGGCTACAGTGTTCATTATAAGCATTGGTAACTGAATAATATGATTAGAACCCTAAAATAAGTTAGTAAGAGGTAATTATAGGTTGATTTCAAGAAAAATTCTACTGTTTGATGAGAACATAAGGACAAATTCTGGCTTCATATACAATAAGTGTATACAGGGCATGGTCAGTGCTGTATAACAGCTAGGTATTATAGTTAGATTTTTTTTATTTAAAATAGTACAGTTAACCAGTTGTATACAAATCAGTAAGCCTTTCTTCGTGAATATTCTATTAAAAAAACACCAAGCATCTGAAATTCAGGTTTTATCATAGGTAAAGTTTTTAGTCAGATATAAAACTAAGGATATTTTGCAACTGATGCAGTTCACAGTGGAAGTTAGAATATTTCATTTAGACTTTGTTTCTAACTTGATTTCATCTTCCTAATTTTAACAGATACATAATTTACACTAATGTAAATGTGAACAAATATCTTTCAGTATTTTATTAAAAACCCAATTGCTGGTATTGACTGAGTACTTTCCCCCTCTCCAGTCTTAGAATATTGCCACATCACCAGAACACAGGAGGTTTCTTTGTGGCTGTATTAATAAAAAAATCTCCAATGCCATGGAATAAACGCCAACCGAAGGTAATGTTCCTTTCTAAAGAGCAGTAATATGATCTATTGTGTTTTGGAAGCTTTCCTAAAATCTTTAGATTAGATTATTATTGGAAAAATCACAGTTAGCAAAAGTAGTTGTCTTTCATGCCCATCTGTTAAGTCAGTGGTCCCCAACGTGGTGCCCTCAGGCGCCATGCTGCCCGCCGGGCCATTTCTGTGCGCCTGCTGAGTGAACGGGGCCGACCCCGCACCCGGGCGCACGGCGCATGGACGGTGCCAGCCCCCTGGGCGAATGGCATATGGGCAGCGTTGGCCCTGGGCATGCAGGACATGTGCGGCCCCGCCCCCGGGTGCGCAGCGTTTGGGTGGCCCTTCCCCCAGGTGTGCGGTGCAAGGGCTGTGCCAGCCCCGGGCGCTCGGCATATGGGCGGTGCTGGCCCTGGGCATGTGGCACAGGGGTGGCCCCAGCTGCGGGCATGCGGCACAGGAGCAGCGCCAGCCCCAGGCGTGCAGCACATGGGCAGTGCCAGCCCCGGGCACGCGGCGTTTGGGCAGCCCCGCCCCTGGGTGCGCAGCGCAAGGCTGTGCCAGCCCCGGGCGCGCGGCATATGGGTGGTGCCGGCCTGTGGGCCGCCCCTGTGCCATCTACACTCATCTACTGGTGGTTTGGCTAATGCTGCTATCCTCCCAAAATATTATTTCCCAGGATACAACATGTACACATTGTCCATTATACATTACACAGGTTACATTTTCCAGTTCACCCCAGACACATGTGCCTAGTGATATATCCCTACTGCATAGCTCTGTGGTGGCAGGCAGGGAGAGGCATACCCATCTGCGAGGGTACCACTCTGCACACTGTCGTGTGTCCAATAATTCTTTTCCTTTCCCAGCCCACTGACCCATAATGCAGGGTAACCAGAAAGATCCCAAGGCCAATTTCGGTAGTGGACTGACTTCCCATAGCTCTGCCTCCACAGATTGTTGATGAGCCATTTTAACAATAATTTCCCCTAGTAACAATTCGGGTTTAACTTTGCTGGAAACATACTGTATCCATTTATGTTTATAAGTATCAAACAAAGATCTTTTTCGTTGTTTTAAAAGGTGTTCCAATACTTGAACATTGCCTGATATTATCCAGAACATTTCATGTTCAAGTGATGATAAGCTGAGAATTTGCATTTCGGTGCATCCCATAGCTAAGGCAGTCTTATTTCCCAATTACCTCTAAATCTACTGTATTCATAATCCCTGTTCCAACACCAACCCCGTCTATTATGGTATCTGCTAAATCTTACTTGGTCTGACCGTAGAGGCTTTGGTGTGTCTTTACCCAAGCGTGTAAAATAGGAAGGGAGTATGGCAAACATTTTGGCTCTGTTCTGGACACATTCAACTGAGTCCAATCCATGGTGAATCTGATTTCTACTAGCAAAGGATTGAGAAGGACCCTTACGGGGTCACTTTGAGTTATAAACAACCTGGGTTTCTTCACTTTGATCGGGTTGCTTTTCTTAAAAGCGATGTCCTTGGTCCAAGTCCTGATACATGTATCTGGAAACCAAAGGTTTGAGTCCCCACTACGTTTTGGACAATATCCCACTATAACAGTTAGCATTGTTCCTGTCTTAACAGGCTCATCCCATTGATATGGTAATCGTGGGTAATTTGCACTCCAGGTGGAATCTCCATAGGGACCCTCTATTTTAACCCCTATTTCCCAGTGTTCCTGTGATGTCTGTGAGGTTAACCTTAAGTCCCACTTCCCCTTCCCAGGCATAAATGTTAGTGTCTCCCAGTGGCCTCAGGATTCGATTGGTACTTTTATCATACCAGACTAAGAAAATCCTTGGTTCCTGAGTGGGGATCCATGATTGGTTAGTTAAAGAGGAATTGCCCTGTGCTAAAGGAGAGATGGTAGTAAATTTTCCCAATATGTGGGATACACAGGCCCCCAAAAACAAGGGCTGCCAAACCTCATACTGGGGTTTCATGGACTGGAAATAGTAGTAACCAAGCAGCGTCTTATGCTCTGAATGTCAGGAATCCTTTTCCTGTAAAAGTCCAAAACATTATTAATCATGCAGATGGTTTAATTTGTGAAACGTGTACCCATTTTAATTTTCCATCCTTGTCAATGCGGTATACCAGAGAGCTACAGCGGACCACTATGGAATAAGGTCCTGTCCATTTTGATTCCAGAGAGTGGCCCCTTTTTCCCAATTTGAAATACATGATTTGATCTCCTGTTTCCCCACAGGGTTGCCGCAGTACGTTTCTGTGCTTGGATTTTTGTATTCATTTGTTCAATGGCTTGATTAACCCTGTATTGGAGGGTGGTTTTGCCTTCTTGCAGCTGCTTGAGCCACTGTAAATACTCATGCTGTGTTGCATTGGGGGTTTCCCCCGATCAGTAAGTTGGCTAGGATCAATCATAAGATGCATAGAGTGTCCAAACATGAGTTGGAATGGCTGGATTTTAGTTCTCAGCCTGTCACTGCTATGGATGGCAGCTAGAATTAGAGGCAGTTTGTCTGGCCAATGTTTTCCAGTGTGGCTAACTACTTTCCGTGGTGCCTCTTTGATGGTACAGTTCATGCGTTCTACCTGACCTGAGGATTGGGGTCAGTATGATATGTGAAACTTCTGCTGAATTCCTAAAGCTTGTAACATTAAAGTAAAAATTTCTCCCACGAAGGCTCCCCCATTGTCAGAGTCTATGATCTCTGGGGTGCCATATCTGTATACCACCTCATTAAAAAACTTTTTAGCCACCACTTTGGTGCTATTTGTTTTAGTAGGAAATGCTTCTACCCATCCTGAAAAAGAATCAATTATTACCAATAGATATTGGACTCCTTCCTTGCTCCGTGGTAACTTGTCAATAAAATCAATTTGGACTCTGTGCCAGGGCCCAAGCCTTTGTTGGTGCATCATGGGCTGCCAGTGAGGGAGTCGTGCTTTATCCTGTGCACACTGAATACAGTTCCTCACCCATGTTCTGACATCATCCTCCATACTTTCCCATTCTGCTACTTGCTTTAACCTATTTAAGGTTCCTTTTACCCTTTCATGCATAAACTGGTGAGCTATGGTAATCAGTTCCTGCCTTTCCACCTTCCCTGGAATTTGGTGTTTTATGGCAGTGTCAATTGGCTCGGGAGCATCGGTGGGGGTGCTCTTAGCTTGGCTTCTAGTTACAATTGCTGTGTTGTGCTGCCGGGCGATAGCATCTGCCTGACTATTCCAGATTGCTTCCTTGCTTGTCACTTTACTGTGGGCTTTTACATGCCTGATTTTCAATTGGTTAGGATTCTCTGTTACCCACTGATAAATCCACTTCCACTCATCAGGGTAGGCGATTTCTTTACCATCCGCCGCTCTCCGTTCATTTCTTTTCCAGTCCTGCATTCAGAACTGAATTCCCTGAACACAAAAGTTGCTATCAGCATAAATATACACTGGTCATGGTGAATGCTCATACTGTTTCAGAACCTGATAAATTGCATATAATTCTGCATGTTGGGCTGACCCTTGGTCCAGCCGTCCCTGAATAACTTCTTTGTCTAAATTGATGGCTGCATATTTTATACATCTTTTCCCATTTATTACCATTGCACTACCATCAGTGAACCAAATATGTTTCTCTTGCCCCACGGTATCTAATTCCTCTAGTGGGGGTGCTTCCATTAGAGCAATCCTTTGCTCTAAGGTGATCTCTGGACAGTCGTGTCTGCTTCCTTTCTCGATTAAAGCATGTGTTAGCATGTCTGGTTTAGGCACTGTTTCTGTAGTCACTCCTCTGTTAATTAAAATTAGAGTCCACTGTGCCATTCTGGTGTTAGACACTTTCCCTCCCATCAATTTTCCTAGCAAAATGTATTTTAGTGGAGTGTGAGGGCTCTGTATAGTGCCTGGAGCCATGCCTGTAAGTGGCTCAAAAGATTGCACTGCCCAGACAGCTGCTAGGCATTCACGTTCACAGAGGTCAAAATTTATCTCAGCTCCTTGTAACTTCCTTGATTCGTATGCTACTGGAACTAGTTTCTGCTCTTTGTTGTGTTGTAACAATGTAGCAGCCAAGGCCGTGCTGTTGGCAGCCAAGCAAATAACAAAAGGCCGTGATTCATCAGGGAAGCGTAGTGCTGGGGCTGAGAGGGCTTTTTGCTTTAAGAGCTTTAACGCAGCATCTTCCTCCTCTCCCCACTCCCATTTGGCCTTTTTCTTTAGTAATCGCCACAAGGGGTGGGTGATTTCAGCGTACTTGTAAATGTGTGATCTGAGGAAATTGAAACCTCCTAACAGTACCCTCAGGGAGTGGGCATTGGTAGGAGCCGGCATTTCTACTAAGGCTCTTACCTTACGCTGATCTATTTGTCTCCCTTCTTGTCCAATGACTATACCCAAATATGTGACTTGGGGTTGCACTAATTGAGCCTTTTCTAAGCCTACCTTGAAGCCTGTTTCCTGGATTAATGCTAACACCTTTTCAGTTATCAGCTGTGTCTGTGCCTCAGTTTCCCCAAAAAACAAAATATGATCTACATAGGAAAACACAAATTGCCTATCCTGTGGGCTCAATCTGTCCAGCATATCCACTACATGCCGGTGTGCAATTGCTGGGCTATTGTGGTACTCTTGAGGCAAGCGGCAAAAAGTCCATTGCTGATCTTTTACTGTAAATGCAAATCGATCCTGTGAATCAGGATGCAGGGGAATAGCAAAGAAACAATTAGCAAGATCAATCACTGAAAAATACTTCGATGTGGCCTGGACCCTTTGAATAACTTGGGTCATATCTGCCAGATAGGTGCCATAGGTACGGTACCTTTATTAATCCTCCTGTAATCAATTGTTAAATGCCAGGACTGGCCATCTGCTTTCAATACCAGCCATACAGGGGAGTTAAAAGGTGAATTTGTTTTCCGAATTACCCCCTGCTGTTCCACCTCTTGAATAGTCTGTGTCAGTTGAGCCTCTGCTTCTTTTGGATAAGGATACTGTTTCTGGGGAGGCACTAATTCCCCAACAATTTTTACACAAACATCAATTTTACCACAGTCTGTTTTCTTTTGAGTCCAGACTGAGGGGACTCTCTGGCACCATTCCTCAATTTGTTGGACTAATAATGCTGCAACTGGTCTCTTTCTCCCTTTTGCTAAAAATAATTTCTGATCAGTCTTCCCAGAATGGGGAGGGCGAATATCAACTTTCTATAAAACACCCCGGGGCATATCTATCACTATGCTATTGGAGAACAGCCAATCTGAGCCCAGAATGATTTCATCAGTCATGTCAGGAGTTTGAATTAGGTTCCCAAAGGTTTTAAATCCTTGTACTGAAAAAGGGACTTGTTCCCATTCCCACCCAATACTGGGGTTGCCTTGGAAGGAACTTAAGGTTGCTTGTTTAACTTTCCTTCCTGCTTTTGGAGTATTTTTGATTAGAGACACAGCAGCTCCTATGTCTATTAAAGCCAATGTAGGGGTAGTGTTACCTGCTGAAGATGCACACATGGTCTTCCTCCCGGGTCCCAATGGACTTTTCCTATGAACTTCCACCCTTGTGCCCCTACAGATGGGGGAAGTTCGTTCTTCAGCGGGCCTCCCTATTGTGTACTATTGAGAAGCTGTGGTGGTGGTGGTAGTGGTGGTGCACTGGGGCTTACACAGGCTACTCCCTTGCAAGTATACTGTAATCTCATAGCCTTTCTAACTAAATCAGATTTGGGTGCCCCATCCCACTCCGTACTGCATCAGAGTCCGCCAGGCTAGTCGGTGAATTTCATCATCAGTTAACTCTTTCTCTCCCTCTTCCAGCTGTCTAGAAGTGTCGGCTTGATACTGTCGGAGACCTGGGTATACTCGGTCTCCCTGCCAACCTCTGCTCCCTCGTCCCCGGGAACGACCCCTAGTGTATCCTCCCCGGTTCCCAATAATTCCTTTTGTACCTCTCTCATTTGTATAGGTGATTGCTGGTTCTATTGCTGCTACATAAGAGACCCTTTCTTTCTTTATAGTGGGTCATGGTCTGGAGTGAGTAGTTATCTGTTGGACCAATCCCCTCAATTCCCCTGGGGTAGCTGGGTAGCCATCCTGCCAAACTGCCAGTTTACCAGAATAGTACGGGTTCAAAGAGGCGGTGCAATCCCTTAAGGATTGGGTGTCAAATGGTAAGTTATTTATATTAATGGCAGCGGCAGCAAACCAGCCATTACCTGCATCAGGGCCCACCGGGTTAAATAACTGTCAGGGTCCTCATTCGGCTCCTGAGTGGATGCTACAGCCTGTGCCATAAAATTACGTCTGCCTATCTGCATTCCAGATGTGGCCATCAGAGTCAAGAGTCCAGTGTCGTTATTAACTATGAGTCTGTCCAGGGTGGCTCTGATGTCTGGGGCTGCACACACTCCCATTAGCCAGTAGGCTTCCGGGATGGTTAGTCCTTCCCTTAGTGCAAGTAACATCACGTTGGTGCACCACCTGGAAAAGGTCTCTCTATTCAGGGTCCCCAAACCCTCAGCCATTGATTTTAAATCTGTGGCTGATACTGGCACTGTGGTAATAGTTGTACTGCCCCCCCCTTCTTCAGGGGTTGTTACCGTGGTGCGTTGGATAGCCGCTATCGGAGCCATAGAGGCACACTCATCATGTATACAATCCTGTGGGCTATTCCATATATCTCCCTCCCAGGTTTCTTTGGGGTCCCATATTCCTTCCTCCAGTCCTGGTTTTCCCTGGACAGTGTCTGATCCCATTCTCCCGCTGTGACTGTTGTGACCTGATGGGTTGCGAAGCCAAGCTTCTGTTTAAGCTGTTTGATAATGGATTTGCAGAGGTTGTGATTTGCAGGGGCTCTACCCTGCTCAAGTGTTTGCTTCTTTACCATGCCCTGTAGGACTTGGTTCCCTTTCATGATCTTATCTTTTTCCTCCACTTGTTCTAGCAATCCCTTCTCCTTTGTTTTCAGTTCCCTTACAGTATCTTTAAGCACATCTAATTGGCCGTGTACCCCTGTAGTTAATACTTTCCAATTTTCTGCCTCTCGCTCACTCGCTTTGAGCTTTTCGCGCAGGGTAGTGTTTGTTAATTGGCAATTAGCCAGTCTGAGGAACACTTCATTACAGGCTTCCCATAACAACCAAAGTGCAGCTGAATCCCTTTTCAGTACGGTTGAAGGTTTATAAATCAATAAGTATTTTGCCAATTTGTCTTCCAAATCCGTTATAGTATGGACATCAGCTATTGCTTGTTTTGTCCATGGGCTATGACCAAATTTTTGAAGAACTTCTTTAAAAGGGGTTATTTCTTCTACACACGGCAGCTTTTTCAGCTCCTCTTGAGCATCGTCCTTGGGGACTCTTTTCACCTAAACATTTTGTATTCAAGGTCTTTTGATCTTTCGTTTGCCCCGTCAGCTCCCTGTCAGCTCTCAGGCTTACAGATTCCTTCTCTCACTCCTGCTTGTTGAATTTAACCCTCTCTGGGCCAGAGGGAAAGACGCTAAGCTTCCCTCTGTATAACTTGGCACTACTACCACCGAGGGTACGTACAGCGGCTGACTTGGGGTATTTCCTTAGGCAGACAGCCCCCCGCAATCACAAGTAAATCCCTCCCGTAGGATCAGAGAGCAAAACGCTAAGTTCCTCTCTTGTGCTCAGCCTTACTACGACCGAGGGTGTATGTACCTAAAGTTACTCCGGTTTGGAGACGAGGAACACTAAGTCCTCCTCCTGCTGCCCGACCCTACTACGACCGGGGGTATACACACCTGATTCAGGGTATTTCCCTAAGCAGACTGCCCCCTGTAATCAAATTCCCCCCAGCAATCTGGGGTGGAGAGAGGGATACTAAACCTCTCCCCTGTTTCTCGCCCCTACTACAACCGAGGGTGTACGTATACCAATAATGTAAAACAATGCATACAATAGTGATCACAATTAGTTCTTTCTTTTTAGCCGGTATCTCCTGACCGGGGTGTGCACACCTTTTTAGTAATATTGTCAATAATTACAGCATACTGATCCCCCTTCTCATTCTCCGCCAAAAATGTTATGCTTAAACGAAGCACACGAGATCTTTTATGGGGGAAAAGGCCGTACGCCGCATTTATTGAGAATACAACAGTTGTATATGCTTTTCAATCACACACACACAAAACATCATGCATACATCATCCTGCCAAATCATATCATAGTTACCCATCCAGAGTCTGGTTTGACCATCTGGTTCTACAGCCATATAACTTTGCATCTTATCTCAACACATTCACACTCCTTATATACACAAGTCTCCGGGATTACAGATCTGCATGGCAAAGCAAAAGCGTTGTAAATTAAACAATTAAGGCTTGGCGTTCAACATTCGCAGAATTCCTCTAATCTTATTAACACAGCCAAAATACCCAGAACTGTTTTTCTACTTCAGAACAAAGAAACTAGGCCTTCAACTGAAAAGACTTAATTTGTAAAATATTAAATGCATGTTTATATATGCCTTATATTGCTATATTATTGCTACATTACTATACCTAAAATAAGAAATATAAAAATAAAACTTTTTCAATCCTAACAGAGGCAGCAATGCAGGGAGGGGGGTGGCAGGGGAGGCTGCCGTGAAGAAGCCTCTGTCCGTGATGGGCCAAGGCTCACTGTAGAGAGAGGTTGCTACATGGCAGCTGAGTTCCCCATGATGTGCCAGCATCCCCACAGAGCATACTCCTGTTTGCGGGAAGCTCGGACCCCCCGGACATGGGCTGCTGCCACCCTGTGCTGCTGCCTCTGAATCAGAAGCAGCAGCACAGGGTGGCAGGCAGGGCTGGTCTGCGTGGGAAGCCAGTTTTTAAAGGCAGCAGCATGGGGTGGCAGGGGGCTCCCTGGGAGTAGGAGCACAATGGCTGCCGGCCCCATTCCCGGGGAGTAGTGGGGTTCAGCTTCCTGCTGAAAGGTAGGGCTTCCATATATACCAGCATACACACTTATAGAGAAATGTGAGGGCTGACATGTCTACTTCCCAGTCTCTGGTATTCCTAATATTTTCAAGCCACTCTTGTGTTCTCCTTTTCCACTTTCCCTTAATTTCTGCCCCATCCTTACTGGAGCATCCTCCCCCCAATTTCTCTTTCTCAGTGGAGACCCAAAGCCCTTTCCCCCTATTATCTGTTCTTGTACTCCCAGTGTCCCTCCCCTCCAAATAAGCCTTCTCGTGAGGTTTTTTTTTCTTTTCAGAAGAAATTTTAGTGCCTACTATACTCAGATTACATTTCTCAAAATAGACACACACCCGCACAACTTAATAAATGCCCCAAAATTTGGACCATTGCCAGTATCTCTCCTCCAAAGGGCACACTGAATTTCAAGGCAACCTAAGCAAATATGTCAACTATAGAGCAGTGTTCCCTCTAAGCTGTGCAGCAGCACAGCTTCACAGGTGATTAATCAGCTCTGCCCAATCAGTGAGCTCAGTGCATGGAGCCCTGAGCTTCTGACTGGGCAGGGCTGATTCATCACCTGTGAAGCTGTGCTGCTGGCCGGCAGCTTATGGGGGAACACTGCTGTAGAGGACTTAGAAAAGTTGAGGTTTAGATAAAAGCTGGTCATAAACTTAACTATATCAGAGTTCTCAGTCTGCTATAATGTGGTGCATAAAAATCAAATACATGTAACTTTGAAAGTTAGTGAAAGCTGAGAACGTTCATTTAGGGATAACAAATATTTTATTACAACAGTTGTGTGAAATTTTTTCTTCATAATTATCTGAAACAGCTTCAGCGCAAGTTACCACAGAGAACAGGAGACATTTCAGTGACTGCAACTGCCATAGATGATGGCTCTGTAGAAACTGTTGAAGAATCACCAGCTACTAAGGATGAGGAGACTAAGGAAACTCAGCACTTGCTGAATGTAGAGTGTGAGCAAAGCAAGAAAGAAGGAGTGTGTGGGTAAGAGAGTACATCTAAGCAGTTGTCCTGTCCATGCTTCCTAACTGCTCAGTGTCTAATGTTGGCAAGCTGCATGCAACTCTTTGGCTTTACCCTTGCGGCTCTTTGGGGCTTCTCCCAGCTCATTGTGATCACCCGGGCCCCATGATGCTCTTGGAAGCAACTTTCATGGTCCCAGGAGGGGGAGGGTGTCTTGGTGTGTGATGCTCCTGCCTCCAAGCACTGCCCCTGCAATTCCCATTAGCAGAGAATGGGAACTGTGGCAAATGGGAGCTGAGGAGGTGGTGAGAGGGGCAGCGTACAGTCATGGGCCCCTCATACGCAGGGGCATGTTCCGGGAGCAGCATGGGGCCTGGGCAGGCAGGAATACTGCTTAGTCTCGCTACACCACCTATTGGAAGCCACTCCTGGTAAGTACTGTCCAGTGGGAGGTAGCACCTCCGCTCCCTCCTAGAGTCAATACCCCATGACCTCTCCTGCATCCCAGCACTCTGCCCCAGCCTGGAGCCCACTCCTGCACCCACTGCCTCCATGAGCTTTGCACCCCTTGCCTCCTCCCAGTACAGTTTTTTAAAGCTCTCTAACAGCAGAAATCATATTAAAAGTATTGGTGAGTAGTAATAACTTTAGTTTGTTCAATTATAATTAGTTAGTAAATTCTTACTTTGTTCAAACCGATTTTAAACATAATTTAATGTAAAGATAATAAGCAGTTAATTAAATGTGACCGGGAATGGGTCACTGTGTAATGTCCTGTTGGCGACAAAATGTAGTCAAACTGTAGTTTTAATAAAAACCAAGGGGGGAAAACCTAAATAGAAGTTTATCCCATCACCTATTTTGTTTGTCAGAATTTGTTGGTTGTTTGCTGTATACCTACTATCTTTGTATATGTGTACAGCTAGCTTTGTGTATGACGTAGCTCTCGAAATGTTTTGGTCAAAGACCAAAACAAAAAAAGATGATCATCTTTGAAAGGTTTTCAACTGTTGGTCTAACACAAGAGCCCCATGGCCTGTACAGAACTCCAGTTCTGTTTAATTCTTAAAGTATATGTCTAATTTGAAAAAAGATCTAATGGAATACATATTGCACTTTCCATAACATGCACATCTGGTTCTGTTTTGCCTAGTTCCCTTGCTCCTGTCCTTAGGTTGGTGCTAAAGACATTTAAAGAGCATACAAACACATTGTCAGCAATATGTTTTTTTGCTGTGCAAGACTCAGTGAGTTGCACAGTTCCAGTTGTGATGATCTTACTGTCTGAATGCTCAAAAAAATCGGTCTGAAGAACTGGGCAGCCCACAAGGGAGAGTTCACTTAGAATACCTTTTTTATTAGTGGAGTAGTGATGGCTTTTTGCATACAGACGTGGTATTTGAGTATTTTTTAAGAAATGATTTTAAACAAGGAATTTAAATAAAGAGAGTAGGTCTGTGGTGCATTGGAATGGAAGTGGAGCTTCAGGCAGAGAAGGCACCATTAGAAGTAGAGATGTAAAGCGACTAGTCAGTTAGCCGATAAGCTTATGCTTATTGGATAGTTGACTTGTCCCTCAACTAGTCGCTTCTCCTGCTGCGCCCCCCCGCTCCCTCCCTCTGCCCCCGCTGCCTCTATAAGAGGCAGCAAGGGGGGAAGCAGGACTAGTGCTGGGGGGAGCCAGCTTAAAAGCCGGTTCCCCCCCAGCACCGTCTCCGCAGGGGACAGTGGAGGTAGAGGGGTAGCAGGGACTGTGCGCGAGCTGGGAATCAGCTGATTCCTGGCTTGCGCCCAGTCTCAGAGGCTGCGCCTCTGCTTTTAAAATGTATTATTAAGAGTTGGCAGGCTCTTAATACGTTTAAAAGGCTGGTGCACAGCGTGAGGAACCCAGCGCAAGCTGGGAATCAGCTGTCCCAGCTCATGCTGGCTCCCCCATGCTGCTCTTCAGCCTTTTAAACATATTGGCTATGTCTACACTGGCCGGTTCTTGCGCAAGAACATCTTGTGCAAGAGTTCCTGCCCAAGAATTCTTGCGCAAGAACACGTCCACACTGCCATGTGCTTTTACGCAAGGGCATCCATGGCAGTGTGGATGCTCTCTTGCGCAAGAATGCTCTGAAGGCCATTTTAGCCATCAGAAACCCCTGCCCCACATCCACGTTGCCTTCTTACGCAAGAGGGCTTACACCTATTAGAAAAGAGCGTAGCTCTTGCGCAAGAAGCCCTCTCTTCTGACACCGTACTGTATATCTACTTGCGCAAGAGTGGGCGGGCAGTGTGGACGCTTTGCAGAAGAACAGCTGTTCTTGTGCAAGAACCCACTAATGTAGACATAGCCTTTAAGAGCTTGCTGGCTCCTAATACATTGAAAAGGCAGAGCTGCAGCAGGATTAGCTCCCAGGGGTCGGGAGCTAACCCCGCTGTGGCTCCCCCGCTTATCAACTAGCTGATGGAAATTCCATCGACTAGTCAATTAGTTGATTACATTTAAAATCCCTAATTAGAAGAGGAGATATAAGAATGAGGATAGAAAATGGTTTCACTAGTGAAGTCACGAGCTTGATTATGGATAGGCAAGAAATGATACCATTCAACTCTTAAGGTTTCTATGGATTATGGAATCATTTGTGAGGCTTCAAAAATATTTTATGGGTACAGGCGGATCTCCCTGTTCCGGCACCTTCGGGACCTAATTGGTCCCAAATGAGAGAATTTGCCAGACCAGGGGAGGTCTCCTTCCATCAGCTCCCAAAACCATTGGCTGTTGCTGGCAGACTGCCCCAGCAGTCATCTTGCCTCACCTCTCCACCCCCAACCTGGCTGGGCTGCTTGCCCAGCTGCTGCTGGCTTCCTGGGCAGCTGAGGCTCTGGCTCCTGCCATGGGGCTCTGATCCCGCGCTCCAGGGAGCTGCTGCAGGGCTCCAGCCCCAGCCCCAACCCCATGCTCCAGCAGACTGCTGTGGGGCTCCGGTTCTGCGCTACCACGGGGCTCCAGCCACAGTCCCTTGCACCTGGGGACTGCAGAAGGGCTCCAGTCCTGTGGTGCTCTGGTTCCAGTCTCTCACTGTCCCCAGCCGGGCTGCTGAACCTATTGCCCCAGCCCCAGTTGGTGGTCCTTCCCTTAGGCTCCTGGCTCAGGAGCATCCATGGTCCTGCTGGACAAGGGATATTACTGGACCAGAGAATTCTGGGTTTTGGAGGTACAACCTGTATTTGAAACCCTTTTCAATGTGCCAGCTGTGCAAGCAAAGGTTTATATCACATTAAATATACAGTGTTTGATTTCCACTTTCACTTCATCAACCTCTTATCTGCACTGACATGAATCACCTAGCATAGTAGTATGGAAGCAGTTAACTCTTCTGGTTCCTCCAGAGTCAGTTATTTCTCTCTTCCTTACCGAGAATGGTAGCACTACTTTCAGGAGTTAAAACTGTTCCCTCTCCTGACCCTCTTCTCTTTGCCTTTTCTCCCACCTGCCTTCCCAACTATATCTAAGGAAACTTCTCATCATGCTTCATCTTCCTGCTGCCACATATTTCCCTTCTGCCATTTCCATCTATGAGTTTTCAGTGGTTAAATTGTAGAACAGTATTGAATGCTAGGTGAAGCATGGAAAAATGTGCAGAATAAGCATAAATATGCCGGGTTTAACAAAGTATTTACATGAATTTGCTTTTAGACCACCACCTTCTAAAAAAATGAAGCTGTTTGGATTTAAAGAAGATCCGTTTGTATTCCTTTCTGAAGATGATCCATTGTTTCTACCCATTCAGTAAGGAGAAATTCTATCCTTTTATTTTGTAGTAAGTTTCAAAGTCTCAGAGGGGTAGCTGTGTTAGTCTGTAACTTTAAAAACAAAGAGCAAATCAAGCCCAGGGTAACCGTGTCAAATTTGTGGATGGGCTTGAATAAAGACATTAACTGGCTGGCACAATACAAAGCTAATTTCTCCTGCTTTTAACATCCACATTTTCACATCAAAAGCTATGAATGGGACACATCCAGCCCACTTAATTAGTCTCATTAACATGGGCCCTACAATTGACAGATACTACTTCTGCTGTTATATATTGATTTTTGTTATTTCCACTCCAACTCACCTGATGATGTGAGTTTTACCCATGAAAGCTCATGATGCTATATATTTTTCAGTTTCCATGGTGCCACAGGACTATTTGTTTTTAAAGTTTCAAAATAATTCAAGATCAGTTTCACAGTGAATAGGTCTAGTAGTATTTCTTGGAGGGAAGGGAGGATCTGGATTATTGCTTATACATAGAACAAGTTTTTCTTAATTTTTAGATTAACATACTCAAAACTATAATTCTTCCTTTAAATAGAAATAACAGAGTAAGAATGAAAATTGAATTAAGCTTAGAAATACATTCAGATTGCAGAGAAGGCATTGATCATGGAAATTTCAACTTTATTTTTAAAATGTATTTTTTTAACTGTGAATCCTTTACAATGCTATGATTCTGTGGAGAGCATGGATTAACCTCATGTATTCTGAAGCCAAACCATCTACTAAGATGAAAGATGAGTCAGAAGGGTATTGTAGGAAATAGGTTAGTCCATCGTTTCCCAAACTGTGGTCCGCGGCCCGGTACCAGTCTGTGGAAAAAAAATACCGGGCCTCAGAAAATTTTTTGCGAGAGAGCCCGCCTCGCTGCCCCCAAGATGCAAGCCACGCTGATGCTACCTCCAGGGACCACGGAAGTAGCACGGGCTTTCTGCGGAGTTGGGAGACAGTTCTGCAGCTGCGCACTAGGTCCCAGAAGTGCGCGGCTGGTCTCCCCCCGCCCCAACAGCTGGCGCGGTACCTAAAATGCCAGTTCATCACGCGCTGGGGACTTTGTTCCCCTGCTGCCTTCCTGTGCACGGGGGAGTGGGTGGAAATCCAGGACTGCGCCTGCTCGGGTGGCGCGTGCTGCCGTGGGAAGCAGAGGAGCAAGGCACACGCTGCCCAAGTGGTTGGGGCTGGCGCAGTCCGGGACTCCCCCTCCCCCTGCGCAGGAAGGCATCAGACATGCAACGGACCAGCGTGTGAGGTACCGCGCCACTGTTTGGGGGATGGTGGAGTACCCCACGCACTTCCTGGGCCTTGGCAGCTACAGGATCCCCAGGTATCGGTCCCTGTCCCCTCCCCCCCCCCGACCCTCACATGTACCCTGCCCCAGCACCCACAAGTACCCTGTCCCCTGCCCCAGCACTCATTGGCCTCAGAACTCATTGGCACCCTTCCCCAGAACTCTGTCCCAGCACCCACAAGCACAGCTGGGGCCACATTAGTGAAGTTTGAGGGTTTGGAGGGGTTGTGTTTTTGTATCTCACTTGTGTGACCCTGACTGACTTTTCTGTGGGCTCAAGTTGGCACTGGGGGCTTTGGGAGGACCGGAAACAATTTATTTGCATATTCATCATTTTCTTAATGAATATGCAAATAAATGTTACAGGTCCTCCAAAAGCTTGTGAATGGATTTACTGGTCCCCGGTGTCAAAAAGTTTGGGAAACCCCTGGGTTAGTCAATAAATTGTCATTTATTCAATATTGAACTTGGGCAAACAAAACATAACTTTTTATGACCGTAGGAGGTTTTATGCATTGGATCCTTCGTTCCCCAAGATGAATTTACTAACGCGAACTCAAGAAGGAAAGAAGAGGCAGCTGTACATGGTTTCTAAGGAATTAAGGAATGTATTGCTGAATAACAGTGAGAGAATGAAGGTATGATTCTTATTTTTGGACTCTCATGTTGATGGTTGCTTGTCTTTTCCTGCAGAACCTAATGTCTGTCTACAGACGTTGTCTTCTGCTGGGACCTTCACTTAGTCTGAGTGGATATGTTTTATTTCTGCTCACCTTACTGTCAAGGAAGTATGGGTATGTCTAGACTACATGCCTCTGGTGACAGAGGCATGTAGATTAAGCTACCCGGCGTAGGAAAATGAAGCAGCGATTTTAAATATCGCCGCTTCATTTAAATTTAAATGGCTGCCGCGCTGAGCCGATCAGCTGTTTGTCGGCTCAGCGCGCTAGTCTGGATGCTCCGCGATCGACATCAAAGGCATTTGTCGACCTCCCTGGTATGCCTCGTGGGATGAGGTTTACCGGGGAGGTCGACAAATGCCTTTGATGTTGACCACGGAGCATCCAGACTAGCGCGCTGAGCCGACAAACAGCTGTTTGACGGCTCAGCGCGGCAGACATTTAAATTGAAATGAAGCGCCGATTATTTAAATCGCCGCTTCATTTTCCTATGCCAGGTGGCCTAAACTACATGCCTCTGTCACCAGAGGCATGTAGTCTAGACATACCTTGACTGTCTGAATTTTTGGTATCCAGTCTCCTCCAAGACTGGAAGGAATGTTACTTTTACAAAATGGGGGAAGGGTACTCTTTAAAATAAAAAATATATTTAAAATATATTTTAAAAACATTTTAAATAAGACAATCTTTCTAAAAGCTCACCAAAAGATTAAAAATAATAAAAAGTGCACCAAAAAGTCAAAAATAAAGTTTTAAGCTAGCAGTGTAGGAGAAAGATTGCTAACAGTTAGCAACTACCTTGAATTGTACTTTTTGTCTTTTTAGTTTTAATCTAGTGTGTTTCAGCTAATAACAACTCCAAGGTTCATTATGATATGCTTATGTATTTTGAGTTAGACTGTTTTACAAAATGTTTTTTGCAGTAGGTATTTACATTTTTAATTAAAATCAGTTGTGTTTAAGGCAAGGATAAAGTCGCCCGTTAGTTTGTTTGGATTGATTTCGTCGATCTCTACACCTTCCAAAGAACAGACTCGACTGAGCGCAATAAATGGCTGAGCTGACGCAAAGTATTGAGAGTCAAGGTTCACAACTGCTCTATCCACCCTTCTAGTTTGTGGACAGTGACTGCATAAGCGTGGATGATTGGAAGCATTCGCTGCTCCACCAAGCCCTATCTAAGATTCGCTTGAAATTGACATGTGATAGGCTCGATGATGTGATTTGCGACATCATCTTCGAATTCAATGTCAACTTTAGGGATATCGGTTTCGTGAATTTGGTTGTGGTGAAAATAGGGCCATATTATATTGGTGAGGTGCCAGTTTTGCCGTTGACCAAGCCTTTTGCTTGGTCAGCATTGTACCGAAGCATAACTTTATCACCCAGGTGAATTACAGTTCTCTTTGGAATGCCTGCCATTCGATTGATCTTTGTTGGGATAGCTTGATAAAGGTTAGGTACTCGTCTTTTGTGCTAATGAGGGTATCTTGCATTGTGAACATTTGGAGGTTCGTATTGTCTAAAGTGGACCAAACTTGATTATTGTGGTCATCTACCATTTTACAAGTTGGCATGATTCTCAAAGCTTTTCGGGGTGAAAAGTGCCCTTGTTGTTTGCTTTCCTCACATTTATGCAGTAAAATCTTTAGTTGTTCTCATGTGAACTTTTCCTGTTGAAGATTATTTAAAATTTCGATAAATGTTGTGTCTCCTCGCTTTCGCATGTTTTCAGTAAATTAACAAATGCTAAAGAAGCGCCAGAGCTGCACAGTGGGTCTTATTGAAACAGGTTGCTTATAAAGGGGACTGCCTGATACTGGTGGAAGTTGAAGGAGCTCACCGAAGAGCAAGATGTTCAAGCCTCCAAAAAGTTCATCAACATCTATCAAATATTTGTTTGCAGAAATTATTGTTATCTGTAGCATCTTCCTCTGGATCTTGTTCTGGTGGATTTTCTGCTCCTTGTTCATCTTCCTCCTGGGCTTCCTCAGAGTTTTGAACCTCTTTGTTTTACAATCTTACAACTTTGTATGAAAGATCAGGCTTTCTTGTGTTAACAGAAATTACTCTTCTTGTGCTCCCTTTCATAGGCAGGCCACACAGACGGAAAGCACACTCACAGGTGGAGACTTGGCATTGATTTAACATTGCCATACATATTTTAAACAACTTTTGAGAAATATTGCTTTCCTCCTCTCTGATTTGAGCAATAGTGTCTCTGAGGCTTCTTTCAAGACTCATAGTTTCACATTTAGCAACGTATTTGGTGATATAATAGCCAACGGCAGGAGCAACTCCACCCAGTTGAATGTCCATGTTTGCACGCCAGTGGCTTAAGATTGAAGCTTCTGGAACCCATCCCAGTCAAATTGAACTTTCCAGAAGCCCTTCCAACCCTTGCAATACAAATACAATTCCTCAAAAAAGGAGGTATACAGATCTTACGCAAAAGGGAGTTTTTGCACAAAACGGATCCGTCTACACTGCTTGTTTTTGTGCAAAAAGCCTCGGGCAGAGAATATGCTAATGACAGCACAACAAATGAGTGCTTCATTAGCATACTCTCTGCCTGCAAAACCCTGTAGTGTAAACATAGCCTGAGGGGACAGAAGAGGGTGGAGCAACCAATCAGCCCTCATTGCCTTTCACTGTTAGAACCAGTTGACAGCATCCCATCTTGTCAACTCATATATTAGTTTACCTGTAATAGTTCAGCTGTTGGTATTTAGGGTATATTGCAATTGATCTGTTAGGTTTTAGTTTGTTGGAGTATTTTTGTTTTTCCTGGTAGGGAAGTTTCCTCATATCTGACTAAAGCTGTGCTTTTCACATGAGGTGGCTTTGCCCCTTAATGGCAATACTCCAAATTGTTTTTACTGCCTGACTGAAGGACTTCTATGGGGAAAATGTAAGGATTGCAAGTCCCTTATGAAAAGGTCTTTTAAATACAAAGAAAGCAGGCTAAAACTTCTTCTGTTAGAAAAATCAGTGTAACCTGCTTCAGACCCTGAAGGGGAAGTAGGATCCTTCCAATCTGGAACAGTTGTCAGCTAAAAACATTCCTGTTGTGGCCTAAGTGGTGTGTGTGTGACTCTGGCAGATGGCAGAAAACCCCTATTCCTGTAAGTAGCATGTAGCTCGGTCGTCTTCTAAGACTGCTCCTAAAAGAGATTCCCCCCTTTCTTGCTCTTCAAAGAGATCTGCTTCTAAAATTACTTCATGTCCCTTCAGATCTCAGAGAGCCTCTAAAATCTTGGAGCTGCTGGTGTCTGCTTTCTCGCACCAAGCAGAGAGCTTCCCTCAGCATGGACACTGCACTTCTCAGCTCTGCTTCCTTTGGTTACAACCGTCGGAGCTGTTAGTTTTGGGGACAGCCCATTCGTGGCAGTGCTTTAAGGTGCCAAGATTGCTGCTGCTGCTATCTGTACCAGCTACTGTATATCTTTGTCTCAAACCTTGATACTGGATCTGTCCCAGCACAGTTACAGAGTGCTAATGTACACCGCACCCTGGGATCCGACTATAACTTCCCTTTTTTGAGCCTTGTTTGCGTTTAAGCAGTTTCTAGATGAGCCCCCTACCTCTTAAACTTGGTTTTTCTTTAAAACTTCATTGATATTTTACTTTGACAGGTTATTAATACGGGGATAAAAGTCTGGTCTCGCAACAGTGATGGTGAACACTTCGGCTGTGCCTTCAGACTAGCACAAGAGGTAATTGCAAAGCACTGTACTTTCATATCTTAGGACCTCTATGAATATTTCCTTTAATACCTGCTGTATCCTGAATATCATTGTGGCACATTATGAAGTACAGCCTCCAAACATGGTATTTTAAAGTGCATTAAACAAACAGATTGCATTCTGATGTGACTATTCAGAGCTTTTTTAAAAATTTAATCTTTTGTCAGAAAGCAGTGTGACATTGTCCCGAGGTTTGATTTATTTTAGATCCAAGGGAAAGCAGTCCACTCCAGGGCTACTTAACCACTTTCTTATTTATTGCAAGCTTTAAACAGTTAATACAGTTGTTTAAGTTTTACAAGCCTTAAGAACAATTACTATACAATTTAAACCTTAAATACTATAAATTCTAAAGCAATTAATACCGCGCAAAGCAATGCAAAAGCAATTACTAAAAGATCTACTGTATACAGTAATAAAGCCTAATTCACTTACACTTCACCCGTATGCTACCTAGTGCCAGGCAGGAGGTTTTTTACAGGCATTGGAACGCCATGCACTGGGCCGCTAGTGTGAAGGGCCTTATTACTTCTAGTTACATCGAGCAGGACATATGGGTCAATCCTACCCATTCCCTCCCATTGATTGTTCTTATTTAGCCCGATTTTTAGCGAAGTGAGACTTGGTTGTTCTAATAATATTTACCAATTGATTACGTATTGTGTAGGATACGTAAAATGCCCATTGCCCCTATTTGGGGTACATCCTGCTGCTCAGGATGTTGCTGCTATGTGCGTAGTTGACAGTTTTATGACTGCATCTGTACTTTTTGCTTATCAGAAATAAGTACCAGTACAAAGCCGCTTGTCCTGTGTTTTCTTGACATGGTCTTGCATACCATACTTAATCTGAATTGTTAGGAAAACTGAGCCAGAAATTGTTTTGCATATTAACCTAAGCCTTGCCTGCATGCTTTGTCACACCAGACTTGAGACAGGCCAGAAATCCACACTGTAGCCAAGGCAGACATCACCATTTATTGCCAAAGCAGGGTAGTCTAGGCTCCCCTACAGACATTGGCTGGTGTCAGATATAGCTGAAAATGCCAACCTCATGACAGACTGATTAAAAATAGGACAGAAACTCCCGATACTGGTGGTTATTCTGACATTGGTTTTACCAAACCAGTAACATAATGAGCTTCTGGTTAACCAGGGTGATGCTACAAAAGCTAACAACACAGTCCCCTTAGGCATCCAGCACTTACCACCACACAGACGTCTGGTCTTTATGGTGAGAGGTTACTGAAAATCAGATTAATCACATATGAAGTTCTTCCTACCCCAAAGGTCTGTCCATTTCTGCTGGTTATGCTGAATACTTAAACTGAAGCCAGTTCCTTTAGTTGAAACTGAAGATTTTATAATAATAAAAAAGGGGAATTGTTCTACGATCAGAGGAATCATATATATTGCAAGTGATTGTAGAGTTTGTAGATCAGGATCGTAGCAGAGGAGATAATTATGCTAGTTTGCTAAAGTTGGTTTCTGGATCAGGCCCAAAAGCTTGAGAGTCATTCAGTCCTTTGTTCAAAGCTTCCATTGTAGAAAGTTACACTTCAGAGAAATGAAGCAGAAATGATGATGAAGCAGCAATTTCACAGCTGCAATTTATAATTCACAGCACAGATGCAGAAATTTATTCTCAGATGAAGTCCAGGGTTAAATGCCCTTACCACATGTCCTTACGTGCTCTGCTGAATGATAGGGCAGCCAGTGGCTCTGTGCTGTCTGAGGTGAAGGAAGAACTTGCTGAGGGAGTTGAATCCCTTCTGTGGCCTCTTAGCTGGTAGATGGGCAATCAGCACAGAGGTGGCCAGTGTTAATGAAAATCTGTCTGAAAGTGTCACAAAGGAACAATACAAGTTTGTGATACAAATATAAAGCAGATACTCATAATGTCAGATAGAAAGATAATATGTGCAAACAAACAGTATTATGAGATTTAGCAAATCATCACTTTTGTAAAGATATTTACATGATTTGCCCAAGACTTTTTGCAATTATATAATATTATCAATAATCTGATAAATGGCTACCCATCTTTTATATATTACCACAAGCAGAGATTTCATCTTTAAATTGATTGTATTTTTTACCACCAGGGAATATATACACTGTATCCATTCATTAATGCAAGGATTATAAATGTGTGCATAGAAGATGTTAAAGTGCTGCTAACTCAAGAGAATCCATTCTTAAGTAAATTTAGCAGTGAAACACACAAACGGGTCAAAGAGTTGGGTAAGCTTTCTGTTTTTATTATGGCAAAATGGAACACTATTTTGCATCTGTAGAACTTGAGAACTGTTCAATGAGTTATTCATTCGGATAAATGGAAAATTGAACATCCAGCTACTTTAGCATGTTTTCTTAGCCATCCATAGTGCAATAGTTAATATAGAAATTCTAATGTTGCTGTAGACAAGCCTTTCCAGAGTCTGTGGCTCCATCTGGCCCCAAGTCTGGAAGCTTACTAGAATAAGCTTTGTAAACCTACAGGACCCAGAGAGCCTGGACTCTTGCCTAGAGCTTGCCCTTTATAGAACCAGAAGAGTCATCAAGTCTGGGATTCCCACAAATCGTGAATCCAGCAAGAACTTTGGATTAGCCAAATTTCTTAACTCTGCCTACTTCTGTTCCTGCATATACTTCAGTGGAAGCTGTTCCTAACCCATGCAGGTGTCTTTAAAACATAAAACTGATGAAGGTGACATTGGCCATCTCTTGATTAAATTTACTAATCTTTTATCTAAACAAGTAGGAAAAATGCCACTCTGGACCTTTTTCTCTCTCCATGAAAAATCCTTACAAACAGGACACTGACAATGCAGGAGAAACAGTGTAAGCATGGTTCTCTCAAATGTACATGGTAAAGCAAAAAAAAAAATTTTTTTGTTAAACTCTTGCAGTGTTAGTAGTCTAGGTATTCAAAATCGAGACAGAAATTTGGTTTTATATAATATTGCATCCATACCCCTCATGATGGTATCTGCATGCCTGATGCCATCCCTTTAAGATAAAATGTAGGCACAAGAGTTTTCTTCCAAACCACTAACTTGTCTTTTGGTCAGCCCTCTGCCCTGTTTGTTTATTTAATATGTTCTGACTTCTGCTTTATTTTTTGGATACTTCCTGTAGAGATAAATGTTTGTTCTAGAATTCAGGCACATGTTTGTTCCTATCAGAGTGGTGGTGGTTGAGATTTTTTTTGGGGGGGAAGGGGAGGAGACTTGTTCAAGATTCTTTCTTTTTTTCCATCTGAAATATGAAACCGGAATAAAAATCTATACAGTTTTATAATCCATTTTATTGTATTGCTACACATAGCAATCGTGCAATTTTTGAATGAGGTCATTCTGACTGCTGTACAACTATACGCATTTTGCTCTCATAACATTTTGGAATCACAAGTATTTCCAAGTAAATTTACCTAATCTTTCTTTTTTAGCTATGGGGAGCATTGTCTTGAAATATGAACCAGATCCCAGGTAAATAGATGCTTTTCTAAAACATTTTTTTCACTTAACTTCACTCAGAAAAGGTATAAGAGAAATACATGTGAATATAGAAACAAAAGCATGTAACTCATTACCATGGGTATTTATCTTGAATTTCAGTGTAAGTTTAAAGCATTTGTACCTCTTTGGAAATGAAAATATTTGCTGTGAATTATTTTTCACTGCATTTGCTGATAAGAAACATAGTCTTCAAGTATTTTAGTGGTTATGCCTAGCAACAGCCAAGTGCCACATCACTCCATCTTAGGCAGTATTGGAGCATGAAAATTATTCACAAATATGGCATCAGCATGTCTTATGTAAAAAAGCTAATGCTGAATCTCCTAGAATTTGGTCAAGAAGTATTGTTTATTTGTTAATATTCATTCAGCCATTGATGTTAGGGCCCCTGTTTTTGTTTGATCCTGAACCTGTCCTTCAGGATTGTAGGTGCAGCTTAATGCTTCTTATAGTACCTATTTACTCATCAAAGTGATTTGTAAATATGATTGGACAGTTAGGATTCTAAATGGGTGCAATTCTGGAGGCCATTCTTGTAAGCTTATGTCTAGATGTGCATTTCTAAGAAGCCATTGCTGATTAGAGGCTAAGCAGGCTTTGCACTTCACCTGCACTGTTGTCAGAGTTCTGATCGTAAATGCAAGGCTTGACATATACTTATTAACTCAAAGACTAAGCCAGCTAGCTTCAAGTAAATAAAGAAAAATGTGGATGAGTTCCCACCAGTAAGGTGAAGAGCAATAGCAAGTAGGAGAGATCATCTAACACACAGTTCCTATTCCTTCTTATGGTCTTAGGTTTTTTGGTTCCTCCTTCCCCATTTTCAGTTACTGTGCTTACCTCTGTGGCTGCTAATAGCTTTGTAGAGCACAGCTCCATAGTGAAATTTACATGTTTTCTTACCAGTTCCACTGCTGCCTGCACAGTTTTGAATAAAAGAGTGAAAATCATAAGACTCTTATCAGAAGCTGAGGCATTGGAGTTCTCAGTTGACTCAGGAAGGTAACAGCTGTCATAGTTCACGTTGAGAAAATTACCTTTGAAACTTTCAGAACCAGACATTTTTATTTTAAATTAAAGCTTAAATGATGGAGAAATGGATGGCTTAATAGGAAACCTGTTTGCTAATGGCAAGTTGGATGAGTATATAATTTTTGCATCCTTTTGTATATCTAGTTTAATTTTGATTTGTGGATTCTGTCAGTCTTTTCCATTTAAGGAAAGAATCCCGGGATTTAAAAATTCTTCCCTTCATTGCTATTGTGTAAGGAAACTGAAAAGAATGTTGGAAAATTGGGGAGGGTGCAGAAAGGACCAAAAAAAAAAAAAAAATTCAAGGACTTAAGAAAATGCTTTACAGAGTTCAGTCAGTTTAGGTTACCAGAAGATTGCAAGGTGACTTGATTATATTGCATTGTACTTTCATGGGGAGGGAATACTGAGTACTTAGGGCTTTTAAGTGTAGGAGACAAGGGTGTAACAGAAACCAGTGATTGGAAAATGAAGCCAGACAAATGAAAATTAGAAATAAAGCTTTAAATAGGGAAGCTGATTTTCCTTGGCACTTTCTTCCTGTGGTTAGTGAGAGATTCTCCAATTCCATTTTTTCAGATCAAGAGTGGATACCTTTCTGGAAGGCATAATTTAGTCAACACAGGTTATTAGGCTCAGTACAGGTTAATTAGGTGAAATGTAATGGCCTGTGACACATAGGAAGTTAGACTAGATCAAATAGTGTCTTTTGACCTTAAACTCCATGAATCTATGAAATAAATGTTTATAGTTATTGCTCGTGTTGCCTGTATGTTCCTCTCACAATTAGTAATGTTGACTTGTCCTTATCAGTGTTTAAACAGTGCTGAATTAGATACTGCTTTAAAAGTAAAATTGCTGTGGGAAATGCATAATACTGTTGGCTTGCTCCGTTGAAACCACATGTAAAGCTATTAAATTAAAATATTTCTGTAGACATGAATTCTCAAGATTGAGTAAATTAATTTTTATCAAACTAATTTTTAATAGCATACCTGATACTCTTCAGTGTCCTATTGTTCTGTGTGGCTGGCATGGAAAGACCTCACTTCGTGCCTTTGTGCCCAAGAATGAGAGACTTCATTACCTGAGGATGATGGGAGTTGAAGTGTTTAAAGCAAAGAGGAAAGAGGAGGATTTTGAAAGTAAAATGGAAGAAGGAGATCAGGACAACACAAAGCAGATGGAGGAAGAGATGGACATGGAACATAGAGCCGAGGATCACAATGAATTAGCCACAAAAATGGAGGCAGAAGTGGATGAAGAACCTATTCATGAGCTTGTGAAAAGCAGTGTTTTAGAACCAGAGAATACAATGGAAAGTTCCCGGCCTTCCAGTGAAAATGCTGAAAACAGAGACATTACTGACCTTAGTAGTGTGAAAGATTGAGTTTTCATTATCCATTACTTTAGTGGTATTTTCATAAAATATAATCTAGACTTGTTTTTGGCATCTAATGCAGTTTTAAAAGTGTTTCAGTTTCTTGGGGGAAGTTGAAATGTTGGTGCGAGGTATTCTTTTACGGATGTTTCTTCCTGTTTTATTTTTTAAATAAAAAAATCTTCCCCAGTGAATCTGTCCTGTTTTTCCCATTTAACTCCATATAGTTGGTAATGTGGTGTGTCTGTTGCCAGCAGTGGACTGTGCACCAGTAAATTCCAACACCTGGTGCGTAGAGATTAAATAATTCATATTTAAAATCTGTATAACCAGAGTTTGTCTTAGTAGGATCATTTTTGAAAGAAGATCAGTAGGTTTTCATGCAAAATGCATGACATTTTCAGAGAAGCATAATTATGAGATAAGTATTTTTCCTTTATAGTAAATTATGCTAGTCTATTGTACATGTATAAAATATACCAGACAGATGTACCAAGTAGTACAGTTGCCAGAAAAATTATACTTGTTACTAAATACATTCAAAGTGTGAAGAAGACTCAATAGAAAATAAAGAACATATATTTGTACATTGTGTGATCAGTATGTGCAAAAGTCCTAGAGAGGCAATTTCTCAAGTTTGAGAGCCAGTAAATGTCTTTGTAACATTTCCAGGTCTTGGGTGAACACCTTATAGCAATGCTATTTATCATGTGCCCAGCTGGGAAAACTGCAGCAGTCTCTTTCTGATGCCCACCAGGCTTCTGTAACCCATGCCTCTGTCAATTGGACTGGACTGCTGCAGTGGACTCTACCAAATACCTTAATTGTACCTGGAAACAAGCTGCCACAGAAGGCAATCCTAGGTAAGCGGTGCTTCCTAGCAGGAGCACATGACACAAGTGTTCCATGATCTGTACTAGCTGCCCTACTGGGTAATTATGAGTGAAATTTAAAATGTTGAGTTTGATACACAAAGTACTAAATGATTCAGCCACTTTCACCAGCTCAGCGATACAACAGCTATGACTTTCAATGATGACATCAGACAAACTGGTCTCTTCAGTTTTGTGTAATTTCATAAAGAAGGAATATCCCATCTTCTGATGTGTTAAAAACAATAAAAGAAGAAACAATATGGGTGAGAGATGGGTAATCCCATTTATTCGACCGATTTCTGTTGGTGAGACAGAAAAGCTTTTGAGCTATGCAGAGCTGCTTTTCAGGTCTGAGAGGTACTCAAGTACGTTTTGGGTTTGTTTTTTTTTTGTCTCGTATACTAATAAACTAATGTCACTTAATAATCTATGAAAAAAAAGTTACAAAAACTTAATCTTCATACTCATTTCATTTGTTAAAGATGAGTCCATTTTGGGAATTAACTGCCTGCTAAATATATTTTAAATAGAAGTTAGAATTTTTTTCTCTGTTGTTTGATCAAATCAACTGGAAATTATCTGAGCTATTTTTGGGCAGCTTTTATAAAATGGAAAATGGCATAGCAGAGATGTTTGTATGCTAACAACTTCCAAATAAGTTCCTAACTCTGTGTAATTCTCTTGGATTTCATGCTGTTTTAATATTGGCATCCAATATTAAAACAGCATAAATATTGAATTAATATTTGCTTGTCTGCATTTGAGAATTAAGACTTTTATTTGAGCAGAAGAGGGGGTGAAATATTTCTTGTACATGAAACTTTAAGGTTCAAAAATACAAGTCGGGTAATGCCCCATCCACCTTTGTAATAACTTATCCAATCAGTACTGGTGGGCAATCTGTAAGAACATATCATTGAAATTCACCCACATTCTTATTTTTATATATTGATTTTTTATGTTAATTATACCTGCTATTATGTTTGTATTGAATGAAAAGAAACTAATGAGCAGGTTACATGAGCTGTCAGGATTGACTAACTAAGGCCACGTCTAGACTTGCAGGAAGATTGATGCTGCAGTGGTTGATCTTCTGGCATTTGATTTAGTGGGTCTTGTAAAGATCTGCTAAATTGAGCTGGTGCTCCTCACTGTCGTGAAGAATAAGGGAAATCAATGGGAATGTTTTTCCCATCAACCTCCCACTGTGGGTACTCCAGCGATGTTGTTTACGTAGCTAGAATTGCATACCTTAAGCTGATCTTCCCCCATAGTATAGACTTGGCCTAAGTCGAGAATTTCACATCATCTTCAGTTTATTTAAATACTTCCAAATAGTATTTTTTTTTCCATGTTTACATCTCTCAGGGCTGTTCCTCACTCTGGCAGAAGAGTACAGAAGGTGAAGGCTCGCAGGGGACCTTAAATACCTTGCCTCAATAGGCTCTGCTTATAAAAACTCCCTGGAGTCATGGATTTACTAACTTGGGGGGTAGCTGCCACCATCAAGTGATTTAACCCTGAAAAAATAGGAAGGAACACTTGAATTCCTTCCCTGGGATACCCCAAGTTCTTTTGCCCGAAGAGAGCTTGAAAAAAGAAGCAAAAAGCACAGAAAAACAAACTGTATCTCTGATAGCTGACCTCCAAGACTAGGCGCACACACACAAACCTCCTGTTACCTTCCAGGACACAAGAATCAAATCATCACCTTAAAAAAGATATACTTGATAAGCATACTTGGTTGCTAGGTGTTACAGAGCAACTAAGAAAAGAACAGATAAAAAACACAACAAATCATAGTTCTTTAAGCTGTAACTTGAATGGTGAGTGGGGGAGGGAAGGCACAGATTCACACAAAGAAGTTTAACCAAACAATCAAAATAAAAATACCCCAATTGCGATTAAATACATGTTTTCCCTCTATTCACAATCCGTGCTGATTCGTACTTCAAGGCCCAGTTCACTCCCATGTCCAATATTTCTTATAGGCATGGTAATTCTGATTACTGCATCTGCTTCCTCCAGCCCTTAACTTAGAATTTTCCCACAAAGAAAGCAGGCAAGGTATCTAAATACAATTCAAATTTCAGCACTGTAACCATTGGTTCTTCTACCCCCCTGCCAACACCCTTGCTAGATACCTGAATTTAACTCCTTAGTCACTGGGTGTTGGCCAGCCCTCCTCCTATCCATCATAACATCAATAAAAAGGCTTGGGGGTTTTGTGGGTTTTTTCGTTTGTGTCTAAAGATAATGAAAAGCAAAGAATACTCAGTATCTGCCATTGGTTAGCACTTGGAGTTTCCTCTTGCTAAATGCTAATGCAAAATTCATTCTAGTGCGGCAGTCGGTTCAGACATTTCAGTGACAGTGGGCTAAAATTACTTTTTCATTGATTCAGTTTCTTGGCGGGTCAAGGATTATTAATAAACTGGTGATGCTGTTTCTGATCCTTGCTTCACCCTATGTATGCAGTGACAGAGCTGATGTTCTTGTCCTGACCCAACTAAATTCTTGCAAAGAATAGGTAATTCACACACAGTGTGTCCCAGAGCAGAAGGTGAAATCAGTCCTGTCTTTCCAGGCTATCTCCTCTCCCTTCGTGACATTTATTTATTTTCCCGCTCACTGTTTTCTATAAGGTTTTTGTTGGAGAGTGGAATAATTATGTTCCATCGAGACTGGTGTTATCTCTCTTAATTTACCATTCATTGAATTGCCAAGATAGCAACTGTTATTGGCCTATATAGAAATAGTTCAAAAAGGCATCTCCATCATGCTTCAAACATTTTCCAGATGGAATCTTCTATTTTTCCTGAAATGTATTCTTCCATAACATGATTCATAGCTAGTGGTCAATTGCTGAGATATGTTTGTCAGCTTTTTGTATTGAGCATTGGTTTCATGTATCCCTAACATTACACAATGCAGTGGAGGAGACTAAAGAGGGAATCAGAGAGACTAAACAATTAGAAATACTGTTTGGAAATGTTTCCAAAGCCCCTGGAAATAAAACAGATGAAAAGCCCTCTTACACTTGTGGAGATTTCTCAAAATTAATCCGTGTTCAGTCAACACAAAAGTACTGTAAAGGGTAACGGGATGGTGGGAGAAATTTACTCATGGTAGCATGGTGAATAATCACCTTTTTTGCTTGTTTTGCAGAGAGACTTTGTCTATGGATAATAATCTATACTTGGGGATCTTTTCATCCCAGAATCAAGTGACTTGACTCAGCTCCCTCTACAAAGTACAAGTATCAATCCCCCCTCCCCTTCCCTTTGCACTCCTGCCCAGTTGCCAGACTACGGATGTTGCCAGACCAAAGAGTCCTGCTATATGGAGTTTGACAGACTTTGTACTGTGGCCGGGAGACCTAGGAGTGTGATCTGTGATTCAAGAGGAAGTTCATGCTATAATTATTTAATTTGAGATAAAATTGTGTCTTCTCTCTCAAGAGGTTGAAAGAAAGAGGGAGGAATACTGTAAGGAGAGAGGCTTGTGGTGAGGGAACTGGGGAGACTTTCTAATTATCTGATCCATTTGCCCTGTTGACCCTCAGAATCCCATTCTAATTTATATTTTTAAAAGCAAATAGATTTTAATAATGCCTGTGATTTGTATCAAAATTAGGAGATTACATGCTGCTATGGATTTGCGGCGAGATTTTTGAAAGCTAAGTAATTTGGGAAAACAAAAATCTCTTAAACAGTTGAAAATTCCACTGAGGATACTTAGTGTTTGGTCTCACAGTGCGTAATACCTAGTTCATGCATTGCTCCTCATCCACAGATCTCAAAAGTGCTTTATGAAAGTGAGTGCTGGTATTACAGATGAAGAAACTGAGGCTTGGGGTGAGGCAGTGATTTACCTGTCACAAAGCAGATTAGTAGCAGATCTGGGAATAGAACTCATGTCTTCTAATGAGTAGGTCAATGCTCATTAGAAAGAAGACGTAGGCAACCTGAACAAGTTAAATGGCTAGCCAGCAATGTAATTATTTATTGACTTATCATAGTGCTTAGGAGCCTAGCCATAGACTAGCACTCTATTATGTAAGGCACTATATAGCCACAACAACACAGTCCTTATCCCAAAGAGCAGCTTACTATGTACATATATTTGGTCATCTCTGTCCTGAAGTTTTGTACAGGTTGGACCTCCTCGGTCTAGCACCCTTGGGAGCTGACCAGTCCTGAACAAGGGGATTTACCGGACAAGGGGAGGTTGCTTCCCTCACAGCCCATGTTGCCTTGCTGCCCCCAGGCTAGGCCTCCAGCCCAGCCCCACTTCTGCCCCAGCCCCGCGGGGTTCTCTAGTTGCTGCCAAGACATTTACTGCTGGAGCTGCAGCTCTGCAGTTGCGTGGCTCCACGGTTGGGGACGGAACTCTGCAGCCGGGACCAGGACCAGAGCTCCCTGGCCAATGGAGCTAGGGCCAGAGCTCCTTGGCTGCTGCCCTGGCTGCTGCTGGGCCCTGAGTTCCTTGGCTGCAGGAACCAGAACTCCCCGGTGCACTGCTCCCCATCCCCCCAACACGGGGCTCTCCCCGCCCCCTTTGCACTCCTGTCAGGTTGCCAGACCAGAGAGTCCTATATGGAGTTTGACAGACCCAGACCAGCTGGCTGCTGCACACTAGTGGAGGGATGATATCTGGTATTTGGGTGAACAGCTTTCTCTTCCCTGAATAAAAAAAGGCCAAGCTTAATTGCAGCATAATCAGGCAGGCACCTCAGGTCAATTAGAGTGTGCTAGAAGCTACAGATTAATTAGACACCTGCAGACAATTAAGGCCTGTGGAGCAGCTTTAAAAGGTCTCCACCAGCCAAGGAAGAGCGAAGGACAGGAAGGAGGAAGTGCAGTGTAGAAGAGCTGTATGGGTATGAGCTGAGGACTGACAAGCAGGTACCAAAGGAAAAGTGCTGGGAGGGATCATTTGGGAACTGGCCCAGGGAAAAGCTGCCAGATTGGGAGTGGCAATAACCTTGCCTGTTGCCATACCTTAGGGTCCCTGGGCTGGAACGGGCCCAGTAGTGGATGGGCCCAGATTCCCCCCCAAACCTCCCCCATGACATCACAAAGATCTGCCCCAAGAGGGAAGACCAGGACTCCAGAGGGGAGTTTACCCCCAAAACTATGAACTAGCCTGTGATGAGTATGGCTCAGTAGGCTGTGGCTCCTACCTCCTAGTAAAGAGAAAGAGGCCGTGTGGAGGGCCACAGCTAGTCTGAGGCTAACACTATCCATGAGTAACGCGAAACCCATGGGGCACAGCCAGAGCTTTGCCACAGGTGGTACAACCTATAATTGTTACAGAGTGTTAGCATCATCTGAGGTTTGTAATAATCATATAGCTCTATTCAGTACTAATGTCAACAATCATTTGTACATTTGCTTTTTTTTTTTTTTTTGCAGAGTACAACTTACTTGGTATAAGGTATACATCTACTAGCAATAGATTAAATTCAATAACTAGTGGTCTCCCAGTTAAATCACTGTTCTCATAAGAGCAAATGGTGTATGCGGTTAGTTATAATGTACAATGTAATCCAATGTATAAAACTCTCAAAATATAAGAAGGTAGTGGAGTTCTTAGCATTGACTTAAATGTACTTTTAAAGATATGTAAAGTAGTGACATTCATTGCTGCATTTACGCAAGCTGCAATTGCATAACTACAAAATCTCACTACACATCTGTGAGATGTCTTCGGTATCTTACACTGCCAAATGTTTGCTTCCAAAATGAGGTGGTTCTCCCCCTTATTCCCCAAGAAGTAGATTCATTCTAATGTTTCAATTATCAAAGAATCCCACTTGCTTATGTGCTGAGAAACATTGGGCACAGCAGGGGGCAGCACAAAGATATAAATAAAAGGAATGTTCTGCATTTCTGGGTATTAGAAGTGTTTGGGCCTATTTAGGTTCAGTTAGTACAACGCTAATTAAATATAGTTTTGCAGTGTTTTTAAAAAAAATTTCTGAAGGTTATTTTTGCTTGGCTGAATTTTGATTGCACAGTTAAACCTATTTTTAGAAAGGCTACGCATTGCAGATTTACAGTTCTTATGTCCATTTCTTGTATTAATGTATCCAGTTCAGCTGTAACTAGAAGAAAATAAAAATTCACATCTGAGTTCAGTGTACTTTTCCCCTCAAATTATACTTAAGGTGCCCATATGTAGTCTATCTAATTTAGTCACCCATAATTGTTTTATCAATTGTCTACAGGATACTTGTCAAGTGTAATACAGAATGAAAGGACTCAGTGTTCTTAGAGTGCTTGCTCATGTCCATTCAGTTTAGGGTATGTGTGCTTACCACATGCACCAACACTGGAAATTTTTCCCTCAGCAATACCTATAGGGGACTGGCTCTGGCACCCTCTGGAGTGGTGCATGTATACCACAGTGTAGAGGGTGCCACCGGCTTCCCCCTCCCTCAGTTCCTTCTTGCCCCCCAGTGACGGTGCTGGGACTGTTGCGGCTTCAGGTAGCGCTATCGCTTCTTTTTGTTCAGACTCTTCTAACTCTTGCATTGTAGTGTATGTAGTTTCCCTCTTAGGCTGCGTCTATACTGCAGCCTTCTTCCACAAAAGCTTATGCAAATGAAGTGCGGAGTAGAATATCGCCGTGCTTCATTTCAACAATTAATTAGCAGCCATTTTTGCGCATGAAGCTTTTGTGCAAAAAGGAGCTGTATAGATGGCTCCTTTTTGCAAAAAAACCGCCTCTTGTGCAAGAGCTGTTCTTCCTGAAAAAATGAGGAAGAACGGCTCTTGCGCAAGAGGGGGTTTTTGCGCAAAAAGGAGCTGTCTACACAGCTCCTTTTTGCGCAAAAGCCTCTTGTGCAAAAACGGCTGCTAATTAAATATGCAAATGAAGTACTCCGCACTTCATTTGCATAAGCTTTTGCAGAAGAAGGCCGCAGTATAGACATAGCCTTAGTGTTAGTAACCTACCTTATCGTTAGAGACTTACCGGTCCCAAATGGGACTTTGCCTTCTGATGGAGTGTTCCTGGTCTCCATGCTCATTAGTGATTCACATAGCAGTTGTTTACAGTGCTTGGGCTAAGGACAAAATAGGAGCATGACCTTCCTTTAAAAGCACTTCGTATGGAGTTATTCTTCCCCTTGATGATGGAGCAGCATTCAGGTTCATCACTGAGCACTATGGCCTTGGTGCAGAGCACCCCACTGGTACCATCACTGGCTGGCATTCATCCCCTTCTGTGACTCGAGCCAAGAAGTCCAGGAAGTTGGGGCAAGGATGGTCTTCAATCTCCTTCCAGGGAAAGGACAAGACTGGGGGAGAGTGGGGCCCATGCCAAGCAGCTCTTCACCCCATCAGGAACTTGGGCCCCAGCTCAGTTTGAGAGGTATAGTACAGTCCACTCCCCACCTGCCACCGTGAATAGTGACAGCAGTCCCTGTCAACTCCAGGTACCATCAATGCAGGAGGTCCTGCAGACAGCACAGGAGATCATGTCCCTCCCAGTGCTGCCCACTCTGCCCCCTGCAGTTTCTTGGTCATAGGATAAACCTGTGTTTGGACCACCACAGTCCCTGCCTCAACAGCACCAGTTCCCATTGCAGGGAATGTTCCACCAGCTCTCATCCTCTTGCAGCCATCATGCTTCTGATTCTGAAAGGTAGATACAATGCAGCCCCATTTGGTTCCTGGATCTTGGGTACAAGCAGAGAGATTTGAGGCCAGGCTCACCAGGGACTGGGTGCAGACCTCTGGGGGCACACATGCCCCAGGAGGAGTACTGGACTTGGCATCTCTGAGGCCCTGGTGCTGTTTGAGAGACAAATGGAGAAATTTTTGGTGCCATTCTCAGGGCCATTGCTGATCCCCCTGTGTGGCATCACAACATGGAGGTGCACCTTCCCAGCACTGTACTCGTTCTTGTTCCCAGTCCCACTCCAGATCCTGGTACTGTTCATCAAGGCATAGATCACTGTCCCCAGGTGATCGAGTGCCTCCGTCATTCTTTGAGTGATTGCTCATGTCCATTCCATGTAGATGTGCATGTGCTGCATGCACCAGTGAGATTTTTCCCTCAGTGATACCTGTTGGGCCAGCAGGGGAGCACTTCTATATCGGCGCACATATACCCCTGCTGGCCCTCCACCCCCTCAGTTCCTTCTTACTGCCTGTGAGGGTCGTTGGAATGTGTTCTGCTTGCCTTGCAGGTGCACTTAGCAGTTCTCGTTGTTTCTTCCAGTTCTCTTGTTCAAACTTAGCTTAGTTCAGTGTTAGTAGTTGTTAGCAACGACTTGTAAATAGTTAGGAGTTTGCATTTGCACCCCCAAACACTGAGTGTGAGGCATGCCCAGACCCCAAGGCTTCAAGCCCTGTGTGAAGTGCCTGGGGCAGATGCCCTATGGGGACCAGTGTTTCCTCTAAGCTGCACAGCTTTACAGGTGACTAATCGGCCCTGCCCAGTCAGAGGCTCAGTGCACAGAGCTGATTGATTGGGCTGAGCTGATTAATCACCTGTGAAGCTGTGCTGCCATGGAGCTTAGAGGGAACACTGGTGGGGACTCTGGCGAAGCCTGTCTCAGGTGTTTGGGTGAGGTTCATCTGATGGGACAATTGTAAAATGTGCCAAAGCTTCGAACCCTGAATGAAGTGAGAGAGGGACTCCTGCTAGAAGATACTCCTCATGGAGGCAGCTCTTCGTCTTGTCACTGGCAGCTGAGCTGGCACTAGCCACTCAGGGTGCAGCGGCTTTGGTGCAGGAAGCACCAGGACATTTGCGTAGCTCTCCAGCACACTGCGCGGCACTGCTCCCAGGCCCCTGTGGCTCAGAAGAAACAGAGACCTAGCAGGGGCAGGTCTCTGTGGAGGCAGGTGCCGAAAGCGTGCCCGCAGTTGGGGCATTTGGTCTCTGCAAGCACGGCACCTAGGGCACTGGCCCCAGCTGGCACCAGCCGAGCCCTCACCGTGACTCCAGCCTGGACGAGAACCTTGTGGAGGTGGACCCTTTGACTCCAGACACATTTGAGACCGCAAGGGAACTCACTGAGCCCATGTCATCCCCGACCTCTCCATCCAGTACTGGGAGAACCCAGGACACTCATCCTCCCTGCACCAGGGGCTGTGGCACTGGCACCAAGGCCTCATCAGAGGGCACCGCCTTCACCTTCTGAACCGACCCCTGGACCATCCCCGGTGCAGAGGGCTCCAGCACCAGCTGGTCCTGCGCCAGCGGCTGAGACATGCCATGCTGCCCCAGCACCAGGGGAAGCTGAAGTCAATAGCTAGGCATGTACTGTCCCACCGCTCTCTGGCACCAACGGCATCGGCACTGCCTTGTTTGGCCTCAGATTGCTCCACTGATTCTGAATCCGAGTCAGTGTTTTCCACAGTGGGTGTGTCCCGGTCATGGCACTGCTCTTACTCGTGGCACCTCTCTTGGAACTGGAGCATTTCCATGCAGCCACCACATCCATTATGGCCACTCCAGTGGCAACCACCAGTACAGTGGCTGTTCTGGACTGTCTGGGCTTACCATCAGGCCCAAAGCACAGGTCCCTCTAGATCGGATTCCACGTACTCTGGTCCTAGGGCCTTGCCTTTGGTGACCTGCTCCCTGACCTTTGGCCATTCCCAGGCCCCCCCCGCAAACCTTCTCTGAGACCTTCTGGGGATGGAGTCACTGAGCCTGTCCAGACAGTGGCCTCGATCTGTGGTGTCGCAGGACCCATTGCAGCACCACGAATTGGAGGAGCAGGTCTTGAAGGAGTCGTCCTCTTCCTCCCTAAACGAGGCACTCGGGGGCACTATTCTGTCCATGCTCCCTGCCCTCAGACTCCTGCATGACCCTCAAAACATGGGGCCTGTGTGTTCCTGGCCATGTCCATAAACGTTTCAAGCCTTGAGAGTCTCAGTGTTATGGGGGGGAGGATCCTCACCAGGACCCTTCCCATAAGAAATGGATGGCGCTATAAGCAGTGTCCCAGTCACCACTCTCCATCAGCATCCCAATTGGGGCTGACCTGCAGAAAACAGGTGAACAAGAGCCCATTTTGAAGGTAAACCTGAGGGCAACCTAGCAGACTGTTCCCTGGATGGTTTCTTCCATCTATCCCTGTGTGAGACTCTATAACATCAGACCGATGGAGCTGCAATACTGTGGCACCAAGTTGCATCCTCCAATTGCTTTCTATCCTTCCTTCCCACCCACCTCAACATCTCTCTTCAGGGACCATTCTCACAAGTGTCTCCTCATGCAGGATGCTGAGGGGTAACTGCAGCTAGGTGTGTGCGGAGGAGGTAGTTCCTTTAGAATGCAGGAACAGGGGGTTCTAGTCTCAGTACTTCAATGCCCCCAGGCCAAGGGCAGCTTAGATCTGTGAGATTTGAACTAATACTTAGCAAAACTGAAGTTCTGCATGGTCTCCTTCACCTCCATCATTCCTTCCCTGGATCCGGGAGACTGGTACGCCACCCTCAATCTGAATGATGCATACTTCCACATTGCCATCTTTGAGGGACAAAGATTCTTCCTCCAGTTTATAGTATGTCCCAACCACCATCCGTTTGTGGTCATTTTGTCTGTGCTAGTGATAGCACTTGGATAAAAACCCATGGTGCATGCCGATGGTGGCTGTTTACCTCGGAGGTTGGGGTATCCAAATATATCCATACCTATACCATTGGCATATCAAATGCAGCTCCAGATCATGGATCCAAAGGGATGTCACGGTGCTGCTGACCACGTGCAGTTGACTCAGCCTTCTGGTGGAACAACAAAACATCCACGTTAGTTCTGGTACAGGGGACAGAGATAATCAGAGTGATGCTCGACTTGACCTGCACCAGAGTGTTCCTGCAGTTGGAGAAAATCCTGATCTGTGACTGTGGTTTTTCTAACTCTCAATGGTTTATGATGTCCAATTTCTCTTCAAAACGTATGGCTTTCCTTTTCCTTGTTACAGGTGTATAACTCCCACTACTTGTCTGCTTATCTGCCATGCTTATGACCTTGGATTGCCTTAATGTAGCCCTGCCTGCAGCAGGTGATAGATTTAAATCAGGCCCATACTTGCTTTACTGATAATTAGTTCACAGTTCCATCTTTTAAATGCTTTGAATTGTTCAGACTCACATGGGGATGCTTTGTTTCTTAATTCAGCAGCATGGGGAGCAATCTTTCCACACATCTTCAGGTTTGTGCTTAGCAGACCCATGTCTTTCTGATATCAAATTTTTCCTAGGAGTGCAATGTGTGTGTAATTCTCAATTACTTAATATTTAATTCCATGCCTTCATGATCCCACTGGAAAGAAAGATGCAATTATAGTACTGCAATGCTGAGGATTTTGCTGCATATGCCAGTCAGCGAGGCAGTCGCGGCTAGCCTTTCTCATCTGTTCTCAGCATCCTTCCATTTAAAGTGAGGTGACTCAATAGTCCTATTTATGTTGATGATTTGCACACACCCACACCTCACCTTTTTATCATCCATAGCCCGAATCCAGCCAATTAGTTGTTTAGGCCTCCCTCCATCTAAGAGTATCTTGATTAGGATGCTCTGTCTTGTCTGCCGAAGTGAGAGGGTGTTAACTATGGGTTTGTCCATGCTGCCCACTACGTCTAGGTCTATGAGATCTGGGCACATGAACTCGTGTTTCCAGGGCTGAGCTTTGAGTATCCATGCTGCAATGGAAACCCAATCCTCGCAAACATGCTGGCACATCCATGCTGCTCTCTGCAGACCTGGGTAAGAACTTGAGCTTGGTGGGGATGTACGATACTATCCCAGGGTTTGTAGCTCTCTCAAAAGCTGAAGCGAGTCTGGGGCTTTCTCCAGAGTGGGTTGTCAGCAAACTTGTCTGGTTGTCATTTGGAAGTTATCAAAAGATTTTTTTTTAAAGATGTGTAGCCTACAAATACATCCAGCCAAGCTATTTTGTGTCCACACACTCCCTGCAGCCAGAATCAGCATGGATGCCACCCTAGTAGAAGAACTCCTATTTCTGGAAACCAGTGGAGCATCTGTAGGATGCTGGTGGACATTTTGTCCTCAGATTTTGAACTGCCAAAGACACCTCCCAGTGGGGTATGCTAACATGTCAGCTGCAAACCAACTGATGCTGCTTATGCCTATTGTTTTATAGGTAGATCAGGATTTCTGGAGTAGGGCCATAAGAAGAACAGACTGGTGAGATCATGTTGTCAGGCATGTGAGCATCATTGGCTCCTGAACTTTTGCAGGAAGCAGCAGACATTCCTGGAAGTTTGTCCCTACCCTCCAGTGCAAGGTGGGCAAGACAGCCTCTGTGGGCTGGATTTGGCCCACCAAGCTGGTGGATCCAGCCCACAGCTGCCCTGCTGCTCCTCCGCCCCCAGGCCAATGGAGACCAGGGGACAGGGGAGCACATGGAGTCTCCTTCCCTGCCTAGGGCACATGGCATCACAAGGAACTGCTGGCAGTTTTAAAACAGCTGGTAGTTCTAGCCACCACATGCCCCTAGCAGGGTGGGGGCGGAGAGCAAAGACTTCATGTGCTCCTCTGCCCCCAGACCCTAAGATGCCCCGCTTATGACCTCTCCTTTTATACGGTGGGGGCGGAGAGCAAAGACTTCATGTGCTCTTCTGCCCCCAGACCCTAAGATGCCCCGCTTATGACCTCTCCTTTTATACACTGATACAAACAAGTTGCATATTACACTCTAGATGTTGTTAGCTACCACTTTCATCTTCATACCAGCTAGTGTGCACAAAACATGATCCTATCATCCCATCCTAATCTTTGAGGGGTCAATGTCATCTGTACCATTTCTTGGGAATATATCTATGTAGTTACTTGGGAGATCTGTATGTATCATTGTCTCTAGTTAAAAATGTACTTAACTTGGTTAGCTGACACCTAGTGTGTTACTACTCTGCCAAGGCCAGGCCTACTTTGGTTCACAGCCTTCACACTGCTATTTATGGTTAGGGCTCCAGCAAGGTGTTCATTGCCATCTCAAAGTTGGCTACCAGAGATTGCTACAGGTCCAAAAGTAACTAGTTTGGAATTGGCAAATCAGCTGAGGAAATTGTTGTGGCAAAGGTTTGTGAGCAGATCAGGACTGTGATTTGCCTAGTAATGGTGAGCATAATAAATGTGCCTGAAATAATTGCTAGTTTTCAGAATAGGCTTTCCAGACTGCATCAGGGCCATTGATGGAACACATGTGCCTATAGTTTGACAAGCACAAGTACATAAAACACAAAGGGTAGTACTCCATTGTTATACAAAACCTGTATAACTGGTGCTGGATCCTGACATGCAAAGGAAATTAGGAATGCTTTGTATCCCCGTATTATAGGTTTTTCACAGGCTCATGCATAAGTAGGAAATGAAAAGGTAATTGAGGTTGTTCTGTAAGTGAGGTTTTTGTAAATGTGTAAGTATTGTGTATCATGAATTCTGTAAACACTTCCATGTAGGTAGGGAGATGCATTTTATCCCTATTGGTCATGTACTGCCATTCACAGTTTATGGATTATTGTGATGACCGTTCGTAAATTTCTGTTATGACAGTTTGACATTGGGCTTGTGATTACATTCATTAAAGTTTGTGCCATAGTTATTTATGACAAGTATCATAAAACTTGTTATAGTAGCCTTGTGTGGAAATTAAACATTTACACGGGTACATTGTCATATCGAATACTACAGATCAACTATCGTGGTATGCAGAGCAATAATAGACTGAAACTTGGTCCAAAAAATCCCCAAAGGTCTGTGTTTTTCTTGACCTTTCTGGGACGTTTTGCACTGTGAGCTGTTCCTGGATAGATGAATGCACAGGGTACATTTGTCTGGTTCATATGGTAGTGTTTGTGACCTGGTCCAGCCACTCCCTGAATTGCCTGGAAGACACATACTCTACAGAGCTCAATAGTGAGGAGGCAACTCAGGCCCTGGGTGATGAAGATTGCACTGGGACCTGCTATCATGAGCTCCAGTAAATACTCAAACAGCTCCTGTTGTGCGCAGTTTCCATCCCACAAACTGCAGTCATGCTCCTGTCTGTCAGTCTCTCCTTGCACTGCGCAGCCTCTCTCTCTCTCTCCCCTCCTCCCCCCATGAGTATTCTTATTCTTTTGGTTCTTGAGTTGAGCCTCGTGGACCTGGATCTACCAAATAATTTTATTAAGACCTCCCATCACCACCCCTTGACTTTCTCTTCTGCATTAGGGTGATCTGCACCGCTCCTGGTGCCATGTGTTTGCTCTGTGGAAGTGCAAGGGCCTTGAAAAGAGAAAGACAGAGGACATTGTCTGAGCAAGGCAAAAAAATATACATTTCACAGTTTATGAAGGGAGTGACTATAATTCAAGGTCAAAAGAGAATGTAGGCGACCCCCACACTTGCAACCTAATTGGTTCCTGGAGAACCGTGGTAAGTGGAGCCGTTGTAAGTCGAACCCTTATTTCCCATAGGCACAGTGATATAAATGGAGGTTCCATTTCTGGTTCACTTTGCCTCCTGGGAGTTGTAGTCCCCAGCTGGGCCAATTGAAAGCAAGCTGCTTCCATAGCCGGCTGGGGCTGTGCCAGGTGGAAGGAAAGGACTTGCACTGGAGAGCTAGTGGAGCAGCTGGTGGGGGTGCTCAGAGGGAGGAAGGAAAGGACCCAGGCTTGAGAGCTGGCTGAGCAGCTGTCATGCTGAGTGGGAAGGGGAAGTAGGAAAGGACCCGTGCTGCAGTGCTGGTGGAGCAGCCATAGCCGGCTGGGGCTGTGCCAGGTGGAAGTTGCTCCCATAGCTGGCCTGGGGCAGGTGGGCTTGAGAGGCTGGGTCGGATCAGGGCGGCCATAAATGCGGGGGGTCATAAGTCGGGGGTCCCCTGTAGTGTTTTATCAGTTGGCTGCATTCTATTCAGACAAGAGTGCCATCCTCAGACCTCTTTTGAAGCAGCAGATGAAATAGTAAAACATGTACAAAACTCTATTCAAATTATTTCTGTATCCCCCCTTTTGGAGGCTAGTAAGCTGTTTATTTGGAGAACTTATCAGTTATCCTCGTTTCAAGCTTATGTTTTTTCAGCCCTTTGAGGCAGTGTAAGCTCTGAAGAACACTGATGTTCTGGAGCTTCCTGAGTGGAAGTGTTTTGTTTGAGGCCAGTAGGACAGCTGTCAGGGTGTGCATAGCCCACAGGAATTATGAGATAGTGTTAGCAAACTCTCTAAACTCTAAGGAGCTATTTTGATACTGAATGACTGAACAGCACCTCACATAATAGAGTAAGTTCATGAATTACAGAGGTGGCCTAAATAAATATTCCCTACTTTGGAATGTACAAGACTGTGATGGGGTGGCCCTGCCCCTCACTCAAGCCCAGGAAAACCACCCGGTGCAGGGGGCGGAGAGGGCCCCACACCATGCAGCCCTACTGGGCATGCTCCCAGGGGAGCCAAGGTATAAAAGGCTGCAGGCCTGCTCCGAAGGGGCAGACCGCCGTCGGAGCCGGAGCTAGGGCCCAACCTCCCGAGTCGCAGACCCGACCGCCAGAGAGGGAGTCGCCAGGCCCGCTGAGCGCGCCGCTGCCAGACCCAAGCCGGGCTCGACCCCAATGACGGAGCCGCCAGCCAGCACCCCGCGACCCAGGCACCGCAAACCCCGACGCTGACTTGGGAAGTGCCGCTACCGCCACCCGACTCTCGCCCACAGGTGGGATCGCTGCCGGCCAGGGGAAGGGGGTAGGAAGCGACCCTGGGCAGGGAGCCGGAAAAGCCCCTGAGGGCTCGGCGTGTTGCAGGGAGGAGCCCCCTGCGAGCCAGTGGTGGGAGCCGACCGCCGCTGATAGGGCCCTGGGTCGGGGCCCCCCTACCCCTGCTGCCCTGAGCGCCGGCAAGTGGGGGCTCGGCAAGTGAGGACTAGGCCTCAGACCCTGCATACAAAGGACTAGGCCGGGAAGCCATATTTCCCCTAATACAGGGACATCGTACTTTGAGTCTAGGCCCGAGTGGTCTAAACTATGCCCCGGACTTGGGCAGCACCCCCTGATGGGGGGCAGCCCCCCGACAAAGACCATCTGGAGTTCCACTGTGGGAAGTTTGCTTTCATCACCAGCTAGCAATGGGTGAAAATTGGTGGCAAGATGAACAAAATGTGGGATTAGCAGGGAGATGTAGTACAGCCACTTTATAAGTACTCTGCATCCATCCAAACACCCAGCTCAGTGACAGCCACTGTGACTCAGCCAGACTGATATCTTCTGCTGCAGTTTGGACTTACACCTTAAAGATATTAGCAAACCAAATACACAATCCATTTTTGTTTGAACTCATAACAGCCAGGTTTTTGGTGACTTTGTTCACAGGCAGGTAGGAACAGTATGTACATGGCCAGTTCATAAGATATACTGCATTTCATGGAAAGAGTATGTGAGGCTATTGAGCAATAACCCTCGCTGATTGGTACATGTATGGAACTAGTAAAAAATGTCATAGCTTAATTTTTTAATTCTTTTTCTGGGTGTCCATTTTCAATCCACATGGCATTGGGGTATGGTAAAGGAATGGCATGGGTTCTCCCCAGCATGGAAACACACAACCCCCCCCAGCATGTATTTATAATTTAATAAGCCCTAAACTGGAAATCCCTCCCATCCGCATATTACTAAAAACAAACATGGAGGCAGAAACTTACATATTTCAGCTCCAGCACTGTTTCTGAGGCTATGGCTATAGCAGAATGCATCCTTGGGCAGTCCCTAAATGGAGCCTCTGAGTCCTGACCTAGGATGTTCTGTAGCTGCTTTAAAGGCATAGCCTCTTTGGTTATTGGCATTGGCTCCAGGGTCCTTTCTTGCCCTTCAGCTGGTGGCCGGCTCTCCTCCCAGGGTATCTGTGAGGGGTGTGAAGTGGTCATCATCCTCCCTGCCATGGACCCCAGAAGTTCAATGCCTGATGCAGTTTCCATTAGTGGATTTAATTCCTTGTAAAAGAGGCAAGAAGATGGGGAGTTCCAGAGCTGCAGTTAACATCCTTGACTTTGCAGTAGTCTGGCTTCAGCCACTGGAGCTGGTTTCTGCCTTGTTCTGCTCTCTGGTCAATCCACAACACCATCAGCTGCTCAGATACAATATTGTGTATCTGATCTTTTCTCATGCTATTGTTAAAATCAAAAATCTTGTTCAGTGTGTGCCAGTGGTTAAGCCAGAATCTGGATCTGTTCTTCTGGTTAGCTATTGAGTACTTTGTTCAAGAATTCATCTTACTGCTAACCATAGTTTACACAGTAAAAGCTCAACTATCCAGCATGTTGCAGGAATGGGGAGGTTAATCCAATATTCTGGTTAACTGAGAGTTATACTTTACCAACTGAATACCAGTTTTTAAAGAATTAAAATGCAATAAAATGAATAAAGTATAAAATAGTACACAGATACTCCCCCAATTGAGGAGTAGGGCTGCACTGCGGGGTGGTTGGTTTCTTGAGGCACTTAGGTGTATACAAGTAAAGTTTTCTATACAGTAGATTATCTCATGACACTACATATCACTATGGGCAGTGCCCGACTTACACTCAGATCACTAAAAATACACTAACTCCTAGAATTATACTGAACTTAATTTAATCTTTGAGGATTCGGAAGGCAGTTCAGGATCTTGCAGTGCCTCAGAGTTATCATGATTAGGGAAGTAAGCGACTTGTCAACTACCCAATAAGCATATGCTTATCGGATAGTCAAGTTGTGACTCAACTAGTCACTCCCCACCCCCACCCTGCCCCGGCTGCATCTATCCAGAGAGTCAGCAAGGGGGGGGAGGGAGCCGGTTCTCCCCAGCACCATCTCTGCAGGGTAAGGGGAGCAGGGGAGGCAGAGGAATAGCAGGGTGACCAGGCATGAGCCAGGAATCAGCTGTCCAGGCTCATACCCAGTCCCAGATGCTGTGCCTTGCTTTATAAATATTAAGAACCTGGCAGCTCTTAATACATTTAAAAGGCAGAGCCACAGCAGGGTTAGCTCCCTACTTGGGAGCATATCTGCAGTTTAACCCCTTATCGACTAATTGAGTAGTGAATGGAAATGGATTAGTTGACTAAACACAATTTAACATCCCTTATGATCAACCTCAATTATTGTAAATGTAGAAGGATCTGGCTGAATCTTTAATGATCCTATGACATTGCCTGAAAGCTGATTTTTTTTTTTTTTAATAAATTCCTGATTTCAGCTTACTTGTTTTCTGCCTCTTTTGCATAACAGTAGAATGCAGAATGGACATTTGCAATTGCATAATGTATTGGACAGTATACTAGCCTTGGTTACTGAAAATACCAGTTAATTGAGCTTTCTAATTCACTGAGTGCCAGCTAACAGAGCTTTTACAGTACACATTACCATTGCCTGTGTCATTTCCTGTTGTGTGCATGGAAATGAAATGTAAAATGCCAAGCAGCTATATTTTAAACCAGGAGGTTGCTTCCAGTTTCTGGAAAGTGAGTTGCAAGTTTTGGATTTAAAGGGCTAGGAAGCATAGCCCACAGGAATTATGGGAGAGTGTTAGCAAGCTTTCCTGTCCATGGACCTGACTTGTGTCTACACTGCAAAATGCCTGTGGTCCACTTCCCCTAGTCCAGACCACAGGCCCAAGTCAAGAGAGGGTTCCTGGCTGAATCAGACTAATTTATATGGATCAGAAGGAAGGTTGGCCCTGAGTCTGAGCTTGGGTTTAGTGCAGGGTGTAGACATACCCCAAAGTGAAAGGTCTTCTTCAGCCAGCACTAGTGAGATACTATGTCAAGAGTGGGGAACCTCAGGCTTGTCTAGAGCTGGTCCTTGAGGGTCTGGGCTCCCCCCAGCATTGGGGAGCCCATGCTGGTGCTCCAGCTCCCCTACCACCTCCAATGGGGCAGAGCACACAAAATCTACTAAGTTGGGCCCTCCTTATCTCTGTTGTGAGAGGCAAATGTGGGGAGTGTTTTTCTCTGTCTAATCAGTGAGGGTGTTTTGTTTTGGGTTTTTTTTTTGTTTGCTTCTCACTTGTGTGCACCCCCCAACTGATTTTTGTGTTGGTCAGCAGCCCTCGATTCAACAAAGGTTCTCCACCCTGTACTAAGTAATGCTCTGGTTCACCAGGGTGTATAACTTTAAGCAGGTAGTCCCTCTGAAGCCAATTGAAGTACTGACATGCTTATGTCCCACAAATGTAGCAAGAGCTAAAACGTACTTCCGTGTTGCTTCCTTTGGACCTATGGAAGGGGAATAAAATTACATTCCATTGGTTCAACTGCTCCTTTTCTTTTTCCAGGAAGGTGGGATGATTAGTGAAAATGCAAAGTTGTTGCTTCCTTCCTTTGGCCTCTTGGCGTGGGGAGTGAAAATGCTGTTTCAGGCTGTGAAAGTCACCGCTAGTATAGTTACCACTGTTACAAGACAACAATCAATTTTGTACAAATTATGCCTTGTGAGGTGGTATTTGAAAGTCATTATCTGCTGAATATCATTATCCTGTTAAAGTATGTGCTATATGAAAAGTTGTAAGATTCTATTGTGTGATTGTAACTGAAATATGTGGAATTCTGGGGAACATCCACAAAGCATGTTTTCAGTGGCAGACATACTAACACCCCAAACCAGTATAAAAGTGCCATCACCTGCTTCCAGTGGGGGGGGAGGGGAGGAGAATGTAAATAAATGTACATTTCATCACAGGGACAGCAGGTCCACAATAGACTGTGTGTCACTATGTCTCAGCAAAGATGTTTCTAGCACAAGACATTGAATCATAACGAGGGAGGAAACCACTTGATTTTAGTTCTCCTCCTCCCATCTCTCTGCTCATGACATCAATGACTCTCAAAGAACTGAACCAACTGGTGAGTGGTCTGAGGCTCAAAGGAGGCCCAGCCTGTGAAATTTACAACCAGTGTATTTGGGCAAAAGTGTGGAGGAAGCACCATTTGGGATAACCAGGCTGGTACATATATAACTTTTCATTGGTGAAATGATAGACTTTCTATGAGTTTGCATTGTTCAGCAGTGTGCTGGACAGTAAGGGTATGTCCACACAGCAGTGTTATATTTCGGAATAAGGTGCATTATTCTGAAATAACTGTGAGCATCTAGACAGCTAGCCCATTATTTCAAAATAATTTCAAAATAACAGGCAGCTTATTTTGGCATTTGTAAACCCTCATTCCACAAGGAATAATGCCTCTTCTGAATAGCTATTTCAGGATAGCAGTAGTGTGGATGCTCCACTACTGCTATTTCAAAATAGCTCCTCCGCCAGACCATTCAAAGTAATTACTCCCCAGTGCTTCCTGGAGCTCTAAATTGAGGTAGCGCATCCACTGTAGGGAAGCTTGTCTTGGACTAATTTTTAGGCTTCCCTGTAGTGTAGATGTGCTATTTTGAAATAAGCTATTTCGGGGTATTTCTTCCAGAATAGCTTATTCTGAAATAATCATGCAGTGTCGATGTAGCCTAAGAGATGTACATTTCTGGGAAACAAGGGTGGGGCTAGAGGATTTGTGGGTGTTGCCCTGTAGGTAATTCATGAGTGACTGGGCAGAGTGCTCATGTATTTAGCTGTAGTGAATTTGCTGAAGGTTGGCTGAGCAGGGCTGAACAGGATAGTCTGACAGCAAGACAGTGTAAAAAGCACCCCCAGCTAAAGAATTAAGAGGACACAGCTGTTCATCAGTCCAGATTGTACCTGGGGGTCATGTCATGCATATTCTTCCAGCCTTCCCAAAAGTAGAGGATCCCAATGTCATCCTCTGTGCAGGCTAAAGGTATTTGAGAGGGAGGGTTACCTCATGATTCTGCGTGGGCTGTTCCCAGAGGTGCTGGATTATGGGGGTACTTGTTGGATTTTCCTCACATCAAAATATATGGGAATAATAAAACCAGAGTTGTCAGGACTGAGGGCAGGAAGGCCAAAACTCTAGCAAATTTCTTGGTTTTCTGTCAGGACAGCAGGGTTGAACCGAGTGATATAGCTGCCTATGTCCTTATTGAAAACTGGCAGGTACAAAGTACACATGAGGGGCTATTCCTTTGTTAATTGCTATAGACAGAGCCGGACTTAGGGGCGGGTGACAGAGCTCGACGGAAGCCTGCTTGGGACATGCGGCATTTAAAGGGGCCATGACCACATTTCGGCCCTTTCTTTTTTGTTTGACACATTTTCTCCAGCAGTGGCCCGGGGCTGCCAATTGGTTAGGACCGGCCCTGGCCTATAGATTCTGTTTTACCATTGTAATATAGTCTTTTAACTTGTTGATTGGTACCTTGATTTTTCTTTCATTGTAACCCCACTTTGTCCATTTATTTAAACCAGCTTTGTAACTATTTCTCTGAAACTGTTACAGAAATGAAATAAGACTTCCAGTGCCCCATTTTATTTTTATATTTTATTCTGATTAAACTCTGATTTGCATCTTGTACAACTACACCAGCCTGCAAATTGCAGGTACTCTGTTGTCAGGGGACATCAGAATGAGATGCAGTCAGGAGTAAGTGTTTGAGCATCTGGATAGCGTTTACAGGGAACAGAGATGTTATCTGACATTGTGACTCCCTGCTTTGATATTATATAAGAGAGAGAGAGAAATTTGCAGAATTAGCTCATTCAAAGGTAATAGTGACTAGAAATGTCTTCTGGGAGGGGAAGAACTACAAGCATGTACATTATAACCTGAAACATGGCTGCTGATTTCCCCAGCTGATTATCTGTAACTTGGAGTCTTCAGATCATGATTTGAAGAGCACAGGGTGGGAGACAGCACAGAGAACCCCACCAGACCCTAGATCTCTGTAGGGACCAGACCAGGTACAATCTTGACACTCACCTGAGTACAGTGACACTGTAGGGCTAGTGTTTCTAGAAGCACATGCCATTTCAAATGGGGAAGGGGAGGTGGGGTCAGGACCTTGCTGCCTCTGGAACTGCCAGGAGAGCTGACTTGCTCCAAAAGTGAATATGTGCAGTGCAGTAACATTCCCATTTGCCTCTGCACATTATAGCACTCCTGAAGCCACCATGCAGTGCCTGAACAGTGTCACACCCAGAGCCTTAACAGTGCTGTGTACCCCTAGTGTTTATTAAAAGCTTTGAAGATGAAAAGCATTTCCAGTTAGAAGTAGCTATTATGACTCCTCTTTGAATATTTGTAGCTTCAGCACTTAGGAGTGGAACATGGAAAGAGCCCAAGTTACACATAGCCCTGTTTTGAATACAGAATATTTTCTTCTGGTTTTTAGCATGCACATCCCAAAAACATCCAATCAGAGTATCTATTTCAAAGATAATTTTATTTGCTACAAAGTTTGGTTTTGGATACACACTTCAATTGATATAAGCAGTATTCCTTCTTTTTGCTGTCTTTGCCCATTCTCCTCTATGGTTTCTAAACACACAAGCCTCTCCTCTCTTGTTCTGTGTTACGCTATTGAGGATAATGATCACTACTCAGAGCAGCTGAGTTCTGCAAAACTCATTGAGCTTTTCTTCCTGTGGGATCTATAGATTTTTATCACTGCAAACATCATTCTACTGGAGCAGATGTGATTACATAAGAATGGACATAAAAGCTTTGGAAGTTAATTGTTGTATTATCTCTGAAATTGAATGTACATGGCAGAAAATGGTGATTGTTGACCTGAATCAAGAAGCATCCCTCGAGCCTCGTTAAATCAATCCCAAGAGTCAGTAAAGAGCCTGGGCTGTCTGCCCTTTGATAGGAGAGAGAGCAAGTGGGGTGTGTGTGTGTGGGGGGGGGGGAGTTAGGTTCTTTCATACACCACATATGCTCCTGTGCAATCAGAAATTGTAGGTATATTGCCCTATCTAAAGCCTTTCCGAACAAAACATAAGCATATTTCACTCTCCAGTATTTTTGGGGAAGGGTTCACATTTTGAACATTCTTTTCTCTCTTTAGACCATTAAAATGTAATGTTTTGAGCTTGATTAGGTTTGAAAGACTCTCTGAGTTTAACATGAAGAAAGTGCCCTGTACTCTTTCCAGTTAAAACCAGTACTTTGAGTTCAAATCATTGTTACTTGTTCTACCTTAACTATGAATTTTTATTTCCAGCACAGGCCATCCTTTTCAGCTGAGCAACAAAATTATGGTCTCCCTGTGTATAATACACAAGGCCATTCATCCATATTCCCCTAAGTCATAAAGCAAGCCTGGAAAACATTTAATCAAAAAGTGCCACTCTCTTCTTTGTGTTCTTAGGTTTGAGTCACTGCTATGAATGATTGGTGTTGGAAACACTGAAAGGGATTATTTATAAACACTACAGAATTTCTAAATGCTTTCAGCACTTCTTGGCTTATCAAATTGGAAGAAAAAATGCTTTTGTACTGACCCTATGGTATCTTTTCCCATAAATCTACTGTATATTTGTGTGGCTGGCTGGCTGAGTCCATTTGTTCAAGAACTCCTCCTAAATGGTAAAAACTACGACCACCAAATTTGGTATGCAGCTTCCTCTTAACTTACAAAGCAAGGTCAGGCTTGAGTTGTGCCATGACTGAGACATGTGACTGTTTCTCTTCAAACAGAGAGGGATGTGATACCAGGGACAGTGTTACTTATGAATGACCACAGAAAGGCAGCAAGCACAAGCTATACTTATACCCCTGAATGATCACAGAGAGGAAGCAAGCACCCCAGCTGGCTATCAGCACAGCCTCTGCCACCCCTGGATGTTCCAGGCTGGTGCCAGGGAGCAGCCACTGGTTGGCCCATGCCAGTTCTGGAGAGAAGCTGGCAGGTGAGCTGTGCAGCTCCACCCTTGCCTGCCTGGGGCCAGCCCTAGGGAGAAGGTGATGGGCAGATCATGCACCCCCCTCCCATCCCAGGGAAAAGCTGATGGGCACTCCCATCCTCTGCCCTGAGCCCCCCACCTCCTTCCTTGTGCCCCCACCTTCCCAACCCCTGCCCTGATTCCTGCCCTGAGCCCCTCCTCGCCCTCTAACGCTGACTCCTGCACCCCCACACCTCCAGTCCCTTGCCCTGAAGGACCCAAGCAATGCTGGATAAGTCTTCTAGTATATTTTCTGTGTGTTTAAAAGTGGCCTTACTGACATCTGTGTACATTTCTGTAGTGGGAGAGGTGCCTCACTCCAGCTATGAGAGGTTAAAGTAGGCTGGAGGGGAGCCTGTACAGAGCCCCAGCTAATCAGGAAAAGGCTCATAGGCAGCCAGGCAGAGGGTGGCTTGCTAGGGCAGCCCTGTTTACAAGCCCAGTGCTGCCATCCACCCAGGAGCCCTTAAAATTGCCAATTTGCGAACCCCCTCTTCCATTCCACAGACTTCTAAAAAAGCAGAAAAGAAGTACTGCATCCCTGCGAAAGGGTTCAAATACCTATACATACACCCTCCAGGTGTGTCCCTAGTTGTGTCTGCTGTTAGAAGGACAGGTAGGACCACATTGCACACCAGTGAACAAAGATGCCAAGAGATTTGATTTGATTTGGTAGGAGGGTTTATTCGATGGCCAGGCTACAACTCAGGGTGTCTAATCACCAGACTCTGTTAGCAAGTACAATTTTAACTTGTGGGACTCCTTTAACAAATTGAAATACTCCCTCCCACAGGATCCAGTCCAGGAGTTCATTACTTTGGTTAATTAGGACACACCAATGGTGAGATGAGCCCTCCATGTCCTGTTACATTACTAACTCGGAGGCCAGAATGGCTGCCTCTGTGGTGGCCCTGAGGTGCAACTCCTTGTTGCAGTCCTCTGGCTTGTCTCAAGAGATGTAGGCCACTATTCAAGACCAAACATTTAAGGGGGTGGAGCTCTGCTCTGAGTTCATGGACTCAAAGTTCCATGGCCTCCTGAGATTTATTCCAACACTATGATTTCTTGGGTCTACTATACAAGCTGTCTGTTTATGTCCAACCATGTCAGAGTCAGTGAGTGAGTCTTGGTCTCATAGTCCTAAGCTTGGTTGCCACGTGCTGCTTTGGATGGTGCCCAGTAGCCATGTTGAAGGTCCTCCTGTGTGATTTCCCTGCACCTGATTACATTGTTGGTTTATATCTTTTGCTGTGTGTGACTTCTGCTCATACAGTGATAGATGGACTGCATGATGCTTCCCATTTCCTTCTGTGGTACATACATGAAGCTCTTCTCATACCTTGTTCTCTGCTTCCCCTCATCTGTTGCTAGTCTAGCTCCTCAACCCATTGGCCCACTTGCTCTTCCTCCATTACTAGCTTTTCTGGTTACAGCAGTTGCTCCTCACTGGTTCTTTGGGAAACCTTGTACCTCTGCCCTTCCTGCTCTCAATTCTTCCAGACCTGATTTGTGGCTGCCCAGCTCAAATGTGACTTTCTCTCCACAGCCTATCTAAGGCTGCTACGCCCACACGTCACTTTCCATCTACCGGGTCCAACTGATGCTCCTGTTTGAGTCATTCCCCTTCCTAAGGTTTGGGTGTGTTACCCAGTAAAGATTCAGTAGGCTTGCTACACTAGCCTCTCCTCTGAAAAGGTTGCTACACCATACCCATAGCAGCAAGTTGCTCTATACAGTCCTCCAAGTGGGAGGTGAGGCGTGTGAGGGGCAAAAAAAATGACAGGTATCTAGGGGGCACGTTCATCAGGGAACTGCATCAGCAAAGGGAGCAGAGTGTGGGGTTTCGGCAGTCCTTCCATGCAGCGGTGTCTCCTGGAGTCCGTACAGCCCTGCCAGAGGAGATGGTTGGCTGTACGGCTGTACTTGAGAAGCTGCTGGTGTGGGACTGCCTGATGGCCCCACATTCTGTTTCTTTTGTTGCTGCGATTCCAGAGAGTCCTGTGGTTCAGAAATCTGTATCTGCCACAGCGGAAGGACAGGAAGTGTGGGATGGGGAGGGGACATGGCGAGCATGAGGGCCCCAGGCTGTCACATGGGGTGTCACTTGGAGGTCACATGCCACCCTTTGTGTTCCTCCCATAAGTTGTCTATTGGTATGTGTCGTATTGACATAACTTGCTCCAGTCTTTGGTAGGCCTGTTACAAACTGACTAGTAATGTGGCTCCTTCCATGTGCTCTCCTGCTGTGTGCCACATAGTGATCCTAAAGCAGTGGTCTCCAACCTTTTTAACCACAAGATCACTTTTTCAGTTTTAAGTGCAATGTAAGATCTACCTCAAATCCAAATACCCTTGTCTCACTTCCTTCTCGCCCCTACTTTGAGGCCCTGCCCCTGCTTCACCCCTTTGTGTCCGATGCCTCCCTCACTATTTCCTTCAATCTTTCCCTGTCCAGTGCGGAGTGGCTTTGGTGCAGACCTAGTCTACAGAAACTATCTACTATATCATCTACCCATTCTCTGTGGAGTCTGCCTCTCCTATTCGGACCATCCATTATGCCAAATAGCAAGGTCTTAACTTTTCGCTCGTCATTCATTCTGCAGATATGCCCGAATAACTATAACTTCTGTTGTATAACCTACTGCAGTAGGTTCTCTTTCGGCGTATCTTCCTGTATAATTTCTCATTGGTGACCTTCTGCTTCCATCCTATTCTCAGGATCTTTCTATAACAACTCCTCTCGAACGCCAATGTCCTCTCTTTGAATCTTTCGTTATCACCCATGTCTCACATCCATACAACATGCTGCTAAATATACACATTTTCAAGACACTCAGCATCATTCCTAAGCTAATCACTTTACTTTATCAGATCTTATCCATCACCTTCAAACTCACTCTTGCTTTCACTATTCTAGTCGCTATTTCCTTCTTACAGTCTAGATCATACGTCATGTTGCTCCCCAAATATGTGAACTTCTCTACGTTCTCTAGTTCAATCCCATGTACACTGATCTCCCATCCTATTTCCTTATCTTCAAATACCATTGTCTTCATTTTATCGATATTCATAATCAGTCCATACCACTTCCCTTCCTCATTTAGCACCTGCACCATTCTTGCTAATTTTTCATTTTCCTCGATAACTATATCATCTGCAAACCTCCCTCACGGATTTGTGCATGTCTAGCTTTTCTAAATAACCATTAACCTATTTGTTCACCACTGAGGGCTGCTCACCTCCTCCCCACCCTGTACTGCCAAGCGCAGCAGTCTGGGAGCTGACCTTGTCTGTGAAGATTAGGGCAAACAAACAAACAAAAAGCATTGAGTGCTTGAGCTTTTTTCACATCATCTATTACTAGCTTGCCTTCTCCATTCAGTTAAAGTTCCACACTTTCCTTGACCTACTTCTTGTTGCTAACTTGCCTGTAGAAATTCTTTTTGTTATCCTTCACATCCCTTTCTAGCTGCAGCTCCAATTGTATATTGGCCTTCCTGATTACACTCTTCCATGTTAGAGCAGTGTTCTCTGTTATGCCAAGCTGGCAGCCTGCCATATTTTCTATTCTTTCTGCACATGTTGTGTGTTTTTTTGTTTTTTTATTTTTTTTTTTTTTGTTCCTAGGGTTGCCAGGTGTCTGGTATTGACCAGATAGTCTGGTATTTTTGCCTCCTGTCCCGTAAAAAAAAAATTCAGAAAATACTGGACACTTAAAATGTCTGGTATTTTCTGATTTTTTTTTCCCAGCCAGGGGGCAAAAATACCAGACTGTCCGGGTCAATACCGGACACCTGGCAACCCTACGACACAGTCAGCAATCAGGCCCAACTTCCCCCTTCCCCCCCCCCCCCCCCGCCACTTACCTGGTTCTGCAGGGGAGCTGTCTGGCCCAGAGCAGGGACGGAGGCAAGATGGCCACTGGCTGCCGGAAGCCTGTTAGGAGAGGCAGAGCCCAGCTCCTCCTGTTCTTAAAGGGGCCATGCTGTTTTTTTTTTAATTTTTTAAAATTTTTTTTTTGCTTAATAACTCTCTGGGTCTTTTGTGTGTGTGTGTGTGTGTGTGTGTGTGCACTCGACAACTTTGGTCCTCCCCCCTTTTCTTCAACAAAAGTTTTTCCCCATTTTTGGGGGGGAGAGGGGTATTCGGTATTTTTGGTTAAACCATCTGGCAACCCTATTTGTTCCTGCACTCTCGATAAGGCTTCTTTGAAGTACAGCCAGCACTTCTGGACTCCTTTCCTCCTGTATTAACCCATAATTCTGCCCATAAATTCCCAGAAGGAGCCAAAGTCTGCTTTGCTGAAGTCCAGGGTCTGTATTCTGTTGCTCTCCTTTCTTCCTTTTGTCAGGATCCTCAACTTGACCACCTCAGTGGGGCCAGTGTCTGCTTTTTGGCAGCAGCAAAGCATGTAGCTGAGGAGTTGTCTTCACCAATAGATGTCAGCGTATCTTCAGTAGAAATTATTCCAGGACTGGCTTTCACCAACTGAAAAAAAGGTAACTGGCTAGTCCTCCTTTTGTCAACCATGTTAAAGAAGCAGCACACTGAGAGGTTATTTTTCAGGTTCTGCAATAATCAAATTGGTTTGTTGTTGGAGGCAGAATTGCTTGTACTCTGCAACACAGCAGAGGGATTATTCATCTGTCACTAAAACACGGATGCAGATTGCAGGGTGGAATTTAAATGCTGTGCTGCACAAACACTGGTTTAGAGGAGAAAAATAAGCTTTTCTCCTGCAAGAGGAATGGAGGTAAGCAGAATGCAATTCCTCACAAATGGACTCTGGCTCAGAACATTAAGTAAAACAGCCATCCCACATTAGGAAAAAGTGTTGTCAGATTTGTAATGTCCATCGTTTGTCAACGTTTTGTTCCACATCGTCTGTGGAAAAATGCTCCCCTTGATGCAGCAGTGGAGTCCTTAAAAGCAGGTCAAGGCTTCTCCAGGAGGAAACATTTAAAAGTTTGTGTTCCCATTACCACTTCCCTTAACACTTGTATTTGCCTATGACGTCTCATATTAAAGCCTCACCCTGCTTTAATTGACAAGAGCTGAGCCCTTGTCAACCCAAGGTGCTTGCAGGCTGGAGAATTACATCTTTCCCCATTAATGAACTTTTCCATATTGAATATTGAACCAGAGATTAGCGCACCATAACTGTTAATACATGTGAGCACCAGTTCAAGTCAGTGCTTTCATGTGAGGTACAATCTATTAGCCATATGCCATTTATGAGTAAATCTGTTTAGGGGAACAGAATTATGGCTTGACTTTTGGAAGGGTGTCAGTAGGCAGTATTGTATCCTTTAACAATGCAATAAACAGACATTTTTATTGTCATATACATTTTGCATGAATGATATATTCAAAGAGTTATAAACAGCATTTAACGCAGTGTTTTTCATTGTCCTGCAGTAACAGATGGACTATAGGAAAAAGACATACCAGATCAGCAGCTCTGGCTTTATTTCGCAAGACAATTTCTGCGAGAGGGAAAGGTCATATCACAGTCTTTGATTTATTTTTTCATAGTAATGATGTCTATTTATAAATGATGATTAAATGAAATCATATTATGGAACAGGGGCTGGAAAACTGACCCCAGGCTATAACTGTACTGCAGTGTAATATTTGCTCTGGGTAAAATAAAGATTTGGGGATAATTGATGAGTCTTTTGTTATAGCTGTAATTTGATTTTAAACAAGGATGATCAGTGTTCCACTGCTGAGAAAATCATGCTGTCCTGTTCTCATTCTCCCTACTGTTCTCTACTTCAGCATGGGAAGTAAACAGTGCAACTAGGCTCCTCAAAACAACATCGTAGAAAGTAATTATCAGCAAATTCCACTTAGTAGATATTCTTGCTGCTTTGGAGGGGTGGGGTTATTTTGTATAACATGACACTTAAGCCTTCCTGCTAAGTAGAGACAGTGCAGTATCTAGACAGAGGTGTTTGACTAAGATGATGTCAGTATCACAGAGTTAAGACAACGCACGTTACATCAACGATCATAAACCACTAAAATTACATCAATTATCATGCACCTTGTATCCAGGGACCAAATCCATAGTTGGTGCACTAGCAGTGAGAGAGCAAAGCACTGTGAATGAAAATTCACCACCCTTCTGCCACTAGGAGTTATGGAATGAATCGCAGTGTCTCATGGGTGCAAGCTCACCATCACATGATGTGATTTTTTTTTTTTTTTTTGGTCCCATTATTTCATGGCCTTCTGATTATATTTTGCATTGTTTTTCAATAGTGCCTGTAAACTGTGTGCCACTAGCTCTGCCTTAAAGCATGAGTCCTACACAGCTCTCTACTCTCATGATAAGTATTATGAATACAATGTGGCACTATTTCATGATCTGTGAATCCAAATAGATGCCTACCTTGTTGTGTGCCATGGGCAGAAACAATTCCAAATTACTTTTGGCATTCAGAGAGTAGCTGCACGTGGTGGACCTTTTGATTCTGGGTTGGGGAAACAAGCACTGAATGAGGGGATCACATTGTGAGGCATGTATTGGATGACAAGCGGTTGTTGAAAAATGTTTGGAATGTAGCTCTGCGTGTCCTAGAACTTTTATGGAGCTTGCCCCTGGACTGAAGCACAAAGGCCCCAAAATGAGAGTTGCCCTCTTTGTGGAGAAGCGTATGGTGATCGCTGTGTGGTAACTGGCTGCTCCAGACTTCTACTGGTCAGTTGTGAATTCATTTGGAATCAGGAAGTCAACTACTGGAGCTGCATTCGTGCAAATGTGCATAGTCATTAACTGCTTCCTGCTGAGAACTGTGACTGTAAGAAATGTGCATGAAATAGGGACTCCCATAGCTGCAAAGTCATCTCCTAAGTGCAGCAGGGCTGTAAATGGTATGCGTATTCCAATTTTGGCTATGGCCCATCTTTAGATGGAGTGCTTTTGTATCACTGGGGTCATTTCATGGATATAAATCTGGGGTGGTCTGGGAAGGTGCATGAAGCATCTTCAGTAACACTGGCCTGTACAGAAAGCTGCAAACAGGAATGTTCTTTCCAGACCAGAGGATTCCAATGGGGGATGTTGAAATATCCACAGTGATCCAAACAACAAATGGTCTGGTAGCACTTTATAGACTAACAAAACATGTAGATGGTATCATGAGCTTTTGTGGGCACAAACCACTTCTTCAGATGACCAGAGTTTTTACTACATGTTTTCTTAGTTTTCACTCCGGTCATCTGAAGAACTGGGCTGTGCCCACAAAAGCTCATGATACCATCTACATGTTTTGTTAGCCTATAAAGTGCTCCCAGACCGTTTGTTGTTTTTTTCTGTACAGACTAACTCACCTACCCCCTGAAGCTTCAACACAGTGATCCAGGCAGACCCACCCTACACCTTGCTCCCTTGGATCATGGAGCCTTACACAGGAAATATTGACAGCAGCAAGGAGCGTTTCAAGAGTAGGCCAAGCAGGAGCAGAATGACCACTGAGTGTACATTTGTCAAGATTAAAGGCTTGCTAGTGCTGCAAGTATTAAATGAGGAGATTGACATAATAGGCATCACTGAAACCTGGTAGAATGAGGAAAATCTGTGTGACACAATCATACCGGGGTATAAAATATATCGAAAGGATAGAGCAGGACGGATGGGTGGTGGAGTGGCACTGTATGTGAAAGATAATGTAGAATCAAACGAAATAAAAATATTAAGTGAATCAACATGTTCAATAGAATCGCTATGGATAGTAATTCCATGCTCCAATAATAAGAAATTAGCAGTAGGGATATATTACCGACCACCTGACCAGGACAGTGATACTGACATTGAAATGCTGAGGGAGATTAGAGAGGCTACCAGAATAAAGAACTCTATAATAATGGGGGATTTTAATTATCCCCATATTGACTGGGTACATGTCACCTCAGGAAGAGAAGCAGAGAGAAAATTTCTCAATGGCCTAAATGACTGCTTCTTGGAGCAGCTGGAACCCACAAGGGGAGAGGCAATTCTCGATTTAGTCCTGAGTGGAGCGCAGGATCAGGTCCCGGAGATAACCATAACAGGACCGCTTGGGAATAGTGACCATAATATAATAACATTCAACATTCCTGTGGTGGGAAGAACACCTCAGCAGTCCAGCACTCTGGCATTTAATTTCAAAAAGGGGAATTACACAAAAATGAGGAGGCTAGTTAAACAGATATTAAAAGGCACAGTGACTAGAGCCAAATCCCTGCAAGCTGCATGGAAACTTTTTAAAGACACCATAATAGAGACCCAACTTAAATGTATACCCCAAATTAAAAAACATAGCAAGAGACCTAAAAAAGTGTCACCGTGGCTTAACCACCATGTAAAAGAAGTAGTGAGGGACAAAAAGGCATCTTTTAAGAAGTGGAAGTCTAATCCTAGTGTGATAAATAGAAAGGAACATAAACACTGTCAAATCAAGTGTAAAAATGTAATAAGAAAAGCAAAAAAAGATTTTGAGGAACAGCTAGCCAAAAACTCAAGAAGAAATAACAAAATGTTTTTTAAGTACATTAGAAGCAGGAAGTCTGCTAAAAAACCTGTGGGTCCCCTAGACGATCGAACTATAAAAGGCGCAATCAAGGACGATAAAGCCATTGCGGAGAAACTAAATGATTTCTTTGCTTCAGTCTTCACGGCTGAGGACGTTGGGGAGATTCCCAGATCTGCACCGTCCTTTGTGGGTGATGAATCTGAGGAACTGTCCCGGATTGAAGTGTCATTAGAGGAGGTTTTGGAACAAATAGAAAAACTTAATGTTAATAAATCTCCGGGACCGGATGGCATTCATCCAAGGGTTCTAAAAGAACTCAAATGGGAAATTGCTGAACTATTATCTGTGGTTTGTAACCTATCCCTTAAATTGGCTTCCGTACCTAATGACTGGAAGGTAGCCAACGTGACACCAATATTTAAAAAGGGCTCTAGAGGCGATCCGGGCAATTACAGACCGGTAAGTCTAACTTCAGTACCGGGCAAATTAGTTGAAACAATAGTAAAGAATAAAATTGTGAAGCATGTAGAAGAACATAATTTGCTGGACAAAAATCAACATGGTTTCTGTAAAGGGAAATCCTGTCTTACTAATCTATTAGAGTTCTTTGAAGGGGTTAACAAACATGCGGACAAGGGGGATCCAGTAGATATAGTATACTTAGATTTTCAGAAAGCCTTTGACAAGGTCCCTCACCAAAGGCTCTTGTGTAAATTACATGGCCATGGGATAAGAGGGAAGGTCCTTTCTTGGATTGAGAACCGGTTAAAAGACGGGAAACAAAGGGTAGGAATAAATGGTAAATTTTCAGAATGGAGAGGCGTAACTAGCGGTGTCCCCCAAGGGTCGGTCCTAGGACCAATCCTGTTCAACTTATTCATAAATGATCTGGAGAAAGGGGTAAGCAGTGAGGTGGTAAAGTTTGCAGATGATACCAAACTGTTTAGGATAGTCAAGACGGAAGCAGACTGTGAGGGACTCCAAGAAAATCTCACCAAACTGAGTGATTGGGCAACAAAATGGCAAATGAAATTTAATGTGCATACAGTATGATGGGGGCTAATTTGGCTACGACAAATCAGGAAAGAGATCTTGGAGTTATCGTGGACAGTTCTCTGAAAACTTCCACACAGTGTGCAGCAGCAGTCAAAAAGGCAAATAGGATGCTAGGAATTATTAAGAAAGGGATAGAAAATAAGACCCAGAATATCTTACTGCCCCGGTATAAAACTATGGTACGCCCACATCTTGAATACTGTGTACAGATGTGGTCTCCTCACCTCAAAAAAGATATTTTGGCCTTGGAAAGGGTTCAGAAAAGGGCAACTAAAATGATTAGGGGTTTGGAACGGGTCCCATATGAGGAGAGGCTAAAGAGAGTGGGACTTTTCAGTTTAGAAAAGAGGAGACTGAGGGGGGATATGATAGAGGTATATAAAATCATGAGTGGTGTGGAGAGGGCCGATAAAGAGAAGTTATTTATTAGTTCCCTAAATAGAAGAACTAGAGGGCACCAAATGAAATTAATGGGTAGCAGGTTTAAAACTAATAAAAGAAAGTTCTTCTTCACACAGCGTGTAGTCAGCCTGTGGAACTCCTTGCCAGAGGAGGCTGTGAAGGCTAGGACTATAATAGAGTTTAAAGAGAAGCTAGATAATTTCATGGAGGTTAGGTCCATAAAAGGCAATTAACCAGGGGATAAAATGGTGTCCTTGGCCTCTGTTTGTCAGAGGCTGGAGAGGGATGGCAGGAGACAAATCGCTTGATCATTGTCTTCGGTCCACCCTCTCTGGGGCACCTGGTGCTGGCCACTGTCGGCAGACAGGATACTGGGCTAGATGGACCTTTGGTCTGACCCTGTATGGCCATTCTTATGTTCTTTTGTTCTTATGCCTTTATTGCAGGTTAGACCTCAACGAGAAAACTATCCTATGGTCATGGAAGCCTGCTGTGCTCGGCAAAACAATTGTGAAGTGAAGGGAGGAAGTTTCCCCAGGGTGGTGTATTAAGACAGATTGACTGGCAGATGATTTCGAGCAGCCACATACCAAAGGCTATTAGAGAGGCTCAATGGGAGGGATGGGATATTTGAATCAGAGAGGATTTGAAGCAGCTCTTTTATAATGATCCCTACAGGGAACATCTGCAGAAGCACAAGAAACAATAAGCAGAGGCAATATTGTGAGTGAACTCACAGCATTAAATCAGAATAGTTAACACCTTTCTTATTCTCCCTGGGCAAGCAGATACTCAGCAAGTGCCCTAAAAAAGGGGTTTGGCTCAGTAGTGGTGGGAAGATCCAAGATGGGGCAGAAGGGTCTAAGTGTTTTCCCACGTGTCACTTTAACTTTTGGATACATTTTGCCAGGGCAAGGCCCCATGCATTTATACTGCACATGCCTCAGGCTCTAGGGCTATGTCTACACTGCAGGCTTCTTGCACAAGAGTTCTTGTGCAAAACGTTCTTGGGCAAGAGCGCGTCCACACTGCCATGTGCTTTTGTGCAAGATATGTGCTTTTGTTCAAGCGTCCATGGCACTCTGGATGCTCTCTTGCGCAAGAAAGCTCTGATGGCCATTTTAGCCATAGGGGTTTCTTGCGCAAGAAACCCCTGTTGCCTGTCCACACTGCCTTCTTGCGCAACAGCTCTTGCACAAGAAGGCTTATTCCCCATGGGGAGAGGAATAACGCTTGCGCAAAAAGCTCTGTGTTCTTACGCTTTACTGTACTTTTTCTTGCACAAGAACGGGTTTGTAGTGTGAATGCTGCAAGTTTTTGTGCACTGTTTTTGCACAAAAACTCTGCAGTGTAGACATAGTGTGTTTGTGATGGGGTGGACAGAGCCCCATCTTCCACTGGAGGCCATTCATCACCCTGGCCAGCAGCGGGGACAGTGGAGAGGGCCTCCAACCAGGGCAGAAGGGCAGCCAGCCCTGCAGCCAATACGGGTTCAGCAGCCTGGTATATAAGGAGCTGCTCAGTGAAGGTCAGTTAGTTCCTTCCTGGAGCTCAACCTGGGCTGGCTGGGAGCATCAGCACCTGGGCCAGCTCTGAGTGGGAGCTGGACCTTTTCAATGAACCAAGGTTAGATCCTGCACCAGGAGGCTAGCCTGTGGCGGTGTGGAAGAACCCCGGGCAAGGGGGGAACCCTGGACCTCGACCACCAATTGGACTGTATCTCACCTCGAGTGGGTGAAGTCATTGTTGTGAGCCCCCTTGTAGCCGCTAAGGGGCACTCGCTGACAGGACTGAACCTGTTACACTGGTACCAGGAGTGGGGTCTCTCCGAACCGCCCCTGCATACAAGGGGTAATGGTGAACTTGGTGAGGTTGCTGGCCCAGCAGCAGCATAGCACTGCTGAGCCACAGAAGGCCCTGTTGGAAGCACAACAGGAGGCCCGGCAAGCAGCCCTCCAACAGCAGAGAGTACTCCTGGAGGTACTGCAGGTACAGCAGCAGAGGCAACAGCAGGAGCACCAGTTCCAGGAAGCCGTGCTCCAGCGATTGGCATCCCCCGTGCCCAGTAGTCCGCTCAATTCAGGACTTGGAGTACTGCTAGCCAAGCTCAGCCCGCACGATGACCCAGAAGCCTATCTGGTTACCTTTGAGTGTGTAGTCACAGCTGCAGGCTGGGAAAGGGGTACGTGGGCCACACACCTGGTGCCCTTTCTCTCTGGGGAGGCCCAGGCCACCTATCAGGCCCTGGATGACGCAGCCGCAGCTGATTATGGGGCCGTAAAAGCGGCCATCCTAGACTGTCTTGGAGTTTGCCCTGAGACCTACCGATGGCGGTTCCATGTGGAATCTTTTCCGGCTGGAGCCTGACCCCGAATGATTGCCCAGCACCTCAAGGACTGGGCCTCCCAGTGGCTACGCCCCGGGCCCCGTTTAGCCTCTGAGATTATGGACTCAGTAGTGTTCGAGCAGTATTTAGATATCCTGCCAACAGCTATGCAAACTTGGGTATGCCAGCAACACCCCGATTCACTGGCTGCAGTGGTCCAGAGCTCTGAGGATTTCCTGCTTGCAGCTGAGCCTACTAATCCCACCAGGCCTCACCTGGAGGGTGGGCTGCCCCCCCAGTGCGAAGAACACCCCCAGGGTACAGAAAGAAGTGTCTATGGAAGCCAAGCAATGATCGAGTGCTACCCCGTGCATGACCGCTCAGGAGCATCATACCCCACAGAGGTCTTTTTCTCCCGGACCATCACTAAGTCCCATTCCAGGGGGTCAAAAGGGGCTGAGGCAGACTGGTCCCCCTCTGGGACCATTAGTGTGCTTCCGCTGTGGGAAGCCTGGACATTTCAGCAGGTCATGCCCCATCATGGAGTGTGACTTTTTGGACTGTGGGGTTGCTGAGATGTGTGGTGGTTTTGACCCAGGGACTGACCAGCAGCGTAAGGCCTATGTGGTACCAGTCACCATAGAGGGTCGCGAGGTACTGGGGTTAATAGACTCAGGGTGCTCCCAGACCGTGGTTAGGGAGTCAGTGCTGGACCTTAGCTCCCTCCAATATGATAGACCTCTAAAGGTGACGTGCATACATGGGGATGTGCAACCCTATTCTACTACCTGGGTCCAAGTGAAGGTGAAGGATTGTGAGGCGAAAATCAGGGTGGGCATAGCCAAGCGCCTTCCCTGAAACGTCGTAATTGGCCGGGACTGGCAACAGTTCCCCTTGTTGCTCCCTTCACTGGACAGGGCTTCTCCTCCCGAGGAACCAACCCCACAGTTGTTGCGGGAACTGTTTCCCATAGTGGATTCTGACCTGTGTGAAGGACCTCCGTCACTGGAGAAGCCAAGGAAGTACTGTTGGACCCGATGGAAGGAGGATAAGGCTTGGCTCCAGACCCACCTGGAGGGGGAGATTGACCCAGCGGAGGAACTGTCGCAGGCAGGAGATGCCTCCTCCTCCGAAGAGGATACCCAAGCGGACCCCGGACATCCCTTGCAAGAGGGCCCCCTCCCGGAGCTGGATTTACAATATTTAACTAGCTTAAATGATTTTATCCAAAGGCAAAAGGATGATGAAACTCTGAGGGAGGCATACTCTCGGATCGCGGTTATTGATGGGGTCGTTACCCAGGAGTCCCCGGCATCCCAGTTTCCCCACTTTGAACTCCAAAAGGGCCTACTTTATCGAGTAGACAAGGAACCCATTACTGGGGAGGGCATATACCAACGCTCGGTACCTCAAGAGGCCTGGAGGGCCATGTTACGCTTGACACATTCAATCCCTTCTGTGGGCCACCTGGGTCGAGAAAAGACCTTAGCCCACCTCCTGGCCTGGTTCTTTTGGCCAGGGCTCTATAAGGAAGCTGCAGATTTTTGTGCCTCCTGTCCAGATTGTCAATTGGTTGCTCCAAAGGGGACAGGGCGGGCTTCCCTGGTACCCCTACCCCTGGTAAGCAACCCCTTTGACCGAATAGGAGTTGATATTGTGGGCCCCCTAGAGAAAAGCGCCCGAGGCCACCAACATATCCTGGTCATTGTAGACTATGCTCCGCGGTACCCTGAGGCCATTCCCCTACACTCATTAAAGGCCTCCACCATGGCCACCAAACTAGTACACCTTTTTTCACGGGTAGGCCTCCCCATGGAAATCGTAACTGACCAGGGGACCAATTTTATGTCCTGCCTATTAAAGGAGGTCTGGGCTCTCCTCAAAGTAAAGCCCCTTTGTACCTCCATTTACCATCCTCAGACAGACGGCCTCATTGAGAGGTTTAATCGGACTTTACACAGCATGCTAAGGAAATTCGTAAGTACAGACCCCTGCAATTGGGGCCGACTGCTGCCATACATAATGTTTGCCGTACAAGAGGTGCCGCAAGCCTCAACGGGCTTCTCGCCCTTTGAATTGTTATATGGGTGGCAGCTAAGAGGGATTTTGGATCTGCTCAAGCAGACGTGGGAAGAACAAGCCTCCCACTCCCAGAACGTAATCCAATACATTGTAGAGATGTGGGAGCGATTGGGCTGAGTGACCAAATTTGTCCAAGAAAGCCGAAAGAAAGCCCAACAAACCCAAGCATGTCACTATAATAAAGGGGCCAGCGAAAGACGCTATCAGCCAGGAGACAGGATCTTGCTGCTGCTACCTAGCTCAGAGCAAACTTTTAGCCAAATGGCAGGGCCCATATGAGGAGATATGCCAGGTGGGAGATGTGGATTATGAGATTCATTGTCCCGATAAAAAGGAGAAACAAATTTTCCATGTGAATTTATTAAAACCCTCGAGAGCACCAGAAGCCCTGCTCATAGACCCCCCCAAGACACTACAGAAGATTTAGACCTGGAGGTATAGCCCCCAACAGGCCCAGCGGACGTACCCAATTCAGACTGCCTACCTCTGCGGTTGCAATGGCAGGCCAGGAATCTGCTGGAACACTTTAGAGATCTCTTCTCCTCGCTCCCAGGGTGAACCCCCCTGGTGGCCCACCAGATCCGGATAGCTCAGTCAGCTAACCCCCAGCACAAGAACTATCAAATTCCCGAAAAACTCAGAGGGGCCCTAGAAGAGGAAGTTCGGGCCATGTTAAGCTTGGGGGTTATTGAAGAATCCCAAAGCCCTTGGTGCAGTCCGGTAGTCCTTGTACCAAAACCCGATGGCTCCCTCCGTTTCTGTATTGACTTTAGAGCTGTCAGTGCAATCTCCCAGTTTGATGCATATCTGATGCCACGTGTGGATGAACTCCTGGACCGGCTTGGAAAAGCCTGATTTATCACTACGTTAGACTTAACGAAGGGCTACTGACAGATACCACTCAGAGGATTCACGAGAGATGACGGCTTTTTCCACCCTGCTAGGACTCTTCCAGTTCATAACTATGCCCTTTGGGCTGCATGGGGCGCCAGCCACTTTCCAGCACCTAAAGTATCAAGTGCTGTGACATTGTGAGCAATTCTCAGCAGCCTATCTAGATGACATAGTCATCTTTAGTGAAGACTAGAAATCACACTTCACCCACATGGCGACTGTTCTACAGGCATAGCAAGAAGCAGGACTTACTGCAAACCCCAAGAAATGCAAATTGGGTATTCAGCAGACCAAATATTTGGGGTATCTAGTAGGAAATGGGAAAGTACAACCCCTCCAAGACAAAACGGATGCCCTGGACAAGACTCCTGTTCCTATGACTAAAAAGCAGGTGTGGGCCTTTTTGGGACTGGCGAGCTATTACCGCCGCTTTATTCCCCACTTTGCCATCCTGGCAGCTCTGTTGTCTGATCTTACCAAAGCCTCCACACCTAATGTGGTAAAGTGGACCCCCGAATGCCAAAAGGCATTTCAAAGCATAAAAGACATTCTGGGACAAGAACCAGTGCTCCGATGCCCTGACTTCTCCCAACCATTCATCTTGCATACGGATGGTTCGACAGTAGGTTTGGGGGCAGTGTTGTCCCAGAATTTCCAGGGAGTGGAACATCCTGTCCTGTACCTAGGCAAAAAACTGCACCCACAGGTAACCAAATATTCGACAGTGGAACGAGAATGTCCAGCTATTCGCTGGGCAGCGCTAGTGTTGCGCTACTACCTATTGGGAGCCCCATTTCACCTCATCATGGACCATGCACCATTAAAATGGCTGCAAGAGATGAAGGACACAAACCCCCAAATTACACGGTGGTATCTCTCACTGCAGCCGTATGCCTTCACGGTGAATCACTGACCAGGCTCCCACCATAGGAATGCAGACTTCTTCTCCAGCGCAGTTGCAGAGATGGATTGCGGGGATACCCCACCCAAACCTCTCTGAGGGGGGAGGAGTTTGATGGGACGGACAGGGTCTCCAACCAGGGCAGAAGGGCAGCTGGCCCTACAGCCAATCAGGGTTCGGCAGCCTGGTATATAAGGAGCTGCTGAGTGAAGGTCAGTTCCTTCCTGGAGCTCAACCTGGCAAGAACTCTGGGCTGGCTGGGAGCATCAGCACCTGGGCCAGCTCTGAGTGGGAGCTGGACCTTTACAAGGAACCAAGGCTAGATCCTGCACCAGGAGGCTAGCCTGTGGCGGCATGGAAGAACCCCGGGCAAGAGGGGAACCCTGAACCTCGGCCATCAATTGGACTGTATCTCACCCCGAGTGGGTGTCATTGTTGTGAGCCCCTTGTAGCTGCTAAGGGGCTCTCACTGACAGGACTGAACCTGTTACAGTGTTACTCTATTGCAAATAATAAACTAGAAAGTGACCTTAAAAAGGAGTGAAACTGACACTTTCAGGTCACTATTACAGTCTTGCCAACCCTAAATGTTCAAAAATTATGAATCAGGACCATAAAAAATCATGAGATTGGCTTTGAAATCATGAATTTATGTAAAAATAATAGGTTTGGTGTTCTTTTTATTTGCCTTCTGTTTCTGGGCATGTAGGGTGCAAAGAGGTTTCATTTTGAAGCTTTCTCCACAGCCATGAGGGCTAGAAAATGGAGCACACCACTTGCTGCCTCTGCATCCAAAATGAAGCTTCCCTCACTCTCCAGAAGTGGAATTCAATCTTTTCACAAGGCATCATGGAAATTATAGTCTCCAGGGTTGGAGTGCAGCATGGAGTATCTTACCGGCTGGAAAACTCTGATTTAAGTTTAGAGGACCTCTAATATGGAGTGGCTACATATACAAAGTGGAGCAAACTTCAACAGGAGAAACTGAGAGCAAATTAGCCTACAACTTAGAGGTTAGGACATTTGGGGTACTGGAAAGGAGAGATCTGAGTTCAAGTCTCTGCTCTAGAGTAGGATTCAAATCAAGAGCCCTCATAACCCAAACAATTGACCTTACCTCTGGCGCAAAAGTAATGAGTGAGGAAATACACATAGTTCTCTGAGATTTTTTTTCCAATTTGATGATGAATTCCAAATATTTTTGGAGCTGAACTCAATAATTGTCTATTTTTTGTTTGCTAATTGAGCCAAAAATCAATTATTCACCCAGTTCTACTTGTGACTAAAGATGATCTCTTCAGAGCAAGTTGAAATGTATTGGCAGTGTGGTGGAAAACTGTGGGGAAGCCTGTACTACGGTTGCCATGTTTCAGTCTTCTGTGAATAGCAAGAAGCATTTGGTTTCCAGGGCTGTTAAGTTATCATTTATTATTAGCATTTAATTCACTTTAAAATGAATTCCCTTCTGTAGTCCCAATATCCATTAGCAACCCATATGTAGTCTTCACATAAGATGAGCTGGGATGGGACATAAGAGGAAAATTAAAAATAAGACACTGTTGCAGACTGAATTAAAACAGCAGCTATTGATGGCACGACAGCTGAGTCAGACCCTATAGTGGTCCTTACCTGAATGTCTGCTTGATCAATGCAGAGTTGTCAGTAGTGAGGAAACCCTGATTATTTCATCAGCACAAAACCACGGGGAATAGCAGCTCATCAATATTTTTTCTTAAAAGTAAAATGATATTTTGAATCTAAAGTAGCAGCATTAGAGTTAATTGGAAATTTACCAACAGAACAGTTTTCTGCCTAAAAATGCAAATTCATCAGAATTAAAACATTCTGTGCAGAGGTGTTGATTTTGATTAAAGTTTTGATGACATGGAAACTTCCTGATTTTCTAATGTACTGCTCTCTGACTCCTTAGCAGCTCATTTGGCAGCCCCTCAGCAGTCTGTATTCCCAGATTTTTGTAGTATCCCAGGCTCCCAGTTCCATGGTCGCTCACCAGTCAGGTAGCTATGGGTATGGGATACTAGTGCTTGCAGTCTCTGGGATCCCTGGTTGATTGCCTCATAGGCTTCCAAGGCTCCATAGCACCTGGCTGCCCATGTAGTGGGGTAGTTGCCTCCAAGACTGTCAAGGTCTCTGGCCAGCTGGTTTACTGGGCAACCCAGGAGCTGATTAGCAGGGCAGAAATATCTGAGGAAAATCTATTTTGGGTCTTTCAAAATGGATTTTTTTCCAAAAATTTCTATTTTGTAGTGGTTCTCGACAGTGTGCAAGATGGTTTACTATTGGTGACACTGAAATGCCAGTAGTTATCCTGGGTGACAAACCTAACCCTTGCTCTCCAGGCTCATGAAGCCATACATTGGCCACCTCAACAGCACCAAGTAAAGATTTAATTATGATATAGAATGTCTGCTAAATTTGCTTTTAGAAGATTGAAAGAACACTGGTGCTATTTACTCACTAAATTGGGATCTCAAAGAGAAAAATAATTCCAATGGTTATAGATGCCTGTTGTGTTCTCCATAATATTTGTGAGGCAGAGGAAGAAAAGCTGCTACCAGGGTGGAGGGACTGCCTTCTGACTTTGATCAGCCAGACAAAAGGCCTATTACAAGAGTCCATTGTAGAGCTATGTGGTTGAAGGAGCCTTTGAAAGAGTACTCTAATGGTTAACCCCCTGTAGTGTTCTGTACTGGGGTGTTCTCTGGAGCTTTGAGTCTTTCTAGCAACTGCATATTATATTATCAATGTACAACCAATTCTGAGTGTTTTCCTGAAGTCAAGTCACCCAAATTCCCTTCCCCTTCATCAGGTTCACCCATACTTCTCTTGAAGGGCTGGTTACACATGTTGGCTGAAGTTCCCTGCTATGTCTCTCCCTTTATCTTCCATATTCATGGTGCTGTAACTGTGCCACTCTCGCACCCACAATGTAGAGATGGCCTCAGTTAGGAAAGTCCACAGACATCTAGAAGAAGGGGAGTGATAGTTACTAGACATGCTCAGTACCTGTTTCCAAAGTTACAGAGAAAGTTTACATTAAGGGTAAGCAAGCTTGCAAGTACCACACATTTACCATCTAAGAGCACTAGTAACATATTTAGCAACACCTCCTAACTTCACATACAATGATTGCATATATAATCTAATAGGATATTATTGTTCAACAAATCAACACTTACAAGGCATACTTTGTACACAACACAGCACAATCATATCACAGTGGTGAATATGGCGGCTCCAGGGAGCTGCTTTGAGGTACAGTGTGCCACCTCCCCATCTCTTTTGGAAGACTGGCTCCTACTCAACCCCTTTTCAGCTAACATCAGTAACATCAGCTATGTGACAGTGCTCTTCCATTCATCTTTCATGAGGCTGATGCTACTCCTATTTTCTGCCCTCCCTCTTCCCTTGCTAGGTGATTGGCCTTCCATGCCTTTGGCATATTAGATGTCCAGGTATAGAACTGTCTTTCTATAATGGGAGTCTGGCGGGGTGAAATAGTTATTGGGGGATAAAGTAGTGAATTTCCATACTTTCATATGTTTAGGTTTCTTTTAAGTTTAAAAATTAGATTGGACTTTCTTGGCCTTTTTGTGGCTGTTTGTTTTAATAAGTACAATGTTTAGTTAATGAGCTTGTGGGGGTGCATACTCACCACCTTGCCTCAGTGACCCACTGCCAGTCTTCATCTAGCCCATCTCAGGGCAAACTGCAGTCTGTACGGGCCGTTCATCACCAGCACAGAGCGTGGATCTGCTACCCCGCTTACCAGGGCTTCCTCGCTACCACCCTCCAAGCCCCGGGCCTTGCCCTAGGCCCTACAGCCTGGGAGCAAACTTGGCCAGAGCTCCCCTAGCCCTGCCTTGCTGCCCCAGTACTGCTCTAGCTCCTGGGAGCCTGCTTCCTCAGCTGCCAGCTCCTTACTGCTCTCCCCTCACAGCAGCAAACTGTTCTTCTTTATATAGCCCTCATTGGCCCTAGTGGCCTCAGCTGGGTCTTTGCTTTCAGCCCCTGCTCCAGGCCTGGGTTTTGCCCTTAAAGGGCCAGTGCAGGGTGTGCGCCCTGTCACAGTGCTTTTTTTAAGGTTAAAAGATACCATCAACTTTTATTTTTTTCCCAAATCAACTAGATTTCTAGTAATTTATGGTGCTGCCCTTCCCCCCGAATCCTCCTATCAAGCTTGTATGGTTTACAACTAAACTTCACTTATTTTATTCTTTTACATTTCTCTGTTGCTGTGTGAAAAACTCACTTAAATGCAGGAAACTGATTAACTTGCTATGCAGGGGAAACAGTGAAACTAAATTTGTGCAAAGTACTGTCAAGTGTAGAAAAAATGGAGGCTTTTTCTATTATCTTTGTTCTAGTGATTTTAAGTTTTTTCTGATGTTTACAAAGTTAATTTTAAAAAGTCCATTTCACACTGTACTCCAGGCTACTGCTATTTATATATCTCCATGTAATCAGTTGCCACTGGTTAGAATCTGAGAAGGTATGAAATGATTGCTGAAGTCATTATTTATATTAATTAAGCTGAAATATTTTGTTCAGCACCATAACAAACTGCTGTTTGATGAAAAATGTGGGTAATTAGACATCTTTCTGAACCTGATAACATTAGAAAAATGGCTCCAATCAGAGTAACTCAATTTAAACTACATTTTCTAAATAGAACAGTTCACAGGTGAAATGAATTTTCTTGTGGAAATTAAAATCACTGCTTGGGGGTGAAAAATGGGGGAAGGAACAACAGTATGACAGTCAGATTGCAAAATAATGCCACTCCAAGTGCCAGTTTATTTTCTTTCTTGACATAATTTTGAAGGGTGCTATGCAAATGTCTGTCTAATATGACTGACATTTACACAGTACTTTTCATCCAGTGAGGCCATTTTGCAAATTTGTCAGACTGAATTACAAACTCTCTCTATAAATACACACATAGGTATATTGGCATATGCTTAGCTGATGTGAAAGTTAAAAGTATACATCACAATGTTAAAGGAAAATGAGCAATTTTTAAAAATCACTCTTTGGAAAATGTTTCATTATTATTTTATTGTTATTACATATAACACCAAAATTTAATGTACATCTATAGCAGATGTGACCATTATAATTATGTAGTATTGGAGAAGCCATTACAATCCGGGGAAGGAGAAGGGTCACCTGCATGCCATGATTTTACTGAATTTAATAAAATTACCCAAATACTACTATAGGCATCTTTTGTCATTATTTTAGAAGATATTTTACACATTTATTTTATTTTGATTACTTCTGGTCACTGAAGATTTTGTGGCTTTTTGATATTTTTTCCAGCTCTGTTACAAACTCACAGTGGGGCTGTGGGCAAACTTAAACGTCTCTTTCTTCTTCGGGTAGTGTCCCCGTGGATGCTCCACTATGGGTGTCGGGCTCGTCCCGGCGCCAAAGTTCGGAGATGTTTCAGCTGTTGTTCGCCGGACCACGCATGCGCGGTGGCCATCTTGCGGCTTTTTGTGCCGTTTCTGCTCATGCGGTCCGACCCCGCCAGTTCCTTCTGACCGTCTTCGGGTGCAGACGGAGAACTGCTCCCTCTCATGATGATCCTGTCAGGGCTGAGAGAGAGGAGAGTTTGTATATAGTTTCACAGTTCTTAGTTAGTTTAGACTTTATAGTTGATTAGCCCTTAATTAGTTAGTTAATAGTAAAAAAAAAAAAATTTTCCTCATTCTTCAACCATGCCTGGCTCACCGGGCTTCAAAAAGTGCCTGACGTGCAGGGATTCGATGCCCGCATCAGACAGGCACTCTTCATGTATAAAATGCCTTGGGGAAACCCATATTCCCCAAAAATGTCAGCATTGTTCAAAGCTGACAGCGAGAGCTCGGCGCAACCGTGAAATGCGCCTTAAAATGTTTTTATATGATAAGGAGCTCTGGCCGCAGACAGAAGCGGCAGAACAACTGGCATCTCTGCGGGCCGTGTCTCGTCGGCCCTCCCCCGTGGCGACGACATCCCGCAGGAGCTGTTCCCCATCTTGCTCCCTGCCAGCCGTGACCGCGAGCTCCAGAGACAAACCGGGCACGTCTCACAAAACGGCAGCTCAAAAGCCACACAAAGATAAGCCGGTGAGAAGTATATCGGCACCGAGCTCAACGGTGCACATGGCACCGAGACCTAAGTCGGCACCGAAGCCGCTATCAGCACCAAAGTCGGCACGGGAGCTCCCGACACCTCTGGCACCTAACCTCTCTGCGGCGCCTCTGGCACCGAGAGAAACAACAACGGCGTGCCCGGTGCCCAGCTCCTTGGCACTGATGCCGGCACCGAGAGAATCAACGGAGCCCGCTGACACTTTCATCCAGGCACTGACGGCACTGGCACAAACCACGTTGTCAGCACTGACACCTCGACCAGTTGTACCGTCGCACGCGGCACCGGAACCCACTGCACCATTGAGACACTTTCCTACACCATCATACTCCCAAAAGATCTCAACACCAAGTGCAACTCCACTGACACCTTTGATACAGCCGTCCCCGTCTTCCACGAGTGGTCACCCACCAATAAGCCCAGGGCTGACGGCTTTCTCTCTGGAGCCACCGACTCCACCTCGATATCACCGGCGATCGAGATACAGCATCTCCCCATCAAGACACCGTTACCATAGACGATAACAATCGCCATCTCCCTGCTGCTCTCATTGCAGATCCAGGTCCCCATCCTATTCGCGCAGCTACAGGGACGACCACAGACATTCATACCGTTCCCAGTATGATGACCGCTGGCACACACATCATGACCACCGGCACAGTTACTCACGATCAATTCGCTCTTCACCATCGCCAACTCCGTCGCGGTTCACTCATGGCAGAACTAGGTCATCCACTCCGGCAACAGCCAGACCACCGGCTCCGTCCGGCGATCTTCCTTCTGTGGAGCAACCCATCATTGAGCCACCACAGGTCGTGGAGGTAGAGGCACCACACCAATCTTCCCCCACAGACGTCGCTTCCTCCTCCCCGGACGACGCCATACTTACCGGAGACACGTCACCCTCCGACGACCTCAAGGAGTTTCAAGACCTTTTTCGCAGGGTAGCGGACACTCAAAATGTAAAGCTCACGGAGGTCCAACAGAAACAACACCATCTGTTGCACAACCTCCATCCTGCTTCTCATGCCTCCAAGGTCACACTGCCTCTGGATAAGGCTATATTTGACATTGCCAACGTCATCTGGCAGACCCCTGCCTCAGCCCCACCAACGAATAAAGAAGCAGATAAAAAATATTATGTGCCTGCCACGGGGATGGAATACCTGTTCACTCATCCCCAGCTGAATTCGTTGGTTGTGGATGCAGAGCAACAACGCACAAAAGCCTCCCAGTACAAACCATCAACTGGCGACAAAGATAACAAATGCCTGGATCTGCTTGGATGGAAGGTGTACACTTCAGCCACTTCCATCCTCCGAATGGCCAATTACTTCATGCTGCTGGCTAACCATAACTTCGACAATTATGCGAAGTTAGTCCAGCTACTTGAACACCTGCTGGACACAAAGTGCCAGCTGCTTAAGGCCATTATCCAGGAGGGCTATACGGCTTCCTGCTCAGCGCTGAACATAGCCCTCGACACGGTGGACGCTGCAGCTAGAATGACAGCAACATCGGTTGTTATGCGCAGGGCCTCGTGGCTTCATATGTCGGCGGTTCCCAGGAAACTTCAATCTAAGGTCGAGGACTTGCCATTCAACACAAAGGCCTTGTTTGCCGAGAAGACGGACCAACTACTTCACTCTGGCAAGGACTCACGTACCACCTTGAGAACCTTAGGCATGTATACGCCACCATATCGCTGGAAGAAGTATACTCCCTATCCGAGACAAAGGCCGCCCGTCTACGCACAGCCATGGCAATATGAGCAACAACGCCTCAAGCAACGTCCCCAAAGACGATGTCCACAAGCTCCCAGACCTACATCTTAGCCACAATCCAAAGAGCAGGTTTGACGTGTTGCTCAAGGGTTTGCAAACGATGCCAACTCTTCCTGTCACAAGTGCCGACGCCGCATTCTTCCACCACTGCCTCCGGCCTTTCCAACACCGTTGGGCCGCAATAACAATGGACAAATGGGCCATACAACTCATAGCAACCGGATATGTAATTCCCTTCACATCCCATCCTCCTACCACCCCTCCCTCCTCCCCGTCCCTTTTCAGGGACCCATCTCATGAGCACCTCCTCAAACAAGAGGTAGATCATCTCCTCACTATTGGAGCTATAGAGAGGGTGCCGATACCCTTTCAGGGGAGAGGGTATTACTCCCGCTATTTTCTCACGCAGAAAAAGTCCAGTGGTTGGAGACCTATATTAGACCTCCGCTGTCTCAACCAATATGTGCAGAGGCAACAATTCAAGATGGTCACTCTCACCACCATCATACTGGCATTGCAGGAAGAAGACTGGTTTGCATCCCTCGATTTACAAAATGCTTATTTTCATGTCACAATCCACCCCGCCCACAGACGCTTTCTCCGCTTTCTGGTAGGCTCCGAGCACTACCAATAAACTCCCTACACTTCCCCTGTCTGGCACTTACTTATATAGCACTTTTTGTCTGAGGATCTCAGAGCAATTTACAAAAAAGGTAAGTATCACTTTGGGGTTTCACAATAGAAAGAACTCTGACTTCCTAGCCAAATTCCTATGGGGTTAATTAATAATTAGCTTATATAAGCATTTCTCATCAGCTTATTTTGAAGTGCTTTATTAATGAAGGTAAGTATCTCAATTTTTCCAATGGGGAAACTGGGACACAAAAGTAGAGTGATTTGTTTTCCAGGGTTACAGATCAGGTCACTGGCAGAACCAGGAATAGAAACTAGGTCTCGTGACTACCAATGCAAGTCCTATCCAGTGGAACATTCCGCCTTCCACAATTACATAAGAGCTGTGTAATACTGAAGCTATGTCTAGACTATGGGGTTTTTCCGGGATACCAAGGTATCCTGGAAAATCTCCGCCATGTCCAGGGAACGCGTCTGCTCTTCTGCTTTTTTTTGCAGAAAAGCAGACATGCTCTTTCGGAAGCCATGTCTTTCTCCTCCCACGAGGAAGAAGAGGTCTTCCAAAAGAGGGGGGTTTTCCAAAATTTGGCCCAGTGTGTACGGGCCAAATTTTGGAAAAGCCTCTTCCAAAAAAACTATCCGAAAAAGGTACGCAAATTGCGGAGTGCAATTTGTGTACCTTTTTCTGATAAATCAGTATAGTCTAGACATAGCCTGAGTCAGATGGCCCATCTTTCTCAGTATCCTCTCTCTGACAGAGGCCTATGCTGGAGCTTCAGAAGGAGTGTACAGATGAGGGCAATTATGGAATGATCTACTGCTATCTTCCACTTTAAGCTTCTGCTAGACAGAGATTTTGGGTTGTTTTGAGTATAGGATTGTGTCCCTGATCATATTGGCTTATAGTCACTGATAGACCTCTCCTCCATTCACTTATCCAGGTCTTTTTTGAACCCAGTTATATTTTTGACCTTCAAAACATTCCATGGCAATGAATTCCACAGGTTTGCTGTGCATTGTGTAGAAAAGTACTCTCTCTTGTTTGTATTATTTTTTTCTTCCAGTGACTCCTCGTTTTTGTATTTTGAGAGAGAGTAAATAACATGTTTCTATTCACTTGTTCCACACCACTCATGATTTTATATTCCCACTTTGTCTTCTCTTTTCTAAGCTGAACAGCCCTAATCATTTTTAGTTGTTGCTTCATGCAAGCCATTTCATACCCTTGATTGTCTTTGTTGACTTTCTCTGTACTGCTTCCAGTTCCACAATATCCTTTTTGAAATAGAGCAACTAGAACTGGAGAACAATACTCAAGGTATAGTCACATCATGAATTTATATATTAGCTTTATGATATTTTCTTTTCTTATTTTTTATTTCTTTACTAGCTGTTTCTAATATATTATTAGCCTTTTTAACTAATAGCTGTGTACTGAGCAGACGTTTTCACATTGAGTGTGGTGACTCCAAGATCTCTTTCTTGAAAGATAACTAATCCAGATCCCATCATTATATATGTGTAGTTGGGATTATTTTTCCAATATGCAATTACATTTCTGTTTGTGTAAATTCTCACTTTTCCTTTAACAGGGTGAAATCTGTCTAACTAGATACTTACAATGCTCCCATCACTGTAGTATCTGAGCTCTCACAAACAATACATTTATTCTCTCAGGCTATGTCTACACTTGCACCCTCTTTCGAGCGAGGGATGCAAATGAAGACATTTGAAATTGTAAATGAAGCTGGGATTTAAATATCCCATGCTTCATTTGCATATTTTCATTATGGCGCTATTTCAAAATAACAGACGCTGTTAAGATGCAGTTATTTCGAGAGAAAACCCTTCTCTTGAAATAACTGGTAAACCTCATTGTATATTTCAAGAGAAGGGTTTTCTCTCAAAATAACTGTTTCTTAACAGCGTCTGTTATTTCGAAATAGTGCCATAACGTGAATATGCAAATGAAGCATGGGATATTTAAATCCCAGCTTCATTTGCAATTTTGAATGTCTTCATTTGCATCCCTCTCTCGAAAGAGGGTTCAAGTGTAGACATACCCAGAAACCCTTCACATAGTAGGTAGTTTTCAACCATCACTCTCATTTTGTAGGTTGGGAACTGGGACAAGAAAAATTAAGTGTCTTCCCCGAGGTCTCAGAAGTGTGTGGCAAATGCATCAACTGAACTCCCATCTTCTGAGCCCCAAATCAGCTCTTTAAACACAAGGTCATACTTCCCCAAATTGTTGTGTAGTGCTGCTGGAGCACCCTAATTGTTGTCACTTCAGTCACAGCTGAAGTTGTGTGGTCTACAAATGCGCCTAATATATAAAAGGTCCTCATCCTTTAAATGTTAGTGTGCACATGCACTCAGACACACATGTGACTTTGCATACAAGGCATCACATTTATTTCAATGGGCTTACTTACATGTGCCAAGGGTTTAGAGAACTGAGGCCATAATTCTGTCAAGCACTTCAAGGCTTGAGAATGGATTACATAAATCAAGAGCTAAAAAGAAATCAAGATAATAGTAATAGATGTGTGACTGGTTCCATGCCCCACCCCCTCCCTTCCACAATGCCGCCAGAGGTGTCCCACTCAACCCCCTTGTCCTGCCAACCTGAGTTTCCCCTGGACTGAGTTACTGTGCCAAGCACTCAAGCCTTTTTCCAGCACACACTCAGGCAAGGCCGCACCCAGCTAAATACCCACCCAGGGCTAGCCCACAACATTTTGGCACCTGAGGCGGGGAGCTCAAATGATGCCCCCATGACCGCTTTTCTCCTGCCTGCCTGTTATGTTTCTTGTGCCCTCCTTCCTCCAGCACAGCACTCCACCATCTCTGTGCATCTAGAGCAGAGAGAATACATATGCACCAGCAGTAGACACAATTTTCTACACTCTGGGTCCTAGTGGTGCCCCTCCCCCCCAGTCTGGCACCTGAAGCGGCTGCCTCAGTTTGCCTCATGGTAAGGCCAGCCCTGTACCCACCCTGCAGTCAGACTTGTGTGTGAGGATTCATCCCCCTCTCCTATGTACATCCACTATGGCAGAGTAAACCCAAAATTAATATTGTCTTACACTATACAGAGGGATTTACATAAGGCAAGCTCATAAAAGTCACCCTCTCCCTCAATGTGTAGAGAGGTACAACTTCTTCCCCCTCAGATATAAATTATTTTATAAACAAGAAATACATTTATTAGCTACAAAAGGTGAATTTCAAGTGATTATAAGAATAACAAGCAGAACAAAGCAGATTACCTAGCAAATAAAATAAAACATCCATAGTAAGCCTAAGATCTTAAAGAAACTGGTAACAAATAGCCACTTCTCACCCTAAATGTTGATTTTGGCAGGTTGCAAAAATTCTTGAAGGTTAGGTACCCTGTTTGCAGCTAAATCTTCAGGTATCTTATACCTACACAACCAAATTTTATCAACAAATCTTATATTGACACGCAAAAGTTGGCAAAGCAAAAATTGCCAGTGGGTGTTCACACTTACTCCCTTTGTCGACAGATCATGGCCACACTGGGGCTGCCATCAGCAGCAGTGTGAGCAATGCATTGTGGGCATGTTGTTATCTGAATACTCCTGAAATCAGCATGGGTTCAGATCATAGCAAGACCCAGAAACATCATTCCCTGCTGATGGGGAATTGTGGGCGATATGTTGCATAGCCCTTCACTCCAACTTCCTTACCCACTAACATTCTGCCTGTCTCCAGCCTTACTTCTCTTCCCTGTATGTGTGAGTGCGTGATCAGAATGGAACCCTGACTTTTTTCTCCTGCTCTTTGCTAATGCTGAGTGTTTCCTCACAACAGTATCCAAGGAAGCAGATGATGATTTCTCCCAGCATCATGGGATTTATCAGGTAAACGTCATTGTCAGTGGTAAGCAAGAAAGCACCCTGGCTTCATCTCCCCCCTGCCCACACTGTTAATGTAGAGCTGGGAAACACCTCTGCACCTGCTGCACCAGCCTCATCACTAATAAGGCAAAAACACAGATGTCCTGGGCACTCACTAGAATGCCTCATAATCTATGCACATGGTTGCTAGGTTACCATAGAATGATGGGGCGTTTGTGGTCAGTCTGGCTGTTGTCACACGAGGTTTGTTTTTCAGCTCTGGCTGATGGTTGAGGAAAGAGTCAAACCGCTTTCCATCCCCCAGCGGAGACCCTTACTGGAGTTAGAGCAGAGATCTGTGCTTACACAGAAGTCCTTCTGAATCTACAAGTGGGGAGTGTGGCCAATTGGCACCACATAAAGACTCTGGGAAAAGGGGCACATGACCCTAAGCCGGTTGAGAGGTCAAGCCACTTTCTTCCCTCTGCTCAAAAAAAAAAAAAAAAAAAAAGACAACACAGGCTAGTAAAGGAAGTGCTGCCAGAGGGAAACCTTTTTTTTTTTTTTTTTTTTTTAAGGTTTGGAGTCCTTAGAACCTCAACCTTCAGGATGGGTTCATTGTCTACCCCAGCACATGAACTCAGCAGTAGCCAGCCCTGTGTGTTCACTCACAAACTGACCCTTTCAGGTTTGCCAACACCTCCAAGAGCTAACCCTGAAAGGGGTTGAAGGTCATAATAGAAATCCATTCTTTCCTATGTTCTCTGTGTACCTTACAGCAAGCCAGCAAATTAATCTGTATTGCTCTGATTATACACAATCTACTAAAAAATTTCAACTAGCTCACAGAGCCATTCGTATTGTAATCTACAGCATCCTCACCCTGTCCCACAGGGAGCAGAAAGAATTGGGTGTAACTGTGACAGTAACTACCATTTCAGATTTTTGTAAAGTGTTATTTCATTATCAGTGGTTATAAGTATTCAATAGTAAAACAAATAGATTGCTAGTCGCTTGCATACAACACCCCTTCTCTCTTCCACCAATACAAAGCAAAAGCAATGCTTTCTCATAGCCCTTCTAGAACAGTTGTACAGTACAGCTTCAGCTTGTCCCATTTTAATTCACATTGTGGCGAACTTTGCGTCAGCTCATGCTTCAAAAATAATTCAATTGGTCTTATTTCCAAAGCTGCCATTGTCATGGTTTGGTGGTGCAATTCAGACCAGTAAGAGGCCCTGGAGGTTTTTCGCCTTCCTCTGTAGCATGGGGTACAGATCACAGCTGGAGGATTCTCAGCATCTTGGGGTCTTCAAACTATTTGAGGGCTTCAATATCTGAGATATAGGGGTGAGGATTATTCTAGGAGTGGGTGGGTGAGATTATGCGGCCTGCATTGTGCGGGGGGTCAGACTAGATGATCATAATGGTCCCTTCTGACCTTAAAGTCTATGAGTCTATGAGTCTATGAGATTGTGCCATCACTTGTCCTGTAATGCTGGGTGCCTTAAATGCTTGGCTGATTTGACACACTACCCAGACAACAGACAAGTGTGTGGGTCTCTGAGTGTCTGTGTGTTGTGCAGGCTGGTTCAGCTCTCTGACCCTATCAGCCTGCCTACAGCCCCACCCTGGTTTCCTGCACTCATTGATTACCATTAGTTAAGTGACCTCCAGCACAACCCCAGTCCCAAATTTTCACCAAGACATCTACCCTGAAATATTCAGTGCTCTCCTGGAACATTCCGAGGAGTAATAAAATCCATTGTCCTTTAACGAGACAAAAGCATAGCACTTGGTTATTTTAACTGAAGTTAATAATAATCACTTCAAGTCAAACAAAGTACTAGGTTGATTTAGAAGTAAAGTAAAACATTTACTGAGTAAAAAAGGTAGAAGTTTTAAATAAAATTTAAGTACAAGAGCTAAAGACAAAATGGTTACAAGCAAAAAAGAGTGAAACATGCTTTCTAGTGGCTAAGACTTCACTTAACAAGTTACAGCTTGGTGCAAGGTAGATTTCTTACCAATCTTTTTATTTTCTGTCATGGCTGATGTTCCCAGGACCTTCCACAGAAGTGAAAGGTGATGGTTCCCCTTGTCTTTCAAGGTGAAAGATATTTCACTTATTTTCAGTTCTCTGAGTCTCTCACCCCATTGGTTGAAGAACCCATCTTTCTCTGCTTGAAAAACTTTCCCCTTGTGTTTTCTCTGTGATGGATACCAAGATGGCTTCTTCTCTCATTTTATATCTCCCAAACTCACTATTTTGTCCCCAGACTCACTATGACCTCATGCTGTTCTTCCCTGCTGGTAGACTACCCATCCCCTTGCTGATTCATATGTAAATGGGACTTCCATTGTTTTTGGTCACACCGTACTTAATTTCAGCGGAAACAGTAGATAGCTGACTTCCCTCCTGTCCAAGCGCATGGTTATGGGTGGTCCTGCCTTAGAATCTAGGCTCACCCAATCAGAGCAGGGATGTAGTTCTGCTACAGTGTCCTGGAGCGTCACTCAGGCATCTGAAATCCAGGACAGAGCTTTGTGTCCACCATTCAGAAAGCTACACTCTGGCAATTCTGCCTTGCCATTCTCTGAACCTTGCACCAGAGGGTTCCTACCACCTTTACCACTCGGGGCTGCCTGGCTGTAGGAGCAGGCTTTGGCATGCAGTAACCACACACAGTAAAGCAGTAAAGGACAGCACTGAAGAGACTCATTAGTGCCCCAGCTGTTCTGTTGCCCTGCTGCATCTCCCCCCTCTCCCCCGCAGCATGCTGCCTCAGGTCCCTGCAGGGTTCAACAATGTGCAGTGCCTCATCTGGCCCTTGTGAATGTGGGGCGAGGAGGAAGCACCATGGCTCCTCTCAGGAGAGGTGGGCCGAGCCCAGCTCTGCAGGTGAAGGGATAGGAAGAGGGCATGGTGTTATGGGAAAAGCTAAGCTAGCACAGTCTTACATTGTCCAGCCACCCAAAAGCCAGACCGCCCTCCCCAAATTTCTACTCTTAGCTACGCCACTGCTCCTGTCTGGGGCAGGGAGGTGCTTGTCCCTTTGATTACAGACTTTAAAGCATAATATTAGTGAGTATCCATAATTCCTCCTATAGCATTAATGCGAACATTTCACAGTGATGTTAATCCAGTGTGCCATTGGCTTTCATAAAAGAAATCACTCTATACCTTTGTATAATACAGTAGCATTGTATACAATCCGTTGATTCCACTGCTTATCGTTTGTGGTTCAGACCAGGGCAAGACGCTATCTCCCCTACTCAAAAGGTTGATGGCTTTGTTATCCTTTTATGCAAATGCACCTTAATTTGGTTGGACAACTTGTTGGACAAACAGATTGCACAGTCCTTTGTCTAGGGCTGACTCTAGCCTGGACTCTTGTTTATGTACAGAATAGCTATAGCTCTGGTAGCAGCAATGGAAGTTTTCTGGCCCAGGAATTGGCCTGAATCCTGACCTACAGGGAGCTCTAGTGATAAGAAAATAGGTCAGTACTCACCTGCAGTCATCAATTCAAATAGTTGAGGACATTTTAGTTCAATTGATCAAGTATCAGCTTAGGAGGAAGGGGATGTCATATTCTGCTCCTAGCTCTGCCACTGACCTGCAGGGTGACCGTGAGCAAGTCACTTCACCTCTCTGAGCATCGTCACTCATCCCTCTGTAATAAGTGAATAACCATGCCCTTCTGTACAAAGCACTTGAAGTCTACGGATGAAAAACGCTGCATACGAGTTAAGTATGCATTAGCCAGAGTGTTTAATCCCTGGGTTTTTCATCTGCCAATGTTCTCTAGTAATGAAGAAAAGAGGCACTTGCTCTTTGACAGGCCAGAGAGCCCAGTTAATGATGTAAGGATGATTATAACTTAGTGCAGGGGTGGGCAATCGCTTTTGAAGGGGGGCTACTTCACGAATTTTGGAAGTGGTTGTGGGCTGCCCCAGAAGGGGCAGGACCTTGGGCAGAAAGGCAGGGTCTCGGGCAGAAGGGGGCTGTTCCCTCTAGGTGCAACCCACCCCTGGCGGGAGGAGGAGACTTGAATTGGCCTAGGGGTGGGGGAGCGCACAAAATCTCTCAACCCCCACTCCCGCCCCCGCCCTGCCAGGGGCATACAGTTTTGAACAGCTGATGGTTCCGTCTAGTGCCACATGCCCCTGGCGGGGGAATGAGACTTCACGCGCTCTCCTGCCCCTAATCACAACTGACCTGGAGGCAGGGGAGCAGCAGGTCAGCCACTGGCTGGATCAAATGGCTTGGCAGGCTGGATCTGCCCCGCAGACCCTGTCTCACCCACCCCTGACTTAGTGCATCTCTTTAGAATCCCAGTGCATGACTAGCATTTAATTTTGCATAACAGCTTTATCATACACGAGAAACTAAAATAAGTGGACCAAGAAGGAATGTCACAGCTGTGTTATTTATTATTATTAATTATTATGATTATTATTAATGATTGTAAATTTATTGCCACTCTCACTGCATCTACACACTCATCAGGAATCAAATCATCAGTTCTCCAGCCTTCATGAGAAGCTGGGCAGAGTGGAAGGTAGACAGGTGAGGGTAGAAGGAAACCTTCCCACCCACTCCGAGAAGCCCAGCTCCTTAAGGCTGATGCATGGCCAGCCCCTACAAAGCAGTGTTTAAAAGTAGCCCCTACAAAGCAGTGTGCAAACCCCAGATCCTTCCCCCTCATCTCGTTGGAGTAGAATGGACTGTGTGAAGAGCAGGAATTCAGTATAATGAGCTGGATGCAGGATGAGAGATTTATGATGGTGACTCAACACCAAATAAGAAAAAGAACATCCCCATTCATCTGTGCACAGACTGAGTCTGACAGGGAAGGCAGATGCTGCACTGATGCTGGGCCTTCCTTCTTTGTGGTGTTTTTGTACAAACCCACTTTTCTAATCTTTATATGCAGATATTATTTTAAATAGCATGGCAGCAGAACGGTGGCCTGGAATAAGATATACAGACAGCCCTCACGGTAGGCCTAAAGAGAGTCCAGAAAGAGAAAGGAGGCTGCTCGATGTATGAAAGCAGGAACACAAAACCAACTCATTGATCTCAGTGTCTAACTGCAGGGATTAAATTATGTGCCCTGAGATGATTTTTTCTGCTTCTTACTAAAAATTGCACAAGGTAGAAAAAACATCCAGAAGTATTAACACATTCAATATTGGTAGTAAACTACACATAGGCCATTATTTTATAACTCACACCAAAATAACAAACCATCGAGTAAACATAGAACAGCTGTGGTACATAGTTCATTATAATACCCAATGCTTTACGTTTGCACTGATATTTGCCATATCGAAAAGTCCTTTACTTTTGCCTTTCAAGGCAACATTCCAGATATGTATGTTCCCAATATTATCTTATAGATAAAATAAAATATATAGTATATTTAGCTGCCTGTGTATATTATAGATCACTAGTAATGTGTATGTTTTATCATAATCTTACCAGAAAATTTTGTATTCAAAAATTTAAAATCTCTCCCCCTTTTTTGGTCCTCTTACTGTCTTTTCCTTTACTCACTGAAGAAGTGGGTTGTGCCCACGAAAGCTGGTGATACTATTTATATTTTTGTTAGTCCTTAAGGTGCTGCAGAACCATTATGTTTTTTTTAAAGTTGTTTTCCTCAGTACAATTCCATGACTGTTGTCCATTTTTCTTTCCCCGCCAGTCCTTCCCCAAAAGCTCTCTCTCCCATTCCCTATCCTCCTCTCACAGTTTCCTTTGCACTTTCCCCTAAAATATACTGTTTGATTCTGCTTTTTACTTACCTCCCAGCCTCTATTATTCCCCTTTCATTTTTCTCTCTTTCCTTTGTATTTCTTCTCTTCCTTTCTCTCACCCTTCATTCCTACTTTTCTCTTTTCATTTCAGTATGCGGTAGCCGTCCTTTTTTGGTTGTTTTGTTTTCTTCTGCTCCTCACCCCCAACAACTTCTTTTCACTTTCCTCCTAATGCTCCTCGCATGAATTCTCTCCACAACTCTCTTCTGTCTGGCACTCCCAATGAGCATCTTCCCCACATGTACTCACAGTCATACACACATAAGCAACCCAACTATTCTTCAGTTGCTGGGAGTCTATGCTCCTGCTGCTCACACCCACTGACAGGGCCAGGTGGGAGGCAATGGGAGAAATTGCCCAGGGGCCCAGGCAATTTAAAAGGGCCTAGGATCCCAGCAGCGGCCAGGAGCCCTGAACCCTTTTAAACCACCTGGGCAGGCTGCAGGGCTCCTAGGCACACATACAGGGGTGTCCCTGGGGAAGGGGTGCAGGGCCCAGGACAAAGGTGCTGAGTTTCTAATCTGCTGATGGTGCTCCCCGGGATTCCACCCAGACTCTCCTCCCACTTCACCCCTCCCTCCAAGGCCCCATTTCATCCTGCTCTTCCCACTCGTGCTCCGCCCCACCTCTTCCCGCCCTCACTCTGCCTCTTCCCTGATCACTTCTGCCTCCTCTCCCAAGCATGGTGCACTTTGCTCCTCTCCCGTCTCCCCTCCCCCACCCCCAGCACCTCCTGATGCCACAAAACATCTACTCCACGGAGGGGCAGTAAGTTCTGGGAGGACAGGGAAGGTTCTGGCAGGGGGACTGCTGGTGGCTGCTCACATCCACCATTTTCCCCCATGATGCCTCACCCACCCGCCCACCTGCTGCTTGCCTCACCATTCACCTGCTCACCTGCCTCCCATTTCACCTCCCCACCCACCTCCTCGTGATTTTATAGCAGCCCCAGGGCCCCCAAAGCATGGGGCCTAGGGCAGTCCCCCTAATGGGCCATGCCCAAGGGAAAGCTGTGTGTGGGAGGGGTGGTACCGGTGGTGATGAAGGCAGCCGGATGGACACGCAGAAGCCCTACCTGTGCTGGAGGAGTGTGCGCAGCAGCACAGCCAGCAGCCCACCGGGCGCTAGCCAGCACTGGCACAGCATCACCCAGATGCCACGCAGACCATGTCCACACAGGTGTGGCTTGTGCGTGCCTGGATAACCAACACCAAATACAAATGTAAAATAACCTGTCCACTCTTCCTCCCCGATTCCCCATTATGCCTCTAGTAATTGGCCGCAGTGTTGCAATGGGTGTTCAGTTCCAGCTGGTTATCCACCACATATCCCAAATCTTTTTCAGAGTCACGGCTTCCCAGGTTAGAGTCCTCCATCCTGGACGTATGGCCTGCATTCTTTGTTCCTAGACATATACATTTACATTTTACCTTATTAAAAACATATTGTTCTCTTATGACCAGTTTATTAAGAGATCCAGATTGCTCTGTATCAGTGACCGGCCCTCATCCTAATTTACCACTTCCCCAATTTTTCTGTTATCTACAGACTTCATTGGTGATGATTTTGTGTTTTCTTCCAGGCCATTGATAAAAATGGTAAGTAGCATAGGGCCAAAAATGAATCCCCCAGTACCCCACTACAAACGCACCTCTTTAATGATGATTCCCCATTTATAAGTACAACTTGAGATCAAGCAGTCCCCAGCTTTTCATTTAATGCATATCAACTTAATTTTATATCATTCTATTTTTGTTATCAAAGTGTCATGCAGTAGCAAGTCAAATGCTTTATAGAGACCTTTTACATCAACACTATTATCTTTATCAAGCAAACTTGTAGTTTTGTCAATGATAGCTTGACAAGATCTAGTTCCCATAAACCTTTGTTGATTGGCATTAATTACATTATCTCCCCCTAATTCTTTATTAACTGAGCCCTATGTCAAGAGAAGTGTGTGTGTGCGTGCGGGGGGAGGGGGAGGATGACCTGCATGTTGACTGGGGCTGATCCTGTTGGCTCAGTGCCGGGTTGATATACCCCATCACACAGCGGTTGGGACTCCTTCTGGAATCTGGTAACTGCAACAAGGAAGGCTCAGGACTTATGGGGCCAAGCAATCAATCTAAGTCCCGAGGCAGGGCTGAGCAAACAGGCAGTCTATGGCCCCTGAGCCTCTTAGATGGGGCAGACAATAGTAATTGGGATTCTGGCCTCTGGGCAAGGCAAAAGAAGCAGTGGGTCTGTAGTCCCCAGGTGGGGCAGAGCATACGGACAGTAGTCACACCTAGCAGGGAGTAGGGGAACCTAGGTGCCCCCAGATTCTGACCCAGGTCTTCTACATTCTCTGGGTCACTTCCTATCACAAGGTGCATCTCCTGCATCTCCCTAGCAAGCAGTGGCTCAGCATCTCAGTCAGTCTCGGTTGTGGGCTGCTCACCTCTAGCATTTTCATGCTTCCATTTCTTGGAGAGTCACTGGTGCCTCTGCAGGAGCCTTAGTGCACATCCTTCCTCCTTAGCCAGCCCAGACAGAGCTGGGCTGCCTCCCTTTAGCTGCCCCTTCCACCTGCAGCATGCACAGCCGGGCCAAGGGGGCATGGCCTCCTGGGCCAACAATGATTGGTCTGGTTCTCCTGGCTTGGTGCAGGGTTGGTACAACTTATCACACCCCATATCAGCTGCTCCATTTTCTTGCTCAAGATCAATGACAGACTGACAGGACTATAATTACTGGGTAATCCCGTAAACCTCTTTTAAATAATGGGCACATTCATTTTCTTCCAGTGTTCAGGGACATCCTGCCTGCCCCCCCCGCCCCCAGTGCATAAATCAACATTAATAGTCCAGTGAGCTCCTTGGCCAAATTTTTTAAAACTCATGGATGAAAGTTATCCAGACCTGCTGATTTAAAACTGTAACTTTAGTGACTGCTGTTTAACATCTGGGCTGTGTCTAGACTGGCCAGTTTTTCCAGAAAATCAGCCGCTTTTCCGGAAAAACTTGCCAGCTGTCTACACTGGCCGCTTGAATTTCCGCAAGAACACTGACGATCTCATGTATGATCGTCAGTGTTCTTGCGGAAATACTATGCTGCTCCCGTTCGGGCAAAAGTCCTTTTTGCGCAAAGCTTTTGCGCAAAAGGGCCAGTGTAGACAACGTGGTACTGTTTTGTGCAAAAAAGCCCCGATGGCTAAAATGGCGATCGGGGCTTTCTTGCGCAAAAGCGCGTCTAGTTTGGCCAGGGACGCTTTTCCGCAAAAAGCGCTTTTGCGGAAAAGCATCCGTGCCAATCTAGATGCTCTTTTCCGCAAATGCTTTTAACTGAAAACTTTTCTGTTAAAAGCATTTGCGGAAAATCATGCCAGTCTAGACGCAGCCCTTCTGTTTAACATCCTAGAAGCATAGAAGATTTGAGTTGGAAGAGACCTCAGGAGGTCATCTAGTCCAGCCCACTGCTCAAAGAAGGACCACCCCCAACTAAATCACCCCAGCCAGGGCGTTGTCAATCCTTAAAATCCTTTATGGCTGGAGATTCCACTACCTCCCTAAGTAACCCATTCCAGTGCTTCACCACCCTACTATTTTTTCCTAATGTCTAATCTAGACCTTCTCCACTACAACTTGAGACCATTGCTCCTCGTTCTGCTATCTGTCAGCACTGAAAACAGCTTAGCTCCAAGTTGAAGTCTGCTATCAAATCCCCCCTCACTCTTCCCTTCTGCAGACCAAATAATCCTAGTTCCTTTAGCCTTTCCTCATAAATCCCATGTGCCCCAACCCCCTAATAATTTTTGTTGCTCTCTGTTGGATGCTCTCCAATTTGTCCACATCCTTTGTGTAATGGGGGGCCCAACACTGAATGCAATACTCCAGATTTGGCCTCACCAGTGCTGAATAGAGGGGAATAATCACTTTCTTTAATCTGCTGGCAATGCTCCTGCTAATGCAGCCCAATATGTCATTAGCCTTCTTGGCATCAAGGGCACGCTGCTGACTCATATCCAGCTTCTCCTCTGCTTTAATGACAGTTTGTCCCCAGTTTGTAGCAGTGTCTGGGATTCTTCTGTCTTAAGTGCAGGACTCTTGTCCTTGTTGAACCTGATCAGATTCCTTTGGGGCCAGTACTCCAATTCATCTAGGTCACTCTGGACCCTATCCCTACCTTCCAGCATATCTATCTCTGCTGCCAGCTTAGTGTCCTCCTGAAATGAGGCTGACTGGCCTGTTGTTCCCCATATTCTCCTTTTTCCCCTTTTAAAAGATGGGTACGTCTTTCTGTCTTTTCCGTATAATAACGTGTCTTCATACTAACACACATTTTGCGGGGAAGGAAGGAAGGAATGAAGGAAGGGAAAATGTGCTTGTGTTGCAGATTGAATATTGTGCAGAAATGCAGAGATCTACTCTGCCCACGGTGAGATCTACTCTCCCAGCCCCATCAATACTAACAGTGCAGCACCCTATATACTATGAATGTTTTGCTTCTATTTTACAGTGCACAGAAAAAATACGATTTTTTCCAGTGTGAAATTTTTTGGTTTTGTTTTCTTTTTGTGTGTGTTTCCCTACAAACAAGTACATAATTGATCCCCCAGTTGCAGGAGGTAGGTAGATAAGTTAGATCTGGAAAAGAAATTTTATTGAAAACTAGTCAGTCACCTTCATTAAGGATTCAGATTGACTATATTTTACTTTTTGGGGTTTTTTTTCTGGGAAGTAATGTCTAAATAGTGAGAGAGGCTGGTCTAGTGATCAGAGCACCTGGCCTGAAAGCTAGAAACTCTTTGAATTCTAATCCCTCTGATCACACTCACTCTTTCCTACCTCATATGGAGCAGCAGCCCTTATTGGTTTGGAAGAAAAGTTCCTTGTTTCCAGCTGCTTTCACTGACTTACAGGCTCTTAGGCTGGAGTTGACGTATCTTACATGCCCTTAGAAAGCAACTGGAAGCAAGTCAGTGCTCTGTGACCAGCCACTGGCAAACTTGAACAAGCTTTTGGCACCTGCCAAGAAAATTAGACATCAACTCCATCTTTATTACCTCAAATCTGTAAGAATTTGAGCCAATAGATAGCAGTCTTTTTGACTTAAGGAGCAGTTGAATAGCTTTCTACGAATAACCATGCATTATTAATTGTCTTGCTCAGAAAGCTAAGCAGCAGCCCTTGTCTAGAAGGGGCAGCAATGCAGAACAGATTTCTGACTTGTTGAAGGGGGTGAAAGCAGTTCCCTGAAAAGTTAATGATATTGTGGAACCAAAATCATCTTAGCCACAGGAGTGTGGTTAGCCTACTACAGTGACTGAAAGTCTGAAATCTTGGTCTCTGTGCTCTTTGGACTTTGGTCTCTGTGCACTTTCTGTTCTTTGCTCTCGGATGACAGAGACTACAATTTTAGGCAGTTTGTCACTGTTGGAAGCTAATAGCACTCTGGACTTGGGGCCCAGGTTCAAGTCCCTGCTGTACAGTAAGCACATCATCCACATCCTGAGCTATTTGGGGTTTTCTATCCTGAGAAATCTTCCCAGTGAAGACTTTACTCAAAATGGACATGTTTGCTATACATTTTAGTTTAAATGAAAATGCAGTGTTTTCTGAGGGTAAAAGATTTGCTCAAACAATTTCAACCAGCTCTGCTTGAAAGCAGCACAATATACCCGTTAACAGTGCATTGTGCACAGCCACAACCCCTCATCTGGCTCAGCTCTGTGAGTGAAAGTGGAACTCAGGAAAGTGGGACTCAGTCATGTTGGGGTGTCTAGAAATGACACTGGCACTAGATGCTTCCAATACTTGAATTCGGGAAGCCAAGCAGTGAAACAACTAGGAGATGGCACTTGTCACAGTTCAATGCAACTCTAGTTCCCGTAAATGCCCTAGCAAAGACATTCATTCTCTGGCTTTAAGTTCCCCAGCTGTTGTCTATTTTGTTTGGAGATATGTATCCCTCTCCCTTCTGATGGGTATTTTCAGGCTGTTCTCTTCTCTGCCTTCCCTGTGTATTTCTAAGCATAGACAAGTTGCCCAGGGCCACCTGCTTGTTTTCTGTTTGGAGATGTTCAACAGCTGTCATAAGGTGCCACATAGCAATTCTTAAATAAGCACACTGGATGCGTCTAGACTACATTCCGAAAGAGGAATGTAAATGAAGGAAATCGAAAATGCAAATGAAGCGCAGATTTACAAATCTCATGCTTCGTTTGCATAATCGCATCCAATTGCTTTTTCGAAAAAGGTTTTTTTGAAAAAAAGCAGTCTAGATGCAGTTCTTTTTTAAAAAAAACCCTTTTTCGAAAGAACCCTTATTTCTGAAAAAATTAGGTTTACAGGGTTCTTTTGAAAAAGGGTTTTTTTCTTGAAAGAACCGCATCTAGACTTTTTTTTGAAAAAAAAATTTCGAAAAAGCTATCGGACATGATTATGCAAATGAAGTGCGAGATTTGTAAATCTGTGCTTCATTTGCATTTTCAATTTCCTTCATTTGCATTCGTCTTTCGAAAGAGGAATGTAGTCTAGACACACCCAAACTAAAAAGCGTTACAGAGACAACATCCAAAACCTACATGTGTGCCAGGAAGCTTGCCAGAGTTAGCCCTAGCTCTAAGGGCACGTCTAGACTATGTGGCTCCATCGACGGAGCCATGTAGATTAGGGTTGTAGGCAAAGGGAAATGAAGTGGCGATTTAAATGATCACCGCTTCATTTAAATTAAAATGGCTGCCGCGCTGTGCCGATCAGCTGTTTGTCGGCACAGCGCTGTAGTCTGGACGCTCCGCGGTCGACATCAAAGTCATTTGTTGACCTCCCCGGTAAACCTCATCCCACGAGGCATAACAGGGAGGTCGACAAATGCCTTTGATGTCGACCGCGGAGTGTCCAAACTACAACGCTGTGCCGACAAACAGCTGATCGGCACAGCGCAGCAGCCATTTAAATTTAAATGAAGCGGCGATTATTTAAATCGCCGCTTCATTTCCCTTTGCCTACAACCCTAATGTACATGGCTCTGTCGACGGAGCCATGTAGTCTAGACGTGCCCTAAGATGGCAGAAGCAGTCCTTCAGCTCCCCCTCCCCCACGCAAGGGGAGTTCCTATGGTAACTGGTTCATCACAGCTTCAGCACAGAACAAGCAACCAGTCTTATGAAGCTTCAGAAAGCCTAGTCCTTCCGCTCTTTCCATAAGGGCTTGGGCCCTTTGTGGACTAGAAGGCCTGTCAGTTCAATGGATCAGAAAGAGGGCCCTGAATCAGTCGATACACAGGCTAGTTACCCAAAACCCCAGTGTGCAGGAATGGATCCTTGGCTGTTGACAAAAATGCTGATGCATCTCAATGTCATGCATGGCAGTGAAGTCATTCCTGAAGCTGTAAAGAGGCGATGAGGAGTCCGAGCAACATTCATATGACATAAGATTTCTTGTGGCATCCACAGAGGTGCTGACCACAGTGGAACATCGCTTTTTGGTTCAGAAAACAAGCGTGGCGTGGTGGGATCCCATCATGATGTGAGCCTGGCACGAAAAGCGGTGGCTGCAGAACTTTTGGATGAGGAAAGTCACTTTCATGGGACTGTGTGCTGAGTTCACCCCCACTCTGGGGCATGAGGACACACAAATGAGAGCTGCCTTGCTGGTTCATGGTGATTAAAATGGGGAAGCTGGCTACTCTAGACGGCTTTCACTCGGTTGCCAGTTTGGAGTGGGAAAGTTGACAGTTGGACTCATGCTGATTGGAAGTGTGCAGGGCCATCAATCACATCCAGCTCTGAAAGACCGTGTGTCTGGGCAACGTGCATGAAATTGTGGGTGGCTTTGCACAGATGGGCTTCCCAAACTGCGGTGGCGCAATAGATGGCATGCACATTCCAATTCTGGCACCAGAGCACCTACCCTCCGAGTACATTAACCACAAGGGGTATTTCTCCATGGTTCTGCAGGTGCCTGTAGATCACTGAGAGTGTTTCATGGGCATTAAGACAGGCTGGTCCTGAAAGGTGCATGATGCACATGTCTTTCAGCACACTGGCCTGTTCAGGAAGCTGCAAGTGGGGACTTTCTTCATGGACCAGGAGATCCGTGTGATCCTTGAAGACTCTGCTTACCCCTTTATGCCATGGCTCTTGAAACCATACCTGGGGAGCCTTGACAGCTGCAAAGAGCAGTTCAATAACGGGCTGAGCAGGTGCAGAATGACTGTGGAGTGTGCTTTTGGCCATTTGAAGTTCCGCTGGCTGAGTTTGTGTGGGAAGCTGGACTTGTCCAATAATATCTCTCTGATTCTCTGTGTGTGCTGTACCCTCCATGGTATTTGCAAAGGGAAGGGTGAAAGCTTTTCTTGGGTGGGCCGCTGGGGCACAGCACCTGCAGGCTGAGTTTGAACAGCCCATGACCAGGGCTATAAGAGGGGCAGAGCATGGGGCCATAAGGATCAAGGATACCTTGAGGCAGCAATTTGATGCCGAAAGTCATTAAAACTGGTTGCTATGCATGGGGGTGCAGTGGTTGTGTTGCTAGATGGTTACTCTCACTGATCTGTACACTGAACTTAGCACTACACTGACCGTAGCTTTGTTGGGGGATGCTTGCTTGCTTGCTCTCATGTAATGGAATAAAGATTTCTTTGAAACACATGACTCTTATTTAGTAAACTCAAAGTAAAGGTAGGACACCCATGACGCATGAAACAAACATTTTCACTGTGAGAGGCAGGGAGGGAGCATGGGGGAGGCAGGATGTGAGGCGTGGCCTGAGAATGTAACAGGTTTGTGTTTGTCCACAGTTCTGTCTGAATCCCTGTGGAAGGGAGATGCAGTTCATCCAGGCTCAACTGCATGTGAATTGGTGTTGAGTGCCTCAGCGGCCTGTGGGAGGCTTCATGGTGGAGGGTGGGCAGGCAGGCGTGGAGTGCAATGGGTGGCGACTGTGGACAGAGTGGGGCCCAAATTGCTGTATTCACCCTAGAAGGACATTTAACTGGTTAGGGCAAGTAGGGAAATGAAGGAGGGTCTTTGACTCGAGCACAGGTTCCGTGCAGGACCATACACAGCTTGTCTTTGCACAGTGATGGTCATCCCTCCCCCAGTGATAGCATAGTGGCAAGGTAAGGTGAGGAAAAAGATGGCACAGCAGCTACATGGAGCTTTTGATGAGGTCTGTGTGGCAGATTACTGAGGTCTGTGAGACAAATTACACCACAGTGCCCACACTGGCACCCTAGCACTCTATCCAGAGCACAACAAGCTCTACACCTCTCATCGAGATGGTTTACCTAGAACGCACTAGTTGCAGAGCCAGTGCGCTCTAAGGCTTCGTCTGCACCTCAAGTGCGTTTTTGCGCAAGTAAAACGAAAGAACAGAGGGTTTCTTCCGGTGTAGGTATTCCTCTTTCTACAAGGAATAACTCCTTTTTGCGCAAGACCTCTTGTGCGAAAAGATGTGTGTGGATGGGGAACAGGGGGTTTTTGTACAAAAAGAGGCAATCGAAAAAAGCCCAGCTGCCCTGGTGGCCATTCTGTACATAGCAATCAGAGTTTCCTTTTGAGAGAGCGTCCATGCAGTCTGGATGCTCTCTTGCGCAAAAATGTATCGCTTTTTCGATGCGCTTTTGCAGTGTGGACACGTTCTTGTGCAAGAAGCCTGTAGTGTAGACATAACCTAAGTGCCTTGTCAGTGTGGACACCATGAAAGTTAAAGTGCTGGGGGCTGATTGTAGACTTGGCTTTGGATGAGTATGGATGTACTTCCTTTGTCCATAGCCAGGAGGAGGACAGCCCCAGAATATGTGCTAGTTTTGTAACATTCACTGACCTGAACCCTGACTGGTGGGTCTACAAATCTGGCAGTTGACATGCGATACAGGAGGCAGGTTTTTTTGCTGGCTACTGTATTAGCTTGTCTCTGAGAGGCAGATTAGACACCAAGGGATTGTCTGTGAGTTTTGAGTGATGGTTTCTTAATTCTGGGTGCATTGTATGTTTTAGAGGTGTCAACACCCTCTCTTAGTAGGAGCCTTGGGTGTTATTTACTCTTTTATCTAGAAAGGAATCTGTCAGTTACAGTTCATGACTTCATGAATGAATGTCCCTAACTGTTAGACAGAGAGGGGGTTGTATTTCCATTCACATTTTAACTTCTTCTGGATGGCACATGAGAGTATCCCAGATGTGTCTGACCTCTGTGAAATAAACTAATACTTAGATTTCTTGCCTTGATCCTTCAATAACTGGCTAATTACAAATAAAACCTTCCAATTCACTTTTAGTTTTCTTTATAGAATAATGAGTATGTTGTGGGAAAAAAGGATCATTTCTGAGGAAGAGGAAGATAAAGACAATGCATAGAAATATACATGTAATAATAACACCAGTACTGTCAAAGGAGGAATAACCATTTTTCTACTTTATGCTGAGGATGAAGCTATGCTGCTCCCTGTATCTAAAATGCCATTTGAATGTTCAGGGAAAATCACTTAAGAGCTCATTCAAGTCCCTCATCTAATAACTAGCTCACTTAAAGCTTTACTTGTGGGAACTACAGCAAGTTTTTTCAGAGTCATACTTTGTTAGAAGTTAGTATTATATAAGTGCTTCAAGAAACTAGAGTGAAATGAAATATCTAAACACTGTACTGTGAAGGACATGCTATCTGCCCTTGCAAAAAACAATAATAAAAAATTAACGATAATAATGAATTAATGATTATTTGGACGTACTAAAGAGTCTTTAAAATTCTTTCTCTTTGGCAAAGCATAAGACTAGCATACTGCAGAGCATGGTGCATAGCATTTGTTTGTTTTAGCTTTTGTTTGTTTGTTGTTATTTTCTTTCTGTAAAATCCACCATAGTTACTTACTGTACTACCATCTCTGATGACAACAGTGGTTCTTCAGTGCTGTTTCCCTAGTTTAGTAATAAAGGCCAAGCTCACTAGAAGGAGGTGTTATTAATTATTATTATTATTATAACACCTTTCCTCCACTGGTCTTAAAGCAGTTCACAAACATGCTGTTTCCATTGTTCACCAGCCAGTCAGAGTTTTTGGACTGTGAGTACTCTAGTTAGGAGAACAAATTGGTAATAGTTTTGTTCATTTACTAAAAACATATGAAGTTCTATATCTATGAATGAAGCAGGACTAAAATAGCAGGAATCAATTTCCTTTGTTCACAGTTGCAGTAGCAGCACTCTCTTCAGCCTAAGCTCAGACCCAAAAACCTCTTTCTGGGTTTCTTTCAGGATCAGACTTGTGCTTTCAGTGGCTTGTGCTCTCTCTCTCTCTTTCTTTCTCTCTCTCAGGCTTTTCCAGTTTTTTAGGTCTGTTTGTTCTATTCCTCTCCACATACGCCCATTCCCACTCCTACCTAAAACAATACTCAGCAAAAGCACCTGGACACTCCTCTTTAGGAGTGTGTGACAGGGTGTCTGCCCAGCACTGGCCTTTTAAAAGTAAAATCTAGTCCCAGGAGAGGGCTGAGCACAAATCCCCACAGCTGAGACAGGTACTAGCCAATTAGGGCCCAGCTGAGGGGAGTATAAATAAAGGTTCCAGGAAGGGAGGAGAGAGAGACTGACTCTTGTTCTGGTGGGAGAGCAGGAGGGTCTTAGCTGCCAGGGAAGCTGGTGGCTTCTGGGTACAGGGCAGTGCTGGGAAGAAGCAGGCAGGCAGGCAGGCAGGCAGGCAGGGATGGGGAAGCTCTGACCAGGCAAGCTCCCAGGCTGCAGGGCCTGAGAGTACAAAGGCTGCAGAGAGGCAGCCAGGATAGGCAAAAGCAGCAGGTGCACATCCCCTTTCCAATGATGAGCTGCCATTTCAGACTACAGTTTGCTCCTGAGGCAGGAGCTAGATAATAACTGGCAGTGGGTTACTAAGACAAGGTGGGCATAGGAGGTAGGGGGTTCCCTGAAGGGGCAGGGTGGTAGGGCAGTACCCAGAGGTGGAGAAAATTGGTAATGATGGGTTAGACCCTGGCCAGAAGGGGGTGCTCCAGCACCAAAAGCTAATTCTCAGAGTGTCCAGCAGGAGGCGCTGTGGTGGTGAGATGCTCCCAGTTACAGAGTGTATGAACTGTCCAAGCAGTGTATGCTTACGGTTACGTAAATTAAAGGGTGAGTTCACACTGTCACATTCCAGGGTGCCATCCAGACCAATGAAGGGCTGTTACCATTTGTTTTTCTCTTGCCCTCAGTGCCTCATAATGCTTTCTTTCTGTAGCTTCCAACCAGGGATCCCCATAAACAGCCAAATAGCATGCAGGTTACACCCTGTGGCTACATCTACACTGCAGGTTTCTTGTGCAAGAACTGTTTTGCGGAAGAGTTCTTGTGCAAAAAATCTTCCACAAGAGCTCGTCCACACTGCCATGTGCTTTTGTGCAAGAGATGTGCTTTTGCACAGGAGCATCCATGGCAGTGTGGACGCTCTCTTGCGCAAGAAAGCTCTGATGGCCATTTTAACCATAGGGGCTTCTTGCGCAAGAAATTCATGTTGCCTGTCTACAATGCCCTCTTATGGAAGAGCTCTTGTGCAAGAGGGCTTATTCCTCGTGGGGAGAGGAATAACTCTTCTGGAAGAAGCCCTGTTTTCTGATGCTATACTGTAAATTTACTTGCGCAAGAACGCGCGCGCAGTGTAGACAGCCAGCAAGATTTTGCGCAACAACGGCTGTTCTTGCCTAAGAAGCATGCAATGTAGACACAGCCTGTGGCTATACAGGCTGTGTGTCTGTGTATAGCCACAGCCTGCCAGCCACACATGAGTTACAATCCTAGCTTCCAGCAGCCTTGGTTACTACTTGCAGGGTGACCCCAACATAGTCCCAGTCTTGGATTTTCCCCAAAATATGTGTTCTGCACTGTTCAGCCGTCTCCTGGTCAGTTCAGATATCATAAGTCTGTTGCTCTGGTAAGGGGTCAATATTTAACTATTTGTTTTTTAACTGGAGTTACCCACACGGTTCAGTTTAAACACCAATCTGGATTAGTTTTGATAAAGAATAAAACTAGTTTATTTTAACTACATAGGGGTTAAAAATGAGGAGTAACGTTAGTTCGAACCAAGGGGTTTGGTTCGAACTAATGCGTCCCAGCGTGAACTTCCTGGTTCGAATCAGCTGTGATTTGAACTAGCACGCCGGCGAGATCTTGCTAATGAAGTGCGGGATATTTAAATCCTCACTTCATTAGCTATTTCAAATGCCTGCATTTGCATCCCTAGTTCAGACTAGGGTGCAAGTGTAGACATATCTAGAGTGACTAATTTTAAATGAGTAAAAGTACAAGCTATTAAAGTCAGAAATAGTTACATGGGAAATAAAGATAACATGTTTTCTAGGAGCAAAAACTTAACAAAGTAGACTTGGTTCAATGTAAAATCCTCACCACATGTTCTCAGCAACAGAGGTGGCTAAATTCTCTGGCCAGGATTCCTATCCCTTCCATTCAAAGTCAAAGGGCTGGTTCCATTACCATCTTAAGTGACACAGAAAGAGAGAGAGAGAGAGAGAGAGAGAGAGAGGCAGGAGAAAAAAATCATCCTGTGGTATTTCTGCACCTCCTATTCTACCACTGAATAGGACTGATCCTGACAGGTACATGTTGAGCTGACAACGTACACCCTGGAATGTGGTATTGTTTACATATTCCATGCTGTATGTCCTCCCAAATATTAGCACTGCTGATATTGAAGCCAGTGGCAAACCTCCTATTTACTTTTAACAAGTTTGAGTCCATAATCTTCCAATATAAAAGATTACAGCTCAGCTGAACATGTGGGTGTCATAGTGGTTTGCTGTCTTCTCAAGTATTCCTTTGTCAGTTAGTTAAGGAAAAATTGCTGCTAATACCTGCCTCTGTCCTTGGCATTTTGCCTTTTTTTTTTTCAGCAGAAACTTTGGTCAAGTGGTTGATTTCATTTTCTTTCTTGCTTCATCCTTTATTTTTTACCATCTGTTCATTTCCTTTGCCTTATTGTATCATTTCAACACCTACACTTTTCTCTGCCCAGACTGCATTGGTGCCTGCTGTGCTTGTCACTTGGGTAACAGTTTGATATAGACCAAAAGGCAGTGAGCTGAATTTGCACTTTTCAATCTTCTCTCCTTCCTCCTCTTTTCTGCAACGCATGTCTTTCAGTTTCCCTCACTGAAAGTAATGGATTACTGCACAAAGCATTAGGCAAAAGCTTGAGTTATCGAATTTTTCATCAAACAACTAAGCAAGCAACTTATTTGAGAGGGTTTTTGTTGTGGTTGTTGGTCAGTTGATTATGTTAGGGGCAGGGGAGGTTAATTGATGACGGTTTCCTCTGGTTTTCCATTACTCTTGAAGCTCATTCTCTCATGTTATAAATATTTATCTACTAAATTAAACATCTTCAGCTAAATTCTGCTTAGTTACACCAGTGTGATCACAGAGTAACTTCAGTGACTTCTCTGGAGCCACACAGATTTAAATGAGAACAGATTTTAGCGTAGGGCCTGAGATCCACGGAAAAGCCCACTTGATTAGATTTGGGCAACAGAAGCTGCAGAGGATAAAATGGTGGTTGGGGGGAGAGACTCCTTCCATTGGAGTATTTGCTTCATGGCTCATTGGTTTTCCAAGAGACATTATGGTGGGGCAAGCCATTCTATTCCAACTCCACATCTCTGCGGCTGCAGAACCAGGACTGGATTTGGACAGAGAAGAACATTAGAGAGAATGGGGAAAAATGTTTCTAGGAAGGAAACAGTTAGATGAAACCAGTTAGGTGGCCTGGTAAGTGTTCACATGTACTGATGCAGTTGTTACGCTGGATTCTCTAAACCCAGCTTTATTCTCTGTGAGGCAGTACCAGGAAATAAACCAAGGGAGATGCAGCACCTCCATCTGCAGTATGACTGACACAAACAAATCAAAATCAGGTGCTGTTACTTACAGCTTTCACTTATTAGTGTCTAGCACTCAACGCTAATCCACCTTGTAACACAAGCAAAGCCTTACGTGCAACTTCTATCCAAGCGTGGGAAATCAGTATTTCCAGAGCTGCATCATGGATAAGGTCATTCAAGTCTTTTTCTGTCTGGTGCATGTCATTGCCAAGCTGAACAATGTGTGTCTTTTCTGTCCAGTAATGCTTTTAAATGTAAAGTGAGTGATTAATGAGCATGTTCAACTGGTAGGTAAATTACAACTTTCATCCCAGTAGAGGAGCTCACTTTGGATAATACATTCATTCCAAAAAGCTGGGATAGGCATTTTTATAGTATGTCGCACAGCGCTACATACCTGAGGAGTAAAAGAAAAATTTGGAGTAGAGACATTGCAAATGAGACCTCCACATCTAAATTTCATTTAATTAGTTACTGCACAGTACTGTCCAGGCATCTTAAAGGACACCTGATAACGCCCTATTGTTGCCATCTCATAAGCTTCCCCTGGAAGGATTGGTAAGCTTATCTTGTTGTACTGGTCTAAGCTGTTGTGGCCACACACTGAACTTACAACATTAAAAATATTCCTGGAACCACAAGCCATGTGTGATGCTGTTCAGGTCTGCTGTTGCATGATAAACCAGTAGTTCAGGTAGGTCCAGTTGTTTCTAGCAAATGCTGCCTTCCAGATAGCTACTGTCTATTCAGTAGGTTAATTTGCCAATATTACTGTGTCAAAATCCAATGTTGGTATGCCTGTAACCAAATATAGAGAAAGACTCTTTTGAAAAAAATAACATATGCCTCAAATTCTGTCTTATTTATAGTAGCTAGCCCTCAGGGCCATGCATTATGGGTTTAGACATGGTTTCTGCTGTCTGATGCTCAAAATAGTTAACATGTTAAAGCAAATGTATTTTTCATATTGCCTATGTTCCAAAAAGATCTTTCAGATTCAAATAATATTGAAATGTTACCAATAATTGCATATAGACTTTGAAATTTTCTATTTTGAAAGATACCAGACTGTGAAATAGTCTTTTGCCCACCTATTGGGTCTTGGGCATGTTTTTGATAAGATGCTACTACATTCATTAACAAAGGGGCATACAAGAACAAAACATTTGTTTTTACAAAATAACCAAATTCAGTCATATTCCAATGGGAATGATTTAAAACCACAGGTATATGGATGAACACATTTTGCATAATAATACACAGTTTAAATAATAGTTAAACCTAGCAGGACTAGTGGTGTTTATAATGTCTCTATTGTCAACTGTATTCTCAGTCATTCGTATAGGTTGAAATGTCATTGACTAGCCCGTTACTTCTAAAACACTTTATCTTTTCTTCTTCCAATCCCTACGGTGTCTTTACTGTGCACTGATATTCCGGTGTCTCTGGTCTGTGGAATGCAGTCTTAAATAGCTTAAGTTGGCCAATATGATAAATATTTTTTATTTGTTAATTCTAAATATTTCTTTGCTTTTATGAATCTGAATACATACATAGATGAACTTAGAGGGGGTTTTAGAATGCAATAGAGACCAAATAATGTTTTGGTACAGCATATGACAGATGAATGTCCAGGGGTTTTTTACTGTTTAATTTCTTCCCTTTATTTAAAATAACGTTTTTTCTAATTTTTCCAGTTCTTTTGCACAAATATGCATGGGCTTTAGATGTTTTTGTACAAATACAGTAATTTATAATCTCTTAACATGTGCATTATTAGTTCCCATACTATAATAAATCTGGCTGCTAAAATCATAGAACCATAGGACTGGAAGAGACTTGGAGAGGTCATTTAGTCCAGTCCCCTGCACTCTTGGAAGGACTATTATCTAGATCATCCCGGAGAGGAGTTTGTCTAACCCACTCTTAAAAATCTCCAGTGATGGAGATTCCACATCCTTCCTAGCCAGGCTCCTGTGGGCTAGGAAAGTAGCACTGTCCCAGGAAGCTGCATGTGCTTGTCACCACCCCGTCCCCTCCCATCCCGCCTGCAGGCTCTTGCCCTGGCAGGCCCCTTACCATGCCTGCCTGCTTCCAAACCGTGTGAGTCCAGATGCTCCCCTGAGAACTCTGTTTACCTGCTGTACGGTGGCCACTTTAAAGCAAAAATTTGGCCTTGCACAGAACGCTTCTCCATTGCCTTTACAAAGACCTTCACTATATGTTAACAGATTAGGGGGAGGTCTAACATAATGTATCTCCTGTAATGTGTGTCCTTGTAAACTTTTCATTACATTGATTAGCAGAACCAGACCCAGAACTGATCCCTGGGGAACCTCACACATTAAGCCCTTTCAGCATGACTGTGACCCACTGGTAACTATTCTCTGGGAACAGTTTTCCAACCAATTATGCACCCACCTTATAGTAGCTCCATCTAATAGTACTTCCATTGATGCTCACAATCTTTCCTCGGAAGATGTATTGCCCTCCCTAGCTAAGTACTCTGTTTTAAGCAAGAGACTTAGCAACATAATTTTTACCCATGCTCTTTAGAGTTCATTTGCTTGTGATTTGGTAACAAAGGTGGCTGCTTTTTTTTTGAAATTTATTTGGTTAGCTTTAACATTTTGCAACATAACAAGACATATATATTTCTATTTTTAAAAGATTTGGCTATAATATACATATAGCTATAGTTTAATATTTAATAGATGTACATAGAAGTTTACAAAAAAACAAAAAAAGTTAGCATTTTATTAACTTTTCCCATAAATTAATGTTGATGTTTTTCAAACAAAAAACCTTTGATTAATTAAATATTCAATTTTTTAATTTGCAAGTGAATTGTTTATTGAGACAGATATCTATCGGTCTTTCTGTTTATCTCTATCTCTGTTTCTATATTCATTTTTGCAGCATTCATAAAGGCCTCGTATTGTTTATTGAGGCATATATGTAAACAATTCACTTGCAAATTAAAAAATGGGACTTTTAATTAATCAAAGGCTTTTTGGTCTAAGAAAAAAAGTGTGTGTGTGTTTGTGTAAATCCTCTATGAATGTTGAAAAAAAATGAATTGCCATTATAATGCTTATGACCCAATCATATTAAAATAGTGTGGTACTGTGTATAGATAGATTTAAGGGGAAAATTGACTTTTGTTGCAATAAATAAAAAGCAAAAAATAGTCATGTAAGACACACCTCAATTTATCAGCATAGGACAACATACATAATATATAGGGCAAACTTACAAGTAAAGATGAATGGTCCCAATATTGTATTTATAATGGTACAAGATAAGGTATTAAGAACTTTAAGTAATTAAGGCAATGAATTCTGGAAAACAAAAAAGTAAACTAAAGTTAAACATTTAATTGTTACCCTTTTATTTAAAATTTTTAGTAAGAATTGCTAAAAATCCCTATCATGTACCCATTTTATCATTTTAATTTAGTTAACTTGAGGCAGTTTCTATTATTCTACATTACTTTTACTTTAAGAATACTACTACATACACCTAAGGAAAACCAATGTTTGGTATATTAGACAGTGGCAAGGATTGAAAGTAGACAGTATTTCTGTTTCTTTGCAACCACATTTTCAGGAAAGTTACAAGTATCTTTAGCTGTTACATGCCTGAATGTTTCAAATAATTAATTTGATGGGTTTGATCTAAAGTAAAGTTTTAACCTTAAGAAAGTTTAAGATTTCTTTGTTTTTTTTCTGTCTGGCTCTCTCAGTTCTGTAATAAACTATAACGTTTAACTATTAAAATGGAGCGAGGGCAGATTCAAGGAGTAAACAATGTAGGCGGGGAGAGAGGCATGGACCAAGATAAATTGACTAATTCTGTGAGGCCTTTCAAAGTACAGGAAGCAGCAGCAAGTCCAGTAAACTGAGTTAAGTAATTCAAGAGAAGCTAAGGTTATACTATTGGTTCTGGGAAGAGAGAGGGGTTCAGTGGGTTAGATCAGGTATCTTGGAATCAGGACCTCTGGTTTTATCCCAGCTCTGGGAGGAGAGTGTTCCTGTTGCATCCTGTTCCCACAAAATCTGAATTTGTTCCCCAATGCCTGTTGCTTTTATAGGTACTTCAAATTATTTACATTTCACAAGCTGCAAATGAAAATCATAAGTAAAATTAAAAGTTTATTAGCTTGACAAAATCAATTAGACTAGACATCCCTTGGGGCAGGGGTGATGTTGTTCTTCATGGTTGTATAGTGCCTAGCACAAAGGAGTCTTTGGGCACTGAAGCAATAAACATAATAAATAATTAGCAAGGGCTGTCCCCATATAACAGAATAGAGTTATTTCTATTTTTGGATTTGTATTGAATGGATTAGAGCTCCCAGAACATTAGTGTAATGAGTTTCGAAATCAAGTTTTGTTGTACAATAGAATATGGTTCTGTACAACTGCTCCCTGCTGGAGAGGTTCTCTAGAGTATGGAATGAGCACCTTGTAGTATTTAGTTCCATCTGACCTGTGTTTGGGTGAGGAGTCAGCCCAGCCCGGAAAGAACAGATGCCTCACAGACTCTTGATAAAATCCTGGTCCCTCTGAAGTCAATGGCAAAACTTCTAGTGACTATAATGGAGAAAGGATTTCACACTCTATGATTTAATCATGAGAGCCCTTTACACTGAGGCCGTGTCTGCACTGCTAAAGCAACTGCTGATCATGCTGCCGTCAACTCTGGTACTCCGCCCGATCGAGAAGTGTAAAGGGAATATATGAGAGAGTTTCTCCCATTGACCCCCTGCAGTGGAGATGTGGCAGTAACTCAGTCCCAAGTAGGTTGACGCCAGCCACTGCTATTCACATAGCAGAAGTTGCGTACCTTAGTTCAACATTGCCCCCTAGTGTAGTCCTGGCCAAAGTAACAGGACCTTTATAACTTGGTAAAACATCTTGTTGTGACTCCTGCTGGTGAAAGATGGAGAACTGAAATGCTGAAATCCTGGAAAGAAAATGCAAAATTATATTTTATCGGAACTATTTTTCTTTCTCTTTGTATAACAGCTCTGGACAAATCCCAGATGGTTACACTGCTCCACAAGGAAGAGCAAGGAATACAAGACACAGCACAGGACACTATCTTTCAAAATGAACAGGGGCTTAATCACAGGCACCAGTTTAATGGGCTTTTCTCCTTAATGGTAGGAAGTAAAAGTGGATACTGGCTTGTTGCTCTGTCTGTGTTTCCAGAGCATTTCATTGGCCAACCTCTTTGCCAATTGAGTCCATTCACTTATTTCCTACTGCCAAGTCAATATAACCATGATACCTGCTCCTGTTATTCTGTTTGTATTTTCTCTGTCTTCCCTCTCTCCCTAGTCATCCTCATCCCTCTGCTCCTCCTTTTCCCCCAAGGTCACTGCTCCTCACCATCCCTATGCATTTTCTTATACCTTTCCATTTCTACCTCTGCACACCCAGGAGTTGAAGAATGGATGAAAGCTATGGGGGGAAAAAAAGAATGAAAAAACTCAATACAATTACAATTAATCATTTTATTTTGCAAGCTTTACCTTAGAATCTCTGTTTGATCGAATAATTTAAAAAATCCTTTTTCTGGCTTATTGCTTTGATTACAGCATTGCTTCCCTGAATCCTTGTATTGGCTTCCCCTTGTCGCTTTCATGAAACACAAACTATTTGCAAGGCCTTTCCTGGCTGATCTCCCTGTCTATACACTATTGAGATGTTCACTCTTACCTTTGCTTTTCCAATGATACCAGCCTTGACTGCTCATATGTCAAACATTTCAACAAATGCCTTCTCCTGTTCCACCCACTGTGCATGGGAGGGGCTCCCTGGTAACATTCACAAAGCCACTTCACTGACCTCCTTCAAATCCCTCCTTAAATCTGGCCTCTGCCACGATGCTTACAAATATCTCAATAATGGTTAGGCAGCTGGCATGCTGTGACCCCCATTTATCAGGCTGTTCATAATCATCTCATTGCTACCTTAGATTAGCATCAGAGAATCACAGGGTTACAAGGGACTGCAAGAGTCAGCTAGTGTGGTCCCTTGCCCAGATGCAGGATTTGTTCAAGAGAGATGACTATCCAGCCTCCTTTGGAAAACCTCCAGCGAAGGAGCTTCCATGACTTCCCTTAGCAGTTTGTTCCATTCTCCGACTGTTCTTACAGGTAGGAAGTTTTCTTGAGATATAATCTAAATCTGCTTGTTGTAGTTGGAACCCATTGCCTCTTGCCCTGCCCTCAGTGACAAGAGAATCATTTTTCTCCATCTTTTTTCATGGCAGCCTTTCAAGTATTTGTCCCCCTCCTCTTTTCAAAACTAAACATACCCAGTTCTGCCAGACTTTGCACATATTGCATGCATTCCCTCCCTTTGATCCCCTTTGTCTCTTGCTTCTGGAGCCTTTCCAATTTCTCTACATCCTTTCCATACCACAGTGACCAAAATTGGACATAGTACTCCAGCTGAGGCCTCACCCGCACTGAATAGAGCTGTAAAATCACTTTACTGTGACTTGCATAGTATGCCTTTGCTAACACAATCTAAAATTAACTTTGCTTTTTTTTTTTTTTTTTTTTTTTTTGCAATAGTTTCTCGTCTTGTCCTTCCTCAGGCTGTTTACCATAGTCATGTGTTATCTCCTGTCTCAAACTTAGATTGTAAGATCTTTTGAGGCACAGACTTCTTTGTGTTAAGTGTGTGTACAGTGCCTACTAGTATGATGGGATCATTATCCCTGAGTGGAGCCCCTAGGTTCTGCTGCAATGACAACTAACTAACTAACTAACTAAGCTGGAAAACCAAAACAAACAACCTCATAACCCTTAAACACAGACTCATCAAACATCAAATGCATAATCTTCCCTTCCACCTTTTTGGAAGTGTTTATATCTAGTCTATGATCCTGTAAACATTTCCTTGCTGAATAGTTCCATTTACTTCATTGGACCCAGGTGGACAGAAATCAATCTGGGGTTTTTTTTAATTAAAAATATCTGGTTTTTAAAATTTAAATCTCATGCTTTAATTGAAACTGGGTTAAAAAAAATAAAGACAGGGTTGTTTTAAAAAAATAAACCAATTTAAAATACTTGAAATTGTGACGACCTATTTTAATCCCTTGACTTACTATAATATATTACAATAATTTAAATTAAATTAAATAATATTACTACACGTTTGCTGCCAAGTTTTAAAGAAATTGAAATAACTGGAAGAAATCACAGGCTAAGCACCTGGAATCGGCGGAGGTTGAAATGCTAAACTAGCTTTTGACAGTAGTCGCCTCTTGCAGAAGTGCAGAGAGAATATTTTCATTTCAGTTTATTCAAGTGATTCAGTTCAATGAGTAGTTAATTTAAAGATAAGAAACCAATTGGGAGTTAAAAAGGCAGAAAAGCTTGTCTTAATCTTGCAGTCCATGAATAACATTGAGATCTGAGAGGATGAGAGCTACTAGTTTTAAAAATCTTGAAGGAGATGGTGGCGAGACACAATCATTTAAATTCACTAACTATTGATAACATGTTGCTAGTTTAATATTTCTGTTAGTTTTAGATACAAAACATATTTTGATAAACTTTGTTTCTTATGTATCAAGAACTTTAAAGTAGTTTTATTTAACCAATGAAAAACTATTTACGTTTGTGTGCATTGAATTAGTTTCAATCTAAATAGAGCGTGACCCAAATCACAAATAAAAGTTAATCATACTTCAGTAAATAAGAAGTGCATCATTCACCATTATGTAACATAAGAATGTAAAAAATAAAGAATCTGAATAAATGTAAGGCAAACTATATAATTGCTTAAAAATATGTCCACCTGGCTATCAGGGCTGGCCTTACCATGAGGCGAACTGAGGTGGCTGCCTCAGGTGCCAGACTGTGGGGGGACACCACTAGGACCCAGAGGATATAAAATTGTGTCTGCTGCTGGTGCAGCAAGGGAGCATGGAGGCATCATTTGAGCTCCCCGCCTCAGATGCCAAAATGTTGTGGGCTGGCCCTGCTGGCTAGCAAAAATAAACCTCAACGTTAGTGTAAGGACTATATTTAATTGAAAATCATGTTTTACTGGTTGCCAACCACAGACAATCAACCTTTCTTCACGACAATAATTAAAAAGTATAAATGCAAAATAAGATTAAAACGGATTATTTAAATCCAGGGTTTCTGCTTGCTTATTTAAATCATTATTAAAATGGGTGATTTAAGTTGCTTTCATTTAAATCAGTCCACCCTGATTGTAACAACTCATCTGAGCTGACTCAGTCACATGCATACGTATTTACAGGATTGGGCCTTAGTTTGTAAATTCTTGCAGGCAGAGAGCCGTGCCTTATACATGTTTATGTGCTGTATGGATAACAGTAATGATGTTCCCTTTATAATTGTTCCAACAGCAGGAGAAAATGTTTGCTGCAGCTCTAACATATGTCATGGCTCAGAAAATGGGTGACACTGAGCCTGTTCTTCCAGGCTGTAAAAGAATAGAAAAATTATTGTTACTAGGAGAGAAACACTTAGTAAACCTACCCCTGCAGCTATTTTATAATCATTATCTCCTGTGGTTTATTTGAAGTCTGTTTGCAATTAATTATATCTTGATGCTATCATGTTTTACCGTAGCTCACTTAACTACACAATTATATTCAGTGACAAGTCTCCCCTTTCATATTTCAATCCTTAGATTTCACACCTTTTTCTTGAAGTGTAACAAAAATGAGTTTTACAAAATGAAAAGCATGTTCACACATCATCACCATTCAGAATAACATAGCTGGGAAATACTAGGGAGAACAAGGTTTCCTGCAGGCATGCTGAGCAAGACAGTTACAATTTAGGACATTTGCCCACTAGTGACTAATCTGTACATATCTTATGTAAGTCTAGAATCTTACAAACTGGTCAGTGCACTGTAAGTGGTGGTACACAAACACACATGGTAAAAATGGCCTTTATGAATATAACACCACTCTTGAGCATATCTGTTTAACCAAGACAGATTTTCTTAAAGTAACCTACATCCCACAACAATTCAATGGGACCTGAGCTTTTAAGTTACTTACGAACTTTTTAAATTCAATAGGCTTCTAAGTCATTAGATGCTTTGAAAAATTTGCGTGTGGCATCTTCATGGAGACTATGGATGAAATCCTGACCCTACTGAAATCAATGGCAAAACTTCCATTGTCTTCAATGGGGTTCGGATTTCATTCTGTAAATGTAAAGCTTTCCATTCATTCCTTGAGTTTCTAGATGGAATTTTCAAAAATGCACCAGCATTAGCTTAACTCTGCTCCCATTAAAGGCTTTTGAAAATCTCACCCTCTCTCTGATAGTCTATTCAATAAACAGAGTCAAAGTTTTGCAACAATGGGCCAAATATGACTAGAAGAGACAGAATCCTTTTCCTGAAATACACTGTGAAAGTTTGGAAGGAGCCCCTTGGAATAGTGCCATGGAGGGTAAGTGCCTTCACTTGAGTCAATACTGTGCAAGCAATAACTGGAAAATGGCTTGAGTTATACCCTATACAGTGCAGCCAGGCTAGCTAGAGTGGAGCATCATGAGCGTATTAACTTGAGCCAACAATACAGCCCTTTGTGTGGCTGGATTATTACTGCTGTGCGACAGGGGGCAAAGGAAGCTGCAGGTGAAAAGCTTTTTTCTAAACAAGTTTAAATGAAACTACAATGATTTCTCATAATTCAATCATTTTTTAAACAGTGACTATAAACTCTACTGTGGAATGGCCCTTGCAATGGAATTGTGTCTCTGCTGATTATTGAACTCTGCCCTGCTCAATCTATGAACAGTAACTTAGATTTCTGGCACAAGTGGGGGAGATGGGCCAACAATACAAAATCTAACTCACAAATATTCTTTTTCATTAAAAAATGAATGTCCCTCTGACCAACTCTTGCAAGCAGAGCTGGGTGAATAATGAAAAAAGCTATTTGACAGATACTAGATTAGAAATTTTGTCAGCTATGTTGAATAAGGCATTTGATAAATGTTTGTGAATCATTCATACAGCCCGTGTGCACAGAAGCATTTCTGTCACTTACTTTGAGGATTTATATCTATTAACACACCTACCAAAGCACAGCTAACGTGTTAACATTAATTACATCCTTTCCAATGGAAACTCTTTACTTGGTGCCTCTGGTAGAGTATTTCTGTGCTTTAAAAAGTCCCCAGAGGGCCCTGGTGTGCAATGCAAAGCAGCTGCTTTTACTTTGGACTCCAGTTCCAGAAAAGGGCATGTCTCTGGTCCCTGGCCCCCACAATTCCTAGCACATCCCCCAGTGTTGTGATCCCCTTGCTGCTTTCATGCATTGTTGCTGGCTGCTCACAGAGACTGGAGCTGCCCCAGCTAGAGAGGTCCCACATCCAGGGCCGGCCCACAACATTTTGGCACCTGAGGCGGGGAGCTCAAATGATGCCCCCATGTCTCCTCGCTTGGGCCAAAACTTTGAAAGGTCCCTTGTGCCCTCCTTCCTCCAGCACAGCACTCCACCATCTCTGTGCATCCAGAGTAGAGAGAATACATATGCACCAATTTTCTACACTCTGGGTCCTAGTGGTGCCCCCCTCCCCCACAGTCTGGCACCTGAGGTGGCCGTCTCAGTTACGCCTCATGGTAGGGCCAGGCCTGCCCACATCCCAGCCACCCCGACTCCGAGTGGCAAGCCCCACTCTCCCCTGGTGGCCTCTCTTGTTGGGCCTCAATGTCCATCTGAGCCCCAGCATGACTGCATACTTGCGCCATTGCAGTTACACCACTGGAGTTTCTACTGAATAAAATGGGATCTGGTGAGTAACAGAATGTTGTTGGGGTTAATTTTGGGAGACACTCAGATGAAGGACATAGACCCACACAGGTCACTGTCAGAGAGCATCTGACTGCCAGGGATGGTCATGATGTTTGTGTCACTCCCACTATGTGGTGACATCTGTAAAAGTGTCTTGTACTTCAACATGTTGAAAGCTGGTTGCCCACTCCTGGAGCAGAACATTGCACATGAACTTCAGGTGGTTCAACAAGCCATTTCCTTCCCATTTGCGCCAGGAAGCGGGGAGGGGAGACTTTTCGCTCCCACATTGGGAGCAGAGGTACAGACTGGAAACCCCATTGCGCCCCAGCTTCTGCAGAGAAATTAGAAAGAGATCCTTAGTTTCTCAAGCCCACTCAACATCAAGGAGATTTGCAATGGTATCAAGGTAGCTAGTGCATTGGTGTAAATCCTAATGAAGACATGCTGCACCAACACAGAGTGGGGCTTGCATCAGAAATTGTCACTGGATAATGAGCTGGGCATAGAGCAGAGGCTACCACACATCAGTAGCTGCACACATTATAACCTTTTCACTCTCGCTAAACCCAGCCCCTCCGCCTACCTAAGATCAGCTTTTGAAACAGGGTGAAGACAGTGTCAATAAATGCTGATCAGAGCTCCCCACCTTCTGTCCCCTCTCCCAATCCCCCCAGCTTTCTCTCTCCGTCATCAGCACAAAGGGAGGGAAACATCCTTTGGCTGATTTTTAATTTCTGGATATGTCAAGTTTGTGAGTATAGTTTACTCGTAGACTGTGTTTTTGATTAAGAGTGACATTATCTTAATTTCCCCCCCAAGAATACTATCTGTTGTATTATGGAAAAAGCAGCTTTCACTTATTTTCCTGATTTTATTAAAATAGAGAGAAATAAATTTTAAAATAATGCTGGAAGATTATTTCAAAGAAGACAGAGTTTGGGTAACTATTCATATGAGCCAGTTCATTAAAGCTGAAAATATTACTACAAATGCTTTTGAGGATTAAAGTAGTTATCCTAAAACACCCTTGCTAGAAGAAGTAATTTCATAACAATAGAAATTATATCCGTATTAAGGAATAATATGAGTTTGTTATGTTACCATGTATGATCAGAATTACATGATTCTAACATATATGCAATGGTGTTGCTCACTTTCAATGTACTAATACATTATATTATGGGTTTTGTGCTGAGTTCACAGCTGTAGCTAAGTTGAGGGTGAATCTGTGGTAAACAAGTCTACAAATCTTTTTAATGCAAATGGCAGCTCAAGGAGAAGTCTTTTAAATCACACAGACACTTAATTAGATTTGGTTCAGTTACATTTCATTGATTTTTATGGAGACTACTCGTGACATGCCTCAAAGACTTCATTTAGAGAACCACAAATAATTTAAAGCACAAAAGATCATAGAGTTAAAAAAAACCCACAGGGTAGTTGATAACGTAAGGGAATGTATGTTAATTGACTGACAACCACTGAGATTAGACCAGGAACATTTTTAGAGGGTGCAGAGATAATTCTGAATTCTCACTTTGTGAAACACATCCACAATTCCTTAGATGGTATTTTTGTAATGCCATAGACAAAAGATAGTATTTAAAATAAATCGAGCTACCAGCTGCTGGTAATCATGCCACTAATGTCATCACCGTGCTGTCATTATTATGGTGTTACATTTTGGAGGTCAGAACATAAAGCAAGCAGGAAAAAGAACAAAGCAGGATATCCAAACTATATTGTTTCTAATTTTGCTTTGCTAACAGTGTCAATCATTGATTGGCCTTAGGCTTGGTGGCATGAGAAAGAATTTATGCTTCTACGTAATATGATATATGGCAGTATATTGTTTAAGTGTGGCAGAAGAAAATTCAGAATTTTCAAAATGAACTAAAATGACATATTACAGTTTCTTTAGAATATTAGTGTATCATTCATATGATCAAATTCAGAGGTGGCATATGGAGATACAAGTTACACATGGGTATAAGTGTACATCGGTGTTGTGCAAAGAGTACAGTAGATGCTTATAGAAGAGTGTAAGATAATTAAATATGCTATATCTTCTTTATTTTATGACTTCTTGCAAAGTTCTTCTGGCCACTGTTCCTTCTACGACACCTTCCTTCTGCACCCTTTTAATGTATAAATTGCACCGACCTACTGCCCTTCTCCACTACCGCTATGTTGCTAATGGTGGATGATTTACTTTCAACCTATTTGTCCTTTGACTTCATTTGAAAATCATTCCCATTTGTAATGCATACAGAACTTTAAATGTGTGTCCCTTAGGGTATGTCTACACTGCAGCGTTTTTCAGGAATAATGGGCGTTATTCCGAAAAAAAACAATACTTGCGTCCACACTGCTATTATGTTCTTTTGACAAAAAGTCGAAAGAACGGAGGGGTTTTTCCAATGGTGGTAAACCTCTTTGTACTAGGAAGAAGGCTTTTTCGGAAAAAGCTTTTCATATAAAGGTGTATGTGGATGTGGAGGTTGGAATTCTGTCGAAAAAAAGAGGCTTCCAGGAAATAACACAGGTGCCCTGGTGGCCACTCCGTCCAAACTCATAACTCTATAGTTCTATAGTTTCTGTCTCCTGCCAGCTCTTAAAGCTGCAGGGACCCGGGACAAGGCTTGTGGCAGGAAGTTGGCCCTGGGAACTGCAACTCACTGCACGGCTGACACTACCACACTGCTCCTGAGCCATGGCCCAGCCTCAATCCCCCTGAGAGCCCACTGACCCTCACAGGGAGCATGCACGGGGCTCCCAGGACCCAGCCAGGGGGCACAAAAAGGCATGTGCTATCCTGGTCTGGGGCGGAGATCCTGGCCCTCCTGGACGTCTGGGGTGAAGAGGAGACCCTGCAGGATCTCCGCTCCAGGCGCAGGAATGCCGACATATATGGCCAGATGGCCGAGGCCCTCTATGACGACGTGTCGGGGTCCCCCGACTCCTGCACCCCCGTAGTGGCATGAACAGACTCCACCAGCCAGTAGAATAGAGGGAGTTTATTGCTTCTCCAGGATACAGCACAGCATAGATGTAATCTGGTTACAGGGCCAGGCCTAGGATGCCTCAGCTCCTCTTGGGATGGGGGAGACTGGGCCCCTAAATCCCAGCCCCCTTTGCTCAGGCTGCTTCCTTCATGATTCCAGACAGAAACTAACTCTTCCTTCCAGCCCTGCTCCCAGCCAGGGCTCCACTCCCCTCCTTCCCATTGTTCTGCTCCCTGGGGGATAACTCGTTGGACAGGTTAAGAGACCCTTTGCATAATGACTCATCCGCTGTCCTGCTGGGCCGTGCTACAAACAGCCGCCAGCGGGGGCCACTCACAGCCCACCGCACAGCATAGCAACCAGCAAGGTATCAGCACTACATCACACCCTCGCCATGAAGAACCACCACCCCAGGAGCCTCAAGCAAGTCCGGAACAAGGTCAAGGAGCTCTGGCAGGGATATGCCAGGGCAAGGAAGCACAGCTCTCGCTCTGGGGCAGGACTCCACTCCTGCCCCTATTACAATGAGCTCCACTACATTCTGGGGGTGGTGCAGCCCTTTCCCCACCCCTAGTCATTGACTCAGGGCTGGAGACATCTATCATCACCCGCCTGGGGCTCCCAGGCCAGGAGGAGGAGGAGGAGGACGACGAGCACCGTCACCCTTACCCTGGAGCTAATACCTCAGGGCCTGGATGTCTCCCAGGCATCCTCCGAGGCCGAGGAGGGATCAGCAGGGGAGTGCTCTTAGTTTTTCACACACACAGGGTGGGGGGGTTCAGCGGCTGTGGTGCAATTATTGCTCAGCCTTCTCAGCCTGGACATCGCGCTGCAGTCCGTACATGTGGAAGCATGTGCAGTGCCACGCAGTCCCACAAGGCAGCCCCGGAGCACCCCGGGCTCCTGCTCCCAGGCTCTGGGGAGGCCACACATGTCTGTCCTCTGGGGGGGGATGCCCTCCCACCACCAGGCACCGCTGGACGGAGGCTGGGGAGAAGGGCACACCCATGCTCGCACACAGACTGTGGTGCCACTCACGGCACACAGGCATGCCTGCACACTTGAGGCACCACCCACTCCCGGGGATGGTGCTGCCAGACGCAGGTGTGTGTACGGGCCTTATGGAAGGGAGTGTGGTCGGGAGGGTGCACGAGGCCCTCATTTTACAGACATTCCAGTCTCTACGAAAAGCTGGAGGTGGGCACATTCTTCCCCCAGCATGACTTTTGGGTTGGGGACATGCAGATGCCAGTCTGAATCATGGGGGACGTGGCCTACCCCTTCATACTGTGGCTCATGAAGCCGTACACTGGCAACCTGGACCCCTGCAGGAACCGATTCAATGCCCGCCTGGGCATGGCCCACATGCAGGTGTAATGCGCCTTCGGGTGCTTGAAGGTGCCGTTCAGGTGCCTCCTGACCTGCTTCGACGTGGGGGAGCACAACATCCCCGAGATGGTCTTCGCATGTTGTGTTCTCCACAACACTGTGGAGAGCAAGGGGGAGGCCTTCCTCCCGGGGTGGCCCCATGAAAGGCAGCTCCAGGCCCCTCTCCCACCCTTGGGATCCCAGTGTGGCTGAACACTTCCCTTGGAAGCGTTGTTGTGGGAAAGGCAGAGAGGGGCCAGGCACAGGCCCCTAGTGGGGAGGCCCTGGAAAGAGTTGCTGGGGTCCTTGAGAGAAACTCTCCCTCAGGGCCTCCCAGATGCGCACCCCCAGCTGATGGGCCTAGCAGATGGCAGCTGTGCACAGCTGCTCAAAGGCCCTTCCCTCCTGGCCAGCCTCTGCCACCCACCCCGGTGTTCTGGTGCTCAGATGGGGAGATGGGTTCCATCGATGGCTCCCCCACATTTGGGAAACCCTAGGGCAGCAAATCCAGCCATGACGGGGTCCAGATCGCCAAGGCAGATGCCCCTGCACAGCAGGACGGAGTTGATGGCCCTCACCACCTACAGAAGGAGACAAACAAACACACAAAACAGAGAATCAGAGGGGGTGCCTGAGCCCTTGGTAGTCCATCTCTCCCTCCCCCCCCAGTAACGCAGGAGCCATCTTCTATGAGGCCGTCTCCCCTGCAGGGCTGTGTGAGGGCGGGACTGCAAGAACCCCCTGGAGATGGGGCTTCCCCCAGGCCACCCCCTGCACCCCCACCCCCTTTCCCTAGGGTCCCCCTTTCCAGTATTTCCCCCCTTGAAGGGACTGCAGCCCGAGAGTGCCTTACCTCCATGAGGAGGACCCTGACTGTGGACTTCCCCATGCCAAACTGGTTGCCCACAGACTGGTAGCTGTCAGGGGTGGTGAGCTTTCAGATGGCGATAGCGACCCACTTCTCCAGGGGGATGGCAGGCCGCAGGTGGGTGTCCCATTGACGGAGGGCAGGGACAAGCCAGGCACCCAGCTCTATGAAGGTGGCCGTCCTCATCCTGAAATTTTGCAGCCACTGCTGGTCGTCTGATCACTCCATGACCAGCTGGTCCCACCAGAACTGGTGTCCAGCCTCCAGAACAGTCTCTCCACTGTGGGGTGCGGTTGCCAGGGGCTTGCTCCTGCACATAGGAAGAGGGTCTCGCTGATGAGCTCAGCATTGAGCTCCTGCAGGGCCATGAAGGCAGCCTGCACAAAGTGCTGCAGCATGGCCATGTGAGAACATTGCATGCCCATGGGCAGCTCCAGCTCCATGGCAAGGAGTATGCTGTGGCATCCAAAAGCTGGGCAACCAGAGCACGTACTGCAAATGCTTTGCTGTCCCTTGGAGAGGTAGGCAAGCATGCAGCAGAAGCTGAGAGATGGCTGTCCAGAGGGGTCCCTTTAAGCACGCATCTCAAATAGCCTTAGGCAACAGCACCTGGAAGCAACTGCTGACGTAATGCCCTTCCTGAAGTGGTTCTGGGTGGCCGTAAATGCAAGATAGTGTCCAATAAATGTGGATGCTATCTTTCGAAATTGCACATCGCTATTTTATTGCGCTTTTTGTGTGTGGATGCTCTCTTTCGAAATAAGCTTTTCTGGAAGATCTCGTCCAGAAAAGCTTATTCTGAAAGAAGCTTGCAGTCTAGACATAGCCTGAGCTTTGTTAAAACACACAATGCAGGGACACATTTATTGTCCCATCTTCACTACAAAATGGAACCCAGGTCAACGCTAGTCCTAATTAGAATAGTTAGTTTCAATGGGGTTATCTAGGGGACTAAGCATTATGTATGATAATAACTGTAGTAAAACTGGAGTACAAGAAAGATGAACGAGGAGATCACCTATGTGGAGCTGACATTTTGAATCTGGCTGCTCCCTGAATAAATTCACTCTTTCTGAAGTGGAACTTGAGGCAAATTCTGAGAATTCTTTAATTTGCGAGGCTTCTGAGTGTCTGAGATCTGTTTCTAGATGGCTCCTGGAAATGTGTCTCTTTATGAATCGTAAGCTATTACTGCTGTGGTTTCTCCAGTTGTGTAGGATTTCACTGAGAATCCTCTCCATTAACCCTATGGTCTCTTTACCCAACATCCATATTCAGTTTTGTGACCTTCTCAATCGTGGAGTTTGTCTGCTTAGAGATAAATTTCACCTTCAAACTTCCATTTTCTTCAGAAGATACAGTTTTGGAGAGGTTTTGGAAGGGTTGAGGTAAAATGGTATTTCAGTACAGACTGCTACATCTTCCCCATCACAAGATGGCGCTAAAGAAAGCTCAATTATCTGGTTATTTACAGGTAGGCTTGTCAGAATTCAATTTTAATAATTTTGATGGATAATATCAATATATATGTTTTGCTTTTTATTTAAATGTTCACACTTGTGGAAAAATTATAGGGGGGTCAGACAATGAAGGATCAGACAATAAATACTTTATGACAGTAGACATTGAAATTTAGAATATTAAAGCTTTATAATTGCTAAACCACAAATTGTCAACTTCACATGTATATGTATAAAAAATAAATAGACTTAAACCACACTCTAATAAATTCTCAAGCAGCATTTTTCTTACTTTGCTTATCTGTATAGTACAATTATTGTCAATAGAAATACTTTTTCATTCGTTTGTGTGTGTAGATTGAAGTAGACATTTACAGATAAATACCTAATCCTTCTAAGAAGAACTTCCAGGATCTCTTATGTTGGATTATGTAGGAACTGGGTGTTGAATTCTCAATTGTGCAGGAGAAAACCCTTTGATATCCTGAAACTTAGACAGGGGAAATGGCCAGTCCTATTGGAGAGGGTCTCATCGGGCCACCTCACGATCTATGACAGGTATTTGCCTCTTTGCACATGCATGCACACACACAAAGTGGGACGAGGGGGGCTGAGAGGCTATATCACTTTCAATGGTATGGTTTCAACTTTTTTGAACACCCATTCTATACCAAAAGCATTGGTTGTCACAGCTGTCACAAAACGGACAAGGCTAAGGAATGTCTCTTGTTTTACTTCACAAAGGAAACTGACCTTTTAGGACTGTGAATCCCAATCTTTTTATTGGAACCCCTTCTGTATCATATATTAGAATCTGGGTAATCCCATGATTGCTTTCCTTGCCACAGTTTGGCACAGACACTGTTTCTTAACCGCCTTTTTGTCCATTTTCTCACTCTTTTGTCATTTTATCTTTTACTAGCATTATCCATCCCATTTTGACGCTAGAAGTACATGTGGCCTCCTCCCTCCCCGCTGTTCCCAGGGGTGGGGAAGTGTGGGCTGGCTCAGGCCGCACCCCTTCCCGCTACTCTGGGGCCAGGGAGGCTAGAGCCACGTGGTTTCCTCCCTCCCTGCTGCTTCTGGGGGCGGGGAGGCTTGGGCCATGCGTCTTCCCTCCTCGCTGCTCCAGAGGCTGTGCGGGGGCAGGGATTGGGGTCATGTGCCCTCTTCCCTCCCTGCTGCTCTGGGGATGCTGGGGTGTGTGCACAATCTTCCCCTCCCCATGGTGGTGGTGGTGGGGGTGCACTCAGTACGCTGCTCCTCCTTTTTCCCTTCCCGTGGTGGGGGCAGGGCCTCAGCAGAAGGGGTGGGGTTGTAGGTGGTGCCGGGGGCTGCCTTGCCCTAGAAACTTCTCTAGTCTTCTCAAATGTTCTCTGTGACAGATGACGTAATGGACACCTCTGCTTTTATAATAGTTAATTTTTCTTCCCTGTAAATCTGTTTTTCTGCATATGCTGTCCATTTTTATTCTAGCTTCCACTCCATACTACCTCTTTCCCAGTTCTCCTGTTCCTCCTCCATCTCTCTTTCTTCTCCCTTCTTCTCCTTTGGGGTACATCTAGACTACATGGCTCCATCAACGGAGCCATGTAGATTAGTTTACTCGACAAAAGGAAATGAAGCGGCGATTTAAATAATCGCCGCTTCATTTAAATCAAAATGGCCGCCGCACTGCGCCGATCAGCTGTTTGTCGGCACAGCGCGGCAGTCTAGACGGGGATCTGCCGACCCCAGAACCCTTTGTCGGCAGATCCTGTATGCTCTTAATAACTTATTCTTACAGGATCTGCCGACAAAGGGTTCTGGGGTCGGCAGATCCCCGTCTAGACTGCCGCGCTGTGCCGACAAACAGCTGATCGGCGCAGTGCGGCGGCCATTTTGATTTAAATGAAGCGGCGATTATTTAAATCGCCGCTTCATTTCCCTTTGTCGTCCTGCGTCATCTACATGGCGCCGGCGACGGAGCCATGTAGTCTATACACACCCTTGGTCTTATCTAGCATGGGATAATTAGTACCCGGTTCTTCAGCAGCAGTGTACAATCACTATCAATAGGGTAAGTGCTACTGAAGTCAAAGCCCATGTTTTTGTCTCTAGATATGCCTGTGACCCTAGAAGCAATCCAGTGTAAGATGGCAACAGGCTCCCTGGTATGTAACAGTAAATCTCAGCGGGCCTAATCAGCTCAATACATCTCATACACCTTTGTTTGTTTATTTTAATTGTGTCTTGTAATATATCATTTGAAAATTAATAACTGCTTATTAATATCTTTGTGAATGTTGTGCAAACACTGCATGTAAAAATATGGATACTTTTTGATATTAAGGTATGGAGATTATAAACAGACAAAGGAAGCAAAATAGTTGTTTTTCTAGACAAAGTGGAAGGCAAACATCTCTTTGAGTCAGTTGCAAACCAAGCCTGGTATGATCACAGACAAGGATGATGGGCTGACTATTCACTTGCATCAGAGAGTGCAGGAAGATTATTTGCACTGTAAAATCATAGGAGACTGAAAAAGTAACATGGTGTTAGCTTGTGGTAATGCAAACAGCTGAGCAAAGGTGAAACCCCAGGAGGGCTTCTTGACTTTGAAATCAAAGGTAAAGTGTGGGGCTCTGAGGAAATGTTGAAGGACACAGGGGGTGTCCATCTTTTGAGGGAACTAAGAAACCAGTATTATTCTGTGAGGATTGGATCCTAACTGGACCAGGCAGCTTTGCTGGATCATGCTGAAAACTTTGGGTGAGCCATATATTAGATTAGACAAGGCTGTATCTTGCAAGAATTAAGTTTTAGACACTGGAAAGTATATTATTTTTGTTTTGGTTATATCTCTTTGTATTGTTTCTATCCTTTTGTGTTGCTTTCACTGGTGCTTGAAATCACTTACATCTGTGTTCTTTGTTAATAACTTATTCTTGTTTTATTAGAAACCATCTCTGTGCTGTGTATTAAGATGGCATGTACCACCCCATTGTGCGTACTGGTTCTTTGGAGGAAGTAAAGTTGGCTTTATCTTTGTGACTGACCACTTAAACTGTCTCATGAGAGGATAAGTTCGAATCAAGATACACAACTTACAGCTATATTAATGATGTAACTTAAGTCAAAGTATCTTAACTCGAATTTTGGTGCCATCCACACTGTGGGAAATTGAAGGGAACACAGTCTCCCTTCGACTTCCCTTACTCCTCGTAGAAGTATGACTACTGGTGATGAGCGCGCCCCCTCAGTTCGAATTAGCTTGTCTTCACTGCTTTGATCTTATCCATAGTGACACAGGACTACTCGTTGCACTTAAACTATGTCTACACTACAGTTTATGTCAGCACATAACTTAGGTTACTAACGGGTGTGACACTCCCCCCCCCACAACCGACATAAGTTACATCAATGTAAGCACTAGTGTGAACAGCTATGTTATTATATCGATGGGAAATCTCCTTTCAGCCCCTACAATTCCCCATTATTCCCTTGCTAAGTCCTGTCACTCTTTGGGCTGTTCCCCTACCAAGGCTGTTCTTTCCTCTGCAATTTGGGAGCCATTTCACCCTGTCCTGTTTGGAGACTGCACCTTCCCCCATATCACAGTCTCAGCTTCTGTAGGGTTTCACCCATCCCTTTCCCTCTGCTGGTGCCACTCAGCACTGCTCTCTCCAGTCCTCTCAAGGGCTTGGCATTGCATAAAGCGCTCCACAGGCCTGGCCCACTTCTTGCACTGTGCTACAGCTCTGAAGGCTACGTCTACACTGGCAGCTTCTTGCGCAAGAACTGTTTTGCGGAAGAGTTCTTGCGCAAAAAGTCTTCCACAAGAGTGCATCTACACTGGCATGTGCTTTTGCGCAAGAGATGTGCTTTTGTGCAAGAGCGTCTATGGCAGTGTGGATGCTCTCTTGCACAAGAAAGCTCTGATGGCCATTTTAGCCATAGGGGTTTCTTGCGCAGGAAATTCACGTTGCCTGTCTACACTGCCCTCTTGTGCAAGAGGGCTTATTCCTTGTGGGGAGAGGAATAACTCTTCCGGAAGAAGCCCTGTTTTCCAACGCTGTACTGTAAATTTATTTGCACAAGAACGCGCATGCAGTGTAGACACTAGGCAAGTTTTTGCGCAAGAACAACTGTTCTCTTGCAAGAAGCCGCCAGTGGAGACGTAGCCTGTGTGATGTGGAGATATCCCCATAACTAAAAGGCAGCTATGATTTTTAGCAGCAATTCCCCTTGTTTTGCCAGCTGTTTACAATGACATTTAACAGTATTCTTTTATACATAAATAGGTGTGAGGAAAATGGTACTAGCTAATCACCTACCCTCTATTCTGTTTTATTTCACAGAACCTTATAAGGAAACATGAAATATGTGACTCCTAGGAAGAATGGTCACTATTCATCATGTTGAAAATAAAGAGTTGATAGGAAAAAAAGGACAGAGAATAAATCACAGAGCTAGTATCATTCCCCCAGTGGATTTACCTCAGCATTATACAGTGCTTTTAACAGAATTCTGATATGCTGTGTGCAGTAAGTGCGCTTAAGAAACTACCCATTAGCAGGAAAATCTCTCTTCTTCCTTTTAGTGCTCAGTGTTTCTAGCACTTAGTAATCACACAGGAGGTTGAACATTATTTGATGCCTAACAAAAGATACTAACTTTTTTATCTCAACAGAAACAAACATACAAACAAAAGTTCAATTTAAAAAAAATCAATCAAAGACATGACTGTAAGTTTTGTGAATAACTAAGCTCTACATTCTGCCCTTGGATGCATGTGTGTGACTCATCACTGAACGGGGATGATACATAGGTCTGAGGGAGAAATTCTCATTTATGCATTTTTTTATCATGGTCGCATCCTAAGTTACTAATCAGGATCAAATCAGGCTGTGTACAAAATAGAGTAAAAGGCAATTCTGTCCGTAATTAATGTTTAATTAAGGCAAGGCATACCAAATGTTTGTAACAAACATAGGAATGAAGGAGGGAGGATGAAGGAAACCATACGAAAAAATATGTTTTCATAGGCCAGCTATGTAAACAACTAGATGACTTTGAGGTGGTTAATTTGCCAAAATATAAATAAACATACAAATAATGAGAAATCCCAACATGCCATCTTACTTAAGAGTCTCAGACACTGCTAACTGTCAATTTCCCATAAGATGTTGATAGAAGTGGGTCTTGCAGAAGAGATTTGGAGAAGAGAGTAATAGCTTTATGGAATAATTGGGGAAGGATGTCCCACACAGAACATGTGGAGCCAAAGAAAGCACAAAGATGCCTATGGCAGATTAGGACAAAGGGGAAATGAAGGTTGGCAGCACTGGTGCCGGGGTGGAGTGGGTGAAGGGAACACAATGAAATTCTTTTGTAAAATGAGTCAGATAACTTTTAAGTTTGATTAATGCATTTTTGTTTCTCCAAACGTGCTGTTACCGGAGTACCGTGTTTTATTGGCCCTACTGATTTGTTGTTAATTCATTTGTTTTTTTTCTTTCCTAATCTGTGCAGCTGTAAATCAAGCCAATACCCCACAAAGCACCACATAGTTAGAATAAGATTTTTTCAGTGCTGTTAAAATACAACCAGAGATTGTTCAACCATTTTGATTCAAAGCAATGGCCTAATCTTGTATTAGGCACGTAATGGGAGAGTTCTGTAAAAACACATCATAATTTTTTTTTACTGGACTGCATTTTACAATCAATAACGTTCCACTTTCAATTGAAAATGCTGCCAGAGCAGGCATAATGTATCAATAAGATTTCTAGTGTTTCATAGTACTACGCTTATTAATTTGAAAGCAAAAGTAGCCTAAAATGATTGAATTCTTGAGGCAATGTAACGGTACTGGTGATTTTATTCAGAATGTACCCAATATGATTTTCCATTTGGAGTCCACATTTTTAACCTTTTTCATTATATTATTATAAACATTACTCCAGATTTTATGGAGCCTTAGAAAGTTTTTAAATTATTGACAGACAAGGAAAATTAAATCTCAATGATTAAATAACAGGACATTTATATACATCAGTGGGTTTTCTTGAATACTGGGCTCAAAATACATACAATGTCTGCTGAGTAAAAATAAAAAATCCAGCCATGCAAATCACCTTACAAACCAACTGTTCCACTTTCTTTGAAAATCTGACTTTACTTTGTTACTGGCACATCATTTTTAAAAGATTCATATAAGTTTTAAGGTTCATTTATGCTTTTTGGTTTTTGTATTGCCGCTGAAAAGCTGACAGGCAAACATGCTGTTGTAGGAGTACTGCATTGTACTGGGAAGATAAAAACCACTCTACCTTGAACTACTTTGAGCCCTATAGTGGGTGCATCTGGCATCTGAAATATCACCTGATCTAATCGCACTGTTTGATCTCTGAACAATAGCGTACCACAATACCAGCATAGATAGCACAATTTGACCAACTGGGTGATTTCACTTAACAGTTTTTCAACACCAGAATCTTTCATTGTTATAATTCTGCTTTTATGAATTAAAGGTCATATATAGAGCACAAATGAGGTCTAAATTTAGTCACAGCAGACCACAGCTCCACGTAAAGACACATCTTCAAGTTATGTTGACCTGCTAGGAAACAAAGATAAACAGCACAGCAAACATGTACTTGCAATGCACTGCTTCCCTATTAAATATTAACTGCTTCATTTACATTTAAATGAACTGAGCAGTAATGGATGGAATTTCCAATACTGATGCCTGGTGCTGCTGTCATGGAAAGAGAATGAAGACAATATGGCCTGCATGGAGCAAATGACACAATCGTAACATCCGCTCTAAAGTGACTTAAAGATGACCATTCACCAGTCCTGAAACATAATCCTACACAGCATTTGTCTTCTCTCCCTCTGTAAACAGATCACATTATTTAAATGTCTCCTTGACATTCATGGTATCTAACAGAAGCTGAAGTAGAAAAGGATGGGTGGTGTACAGCACTGAGGAGATGGCATAGTACTTGGTTTTGTTGTTTTGTTTAGCATTGATGTGCAGGTTGCAAACATCAGCCATCAGAGACGGGGGGAGTGACCCACCCATATTTTTCATGGGTCTTCACTAAACTCTTAAATGTTGCTTCAGCTTCCTTACGACTGAAGGACTTTTTTGATTTGCCAGCTTTTCTGCAGATCCGTCCCTGCACCAAACAAAGAAAAAATTAATTAAAAGTGTGAACACACAGGTCTATTCCGATGTAGCGCTGAACAAGTAGAAACAAAAGGCATTCATGAATGGCATGCCATAAAACACTCCATTTGTATTAGTTATGTCCTATGTCTGACCGCAAATGCTTGAGCAGGTCTGACAGTCCAGCTAGGAGAGAGCAACATTGTTAGAAGACGGGCAGACACACAAAAACAGCCTTTTATTATATCATCTCTAATTGCTGAATAACGGGAAGAGGGAAGAAGCTATAGGTGGCTTTCAGGGAATTTCCTACCACTATATATAGGCAGATGCAAAAGCACATTTGTGAAGCGAGAGGGCTCAAGTTCTGCAGCCTTTCCCCTCCACTGTGGTACTAATCTTTTCCTTTGCCCTTCCGAGTTCCCTCCTGACAACCTACTCTGGAGCCTCCCTGAGGTTCATCATCCCAGGGACAGGAAATGCTTTCTTAAAGACCCAAGAGAGTGTAAAAGCTCAAACAGTGCTGCACATGATACTGCTCTTGTACATTCATTCATAAATATTTACAGTTGATCAAATTACAATTTACAGACAAATCAAGGAGTATTAACGAATTATGTTCTTACTTGAGGTTTTTAATGCCCTTCATTAAGAACCTCAATAAGAAAACCACTCCAAATAGGAAAATGCTATTTTTCATGATGCCTCCAATGCTGTTTCCAGTGTAAAAAATAGCTTGCAGTATGAATGTGCTTTTACGTGTATCCTATAGAATATCCACATGCTACCCAGCACACAATTCCTAGATATCTACTGTTAATTTTTATTTCAACAGACCATTTCCATACTAATTCAGTTTTAATATAAACATGCAATTTACCAATAAACGGCCCAATCGTACACTTCTCTGGTATGTTGTGATTTACCACGATATGCATAAGGAATTTATGCAGGGTCATAAGTGCCAGTCCTATTCTGAATTTTGTGGGGAGACTGGAATCCTGTTTTTGATTAGCTCCTGTGCCTGCATGCCTTTCCTGCTGTGAGCTAAGGCTCATATACTCTACAGTGTGACGGCCCCACATTCTGCTGCCATGACCCATTAGGATTATCAGATGGTTTCAAAAAAATACCGGACATACTTGATCCCAGATCGGGGGGGGGGAGGGCCAGCCGGGAAGGGAGTGGGGCTGGCAGAGGGAAATCAGGGTGGGAGGGAGGGGGAACTGGCCGGTGGAAAGCAGGGCTGGCTGGGAGGGGGTTGGGGGAAGCGGGGCTGGCCGGAGGGGGTGGGAAAAGGGGGGGGAACCGGCCGAGGGGAGCGGGGCTGGCTGGGGGGAGAAAAGCGGGGGGGGGGAACTGGCCCAGACGCACGCAGATCCCGGGGTGCTGCCTGTCCTGCACACGGTCCCAGAGGGGCACATGGGTGAGCCTGGCTCTGGGGATTCCATCCCGCCCCGGCCCTGCCCCTCCCCTCTCTACTATGTAGTTGCGTACTGCCTGGCTGGTAGACACACTCATGCAGTGTGAGTGTGTCTACCAGCCAGGCAGTATGCAACTACGTACTGATACTCATGATAATAATAAAACTTACTTAATTAGAACATACTGGACATTTATATGTTTCTCAATTTGTTTCCCAGACAGAAAGCTCAAATACCGGACTGTCCGGTTCAAAACCAGACACCTGGCAACCCTATGACCCGTCCTTCTGTGGCAATGTGCTGTGTTTGACTAGTAAGTCTATCCCAGCTTCACTGAAACTTTTGTTTCCAACCAGCACAGGAGCTCACATTTTAAATATTCATCAAACCACTTATATTCTAATTGATGACTCAGAAGTGTATTGCAAAGTTGTTATAAGGGCAGTTGATGATTTTGGAACCTGGAAGGCATAGGATGCAGTTTAATACTATAGAATGAGCATATCAGCTGTTAGTTTCTGCTTAAATGATCAGTAATGTAACAAGCAATTATGACATGTACAATATTATCTTATGGCATCAGATTTTACAGTTCACTGAGGTAAATGGGCAGCTTACAGCTCTCAGGATTACCGTTTCAGGTTGTCTGCAGACTTAAAAAAAAATTTTTTTTTTTTGGTCAGCCTACCTTGGCTGATATTTTGCTCTTGTTTTCAAGGTTATATTCACAGATGAGAAGACTAGAGAGATACTTTTATATTTTTAAATCAAATTTTAGATTTTGGAACTCAATTCAGCAATATATTCCACTGGTGCTGAATGCAGCAATAAATTCAGCAATAAATTCCACCAACAGTTTTATACCACTGAAATTCCACTAATTTTATAATGTTACTTTAGATTTATACTGGTGTGAAGATGGTCAGTACCGGGCCTTACATATTTGTAAAACCAAATGTTTGCTGTTTAATAATAAATATAAATATAATATAATACAATATAATATTTTATCTGACTGGAGTTTTCACTGCTCTTACTGTCATCATAACACTGTTGTAATGATAATAACATATGTTCATATAATAGCAAAGGGCTTGATTTTGCCTTGCAGATACACAGACTGATCTCTCTCAACAGAAAGGGAGGGGTGGAGGAAGAAGTTCTCAGAGGTGTAGTTGTGTTACCACCCAATTACAGAGAAAGACTGCTGAACTGGAATTAATTTACAAATCTGGCACTCTTACCCTGGGCTTGAATAAAGACATTCACTGGTTGGTGCATTACAAAGCCAATTTCTCCTGCCTTTAACATACACATTTTCACATCAAATGCTATGAATGGGACACCTCCAGTCCACTTAATTAGCCTCATTAACACGGGTCCTACAATTGACAGGTACTTTTGCTATTATGTATGTCTTGGTTTCTGTTATTTCTACTCCAACGCATCTGATGAAGTGGGTTTTACCCACAAAAGCTCATGATTCTGTATATTTTTGTTAGTCTCTAAGGTGTCGCAGGACTACTTGGTGTTTTCAACTACTCACAGATATGCTCCAGAGGAAACTGCCAACATGGTAAATTGTCCCAGTGATAGCATAGTAACGTCACTAAATGACAGAACATGTTTCCTGCTGATTCAACATAGCTTTCCTCTCATAATCAGACATGCAAAAAATAAATGTAGCAACAGGACACTATTTCAAATGTATGTTTGGTAAGACACCCAATAAGTTATTAAAAGCTTATCATTTATAATAAATATAGAATAACTTTGCTCATTTAGTGTGGATATGAATTAAATTACTTCTGAAATCAGCAGGCTACACAGTAAATAAACAATAATGTAGCTACAATGTTATTCTACTATATACTAATACTACTCTTTAAAATGCTACTTTCTATTGCATATACACAATTTTATTTAGATTATTAAACTACCACTTTATCATAATTGTTTGACAGTCTGACTTGAAAGCCTTTGTTACAACAAAAATGATCTGATAAGCAGCTACTCTTGTGCTTAGAAGGAACCAAGTAATATATACTCTTTTTCTACACTTTACTGAACATTAAAGATGTCAATGAGCAGTCGACTAGATGACTAAGGCTACGTCTACACTGCAAGCTTTTTTTGAAAGAAGCTTTTTCGAAAGAGCTCTTTCGAAAAAGCTTCTTTCGAAAGAGAGCGTCCACACCTCAAAATCGTATTGGAAAAGCAATCTGCTTTTTCGAAAGAGAGCGTCCAGACTGCATTGATGCTCTCTCGAAAAAAGCCCTGATTATTATTCACAGAATGGCCACCAGGGCACCTGTGCTTTTTTCAACTGCCTCTTCTTTCGAAAAATGTCACTGTTCTGCATCCACACCCCTTTTTTCGAAAGAGCTCTTTCGAAAAAGGCGTTCTTCCTCGTAATTTGAGGTTTACCAATGTTGAAAAAACCCCTGCCTTCTTTCGATTTAATTTCTAAAGAACGCGATTGCAGTGTGGACACAGGTGAAGTTTTTTCGAAAAAAGGGCAGTTTTTTTTTTTCCGAAAAAACAGTGTAGTCTAGACATACCCTAACTCAGTGTTTCTCAAACTGTGGGTCCTGACCCCCTGGGGCATCGTAAGCAACTGAGAGGGGGGTCGCGGTATCACAAGTTTGAGAACCCCTGCCCTAACTGATAAGCCTAGGCTTGTCAGTTAATCTAATTGACTACTTGTATTTTCCTTCCCTCCCCCCCCCCAGCCTTGCTACCTCTTTATCAGAGGCAGCGGGGCGGGAGGAGGGGCAGGAGCCGGTGCTGGGGGGAGCCAGCTTAAAAGCTGGTTCCCCCTAGCACTGGCTCTGCGGTGGTGCATGCCCCCAGCGCGGGATGGGGGGGAGCAGGTGAGGCGGCTGTGAAGCAGCCTCTGTCTCTGGGGCGTCCGAGCTCTCTGTGGACAGAGGCTGGCCCCTGGCAGCAGCTCCTGTCTGCGGGGGGTCTGCAAGCAGAGGCTGCTTTGTGTCACCAGCCACTGTCTTTGGGGGGGTCTGAGGTGGTTTTTAAACTGGCTCCCCTTGCAGACTGGTTCCTGCGTGGCACCCTGCACTGCTGTCTCTGTATCAGAGCAAGGTGGTAGGGGGCTCGCCAGGAATGGGGCCAGAGTGCACTGGCTGCCAACCCTGCCCCCGAGCACTATAGAATAGTCAACTAACTGCTAAGAATTCATGCAGTTAGTCAACTATTCTATTATCTGCCATCTAACATCCCTACCGAAAATCAAATGTAGATCACAATTTTTAATTCCCATATTTTGTTTTTGACCTATTAGCTCTGTGACACTTAACTGATAGGCAGACAAATGGAAATTGGTAGCAGGGAATTAATGTTCTTTGGACGAAGGAAAGATTAAAGGGTTTAGTGTTATAATACTTAATATTTGTTGGCAAGTCTGCATTTCTTGTTGACTTTTAATAATAACTAAATAATTTGAACTGAAAATTGCCATCTCTAACTATGTTCTATAGATAACACTGAATAAACAATTGAATTTTGAGTTAAAATCAAGAGTAAAATCAAAACGGAACAAACAATCCCTTCCCACCAAAGACCTACACCCCAGAAATTGTTAAAAGTGTTTTAATAGTCATAGACCAGAGGTTCTCAAATTGCGATTGCTTGACAATTGGTGGCCCACAGGGCACTTGCGGATGGGACTGCAAAAACTGGCTGCTCACATGTGGTTAAGCATCTTTTCCATTTTTCCAGCTGCTAGATTGCACTAAAGGGCAACTAAAAATACATTCAACACTGTTCTACTGTTAATTTTCAATTTAAACAATTTTAAAGTAATTTCCACAGGGATCGTATAGATATTGCAAATAGGGAGATTGTTCTACAATCCACCTCCCCTCTGATTCATGCTCACATGGACAACCTGGATATTAAAATGTGATCTATTGGATGAAAAAAATTGGAACCCTGCATCACTGACAAAGACACACAAATCAGGCAATAGTGCTGCTGACCCTATTTCCATTGAAATCATGTTGTGTTTTGTCATTTATTTCCATGAGAGTTCTGTTAGAATTACTGATTATTTGTATTGTGCATCACAACTGTATATAGATCAGTATCCCATTCTTCATCACAACTAGAGGCTACAGTTGTGTTCATAGATGCAAGTGCTTGCATGTAAATATGTCTTGCATATGCAAATTGCCCTTTTAAAAATGTATGGGCTTTTTATTCACAAAAAGTGTGTGCTTTCATATGGAACCTCTGAAGTTACTTGAGAGTAATGTTAGCATTTAACTTTTCATTTTGCATATGCAAATTGTGCCCATAGCTGAAAAAACGCAGCTGCTGCTGATGTTACACTTAATTCTATTTTATCACAATGTCCGAAATATTAAAATGAAGTGACCCGGGCAGAAAAAAAACTAGTCAGGACTGTGAAAATCCATTCACATTTGCCATATTATTAGCTTTTGAAAATGGTAATTCATACCAGGGTGCTGGAACATTTTTTATAATGGGAGAGTTGAAAGCCATTAAACAAAACTGTAAACCCCAGTTTATGATGGAAACAATTTCAGGCCAGGAGGTGTTAGCAGTTCCTGTGATGCACACATGTTTATAATGGAGAGTATCAGGAAATTTCTTAATAGTGGTCTTAGGAGACCAACCTATATTTCATAAATGATCAGCACTGGCTGTATCTTGATTGCGCATACCGATGTTTTACCTAAATTAGGGTCATCTTCTTTCTTCCCACTTTCCTTTAGTAAAACCACACTAAACTAGGGTGCCATCCTGTGAACTCTATAACACACAAATAGTTATTGCTCCCATGAGCAAGGACTAAGTGCATGACTAAAGGTTTCAAGCATCAGGCCCTAATTCATAAAAGACCAGTTCTGAGGCTATGTGTAGACTACACTGATCTATCGGAAAAAGGTGCGCAAATTGCGCCCCCGTCTACACTGGGACAAATTTCGGAAAATCCTCCTCTTTTGGAAGAGCCCTTCATCCTCGTGGAAGGAGGAAAACAGGGCTTCCGAAAGAGTGCATCTGCTCTTCTGCAAAGAAAAGCAGAAGAGGAGATGCATTACCTAGACGCAGCGGAGTTTTTCCAGTATCCCGGAAAAATCCCGTAGTCTAGACGTAGCCTGACAGTTAAACTTCATCCAAATATTCTATAAAACATAAAAGCAACAGAAAGCAAGGAAGCTTTTTATAAAAGCATTTAAATAAATGTAGCTCCTAAAAGAGCCATCAGCTCTTTCCATGTACTAGTAAAACATGAAAGAATCGTTTCTAAGCATGTGGTGAGGTCCTTTTCATAATGAGTTAATCAGGGTTAAAATAAAGAAATATAAAGATGAAAAACATAGAGTGCTTTGTCCATTTATTTATTTAAGCAGAACTTGGAACAACTAGCTGCTTTTTAAAAAAACCCTTAATTTAGAATATTTAAACACAAGTCAAATTCTATTTGCCTTATGCAGATGAACAGCCAAACTGACTTATCCATCAAAAAAGGCAAGCAGGAATTGGCCATCCACCACTGAGAAATCATAATTAGGTCCTACTCTCATGGAAGCCAATAGCAGAATACCCCCTGACTTCACGATCAAGGATTCAGCCTTTAAATAAGATAGTCAAAAGTTACACAAAAATATTAAAATATTAGTAGTGTTTCACACAGACCATTACTAAGTTAGCCTACATTACCAGCTTCATGGAATAATTTTTTACTTACATTTCATGCTAATGCTACTTTGAGAAAATGAGTACTGACTGTGCAACTTTGGCTCTGAAAGACTGTCATGTTAAACAAAAAACTTTAGCAAATTATTTGCATTATATATTGAAGCCCCTCTCATCTCATGTTTAGAAAAGGTCTAATTTTGTTCAAAGAATCTGTGGTTAAGTAAATGGTGAGGGGTGAAGGCTTTGATTTTGTGGAAAACTAAGGCCCCTACTATACAGAGAGGTGACTGAATGGTTCTGATATCCTCTATCTTAGTAGTAAAGTTACCAATCTCTTGAATGATAAATTATCTAGAGTAGCAGGGATACCTAATTATGAAAGGTGAGGGTAATAATGGGGCAACCAGGGTTAAAGTTAAAATTGTAATAGTAAAACTAAAGATGGGGTACTGATTTGAGTATATGTTATAGATTGCCAAATCTCACTAGAGACATGACAAACTGCTTCTTAAGCATGTATTCATAATGTGTAGAAGAAAAACCTGGGTTGTCATGAGTGACTTCACCTGGGGGGACATTTGCGGGCCATCTCATGCAGCCAGTACCAAAACTTCCATTGAATGTCTTAAAATACATAACTGAACACAAGATATCCTTATTTGGGTTACTAACTAGTCCTGACTCCTTTGACTCTCACCTGGTGGATGCTGCTTGGTTGGCTGCCTATGCCATGGCTGTTACACTTGTGTTGTGAGGTGGTACACAAAATCTTCCATCTTATATGGTTGGCTGGTGTGTCTGGCTCATGCGCTCAGGTCATAATTAGGATTTAGAGTGGGGCTGGCATTTACTTCCAGGTCAGGATAGCAGGGACCTTAGGGATTCCTCCAGAGCTTGAGGCCTGGACTAAGATCATCTGAACATATTTTGGGGTTTCGTGGTCCTTTGGCCTCTCCTGTTCTCTGTCTGAGGCACACAACAATTTTACCTCCTGAGGATTGAAATGTTTTAGTTTAACTATGAAATTATGCCAATGAAAAACACACTTGACTCCTCCCACACATTTTCAGTATCTAAGCCAGTGTTCCTCAAAATGGACCACAGGCTCGCTTTGGGAAAGCCCCTAGCTGGCCATTCTGCATTGTTTATGTAAAGTTTCTGTAGTCACAGAGCCTTGTAGCTCCCGTTGGCTTCAATTTTGCCATTTCCAGCCAAGGGAAATGGCTGGAAACAATATTAGAAATACTGTATTTTTCAGTTTTTTAAAAATACAGTATTTCCAGTATCAGTATTTGATTATATAAGACCTGTTTGTCTGCATGGGAGTCTAAAGGGGACTGTATTTGGCTTCTGGTTAACTGCTTTGTGGTACTACAGAAGCTCCTTTGTTACTGGTTTAGTGAATCCAATTATAGAATAAACCACCAGTTGGGGCGGGGGGGTGGGGGAAGGGGGTTGTCTGCCCTGGTTCTTGCAGACTTCCCTGAGTTTGTCATTCTCAATGTGGCCCATCCCAGGCACCTGTTCACTTTTCCTATTATGGAAAGACTTTGTTCTATACACCATCAACTGAAAATGTTAATACACAATTTTTGTAAACAAGAAAAGAGTCCTCTGACAGAAACAGCAGCACTCTTCCACTTACAGGTTGGCACTGGAGATACTTTGGCAGAGCTGATTGTTGAGAACTTTGCATCTCAACTTCCTGTACTATCTTTTGCTCTAGGCCAGGGCTACTAGTCCTTCACTTTCACAAGCGCTACATTAACCACAGTTTACATAATTGTACTAAATATAGCAATTACAAATGAAATGGCTCCTGTATAATCTAATTAAAAAATGTTACCATCAATAGGTGACCTCAGCAGTATTTTGTTCCTCACTGGCTGCAACGGTAATGCCAGCAAAGTGAAATAGAAAACATCTTCCATCAGAAGACTGAGGGTGACACATTGCACAAGGTTAAAATAGATTAATCTTTATAAATCACTTTTGTATATTACATTTATTCCATGTTAGGGATTTACAGCCTGTGAGAGTAAGATTTTGGGTTTGATTTTGCAGTACTTGTGCAGGAAAATCTCTCACCAATGACAATGAAAATTTCTTGTGCATGGATGGCAGGATCAGGACCATAGACTAATATGTTTCCTCCTTCTCCTTGTCTTTTGCTTACTGCATACATAAGGGTAAACCCTAGTTGCTCAAAAACTGAAAAACATGTTTATATCTATCTACCTGTGCAGTTATTTAGACAGACTCAATTTCCATAGTATTTGAGCACCTAACAAACACGAATGGATTTATCTTCACAACTCTTTTCTGAGGAAGGAAATGTGATCTTCAATTTATAGATGGCAAACTGAGATACAGAAGGTAAGTAACTTGACTAAAGTCACACACAGTCAGTGGCAAAGCTGGAAAAAGAAACTAGATCATCTGAGGCTAGTCTTATGTCTTAGGCTATGTCTAGACTACAGGGTTTTTCTGGGATATCTTTGGTATCCTGGAAAAACTCCACCGTGCCAGGGAACGCATCTGCTCTTCCATGTTTTTTTGCGGAAGAGCAGATGCGCTCTTTTGGAATCCCTGTATTCCTCTTCCTATGAGGAAGAAGGGCTCTTCCGAAAGAGGGTTTTTTTCTGAAATTTGGCCCAGTATAGATGGGCCAAATTTTGGAAAAGCCTCTTCCGAAAAATGCGTACCTTTTTCCAATAAAGCCCCGTAGTGTAGACAGCCTTAATCACAAAAATATCCGTCTCTCCTATCTACTTATAAAATGCATACATCTGAAATACAATCATTCTGCAAAGATCAGCAAGCAGTTGTTTTGACTAGATGGATATAATTTTCTTCTCTGTGGCTATACAAACATTTGATGTTAATGGCCACAAACTTCTAGATTGACCATGCTGCTCTCTAATATAGATGGGATTTAGTACTACTATTTATGGGTTTTGCCTTAGTAACATTTATCTCTACTTCACATCCTAGGCTAATAAAAACTGACTATAAGAAGGGAACTGGTTTTAAGTGATCTTGTAAAATAGGAGAAATGCTCACTCTCCCTCCCTTTCACCCACCACTATACTTTAGATTTTCAGATGGTCACAGTTCTACTATTCCATCAGCAATACCTGGTTGTATGGGTTCCATGGATATTTGAGAACATGTGCAGAACAGGACTCGTTGGTCAAAGTAGCCTAACTCTAATAAACACCACAAAATCCTCAAAGCAGAGAGCAATGAAGGGCAGATAGTGCAAAGGTTTCTGAGGACAGTCATGAATGTGTGTGCATGTGTGTGTGCGTGCACACACAATCTGTTTGTGTGTGCTTCACTGCCTGGCTATTATCTGGAGTAGCACAAGCTGTGTAGAGATATCGATCCTACTCTGAAACAGTAATAATTTTGCTATCTAAAATATAGGTGCTTTGCAGAATCAGGCATGTTTACTTTTATACTCCTATGGGGCTCAATCCTGAAAGATGTTGAATGCCCACAGCTGCCACAAACTTGAGTGAAAGTTGAGGATGCTCAAAACAGCATTGAAGTGTTTGGCACCTTGCAGTAATGAGCCCATGGAGTGCAATTATCTTACTCACACGCTTAAGTACCACTTAAACCTGTGTCAGGCCAGACACAAGAGGCTATGCAGTATCATAATGCTCACGAAAAACCTGTCATTCAACTAAACAATTGTGACAGTTCAATCCTTTGTACATTACATTTATTATACATTTTGGACCAAACTAGAAGTCCTCTTTCAGTCTTCACTAGGTTCTTACTGAGGCAAATTTTTCGCCAAAATTAATGGACATTTCTCCTAATCAAAAACAGAGTCAAAATTGTACCCTTGTGATCCTTCTGCATGGATCTCCCCTTTCCACATGAAAAGGGGATTTGGCTAGGGTTGCCAGGTGTCTGGTTTTCTACCGGACAGTCCGGTTTTTGGGCCCTCTGTCTGGTAAAAAAACCCCAGAAAATACCAGACATGTGCAATGTCCGGTATTTTTTGGTTTTCCGGCTGGGCCCCAGATGGAAGCCTGGTGGGGGTGGGGAAAGTGACGGGGAGGCGAGGTGCGATTGGCGCTGGGAGCCCTGGTTGCGTGTGAGGAGGAGGGGCAGCCCAGTCTGTGCTCCTGCGCGCTGGTCAAGCGCATGGTGGAGCCGCAGCCAGACTGACTCACACTTCGCCTGGACCCTGTGCGGGACGGGAGCGCGCTGGGATCTGCACGTGCCCAGGTCAGTCCCGCTTCCTGCCGCCAATTCGCTTCCCCTTCGGCCAGCCGGTTGGTTCTCCCCCACTTCTCCTCGCAATCTTCCGTGGCCAGCCCTGCTGCACCCAAACCCTGCCGCCAGCTATGCCTCCCGCCAGCCGGTTCCTGCTCCGGATCTTCCCCGGCCAGCTCCGCTGCACCCCCCACCAGCTCTGCTTCTGGCGGCCAGTTCTCCCCCCTTCCTCCTGAGCTCCCTCAGCCAGCCCCGCTCTCGCCGGCCACCTCCCTCCCCCGATATCCCCACGCCAGCTCTGCTCCGCCCACCCCCGCCCCCCACCGACCAGCCCTGCTACCCGTCAGCCCCCCCCATCTCCTCTGGCCAGCCTCGCTGCCCCCCCCATCAGCTCTGCCTCCCAGCCCTCCCACTCCCCTCCCTCCCAACTGGTCCCCCTCCCCCCGCCCCCGATGAAGTGTGTCCAGTATTTTTTTTATGACTACCTGGTAACCCTAGATTCAGCAGCCTCATGGCCCTGTTTCCCTGTTGCCAGATCCTGCTGATTGGGATCCTTAGGGGAGAGTGGGCAGGTGGGGGGTGGGTAATCCTCCTACCCAGCCTGGTGGAGCTCACATTGGAAAATGAATACAACTGAGATTAGTAACACTCCACTTTGCAGTGAAAACTGTCCCTTATCAGGTGTCATGGGGACAGTCATGGCCAAACAAAACTAAGGCAATAAGACTCCAGTGATGAAAAGGCCAAAACTACTGCAGAAAGAGAACTTCCACATGGAAGTTCCCACCTAGCCTCATGTGGATCCCCTGGGATTTGTTCCAATCCTACGTGATTTTCAGGGTTTGAGGGTGTCCCCACTGCTTAGTCCATCCCTGCCTTATAGAACTGTACCGTTTGGCTGCTCCCACACACTTTCCTGCAAGAGAGGACAATTAGTAAGGCCTTCAAGATTTCACTCTTATTTCAGAAGTGTGATTCTTTACAATATTTGACAATAAAGCCAAATCTTACACAACTCATTGAAGTGAGCAGCCCCACTAAAGTAAATGGGAACTACTTGTATGATTCAAGCTCATCATACAAAATTGCATCTAATCAGTTATGATCAAAACAAATGCTTTTAAAGAAATTATGTATTCAGGGTATCAGCCAAATACTGCAAGGGAGAACTGGTTCTATATGCCAGGAAAGCATGTTTTAAAAACAATATTTTTTCTCGGTTTTAGTGATTTTTACTAATTTGATCATTATTTTTAACAATATAGTGCTACTTCAGAATATTTTAAAAACCTTTAGAATAGTTTCCCTATGTATGCTTTGAAGGGATAAAGTGAAGATTATTTTCTCCCTGCTGTATAAAAGAATTAAGACATCTTCCTATCTCAAGACTTGTATCTACTACTGAGAGATTGACACTGCAGCAATTGATCCACCCGGGGTCTATCTAACAGGTTTAAGCCCCACTAAAATGACAGCTGAATGTGCTGCCATCAACTCTGGTGCTCTATCAGAATGAGAAGCTTGAGGTAAGTTGGCAGGAGAGCACAGTGCCGACACTGCAATAAGTTGACCAAAGGTATGTTGACTCCAGCTACGTTATTCACATAGCTGGAGTAGCATAACTTAGGTTGACTTTCTCCGGCAGTGTAGGCCTGCCCTTAATGAGTTGGAATCCCTTTGTCTCCACTTCAGCTCTGCAAAATGAATGTGCATGATAATACTTTATAGTCTGGACAGCAGCACACTGCATATGAACAAAATGCACATCACTTCCCAGCACATCAATGGCTCAAATAAAAAAGTTAATTTAAAATCTGAGCTCAGTAAATTATGGTCTAAAATAGCTCTCAGATAGAAAACATAATCTCATTTTCACAATGCATGTAAATGATATTCCTTATTTTTTCTGCATAAAGTTCACATATTTTTATGGGATGTATCTACTAATTAATGACCATTACCTTTGTCATTTCTTAGGCCTGGTCTACACTAGACCAGAAAGGTCGGCTTAAGGTATGCAACTCAAGCTATGCAAAATGCATAGCTGGAGTCGGTTTACCTTAAGCCACACCTGAGCAGTGTCCACACTGTTGGAGGCTGATGGGAGTAAATGCTCCCATCAGCTTCCTTTACTCCTTGCAAAAGGAGGAGTACTAGACGCTGGCAGGAGTTGCCCTCAGCGTTCGATTTAGGAGTCTATACTAGACCTGCTAAATCAAACACCAGAATATTGACCTTCGGAGTGCTGATCTTCCAGTAAGTATAGACGTGCCCTTATAGACTTGCATACTACTAAATGTGTGTCTCAGCCATAGCTTCTAATCTAAAGCAACATTTGTCCTCACCATCCATGCCTGAAATCATTCACTTTGGTAAGCCCTGGAGACATAATCAATTAACAGAAAGCAATCACATACTCAATGTAATGTATAAAGTTTTGTGTAGCGTAGGTTCTGGCTATCTGAGGCCTATGTGACAGAATTAAGTCAACTTAAGTTAGGTTAATGTACAACCTCCACAGTAATTACTGCTGTAGTTCATATCTACACTATGTTTTCTTGAGGTGATGCATATCCTCACCAACGTGGGGCAAGCTGTGAGCCCTGGACAGAGCTAACAGACAACAGGCTATGTAAGTAATGCAGTGTCTATAGACATTGCATCACTCCAACTACATTGACTTAGCCTCTATGCCTATCATGGAGGTGGAGTTATTAGGGCTGTATAGGACGTGACTCACATCAGCAGGAGCAACATTGTAGTGCAGATGCTTACAGAGTTAGGTCAACGTAAGGCAGCTTACATCAGTGGTCTCCAACCTTTTAAAGTATGAGATCACTTTTTGAATTTAAGTGCAATCCAGGATCTACCTCAAACTCGAACACCCTTTCCCCACCTCCCTCCTGCCCCTTCTCTGATGTCCTGCCCCTGCTCACTCCATCCTACACCCCCATCCTCACTCACTTTTATCAGGCAGAGGTTTGGGGTGCAGGAAGGTTCAGGACTAGGGCCGGGGTTCGGAATGCTGGCTCCAGCTGAGCATTGCTTACCACAGGTGGCTTCTGGGAGCTGGTGCAGGGGGCTAAGGCAGGCTCACCCCTACCCTGGCCCTGCACCACGCTCAAAAGCAGCCAGCAAACTCTCTCCATCCTTGCCCCCCTCTGCTCTGTGGCGATGGGGTACAGGGTGGAGGGATGGGCACCCTGACATCAGCACCCCCCCTTCCTCATCTTCCCATGCCCTGCACAGCAAACAGGAGGCTCCCAGGGGTGAGGGGCACCTCCAAGGCAGAGGGCAGGAGCAGCACAGCAGTGATGAGAGGGGCAGATGAAGTGCCTTCACTTGATAGCCTCCCGGCCAAACCTGTCAGAATCACCTATCAAAGGTTCCAAGATCTACCAGTAGATCCCGACCTACTGGCTGGTGACCACTGGCTTACATCCTAGTGCGTGAAGTGTAGACCAAGCTGCTGACTACTGAGATTCCTAGAGATAACCATAGCAGTGAAAATTAGCTGATGTGCCCATACTAACAATCCTTAGATTGAATGTCTGGAGGTTAGTGAAGACCCATGGATTTAGAATTCATTTCCACTATTCATATCTGAAAGAGGTAGAGTCTGTTGAGAAATCAATATGTTTGATCAGACTTTTGCTTTTGCGGGTGTAAGTGGAAGATATTCAGGTTATGTTTAACAGCTGGATTCTGTGACAATCTCATTTTAATAAAACAGTAACTAATGTTATGGTGTTTTTAAGTTTTATACATGCAGCGTCAACTGTGATGGGTGCACTTTTAAAAATGGAAAATAGATTAATTACAATTTACTTTCATTTAAATAGTATATGCTCTATATAATGTACACTCTAGACTAGACAGTTGAAACAAATTATTTTTGAAGATGCCTGAATGTATACTTCATATTATAACCTGAATTACAAACCATTATATATTAAAAAAACCCTATATTTAACAGCTTAAATCAAACACTAGATACTTAGACATAAAAGAACACTCAGTTTTACTTCCAATTTTTATGACATTAGGTCCTGTCTGCATTCTCATGCCTGTCCTACTTGATACAAGAATTAGCATACGTTCTTCTGTACAACTGTGAATCTTACAAATGCCACAATCTGCAGAGTCATCATTTAGCTGCTAATTATCTTTTAACTGTTTTGTCCCCTTACCCAGATAGTGAACACAAGAAACACTGTGACTAAGTATTACTAATCCGGTGCAGGGTCCTGAAACAACTAGGTAATGCTTTTCTGCTATTTCAGCAACTTTAAATTAAATGGGCCATTTGTGATTTCTTATTTCCACACTAACAGCAGTGTGTGTTTCCTGAATGCCTGGGCAGCTGCTCAGGAGAGATCTGTATGCTGCCCAGCTGATTAGCACAGTGCCCAGAGCTAGGATTTGTTTCTACTGGTGGTGCATATTCACGCATGTGTTGGTGACACAGAAAATTTTATTCTGCACATGGATGGAAAAGATTAGAGGGAACACTGACTGGTACCACTTCCATCACTTTACTAAAACAGACTCAAGCACTATATTGTGAAGAAGCATGGCTTCATTTTACTATTTCAAAACAGATTTTTTTGAACATGTAACAATAAGTAGAGCCGTCCGCGGATACAAAATTTATATCTGCATCTGCTTCCATATTTGCAAGAATAAGCTGCGGATATCCACATCCATATCCATGGATGCAGATACTCATGGATATAAAGCAGATATGCACAAATCTGCAGGGTTTTAAATAAAAAATTTGTATCCAGATCCGACTCTGTATCTGCAAAAATGAGCCGTGGATATCCACATCAGTATCCGTGAATATGGATACCCATAGATATAAAGCAGATATCCACAGATTTTCAGGGCTCTAACAATAGAAAAAAATCTACTTAAACTGTATTAGTTCACTAAAGAAAACAAGTCATGATTTTTTCATGTGAAATATAAAATGGAGGTATTTTTGCTTAGTTGATTTAAGGACTTAAAATCCTCTTGTTGAGCCTTAGGGATGGTCATTATTGTATCTGATTATCATCTACAGTGTTTATACAGTTTGCAAAACAGCAAATAATATGGTTCAATTACTTTTATAGCAATGGTAACTGCTTTGGGATACATTTTGAAGAATGCTTTCTTTTTAAATGTGAGTTTGCTGGTAACAAGATAGCATCAGTGTTTGAAGGGATACGCACTAATCTCAGTCATGCATCATATTATTAAATAAATGTGAGCTACAACAGACTCTGCTTTTTTATTACAACTACGACTGGCACTACTTCCATTTCCTTTATTCAGTGAATAATAGCATTTAATATTGTGAGGACAATACTTACTATTCTAGAATGATTTACAAATTCCTGAAGAAAAATAATTAAGAAACATAAAAGGTCTTCACTTCATCTGCTGCAAGTTACATGTGCAGCTCCCTAAGGCTTGCCACCTAGAGGCAAAGGTAAAAATTCTGTTGGGTCAAGAATGCTCAGAGACATCAAACAACATTCTGTGCAGGACCTGAAGCAGTATCAGATAATGATATTCAAATATATTCTTCTAATGAAATCCCAACCCCACCAAAGTCAATGGGAGTTTTGTCATATATTTCAGTGGGGCCAGGATTTGAACTCTGGTGCAGGCAGCTAGGCCTGTTCTATACTAGGAAATGAGGTTGAGATACACCCTGGAGCTTTGCAGTTAAATTGACCTAACTGCCCACTGTAGACACCAACACTACGTTGAAGGGAGAATTCTCCTGACGACATAGCTGCTGCTTATCAGGGAGATGGATGACTTACCCAAATGGGAAAAATCACTTCTGTCAGCATAGGTAATATCTTCACTGAAGCACTAGAGTGGTGCTCATGCCATGTTTTATGTGTAGGCAAGCCCTTAGATTTTGCTCACCAATCTGTCAGCAATGGGTACAGCAGAACCAATTACACAACGGTACTACTACTACTACTACTACTACTAAAACCCTTTTTAAAGAAGTTAGTGGCCTCATAATCTTTTAGAAAGAGAGATCCAGAGCTAAGGCAGAAAACATGGACCCAGCCCTTTGATAGATTAAAAACCTCCTACAAGGTGATAAGCACTGTGGATGCAAAAAATGAGGAAAAAAATTAACTATGTAACTGACAAATTTCTATTGGTTACACAGTTAGCTCTGGAGCTCTGGTGGCTCCTGGCCCCATGGGGTTGCTGGGGTCAATGCTCCTGGCCATGAGGGGCTGTCATGGCTCACACTGCTGGGGCAGCTGCGGCTCTGAGCCCCACAGGGCTGCCAGCATCAGCAAGTTTAACCGGTGCCAATAATGGATCAGCGTAAGCTTATTGGTTAACCAGTTAAACTCTTACAGCCCTACTAAGCACCCTCAACTCCCCATCAAACTTGGCTCATGCCATGGATTCAAACCATTCTTCTTAAGGAAGGGCTTAATTCTACTCCTCCGGAAGTTAAGGGAAGTTTTGCCACAATATCAATGGGAGGAAGACTGGGTCCCTATTACTTTTACGTATCAAATATGCTATGCCCACTAAATGTAAATAGCTATTTTTAAGAAAAAAGCTGAATCCATATATCTGAATTTCTGTCATTGTGGAATTCAGGTCATTAATGCTAATTTGCACAAATCTACTATATATTTGTGAGCATTTGTATGTCTGTCTGCCTGCCTGTCCGTGAGTCTTTTTGTTCAAGAACTTCTCCTAAACTTCTCCGCCAAATTGGTTTGTCACTTCCTCTTATCATAACTTAAAGCAAAGCAAGGGTTTGGTTGTGCCACGACAATGGGATGTGCCTGTTTTGAACCGGACAGTCCAGTGTTTGAGCCTTTCTGTTCGGGAAACAAATTGAGAAAATATAAATGAGAAAATATAAATGTCCGGTATTTTCTAAATAAGATGTAATGTAGATTGTGATGTAATGTCAAGTGTGTCCGGTATTTCTGTTGAAACCATCTGGCAACCCTACGTGCTTGAAATCCAACTGTTTCTTATCAAACAAAGGGGGAGCTCTGATAGCAGGCACAGTTATGCTCCAGAATGACGTGACGACAGGAGAGCAGCAAGTACACCAGCCCTCAGCAGCAGTTGCTGGATGAGCAGCATGGCTCTGGATGGCCCTGGGGAGCTTCCACACGTCTCCCAACCCCCTGTCCTGAGACTCCTGCAACCCCACGCCCTGCCCTGATTCCTGCCTTCCTACACACTGTCCAAAGCCCCTTCCACACAACCCTGACTCCTGCACCCCTCCATACACTCCTGCCCTGTGCACCCAACATCGACAAGCTCCTGCCCTGACAATGCACCCCCCCCCACATACACCAGCTCTCTGCTCTGAAGGACAACAATGCCAGATAAATCTAGTGTTTTGTATAAATATACCTGGTTCTTTAAGCTTTTTTAATACACAATGGAAAAACCTAATTTCAAATGTAAGCAATGCTCTGATAATAATAACCCTTCCCTTGGGTCAGTATTAGTTTGTATACTAAAATGTCTAGATGGTATAAGTAAATACTCCATAGTACATGTGCAGTAATCCAGTGGAACTTAAAGCATGTCTTTAATATGTATACTAAAAAGGCTTGCAAAGATAGCTTTATAAATATCAATATCAAGGCCTTTTTTATTTGACACAGGTAGTAATGCTGTTGACTCAGTAACTTATTTTTAATGTGTGTTCTTTGAGATACTGATGAAACTTCCTATAGAAGCCTATCCATTTCATTTTTCCAACTAGTCAAGTGTAATAATTACTTGTTTTGTTTATTTATTTATTTATTTGTTTGTTTATGTGGCCTGCAAAATCTTTTTTTAAAAATAAAAACAAAGAAAACCAAAGCAGTTTTAGTGTTTGAAAACTCTAGTTTAGTGATTCTCAAAGTGTGGTCCATGGACCACTAGTGGTCCACAACGGTCTTGCAGGTGGGCTATGGACTCGGGGTTTGCTCCCCCTGCAACTGGGAGCTTGCACCGGCACTCCAGCCCCACGTCTCTCTGCGAGGTTGGAGAGTCAGTGCCCGCTTCACACTGTGGGGGAAGGAGGGGGAGCCTTTTAGACCAGATCTGGCTCACTATGAAGGAAGCGGCTTTACATGCCGCACTCCCCCTCCCCCAAGCTGGGGGAACAGCAGCACAGAAAACAGTTCACCTGAAGGCTTTCCCCACTGTTCCCACTGGCCACAATCATGGCCAATGGGAGCAGGGGGTGGTGGTATCTGGGAACAGTGGGAGGCATGAAGCCTGGTAAGTAGCCTCCCTTCCCCCTCATTCCCAGACCATGCACCCTCCCTTCCACCCAGACTCCCACACCTCCCAGCCCACTCCTGTACCCTTTCTCCCCCCAGCCTCTCCCATCCTCAGCCAGCTCCTGCACCCTCCTCCCCTCAGCTTCTCCCACCCTGAACCCGCTCCTGCATCTTCCTCCCCTCAGCTTCTCCCACCCCAAGCCCATTCCTGAACACTCCTTCCTCCTCAGCCCTCCTACTCCCACCAAACTCCTGCATCCTACCTGCCACCCAGACCTTACTCCCACCCCCTCCTACACTCATTCTGTCATCACGGATGGTTGGCTGGTGGTCTGCGGAAAGGTCTGCATTGAGCAGGATGGGCCACAGGCCAAAAAGTTTGAGAACCACTGTTTTAGTCCTTCAAAGGGACTACTCAAGTGCTTACATTTAGGTAGGATCAGCATATTCAAAAGCAACAGCTTGATCCTCTTCCATTGAAGTTAATGATAAAACTGTCCCTGGCTACCACGGTGCAGGATCAGCACCTATACATAAACAACTTTTTTATTTTCTGGCCCTCCTAAAATATATAAATGGCTAGAACAATTTACACAAAAATAGTAAAAATAAACAAAGTATGTTTCCCACTGAGATGATGTATGGCAAACTCTAATCCACAGCAGACTGTTAGAGCAAGCTATAAACTCCTGGAATTGGTGAATGTGAACTGAACTCTATTAAGTACAATAGGACTGGCTTTACAGTCAAGGTTCACTTGCTTAGTTTTTGTTATTTTTGACAAATGTATTGAAAGGTATTTTTATTTTCAACACAAAATATAAACATTCCCTCTACAGTGTTGTAAACTAACATAGAACAATATCATTGTGCATAAATATAAAAAATTAGGCTTGACAAGAAACAAAAAATGAAACTAACCAGCTTACTTTTATTATTCAAACTGGGAAAAGTGAAAAAACATCTCAAATGGTGAAAAGCACATTAAATACTTAATTCTGCATTCACACACTTGAATAATTTTTCTCTCATAAGGTATCTTTGAAAGATTTACACTTGTCTAATTGATTATGGGGCTGGAGCAAATAATTTAGAATTCTTTCATGTGAAATACTCCACATTCTTAATAGAATGTTTAATATATATTATTATCATAAGTCTTCTTTTAACAATGGAAGTGCTACTTTTGATCCTGATCCTGTAACTGTTCTGTGGGCCAGATCCAACTCCCATTAACGTCAATGGAAAGATTCCCACTGAATTCGACAGGAGCAGAATTCAGCTCATTTTGGGCCAGAGCCTAGAAGAGTTCAGTTCATGGCATTCCCTTGAAGATAATGCCCAATGGGTTAATGCACAGGTTAGTAGTTACTTCAAGGCTGAAATTCTGATGCTGCATTATTCTGGTACATTTTATGATAGCTACATAATCCTTCAATGGAATTGTAGGTTAGTAATTACCATTTACTCACGCACTCTCATTTCTAGCCTACAGAAGGGGCCTACTCTTTCAGCCCGTTACTTAAATAATACTGATATTTAGCATTTTCATAATGCTTTGTATATTAAATCATTGTACAGACATTAGTTAATTAATCTGACTTGAGTCATTCTTATTTGTGCAGGTAGTTTCACCAAAGTCAGTATCATCGCTTGCAGCATGTATTACCATGTTTGCAAGATCAGTGGTTATATATTTTCAACATCTTATAGTCTGATGATTTTAAGATATATGTCCCTATTAAGATGATATTCAAGAGAAGATAATGTTTAAATATATAAATGGAATTAGGATTGTAAAGTGTCTGCACTTTCAGCTGTTGCACTTATGCAATGGAATCAAGATTATATAACATGAGTCTGATTACAGAAAAACATGGCTCTCATTACACAGTGCCTGGGTTCGATTACAGGACACGAATCTGTCACAGATTATCAGACTACAATTGACAAGTATATATTATATTACTGTTAATATTATATAATTAACTTGCATTGCATAGTGCTCAGTTTTCAAATTTCCTTTTTATGACTATTTGCCTATTGAATTATTGGCAAGCATTTTAAGTGAGCATTTTTACTTTATCTCACAAATACATACCAATTTACATACATGACTTTTTCATCTTAAATACAGAAATTCAAACTACTGGCAGCTCTCTAATAAATTTTGGCCTGAACAAAGGTTTATTTCAACAGAAAAAGAAAAACTTTGCTGTGAAGAAACCATCCTTCCTTTCCAACCAGAAAATAGAATTTTATTTGAGATATCTTTTTGGTGATTCAAAGAAAAAGAATAAGAAATGTTACTGTGTGTTTAAGACTAATATTTAATTGATTAGCAATGTAAATATTGTATTTAAAATGTTTCATATTTAGCCATGTTATGAATAAACAAAAAAATTAAAACAAAATTATACCATTAAACCTTCCTTAGACACCTTTTAGTTTAGGAGTAGAAAAAAAAAAACCACAGAAAAATATTACAGTTGTTTCAGAATTGGTCTGATAGATTTTAACATAATACTTTTCAATCCTTAGTCGAACACAATGAGAAACATGACCACTGTAAAAAGAATGAATAACAAATAATGGGATATAACAAAACAGATGGTACTGAGGTTTGATATACCATGAATATATTTTAAATTAAGTACGTTTTTTTAATTGGTAGATATTTGTTTGAATCCCAAGGTGATCTATGGAAATTGACATCTTCAAGTGAAACAAAGCATACAGTATGAACTGATTGAATAAATGAGGAGCAGACCTAGAGCCTAACTGAAGGAGGAGGTGAGGTCTGTGGAAATGTCTTTCCCAAAAGGGTCAGGCAAGGTTCAAGTAATCTAAATAAACACCTCCTTTACAGGTCAGTCTGTGAAGCTACTGATGTGCAGTTATTCACACAAGCAATCCCATTAGTGAATGTGAGTAAATGTAAAAATAAAGTAATTATTAAAATAAGACCCATCCAAAATATATCCAGTGAATTTATTTACCTTTGTTCGAAGGAAAGAACACCATTTTACACTGTATATTATTTCTAGAGGATGTGGACTGGTGTGTGTGTGAGCTAAGTGGGAAGACATTTCAAGGACACACAAAATGATCAAAAAAACACCTTACATACACCTTACATAGACACAGGCAACTTGCCCACTGCAATGAATATAAAGGACTGGCTAAACATCTCACAAAAGTATTATTTATTATAAATATTTCATGAAAATTTCACTTCCAGTGTTCTAAGGGAGAAAGAGAAAAAACACAACAATAATATTTCTTCGCGGCTAAGATCAAATATATTGCATCCTCCGTTGGGGAACTTCATAGTCTGCTCTGGCTGCGTGACCCAAAAGATCTTTTCCAGGGCTAGCCATTATGAACCTAATATACAGAAACATTAGGTTTTTGTTTTTTGGACAACAAGACTTTAAAGCTGCACAGCACTGTTGGTAACTTAGCACTGGGCAGGAATTGCAGTCCTACTGTAACTAATGTCAAAGGACCTGATTTTGACACACCTGGTACTGAGGGAGTCCCAATAATTTCCTGCTATCTCATGCAGTAGTTTATCTGTGCCCTTCTTGGGGGGGCGAGGCGGGAGGGGGCAGGAAGAAGCCAGAGCAAAGTCTGGAAGCGGTATTTCAAGGCAGTGTATTTTAACACAGCGATTCTTGTCTAAAGCAGGAGGCCAGGATGTCTAGGGAGGCTTTAATTCAAGCTAGAACAAAGGTCACCTGAAATTGGGAGAGTTTGCTGAAGACCAAGGGGGATGTCTCTTGGAGCATCTTTCACCATGTATCTAGTAAATTAGGCCAGCGGCAGGACAAAGTGTACAGGAGGGATACAGTCATTCCTGTCATCCCTCTCCAGCCTCCCCAGCCCTTACCATTGGGTATAAATGAAAAGAGGGGCTCTCCTGGGCTCTGACCCACACGACTGGCTCCATCACCTGTGCAATAGGGAAGTGTGATTATCCCCATTTCCCTGAGGCACAGGGGACCCTTCACCTTGGTATCTTGGCATGGCCAAGGTCACAGAGGGAGCCACTGGCCCAGGAAGCAGAGCCTGGAGCCGGCAAGAACCTCCCCAGCAGTCACCACACGGAAGCCCCGAGTCCCGCAGCCCCTTACCTGCCCTTTCACCAGGCTGGCTGCGAACTGCCTCATGACCGCCTCCACCGTGTAGGCGCTGGACCAGCCGCGGGGGGTGAGCAGCTCCATGCAGATGGCCCCGCCGTCCAGCACGTAGCCGTTCTCCAGGCGGGGGCTGAGCACCCTCATGAAGGGCGGCGAGAAGGGGAAGTTGTCGGGGAAGGTGAGGTTGAGCAGGATGAACTCCGTGTTGGTCTCCTTCATGTCCTGCCACAGCACCGAGTCCTTGTCCACCTGGTGCAGCTTCACGTTCCAGTCGAAGAGGCTCTCGTCCACCAGCTCCACCGAGATGAAGCGGTCGCTCAGCCGGGCGATGTCCTGCAGCTCCTTCATCAGCCGCCGGCTCCGCACCTGCGTGCAGTGCTGTTGCCTGCCCAGCGGGGCAGCGCCCGACGGGGGCGGCACCAGCGGGGCAGAGCCCGCCCGGCCGCCGCTGCTCCCGCCCGGCAGCAGCTGCGGCTTGGGCGGCTCCTTGGCGGAGCCGGGCTCCTTGGCGCTGTGCTGCGGGGGCTTCTCCTTGGGGCCGCCCGAGGCCGGCGGCGGCTGCTGCTGCTTGGAGAGCTCCAGCACTTTCCGGGCCTTGCCGCCCGCGGGGCTGCCCTCCTTGCTGGGGCTGCTGCTGCTGCTGCAGCCGCCGCCGCCGCCGCCTCCCCCGGCGCTGCCCGGCGGCAGCGGCTTGTTGCTGCTGTTCTTCTGGCTGCCCTTGGCGCGCAGCGAGGAGCCCGGCTGGCTGCTGCCGCTGCTGCGGTGGTGGTGATGGTGGTGGTGCTTGGGATCCTCCGTGTCCCTGTTGTGCAGGCGGATGAGCCCGATTTTCCGGAGCAGAGTGGCCATGTTGTGCGGGGCGCTTGCTGGCGGAGCCGCCGCTCGGCGAGCCCCCTCGGCCTGAGTGGGGGCGGCGGAGGGGCTGAGCCCGGAGCGGCAAGTGCGGGGGAGAGAGAGGCGCTGAGGAGAGGCGACGCTGCCGTCGCCGCCTGGAAGATGCCCAGCCCGCCGCCGCCTGGTCGCTGCTGCTGCTGCTGCTCCTCAGACGCCTCCTTTCGGCAGGGCTGCTGCTGGCAGCATTGCAGCACAGGAGCGGGGCCGGGGGTCACCAAGGCCACGCGGCCGTGGCCATCAGCCCGCGGGAGAGGAGACTCCCCTAGGCGCACCCCCCCGCTCGGCGCGGGGCTTCTCCTGCCGATGGCCCGCTGCGCCCGCCTCAGCTTCCACTCCTAGGGAGCCGGGCCACGCCGGGCTCGACCCCGCGCTGCCTCCTCCCCGCTGCCCCCGGGCAGGCGCCTGGTCCCCCTCCGGCGGCGGGGGTGTTCGCCCGGCTCTCGCCGCGAAGGGTGGGATCTGCTCGGCTCCCGAGTGCCGCCCTCCGCCTCCCGCACCGGCAGCTCCTGGCCCCGGCTCTTTGTTGTGGCGCCGGCTCCGGCCAGGCTGCGGGTGCCGCGCGGGCGAGGCTGGGCTGCCCCCAGCCACAGCGAGCAGGCGGGCGGAAGGGAGCGGGCAGGGCGACCCCCGATGGCAGTATCCTTCGCCCTGCCCTCGGCTTACCTGCTGCGGGCACAGGGGGAGCGAGGCCTTGGCGGGGAGCTGCCCCCGCACCACGGCCGCGCTGCCTTTTCGCTGCAGCCTCCCCGCTTCTGCGGACCTGACATTGCAGAGGCAGCTCGGTCTGGTGCTGCGCGCGGAGGAGGAGGCGGGGCCATAGGGGCGGGGCCTGGCTGGTGCTCGCAGGGGGCAGGAGCCAGCGCCGGGGGGAGGATGGAAATGTTCCTTTCGTGATGGTGGGGAAGAACGGCCGCCGCTTCAGCCCCTCAACGTGAGCCGCTCTCCCGGCTCATTGCTCCTTTACCTGGTTCCCCGGCCGAACAAGCCTCATCAGCCTGTGGCTCCAGAGAGAACTGCATCAGGGACGGGTTCGCTGGGCACTGGGTCCACACAGATCTTCCCTCCCTCCCTTTCCTTCCAAGGCTGGAGTGGGAAGATAGAAACACTTTAAGCTGGGGAGGAAGGAAAGCAAAGTCTGAACAATAATTACAGCTGTTCATCAAAATTCCCAGTAATGGTTAGTGTGTGCTGGTATTGTATTCTATATAGTCTATGTCAAATTAATATCTGATGAAGGAATACATCTGTTAAAGGAACAGATGTTCTCTGCCCCTTGGTGTGCCCTAGAGAGGCTTCCACTGTGGTTTTGAAAGCTGCCTGTATTGGGAAGGGAAGGAATTTGTGAACCCTTCTAAGCCATGTTGGAAACAGGAAAGAAACTTAGCAGGCTTCTTAAATAATATGTGCACGTCATGTTATGATATCATCAGCACCCATATCTTTTGATCTGAGTAACTGCTTCTTGATACAAGTAAGGAATTTTGAAATGCCCTTTACTTTTGATCCTTATTTTTTCTCCTTGCTATTATTTAACATCACTGGTTTTGGCAGGTGATACCACATATGTACAATTTAGCACTATACTCATCTGTAATAACCATTTTTTTCAAGTTATGTTGTGTAAAATGCAGCTCTCATATTATTAAAGGCCCTATTCTGTAGGTGAAATGAGTGATCCAGTGAAGTCAGTGAGAATTTTACCTTCAGTGGAACTAGGATAGAGTCCAAAAAAGGAACACTGATTGCTTTAAAAATCATACAAAACAAAGTTCCTTATCAGTTCTACAAATGACACCTTGATTATTAAAACTATAATAATTTTAAACATCTAATGTTTGCTTACTGTTTGCTTTGCTTAAAGCTTAGACAAGGATAGTCAGTTTCAGAATTTTTAGGTTCTCCTGCCATTACTGTAAGGACCCTAGTGACCTTACAGTAGTGGAGGGTCATGCAAAGTGGAGCTTTGTTCTCCAACACCTTCTCTTTTTTCAGCTATGCTGGGGGAAGAAAGTTGAGGAGGGAAGAGGCAGAGATCTCACTTACACAAGAGTTCTCTGATGGCCATTTATGGCCAATTTCAGTCCATTTTTACACTTGAGTAACATAAAGTAGACACAGCAGATAGGAGAATCTGGCTGCTAGTGTAGACAATATTTTGGCAGCTGCCAGCAGTTTAAGCACTGTGTTCACTAACCCTACTGTAAACCATGATGTAATTTACTTTTGATACTTAAAACATTGGCTGCCACCAATGTGCTGTCTACATGAAGATTCTCAAAGTTGCTGTATAAGTGACACTGGTGTTACTGTCTCTAAGGATTTTTCTTTCAAATTTCCCTAGTGTAAGCAAGCCTGGAAATAGCTGGGACCAAGCACAATGAGGGGTTCAAATATCATAACCAATACACTGAAAAGAGTCCACAACTGGATAAAGAGTTTGCAGAGTACACAGAGCACTTTATTATCCTGCAAGAAATGGTAGATGCCAAATGCCAGCATACTATGTACTGGTTCTTGCCAATTGCTAAACACATCCCAGTTGGCCACCTTGACTCCTGACAATCTCCACACCATTGTTCACACTAAATACAAACTCCATCCTCTCCAGTTTCTGTACTTTCTCTACACAGCCACAGTGAAGGTCAATCACAACCCTTGTTATGGGCAAAGAGGTCTTTTCTAACTCCTCTAAGATCATCTCATCACCATCCTAAAAGAGATACTCTGTCTTGCTACCAATTATTGGGCATGATGCAGGGTGAAAGTCTATGGCCTGTGTTATAAAGGAGATCAGACTAAATGATCACAAAGATCTCTTCTGGCCACGGAATCCATCCAATCCACAAATTCAGTTAGCTTTGGCTCAGCACTTGAGGTTTAGCTCAGAGAACTACTCAAAAAAGAGCAATAGTACTGGTATGAACACATTTTTTTAAGAGTAGTCCTGTGGCACCTTAAAGACTAAAAAAAATATATGTATAGGAATGCTATCTCTTCTGGGTTACCTGCCATACTACAAACAGGATGTGATGGTGGGGAAGAAGGTGGTCCCAGTGACAAGTGACTATAGTAAATATTTTTTTTTAGTGTTTGATTAAATATTCTACCACCCATTAATTGGAGAGGATAGTAGAAGGTTTCTCCACTCAAGCTCATCTGAAGAAGTGGGGTTTGCCCACTCAAGCTCATGATACTATATATTTTTGTTAGTCTCTAAGGTGCCACTGGACTACTCATTATTTTTAAAGTTACAGATTAACACAACTACTCCTCTGAGACTTTTCTGATCTTCAGTAGTCAGCTTTGTCCTTTTGGTACCTGAGATGTAAATTTAGTTCCCTGGTCTGTGAGACTCTCCCAAAGCACCTCTACTTTGACAAAGATATTCATAAATTCAGCTGCAGTGGATTTGGTTTTTGTGAAGCATAATAGTAAGGTCTCAGGGCATTGAGTAATATACTCCATGATTACCAAGAAATAGCATTATCCAGCCCACATTTTTCTTGGATGGCCCAAACATGTCCATTCCGGTCCTCACAAATGGTATGCCAACCAAGAGGAGAGGGACCAATCCAGCCTTTACCATTCTTTGGGGTGCAGTTCGTTGACATTCTGGGCAAAAGATGCAGAAGTCTGGAACCTTCATGTATAGGCCAAAAAAACCGGAAGCACCATGAATTGGGTTTGAACTTCCTTTGGTGATCTTTCTCTATGTAGTATAACCATTCACCCTGAATTTCAAAATGGGGGAATACTTCAGGTAGGAGGGCGTTCACTATTTCTCCATTAAAAATGACGACTAGTACATAGCACCAGCTTAAAGTTTCATCTCCCTTTTGCTCCTAAATTAATGTTGTAGAACCTAATCAGGGTCTCGTATTAAATTAGGGGGGAAGGAAGGACTGGGATCCCAAGGAAGCAACTAGCTGTTTGGAACTTTCGACTTCTGGCCTGGCTATCACTACTGCTCTGGGAAGATTCCAAGAATGCCTTGAGGAGGTCCCCAAAGTATTCCAAGGCTCAGTAATGACTCGGTTACTGAGTGATGTCATAACGTTGGCCATTAAGGATCTTGTATGCTCCTCCATGGATAACAGAAATTGAGTGTGAGGGATATGGCTTTATGTATCCTTACAAACACTGCAAGTAGATGGTGCTGCAGGGCAATCTTGGGCTTGGTACTAAAAATTCCTTTATGAGAGTCTTGCTGCTCTGTGTCCCTGAGTCCACAAGGCCCATTACTTTTATCCAGTTTAACCAGGATAGTCAATTTAGTTGTCCCTAACCAACTTGTTTGGGCCTCTGCAGTCCAGACTTGCCATAACTGTATTCCATAAATAGGCAGTCCTGGTACTAGTGCCAGGTGAGGTCATACATAAAACAAACATTCAGGACCTGGCTGCTGATATTGAAACCTCCTGCTTGTTTCTTGGCAATCTCTTCTTCTGGGGCTTTCCTATTCCTGACCTCTGAATTTCCCTTTTTTGAGACTGGGGCGAGTTGGATGATTCCTCAGCCAGAATGTTCTAATTCCTTAGTTTGAGTTGGGCCTCCTAAATCCTGGCAAGAGAGGCCCTGGATAGGGTTCTTCAGGACACAGGTCACCTTGGCCAGGTTTCTCATTCACCAGAGCTTACCTCTTGACCAAAGGGCAGGGATTCCCTTTCTAGATATTGCTGTTCTAGCCACCCTAGACATTTCCATTAGCTGGATGGCTTCAGTTATTGCCTTGAGCCTGTGATGTAATACTCAGTCTCTTTTCCTGACAGGGAGTACCTGTGCAAACTGTTTGAGCAGAAACATTTCCACTATTTGGACCCCTGCCATTGTCTTGGGTCTGAGCCACTGCCAACACCAGTCTTCCAGTTTCAATGCCACTATGTGAAGCTGCTCCCAAAATCAGTGGCTGAATGATTCCTCTGAGTTATCCAAAGAATCCAGAATAGCCTGTATGACTCACATGTAATCTTGTGATATTACTGAAGCCAACCCACAATAGGCCTCTTGTGCCATTCCAGTCACGTATGGGAACAGTAAGGTTGCCCATTGCTCATATCGTCATCGTGCTGCTGCCGCCGCCACCCATTCATACCTTCTGAGAAAGGCTCCTAGATCATATTCAGGTCCCATTTTTGTTAGTCTGACTGGTACTGGGGTCTCTGGAAGATTTGTGTCAGAAAACTGACTATTGTGGGAGGCTGCAGTATGGTCACTGCCTGCTGACCAGCTGTTGTTGCTGAACAATTAAATCTTGGATCAGCTGCTGGTGCAGAATAGCCATCTGCTGGAGGAGGTGCTGTAGCTGCTGCTGCTGTGTTGTCTATTCCGCTGTATTCCTTTCAAGAGTTGTTCTATGTTCATATTGCAGCAGAGACTCCTTTATTTTTGAAAAGTCCTGACCTGCTCCCTTCCATAGGGGCAAGAGTGATGCCTGTTTTTCCCCAATAAATCTGTAAATGAATTGTTTAGGTAATGTCCCCTTGTGCCCAATCATGGCATGAATTCCCCTCTGCAGGTCTCTGGAAGAGAAAATTACATAAAAATGGGGATGGGGAAAAGGTGTGGAGGGGAAGGGGAAAGGGGAAGCAAAAGTAATGCATACATTTCAAAAGCAAAAATAATAAATACATTTTTAAAGTTGTGTTTAACTCATTTCTCCCTCCAGTATCTCAGGCAGAAAAGGAGAGCTGGAAGGGAGGAAATAACCAATCCTGGCTTCAGAGCTGAGCAAGTGGATAGAAAAAAACAACAAATGGTCTGGTAGCATTTTATAGACTAGCAAAACATGTAGATGGTGAAGTGGTCTGTGCCCACGAAAGCTCATGATACCATCTACATGTTTTGTTAGTCTATAAAGTGCTACCAGATCATTCGTTGTTTTTTTCTGTACAGACTAACTCGGCTACCCCCTGAAGCAAGTCGATAGAGACTCTTCAGGCAGTTTGGAGTCCTGAGGTGAAAGGGAAACATGCCAGCAAGTTAATTATTTCATTTTAAACACTGGTTTGCATCATATATGAGCAGAAAGGTAAAATTCCCCAGTGCATACCATAGAAGTACAGGAAAAGGTATAATAAATTGTATTATATTTTGCAAATCACCTTAAAACTTCACATGCACAATCCCAAACCTCCCATTCACAGTCTCCTTTGTCATAAAACTCCATGCAGCCCGCCCATCTTGTGCACTGAATTAGCCCTTCTTTGACACTCAGCTTACATAGCGTGCACTCACATGACCCCTCAAGTCAACAAGAGTATCATATAAGAGGCTTAAGAACTTTATCTCTCTTTCACACACACACAGACTGTCTAGAGACATATAAAGCTGACTTTAAGGGGTCAATCTTAAAAGGTGTGATCAACTCCTGGAGGTGCAGAGTGAACTCAAAGCGCCCATTGAAGTTAATAGTAGTTGAAGACATTGACTACTTCTGAGGGGCTGATTAGCACCTTAGAGGATCAAATTCTAAATCCACGTTTCTCTGGAAGGAAGTAGATTTGTAACCTGGGTTTCACAGATCTAAGCCTGGTCTTGATCTGATTCTATCTGCTTCTTCAAGCCCTTTGGGTACATCTACACAGCAGCATTATTTCAAAGTAACTGACATTATTCCGAAATAACAAAGAGTGCGTCTACACTACAAGCCTTTATTTTGAAATAATGGCGAACTAGAGGACTTCTTACTCTAAATCATGGTAACCCTCATTTTATGAGGAGTTACGGAAGTTGGAGGAAGAGTGTTCTTCCTTCGACTTCCTGCTGTGTAGACAGCGCCTAAAGCTGAAATATGCTATTTCGACTGAAATAAGATGAAATAAGTGCCAATAGCTGAAATAAGATATTCTGATGTAGCTGAAGTTGCGTAGCTTATTCTGACTTTAGCCCTAATGTATAGATGTATCCTTTGAGGGTTGTTCCTCCTAGCCACAGTTCTTCTGCATAGTGTACACGAAAGGTATGAGTACACTGAAATATGAAATGTGATTAAAGAACAGGTAGATATATCCATACTAGTTATATCTGTGTTAGCATGACTAAAAACAGCAGTATAGACAAGGCATCACAAGTTGCTTTAAAAGGTAGGCTGTGAAAGGTTGTAATTGGTAAGTCTGTATCAAATACCAGTCTGACGTTAGCAATTTGAAGATTGGATAAGTAAAAGTAGCCTATTGTGTTGTTATAGTTTAGTTGAAATAACAGGGGCTAGTTTACCAAGTATCTAATGTGAAAAAAGAAAGAAAAAGTCATTGCTAATGCATTCATCAGATAACGACTAGCATAATATGAATCAGTGACCATTCTGAACAAACTCTACAACATATTTTGACTGGTCATGTTTTGCCTCTGGTTATTTGCTTTCTTTCTTCTGTCATTTATTTTTTGACTTCTCGTTTTGTTTCCTTCCTCATAGTAATTTTCATTTAGAGATTCCCTAAGCTCCTATGTAAAGTAGGAGCTTAAGGCTTGGTCTCAAATAATTCTTAGGGACTTATATTTAAAGTTATTAAGGTGTCTAAAATGCAGGTAGCCTCCTAGTGGTATTTTCCAAACTGTCCATGAACTCAGCACATTTTGATACCAATGGGAATTAGGAACCAACTCAACCTACCTACATCTTTAGAAGCCTAAATAGCTGTGAATGTCTGGCCTTAAGTTTCTATGTTACTTTTTAAAATGAGACATAGGAAGGGAAAATGACAATGTTTTCTGCAGTACAGCATGTCTGGAGTCCTATTAATTAGAACCTCTAATTCAAATGGAATGAAGAGGATAAAGGATTGCCTTTTGGTAATTTTGCCTCTCAACTGTGATTTATAAGGCCATGATTCTATCGTGAGATCTGCTAGGATAGATACCTGTTCCTGTTTGGTGCTCCACTGTAGCTTCCAAGAAATGTAAAGCATGATACTAGTGAATATGATTGTGGAGCAGGGGGTCTAAGGTTGTCATTCTATCCTGAGGTTCTGGGGATGTTATAATCCATAAACAATCCAAAAATATAATCCAAAAAAAGTTAATAGTAAACCCCAATTACAAATAGTAGCCTCTATTAATAAACCTTGATTTCAAGAGTACATTATTTAATTAGAGATGGACCCATTTGTCATGGTTTCCTTGAGTACTTTTAGCTTGTGCTGTTAATTTAACCTTTACTCATTGTTTTTAGTGCTCTTTTGAGGCTTGCTCTTTTTTCTCTTTTTAAAAAAATGTATGTATTAGTTTGGTTGCCTATTTATGTTTTTGTTTTAAAGTAATTATTTGGCCCATGTTTACTTTCCCTTATTGTTTTGTATCCTCTCTTTCTCTTTTCTTTGTGTGCGATCAGCCCATGCTAATTTTTAATTAATGCTTTTCCTTTCAGTAATAGCTCATCACACAGCTTCTATGCAGGCCCTATCAAAGGCGGGACCAGCAGGACAGCCGTTCGGCCCAGGCCTCAGGAGACAAAGGGGCCTCAAACTTTGACATTTTTCTACCAAGTCATTTCCATTTATTATACACCTTGCAGTTATAACAGAGACAACAAAAGAAGCTATATATACCTGCAAAAAATTGATTTAAATCATTGTGGGACCTCGGGCCTTTGTCAATTTTTCAGTCATATCCGAGTTTTCATCCACGTGACTGGAGACTGGAGTAACTTCTGTGATTAGTGATTCTATGTTATGAAACGCTTTTTACAGTCTCTGTACAGTTTAGAGGTTTTGAAAGTCGTAATTTATTCTTTCACTGTAAAGTGATTTTGCTTGGTCTGAGGGTGAGTTTAACCTTTAAATTAGATGTTTATCTCTGCACAGGAGATTTTCATATTCCTGTTTTTTCTTATGTGTCTTCGTATACAATAACCATATCAGGCTCAGCTGTAAACTACCTCTTCATCCAGTTTTAGATTCACCTTTAAAGGCTTTTTTGTGATAATAAACTTTTAATTCTAGTTGTTTAATAAACTTTGTATCTAATCTGGCAATCACCACGTGTTCATAATCATAATAACGCACCAGTTATTAGAGGAATTTAATAATGGGAACATGTTAGCAGACAAAATTTCAAGACTTTGAAATAATGATATAAGGGCTGTAGTAAATAACACCCCAAACTGTTATTATATAATATTAATTGCAAAGTACATATAGTTAACATTTTGTATAACAAATAGCCTTTAGCAAATTAATTTATTGTGTGTTGCTGTGTTTTAAAGAACCCCTTTATAAAATTGAAGTGCAGATTTGAAAGTGGTGCAAGTAAGAGATGGCAAAAGCCAGAGTGAAGCAGCAGTTAAGAGTTTAAAGCCAATAACATCATTTTCCGTAGAAAAGACGCTTCATCCATCAGACAGTGACCATACTGACAGTGACACTTCCAGTTCTGATGATGAAAACTTTGTACCCACAAATGACATTTCAACTCCACTGCCTCAAAATTAGAAGATCATTAATCAAGACACAGAAATGCCAACAGTAGCGATAGATGCAGAATCTATGCTCGATTTAGAGACTGTCCAGGCAGAAAATGAGGACCTTGGAAATGCTGTGCAGCAAGAGCAAGAACTTACGACTAGCACAGGACACAGTGTAACAACAGTGGCATCAGAACCCAATATTGGACTTCTTGATAAGAACAATGTTGCTCAAATGCAGTTATTTCTCAAAGTAAGTTGTTTTCAGATTCTAAGTAATATACCAAAAGATGCTGAAAATCATGCTTTTCCCACTAGTCAGCTGACAAAAATCTTCCAAATGGAGAGATTTACACGAGAGACTAGCTCTGCTGGAGCATGGAAAAGCAGGCTTCATACTTTGTAACGTGTTTCAACATATCGGTGACCCTACAAACAGAAAATTTCCTGGTATACTTGAGCTCCTTAGCAAGTCTGACCCACTTTTATCAAGCCATGTTAATCATGTTCGTGAATCACAAGAGAGCGGAAAGCACATGCAAGTCCATTATCTGTCTACCAGAATACAAAACAAGTTTATTGAGCTGTGTGGGACATTTGTGCAAACAACAATTCTTGAAAAGATATGACATGCAAAGTTCTTTTCAATTATTATTGATTCAATTCCAGACTGTTCTCATAAAACAGACAACCTTGGTTGTTCGATATGTTAAAATTGCAGGAAGCTCAAAGGTTTCAACTGAAGAACAATTCATTTTGTTCAATAATTTCACAAAAAAAACCTGGAAAAGAAATTGCCGCTCATGTATTAGAAATTCTGGAAGGCTTCAAATTAATTTTTCAAGTCTGCATTGGCCAAGCCTATGACAATGGATCCAATTGGGAAGTACAACGGAGTACAAGCAGTCCTTCTTGAGCAAAATCCAAACTGTATTTTCTCCAATTGTGGCAGCCACACGCTAAATCTTGTCAGCGTTAATTGCGCTGAATTGCAAGGAAGTAATCACATACTTTGGAATAATCCAGCAATTGTACAACCTCTTCAGTAGCAGTTCTTGAAAGTGGGAAATTCTGAAGCAGCATCTGCCTGTTTCCCTTCACACTAGTTGACAACAAAATGGTCAGCACGAAATGATGGCATTAAACTAGTTGCACAGCATTTGGACTCTATGAGAAAGGCTTTAAGTGAGCATAAATCTCTTACTTTCACAGCACAGGCTTGTAATGGTGCATTAGATGTTGAGAGGGATACATCCACATTTGAATGCATTTTAATGTTGTCCATGTGGATGAAGCTGATAAAAATTATCCATGAAACCAATCTTATAATTGAAGCATGCAATGCTGCATTAGATGTTGAGAAGGATAACACTGAATGACTTCTTAAAGATATTCAAAAGATTAGTGATCAATAGGATGCAATCCTTTCTGAGTCCAAATCAGTAGCACAGGGTATTGACATTTCATCTGAGTTTTCCGCCAGTTGCAGCCCAACATCTAAATCTGATGCAGAAAGGCACTATCGAGTCAATTTGTTGTTGTTATTATTACTGAGTCCATCAAATCTGGTCTTACACGTTGATTTGAGTCACTGCAACAAATTTGTACCCTTTTTGAATTCCTTTGGGAATTCAGAGAACTAAATGATGAAGATCTATACTCAGCAGCTGAACAGTTTCAACAAAGGTACAACAATGAAATTTCAAGAGATCTCTGTGATGAGATCATCTTCCTGAAGCATATACATTCCACCAACTTTAAATCGGACTACAAGCCAAAAGAACTGCTTCAAGAAATATTCGATCTTGACCTGTTGACTGTATTTCCTAATATCACAATTGCATTACGTATTTTTGTCAGTCTCCCTGCATCAGTGGCATCGTGTGAATGCACATTCAACATGTTAAAACAAGTAAAGAACTGTCATCATTCTACAATGGGACAAGAGTGTTTGCATGGGCTCACAATGCGTAACATTAACAATGATGTTGCACATAAATTAGATTTTTCTTCAATTATAAATGAGGTTGCACACAACAAGGCCAGAAAAGCATTCCTAAAATGAAGAGTTTTGCTTGCAGTGGAAACTCACAATTAAAGTTACATTTTTAATATACATGCTATTGGTGTAATGACTTAATTGTTAATAAATAAATGTCTCAAGTGTTCATTTTCATATATTCTGTTGGTTTTAGTATGAGCCTGTGTATGAAAAGTTAGATATGTTGGGGGCCTGGGGCTGGGGTTGGGGCTGGAGCCTCTAATCTCAAAGTGGCCCGGGCCTCTGTCATTCTCTGAGAAGGCCTGCTTCTATGTCTCTCAGAATAACACCCTAGTCTGTAACTGCAAGATGGGATCCTTAGGGATCCATGCTGCTAAAAAAAGGGGGGAAACTGGAGTAGCATAATGTTAGCTCTCCTTGTAGGTGCTCTGAGACCTATGGGGATGGTAATGGCTTTCACAATGGTCTTCAAGTCTTTCCTCTTTGTGCAATTACATATCGTTCCCTTCTGAAGGGTAAAGGCAACAGCTGACCTGTGAGGTCCTGTCTACACTAGAATTAGGACTCATAATCCTTACCATACACAAGATGCCGTGGTATTATGTCATCTACTGTACTTTATTTCTGTAGCTGAAGTAACTCTATAGTGCAGTTGAGTATACACAAGGCCTGAGTTTTGGAGGAATTTTGACCCCCCGGTGGGTCTTGCAGGGATCAGCTGCAGAGTTCTAAACAATGACTATTGAAGATCCCAGTTGTCACCTCCACTGAGAGTGATAGGGATTTTTGCTTTACAGTCCCTGTACTGGAGAAATAGGGTAAGATTTTTTCATAAGCCTATTGCCTCCTGCTTACTCAGTCTTTTAAGTTCCATATTTATAGTAATAGTTTTTAACACTACTCTAGCTTGTTCCTGTGCTATCATCTTCCCAAACATCAGGTCAGGAGGGCATTACAGTTACTAACATCTTGAACCATTCAATTATCTATTTAAATCTTTCATTGACAATCAATTTTTTTCTTAAAAAAAATAGGAATAGAGTTTAGACCCTCCAAGTTATTATTAGTGCTTTTAATAACAATATGTAACAATGCATTCTTGCCACTTTTAGTCTTCAAAGCACTGTACAAATAATAATCTAATTAAATTAAATTAATTAACTTAGTAGGTGAGACGTTGTATAAATCACGTTTCCACATTTGAAATTCAGCTTCTATTAAATCTCTTGCTGACAGATGTTTTAACTGATCTAGATTTGGCAATGGCTCTGAGCCAGATGCACTCATTACCTAAAAGCTAGAAGAAATCAGAATCCCAGCAGCAGAAAGTCCACAGAAATGGATGTATAACAGTGTAAGCTGCCTCCAACTCCAACTCCACTTTAAGACAAAGAGCAGGCCAGCATCATCCACGCAGTGAGTGGAACTGACTGAGGCTTTAAGGCCCAGATAAGGAATCTTTTCTAAGTTGGAGACCACTGACCCACACAAAAATTAGTCATGGGACACACACAAGTGTGAGAGAGAAAAAAATTCCTCACTGATGTGGCTCAACTGAGAAGCAGAAAAAAAAGACACACACCTCAGTCATGCAACTCGGGCACCAGGGTTCTCTTAGCACTCCACTGTCATGGGGGGTGCTGAGGCTCAGGACTTTTCCCCTAGAGTGTATTAACTCTTCTGGGGGCTTGGGTCTTGTAAGGATCTGTTTATTATAATGGACTCCATTTTGTTATGCTGGACTCCATCTTGTTTCAAACAACTCCATCTTGGATTGTGCCATGCACTGGAAAAACAGCTCCATCCGGTTTTTCCCGCCAAAGCTGAAATTACCTCAGGGGTGCACTACGCTGTACATGGCATAGGACATTTTGCACACGGCACAGAGACAGTGCACTCAGCCCCCTTGCTGCTTTTCCCACCTAAGGAACTTTAAAAGGACTGTCAGTCTGAGGGGTGGGGCTCCTCCTGAACACCCGGCTGCTGCTTCTTGGTCATCCATCTGACAACATGTGTGTGGTTCTGCTCTCTCTTCGTGGCAAAGGCTTGGAGCGAGGCCTACAGATCCAGCCGCAGTAAAGAAGCCGCCTGAGTGATAGGGATCTTTGAACCACTGTAGGCGCCTCCCTTCACAGCCTCCACTGAAGGGTGTGGGGACTTGTGTTTAGGGGACACTTAGCAGGGTTCTCTGATTCCTTCCACTCATCCTGGATTCTGATCCTTGTGGCGAAGCCCTCTGCGATATAAAGGAATCCATGGTTGGCCCGGAGCCCTGAATAACATCTCCGTGGGATCACCTAGTGTTCCTCCCAGACAGCAGATTCCCTGCTGAATGGTAGAAGGTCCAAGGCTGCTTGCATCTCTCCCTCAGTCTGCTAAGGGTCATCTTCCATGTAAGCCAGACAGACACCTGTAAAGTATTTTAACTTACTGTATTGTATTGGGGAATCCTTTACTATCTTCTTCTCTCTTCTGGTTCGAGGGTATGGGGTTGGTTTACTGGTTGTACTGGGGTTAATTTGTTCTGTGTTATCACATGCTGTGTTCTGTTCAAATTCTTTAATAGATTGGTTACATTTGTATCTGAGTTTTTACTGGGGCCATAAGAATCCACTGGTGATAGATACAGTGTCAGGGTACCTGTGCTGCTGGTGTCAGGAACAAAATCAAAATCAAGATCAGATCCTAGTTTAAATTCCATCAATTTTATTGTTGTTACTGAGTTCCTGGGTAACAGTCTAGTAGATTTTGTCATGTCCCCCAGACTCTGGCGTGGGGCTAAAATGAGGGTTTCCGTGTGTGGGAGGTAGCTACTGTAGATCAGGCTGGAGATGAGGGTGCAGGTTCTGAGCAGAAGGTAAGGCACAGGAGCAGGCTGGGGATGCAGGCTCTAGGAAGGAAAAGGATGCAGAAGCAGGCTGGAGGTGTGAATGCAAAGTCTGGGCAGGAGGTAGGGGGCAGGAGCGGACTGAGGGTGGTGGTGCAGGATTTGGGCGGGAAGTAGGGGGCAGGAGCGGACTGAGGGTGGTGGTGCAGGATTTGGGCGGGAGGTAGGGGGCAGGAGCAGGCTGAGAGTGTGGGCGCATGAGTGGGCTGGAGATGGGAGTTCTGGCAGAGAGGGGTCGGGTGGGGGCAGGGGATTGGAGCATTTATTTGGAGCAGTCCTTGGTGGAAACACGTGGCTCTGTGCTGCCCTATGCTTGCAGGCACTGCCCTTCCCATTGCATGAGAATTGCGTCCAATGGGAGTGATGGGGGCAGAGCCTGTGGCTATGGCTACACTGCCAATTTTTGGCGGAAGAGGATATGCAAATCGCGCTCGCATTTGCATATCTTCTTCCGATTCTTTTTGCAGAAGTGGTTTTGCTGATACAAAGCCCCGTGTAGATGGGGCCATTTGTTGGGGAAAAAAAAGTCTTTCACAAGATCCTGTAAACCTTGATATTTGAGGAATAAGGGATCTTGCGAAAGAGGGTTTTTTTTACAACAAATGGCCCCGTCTACACGGGGCTTTTTATCGGCAAAACCTCTTCTGCAAAAAGAATCGGAAGAAGATATGCAAATGCGAGCGCGATTTACATATCCTCTTACACAAAAAAATGGCAGTGTAGCAGTAGCCTGTAGGTCCCTGAGCTAGCTTCCCTGTGCTGCCATGCCCCCAGTCAGGGGGAACAGCAGTGCAGAGAGCCACTTCCTTCCCCCACCAGGCAGAGCCAGCCATGCAGGGGCTTTAGAGTTGGCCCCCCTGCTTCTCCCTGCAGTCAAGATCAAGGGAACCTGAGACTGGATCCAGCTTTCCCTATACCTGCACAAAGGCCCAGCCAAATGGGGGCTGTACTGAAATGGTGTGTAGAAGTTTTTAAGTTGACCTCCCTATAGCAGAAATTTTGGGCATAGGGAAGCAGAAGATTGTTAGATGCTATTGTTAGATATGCCCTCTTGTATCTCTTTACTCAACATATAGTTTAAAATTCATAATCTCATAAAAACAGAAAATGTTTATTTTGTCTTCCTTCTCAACTACTAACATGACATTCACTATGGCTGGAACCAGCACCCCTCATATATTCAGTACGAGAAACATTTTAGAAATGATATATTTATGTAACCTTGTAAACAGTCTTGTTCAAATGGTATTCCACTTACCCATACAGAGGAATGGTTGTATTTCATGACAGCTTGGGATCTCTTGACGAAGACAAGAACACATTAACTGCTTTTTTCTGGAAAATGCTAGTTAAGGGGTTTGAGAGTATTTTACTTTTTCTGTTTGAAGTTTATGTGGTATAGCACCATTATTTGCATAGTACTTGCTTACATGTATTTGATATTTAGCTCTGTACCAAGGAGTTCTGTTTTATTACCCTCACTTCCAGACAGCCTTTTGTGATGATTTTCGATTGTGAGGAGCATCACCTAGTAGTCAGGGGTTTAGGCCCTTTGGCATGAGGAGGGGGATTTTGGTAAGGGAGTCCAGGCCCTCCAACTCTATCACACTCCAGCCCAGGCCTCTGTGCAAGGAGGCAAAAAAGTCTGACTCCCAGAATCATCTAAGGCTGTCCTCCCTGAGACACTTCCGACTACCCCACTTTGTCAAAAAGTCACAGTTTGCAACAGGAAAACACAGGGCTGTCCCTACGCATTTTGCGAAATGCACAGCTGCATAGGGCACCTGAAAATTTGGGGTACCAAATTTTCAGGTGCCCTATGCAGCTGTGTGTACCTGTATGCCTTCATGAATCTTGACAGCATTGGTGAGACTGATAATGTCAGCCATTGGTGAGACTGAAAATGGCCAACATTAGTCAAACGCAGCAAAAACTCCTGTGTAGAATACACTAAATTTGAGGTACCACATTGGTGCCCCAAATTTAGTGATGTCCTATGCTAAGTATGCTTTGGGACAACCCCCCTCCCCCATGGACTCAGCATGAGGGCTCTGGTGGCCCTAACCTTATTCCCCCACCAACCCAACCCCATGGGTTCTGCAGCCAGCCTCCACTCTTGAAGTGGCAGCAAGCAGCACAAGCCTGAGCCAGAGGACTTTGGAGGACCAGGAGCAGCCATGCACTTGGCAGCTGGAGAGAAGCAGCAGTTTTCACTTCAAATCATGGCTTCTCTCCAGGCGACAGTGAACCTACCTGCTGCTCCTCTGGCTGGTGCTCGCAGCGCTCACCCCCGCCTGGTGTTCTGAAGCTCTCAGGTGAGTCTCCCTCCCTGCACTGCTCCAGGATTGCCAACTCTCCTGGACTGGACAAACTGCAGCAAATGGTGTCCAGTTTGTCTAGTTCAGGAGAGTTGGCAACTGCATGCTCCCCACAGCTTCAGCTCCCTCCAATGCAGAATGGCCACTTCACTTGCAGGGTGTGTAGGGTCCCACCGCTAGTAGTGATGGCTCTGATCTTGAATCCAGGTCTTGGGTCCCCATTTTGAAAATTATGTTAAAAAACTGCAGTGGATGAAGAAAAGATTCATATTTGAGTGATGGAGATGATGGCTTGTTATTGAGATGTTGAAAAAGCTCAAACTATTTAGTTTATTCAAAAGAAGCTTGAGAGGTGAATTGTGTGACATCATGCAGTGAAAACGCTGAATACGAAAGGGCTGACTTATCTGGCAGAGAAAGGCATAACAAGAGACCCTGTGGCTATGAAAAGAAATCAGGAACATTCTCATTAGAGAAAAACCCAGATTTGTAAGAGGGTGATTCTTCATTGGAAGAAATTGCCCAGAAAACTGATGGATTCTTCATCTTGTGATGTTCTCTAATGAAGACTTGATGCCTTTCTGGAAGATGCTTCAGTAAAAAAGCAGCTCTTCTGACCGACACCAGGCCCGAGGATATACAGGAGGTCAGATAAGATACTCTAAGGGTATGTCTGGGACAAGGCTGAATTAAGATATGCAACTTCAGCTACGTTAATTGCATAGCTGAATTTGAAGTAGCTTAACTCAACTTTTGGCGCTATCCACATTGCAGGAGGTCATAGGGAGAACACTCTTCCTTTGATTTCCTTAACTCCTTGTTGAAGCCGGACTACCAGCATGAACCGGAGTGACCCTCTCAGGTCAAATTAGCGTGTGTTCACTAATTCAAACCCTGGAAAATTGCCAGCGGCAGCTACAATCTTCTCTGTAGTGTAGAAATACCCTAATGATCCCTTCTGGCCATAAAGTTTCCTCTTCACATCTTGAATACTGCATAGAGATGTGGTCATCTCATCTCAAAAAAGATATATTGGCATTGGAAAAGGTTCAGAAAAGGGCAACAAAAATGATTAGGGCTGCCATATGAAGAGAGATTAAAAAGACTGGGGCTTTTCACCTTAAAAAAGAGGAGACTAAGGGGGGATATAATAAAGATCTATAAAATCATGACTAGCATGGAAATAAGTAAATGAGAAAAAGTTATTTACTTGTTCCCATTACATATGAACTAGGGGTCACCAAATGAAATGAATAGGTAGCAAGTTTAAAACAAAGAAAAGGAAGTTTTTCTTCACACATCACATAGTCAACCCGTGGAACTCCTTGCCAGAGGATGTTGTGAAGACCAGGACATTAACAGAGTTCAAAGAAGAACTAGATAAATTCATGGAGGTTAGGTCCATCAATGGCTATTAGTCAGGATGGATAGGAAAGGTGTCCCTAGCCTCTGTTTGTCAGAGGCTGGAAATGGATGACAGCAAAGGGATCATATGATGATTACCTTTTCTGTTCACTCTTTTTGGGGCATCTGGCATTGGTCACTGTTGGCAGACAGGATACTGGGCTAGCGAGACCTTTGCTTTGACCCAATACAGCTGTGCTTATGTTCTTATGTTCTAATTTATGAACAACTGAGCATGGTCTGGGCAGCAGCCTCTGATGTTTCATGGGGTAGCCTGTTTGATCCCCAAAATGAACAGCCACAGAGTGGGATGATCCAGGGGAAACAATTGCAACATCCTCTGTGGCTAGCCAGGAGCAGGACATCAGCACTGCAGGGGAGGGGTGTGTGTGTGGCAGTGACCTCACAAGGGCCTTTGACAGCACCTCAGCCAATTGGTCAAAGGTGGTGGGGAGGAGTTGACCTCACAAAGAGAGGCAGGACAGGGCTGCAGGGCTGGCAAGTCTCCTTTTCAAGGTCTCTCTTTGAGGACTGAGTGAGTGTTCAGGTTCACGTATGTGAGCCTGAGGAGCAACTTCTTTGGAGTTTTCTCCTCTCCTCTTACTGATCGTGCTCCAAAACTGATGTCCTGGTTTAGAAGACCACAGTCTCTGAGAGATTTGGTGCCTGTTCAGTCTGATCCACCTGGTGCCTGCTGAATTCTAGGTACAGAAAACACTAGATTGAGGTGGCAGAATTTTATAGCCCACCTAAGATATTGTCCCTTGGTGTCATTAGGGACACAGGTTTCTCCTTTTGGTTTTCCCTTTTCCTCCATAAATCACTTCCCTCTCTTCTTCTCTTGCTTCTCTTTTTCCCTTTCCCTGCTCCCTTCAACCACCAAAAACAGTGTATGTGTGTGTGTGTGGTGTGAAGGAGCTGTTCTCCCTCTCTGATTCTGGAAAGCCTGTTAGCAGAATTGTATAAATTATGTAATGAGCCTAATGTGTGTAATTATAGCTGCCTATGTAATGAGCCAATTGTATTAGCCATATAACACTTATGTAGTAAAACTAATGTATTAGCCATTTGAATCAAAATATGTATACGTCATCTCATATTTCAAAAGACTGCTGAGTTATGCTAACATGTTTGAATCTAGATCATTCCAACTGTAAATGCATATTCATGGGTCAGAATGTTGACCACATGAATATTCATAAGGATAGATGGTTTCTCATAAATATGCATTAATATTGTGTACGGACCAATTGTTTTAACCTCATGCAAATATCACATCTTGATTAGCCAATCATTTTAAAGTCAGGCTCTCATGCATATTCATGACCATAGCCTATAAAAGCTGGTGCAACGCATCTGTTGGGCGGTTGCGTCGAGTCGTCGGGAATATGCTAGGTTAGCATAGTGTATGAGAGACTTGCTGATTGGATCGAGCTGTCCTGTGCGCAATTGATTTAGAGTGAATGTGGTAGTTTAAGGTTAAGAGGATTGACCAGATGGAAGGTCTGAGTCTTCCATTTTAGGTTTAGCTTAGTTAGATTAGTATTTTAGATAGTTTAGTGTTACGTCGTCGTGTCTGTTCGTTAGGCTCGCGTCGGTCCACACTTGTTGACCGTTGTCGAGACTGTTCGTCGGCCGCGTCGAGTATAAGATAGGGTTTTATTTTAGGTTAAGTTTAGTTAGGTTAGCTAGAGTCTAGGCCGACCATCGCCATTCCAGCTGCCTCCGAAGCGCAGGAAGAAGGATGAGGACCGTGCGGAAGGCCAGTCATCGCACCCGATTCCGGCTTCTTCGAGGAACGCCTGGTTGTTCCTCTCCAAAGGCCCGGAAGGACCTGAGGATTGAGGTTGCCAGCTTCAGCAGCCATCGAGGGACACCTGGCAGTTCCTCTCCCGAGGCTTTAAATTAGCCAGAGGATTGAGGTCGCCAGCAACTCATCTATCGCCCTCTGCGCCTTAAGACTCTGGTATAGTAATTTAGTTTTAAAAGGGGACTGCCCCCTGTGCTTTCTTGAGGTATTGTTATGTTTTTGTTACAATATAGTCTTGTGGTTTAAACTTTATCTAAATTGTCAGTTTTCTCTTACGTGCCACATCTTTGGGAAAGAACAAACCGGTGATTAGAAATGGTTTGGAGTCGCACCTTTAATTTAAGTTAAGTTAATTAGGCTGATTAGAAGTAGTTAATATATACAGTTGACCCCTTACAAGGATCCAGTCAACAAGCCCTCACAAAGAATTGGGGCTGGGATAGTGCTCTGAGAATGATTCCCTCTAGTGGTGATCTGGGCCATCTTGTGGGACATCTGGGGAGAACTGTCTGCCTCCTACTTCTCAGATTATCAGTGCTCATTGGGTGAGCAAGAAGGCATTTGGAAGGAGGACAGAGGGGTTCTTTTATTTTCTTTTTAGAACAAGGAAATAAGAGATAAGCTATCATGTATCTGCTGGCTCTGGCTGCTTCTCTCCATTCATTATCTCTGAGTAATTCCTGATCCTCACTCTAATGATCTAGTTCTCCTAAAAGACGTACTGAATCATTACATTTTAATTCAGACATATGTGTAACCCTTCTGCCGGGTAGGCCTGGCAGTAACCAGGGCTGGGTTCAATAACTTGGGGTCCATCTCACATAGAACCGGCTCGAGCCCCCACCTAGTAATCTGGGAAATTCACGCACCCCTGGGTGCCTCTGAGAGGCAATGCTTCCCCACTCGCAAGCACTGAGTCTGAGTGTAGGAAAGAAACTTTTAATGAAAGAGAGAGGGAAGTCATACGGCATTAACTTGGGGAGAACACCACAAACAGAGTTCGTAACCCAAACATGAGCCAAGGCCCCCCCCCCCCAGCCAAGAATCGCCCGAAGTCCAAAGAGTCCGACACCCCAAAAGTCTCTGTCCCTGGTCCGTGCCACCCAGAGTCCCAAAGTTCACCCGCAGGGTTTCACCTCCCAACCTGGGTAGAAATGGGGATGGGGGGATAGATAGGGGGCACCTTATACGAAACTCCGCCATGCTCCACCAGCTGTCTCGTCCCACGCCACTGGATGCTCCGCTGGGCGCCTGCCACCGCTCCTCGTCTGCTGCCACTGCTGATCGCCACTCCTTGCCTGCCGCCGCTCCACTGGTCGCCACTCCTCGCCTGCCGCCACTCCTCGTCTGCTGCCGCCACTCCACGCCACGCCGCTGGTCACCGCTCCTTGCCTGCCACCGCTCCACACCACGCCGCTGGTCGCCGCCATTTCACTGGCTGCAATAGGCCTGGCTCTCAGCCAAACCAGTGATTTCAGCTCTCAGTGATTTCAACTCTTTAGCCACCAGCTGGACTGGCAAAGGAATCCAGCTTTCACTGGACTAGCAGAAGAAAAGTCTCCTCAGGGAGTCTGCTTTAGGTCTGTCCTTAAAACCAAAGGGGGAAAGGTGCAGGCTGGGCCAGTCTTATAGCTCACACCTGGCAGGTGTGAAGCAGGCTGACTCAAGCCCTTTAACCCTTCCCCCCAGCTCAGTCCACTCAACTCTGGAAGGGGGGAGGCTTGTTCTTCCGAGACCTCTTACCATGATGGTGGTGTCTCTCCTGTAAGCACTGGTGACATGTTTTACAGTTCCCACATTTAGGGGTAGCATGATTAGTGACCCCCACAACAGTCCCAAATTATATACAATTCTCCACATTCCATTCCAACACTGACCCTCCATCAGCCCTGGCTGAATGGGATTTACATAGCCACACCTCGGATTGTCTCCTGAGCTGTATTTACATAACAGTTAACAGTTAGTTACCTTGCAGAGCTAAACAATTATAGTGGGCACACCCACCCCTCCTTTTAGCTGGCTGATAGCAAGCAGCAGTTCAGCCCCTGCTTACATCTGCAAATCCATATTTCCAAGATGAAAGAAATCAGGCTGCACCTCCCATCTGCTGCCCTGAGGCTCTCAGATGAGCCTCCCTCCCTGCCCTGCTCCAGAGTTGGCAACTCTCCTGGACCAGAGAGACTGGACAATATTTTAGAAATGGCATCCCGTCTGTCTGGTCTGGGAGAGTCTTCAACCTCCTGCCTCCTGCTTCTCTGTGGGGTTCCTGCTCTACCTGTGTGGGGAGGTGTTCGTGCTGGGCTGTTAGTTCTTTGTCCCACAGTTCTTTGTCCCTATTTTGAAAATGATGTGAGGAAACTGGAGAGAATGCAAAAAAGATTAATATTTGAGTGATGGAGATGATGCCTTACTACTGAGATGTTGAAAAAGCTCAGACTATTTAGTTTATTCAAAAGAAGCTTGAGAGGTGAGTTGTTTGACTTCATGGAAAGAAAGCACTAAGGACGAAAGGGCTGATTTATCTGCAGAGAAAGGCATAACAAGAGACCCTGTGTCTGGGAGCAGAAATCAGAAACATTCTCATTAGAGAAAGACCCACATTTGTAAAAGGGTGATTCTTCACTGGACGAAACTATCCAGAAAATGGATGGATTCCTCATCATATGATGTTCTCTCATGAAGACTTGATGCCTTTCTGGAAGATGCTTTTGTCAAAAAGCTGTTCTCACCAACAGCAGGCCTAGGATATACAAGGGGTCACATTAGATAATCTAATGGTCCCTTCTGGCCATGAAGACTCCTAATTTATTAACAATGGACTGTGAGCAGGGCAGCAGCCTTTGATGTTTCACTGTATAGCTTGCTTGAGCCCCAAAATACACAACCATGGAGAACGATGACCCAGGGGAAGCAGCTCTAACATCTAGTGTGACTGGCCAGAGGCAGGACAGCAGCACTGAAGGGTGGGGGAGTGTGTGTGGCAGTGACATCATAAGGGCCTTTAGCAGGACCTCAGCCTATTGGTCAATGGTGGTGGGGAGGAGTTGACTTCAAAAAAAGACCCTGACATTGGCCAGGCAGGGGAGGGGAGGGACAACCTTGGCAAGACTCCTTCTTGAGGGCTCTCTGTGAGGACTCAGCGAGTGTCCAGCTTCAGATATGTGAGCCTGAGGGACAACCATTTTGGAGTTTTCTCCTCTCCCCTTACTGATCTTGCTACGAAACTGATGTCCTGGTTTAGAAGATCACAGTCTTTGAGAAGTTTGGCGGCTGTTCAGTCTGATCCATCTGGTGCCGGCTGAATTCTAGGTAGAAAATAGTAGATTGAGGTGGCAGTAAATGGCATCTGGTTCAGGAGAGTCAGCAACTTCCTGCCCCTTGAGAGCTTCAGCTCCCTAACCTGAGGAGGAAGGTGCTAGTGCTGGGCTGTGTCGGGCACTAGCACTGTTAGGGATGGGCCTGGGTAACGTGAAGGTGATCAGCTCACTGCTTAGCACTTCTTTGTTGCTAGGTGTGGCGGTTTTCTCCCTCTTGGGCCAGCAGCTGCCCTCCTCCTGTGCCTTGACTCTCCACCCAGGTCCGTTCAAGTCCTTCCTCTTCAGAGGCGGTCCATAAAGAAAATATCGGGAATCAAAACAAATAAATTGGAGTAGTAGGGGAAGGGAGAGATGCCTCTCTCTCTGGGCATAACAGAAGCAGGTGCTTCTTTCCCTCAGGAAGAGACCTTCAGGCACTTGTCACTGGGAGAGTTCCTGCCTTCTCTCAGTCAGTGTTCCCTCTAATTTTTACAGGCAGAATGAATTTTATGTGCACCAATATGGAGGTGATGTTTGGGAGGGACTTAGGGCTAAGGGATAGGATTAGGGTGCAGGGGATGAGAGTTCCAGGTGGGAGTGAAGTCTTTGGGGTGAGACTGGGGATGTAAGGTTTGGAGTCTGGGTGGGGACTCTGGGCTGGGGCCGAGAGTTGAGGTGCAGGGGGCTGAGGGTTTCTCCTGGGGCTGCATGCTCTAGGGTGGGGATGTAGCTGAGGGGCTGGCTCCAGGCTTCCCTGGAGCTGCAGAAGAGAAAGATGACTCTCCCCCAGCTCTCTCTTGCCACAGCTGTTCGGGGACAGATGAGAGGCACTTTTTCCCAGCTGTGGCAGATCCAGCATGGCTGGGCTAGGCTGGACTGGGCCAGGGGTTAGACACCTCTCCCCAGCTCAGGCAACTCCAGCGGGGCTGGCCTGGGCCAGGTCTGGGGAGTGGTGTCTCTTTCCAACCATAGCAACCGCAATGGGACTCAACTGCAGTGCGGGAAGGGCACCTCTCCATGGCCACGGCAGCTCCTGTGGGACTGGGTCAGGCTGGGGGAGGAGTTCCTCTCCCCAGCAGTGGCAACTCTGGCGGGGTGGGGGAATGGGTATCCTGCCATGGCTACAATAGCCTCACAACTTACATTGAACTTAGCTCTCAGTCCTTTTTCAGGAGCTGCAAGGTAAAGATCTTTTCTCACAAAAGAGCTGTTCTAACCCCTTTTAACTCCTCCTCCAGCCTGTGCATCTCTTGCAGTTGTGGTGGAACAGAGCTAGCTGAGCCCAGAGCAGCTTCTTAACCTTTTGCTGTCTGGTGTGGGCTTTGTATAACCCATCATATCTTCACATTTAATAAGGACCAAATTCTACCCCACTGAGGCGTGATGAATTAGGGGATTTGTGGGGGTTCCGTGGGATTGCATGCAGAGGTGGTGGCACTCTGTGTCCTTGGGTGTTATTGGTTTATTGGAGAGGGAGTCTGTTGTTACAGGAACCAGCCTGGGAAATGGAGACCCCAGCAACTGGTTGATTGGGAGATCCAGATTGGACAGCATAGCCAGTTCTGGCCAGTAGGAGGACAATGGGCTGCAGAGAGAGGACTCTGGTGACCTGACCAGCTGATTTCAGCCAAGGGGAACAAAGGATGGATGAGAGGAGAGACAGAGAAGAGAGGGGTCTAGAAAACCCAGGTTACCTGGACAGAAGACAAAAGACAGAGGAGGAGGTGCTAGGGAAGGATATCTGAGGCTCAGCTGGAAGGAGGAAGCTTCAGGACAGGACAGAAAGCGCAGGGGGAGCCCCCCTGGCTGCAAGGGAGACTGAGACATGCTGTGCTGAGGGAGGCCAGGCCTACAGGCCTTGAGAGTTCCTATGCTGTGTTCATATGCTCAATAAACCCTCTTGTTTTATGCTGGCAGAGAGTCGCTCTAGTCTAGAGAACAGTGTTGCATTATTCCCTCTGGGCGTGGATGCCCCGGGGGTCCAGAGTGATGGACTCTCTGAGGGGGGACTTAGCAAGAAACAGGCACGCTGGAAACTCAGGCTGCTAAAAAGCCCCGTGTAGACAGGGCCATTTGTCGGGAAAAATCTCTTATTCCTCAAAAAATGAGGTTTACAGGATCTTGTGGAAAAAGGGTTTTTTTCTGACAAATGGCCCCGTGTACACAGGGCAAAACCTCTTCTGCAAAAAGGTTCAGCAGAAGATATGCAATGAGAGCGCAATTTGCATATCTTCTGCTGAAAAAACCAGCAGTGTTAGACACAGCTTCACAGAGGTGCAATCATAGGAGATGGAGGGACTTAACCCCTGAGAGTGAGTAGACCCCAGAGAAAGGGTTTCTCCCCACCCCAGGGACTGTACAGGCCAAGTGTGGCCACAATCTGTGAGTCCATAACATGAGATTGTATGGGATGTTAGTATAGGATGAAAGTCAGAGGAAAATTTGGCCCTTAGTCTTTCTGGAATTTTAAAATTAACAAAAATCTTAACTAATTAAAAGACAAATTAGGAAAGTTAATATCCAATTTTGATAATTTTCTCTGAGGATTGCAGGTGGTTGGAAATTTTCTGATGGAATGTTTTTATCATGAGAAAATGTGGATTTGTCACAAGTTATACATTTTGCCAAAATGTATTGATTTCAACACAACTTTGCTTAAAAAATTAATTTGGAAAAGAACATTTCAATTTTCCTTTTCAAAATGACTTCATTTCATGTATATAATATTAGAAGATTTATCTTGCATTGCCCAGGTCCTTAACTCAAATAAGCTTTGGGGTTTTTTTTCATTTAAATTATTATTCTGGGGTGCGGTTGGGGATGAGGGGTTCAGTGTGCAGGCTATCCTGGGGAAAGAGGGCAACCTCAGCCCTCTCTCACTATAGCAACTTGGGGCCAAATGAGAAGTGCCTGTCCATGGCTGCTACAGCTGCAGTGGGCACAGCTGGGGGAGAAGTGAATTTCCACAAGCTGAGGGATAGACAGACACACAAGCAGACAAACTCTCTGAAATATATAGTAAATAGCTGGTCCTTTTCTCTACCTTGCTGGCCCAGTGGGTTTATAGCTGTCCCAGTCCCCATCTCTGGCCCCTTGCTGCCCCCATGGTCATTACACAGTATAACTGTCCCTCCTACTAGACTTCTCCTTTTCCATTTTATGAGAAACCACATTCCAGGCACATTCCATTGTCCTGTCACAACCAAACCCTTGCCTTACTTTAAGTTATGATAAGAGGAAACTGCAAACCAAATGTGGTGGTCCTAGCTCTTACCATTTAGGAAGAGTTCTTGAACAATCGGACTTGCAGATGGACTGATGGACACACAACGTTTCTAAAATATAAAATAGATAGTATTTTAAAAAGTCAACATTTTGACATGTTGATTTTATCAAAATGAAAAGTTTCACTTGACCCAAAACATTTTTACCTGAAATTCATTCTTCAATATTGAAATATTTTGTTTTCATTCCATTTAAGAATGGAAAAAGCTGGAATTGTGGGATTCCACTTCTTTCCTAGCTCTACTGAGGATCCTGAAATCTCATATTTTAGGGATATTCAAGCTTTCTTAAATAAGTATGATTAAGGCTTCTGTTTATGTTGTTTGGACCAAAGCAAGATATAAAAAACTGTTAATTTATTAATTTATGTTAATATTTTGTACATGGCTGCCCTCATATACGGCAGCGGTAATGAAGAACATGTGACTCAAGCAGTAATTTAACTTTGCTGGTCAAACAACCTGATTTGTATGGCAATAGCTTTTATTCTAGATTCTTATTCAGTACACTGATGTGGAATCAAAGGATCAGACCTATAGCTGGTACAAATTTACATTGTTCCACAAAGCTGAGCGTTGCAAATTTACACCAGATGAGGGTCAGCGCTAAAAAGCTTAACTAGGTATAGTATAACCGGGGTACATCCAAACTAGTGAATAGCTTTTTCAACCCTGCCCTTTAACCTGGGCAACCTGGTTTATAACAGAGGGTGGGTGACCTGCAACTCAGTCCTAGTCCTAGCTTTCCCCAAGAAATGTATATATTGTACTGCGGTTCAGGCCTTTTTTGGACAATACAAATTCCTATAGAGTCCATTTTATTACTAGAAATGATATGCGCACATTTTGTTATTCCAAATGGAGTTTCCAAAGACTTCAGTTTAAAAACACTGGGGGTATGTCTACACTACAAAGTTAATTCAGACTAATAGCTGTTAGTTCGAATTAACTTTCATAGCGTCTATACATACAAACCGCTAGTTTGAACTTAATTCGAACTAGCGGAGCGCTTAATTCGAACTAGGTAAACCTCATTCTACGAGGACTAACGCCTAGTTCGAATTAAGTAGTTTGAATTAAGGGCTGTGTAGCCACTTAATTCAAACTAGTTGGAGGCTAGCCCTTCCCAGGTTCCCCTGGTGGCCACTTTGGGCCAAACCAGGGAAACACTTCTGCCCCCCTCCCGGCCCCGGAGCCCTTAAAGGGGCACGGTCTGGCTACAGTGCTCGTGCCAGTTGCAAGCCTGCCAGCACCCAGCCAGCAGACCCTGCACCTGGCACGGCATGAGCCAGCCACCCGCTGCCACCCAGCCCTCCCCCTCTTCCCAGGACCAGGCTGGCGGCTCCCAGGAGCCTGCCCGGGGCCGCAAGAGGCGGGCGCCCGCGTGGTGTAATGCGGAGATCGTGGACCTCATTGAGGTTTGGGGGGAGGCCTCCAACGTCCACGACCTCTGCACTAGGCACAGGAATGCGGCTGTCTAGGGCAGGATAGCTGCCAGCCTGGCCACCAAAGGCCACATGCAAACCCAGGAGCGGGTTTGCATGAAAATCAAGTTGGTCCAGTGAGACCCCCGACCCTGAGCCCTGAGCTTAGAACATAAGAACATAAGAACGGCCGTATTGGGTCAGACCAAAGGTCCATCTAGCCCAGTAGCCTGTCTGCCGACAGCGGCCAACACCAGGTACCCCAGAGGGGATGGACCGAAGACAATGACCAAGCCATTTGTCTCGTGCCATCCATCTCCAGCCTTCCACAAACAGAGGCCAGGGACACCGTTCCTACCCCCTGGCTAATAGCACTCCATGGACCCAACTTCCATGAATGTATCTAACTTCTCTTTAAACTCTGTTACAGTTCTAGCCTTCACAGCCTCCTGTGGCAAGGAGTTCCACAGGTTGACTATGTGCTGTGTGAGGAAGAACTTTCGCTTATTAGTTTTAAACCTGCTGTCCATTCATTTCATTTGGTGTCCTCTAGTCCTTCTATTATGGGAACTAATGAAGAACTTTTCTTTATTCACCCTCTCCATACCACTCATGCTTTTATAGACCTCTATCATATCCCCCCTCAGTCTCCTCTTTTCTAAGCTGAAAAGTCCCAGTCTCTTTAGCCTCTCTTCATATGGGACCTGTTAATCATTGTAGTTGCCCTTTTCTGAACCCTTTCCAAGGCCAAAATTTCTTTTTTTGAGGTGAGGAGACCACATCTGTACACAGTACTGAAAATATGGCGTACCATAGTTTTAGACTTCCCCTCCTTCTTCCCCTGGCTTCCCCCTTGCAGCTCCCTCCTCCCAGGTTTCCCCCTCCCTTCTCCCACCCTCTCTCTTCCCCTCTCCCACCTCCTTTTCCCAGTCTCCCCAGAGGTTAATTCCCCCCCAGTTTTGTTAAGTAAAGAGAGTTTCTATTTTTGAACACGTGTCCTTTATTTTTTACATCAGGAAGGGGGGCTAGGAAGGGGTAAGTGGAAAGAGGTGAGGGAGGAATGGGGCACGAGCTCCCGATGGGGAGGACTGGGGAGGCTCTGCGGGCTCCTCGGGGTGGAAGCTCTCCTGCAGGACCTCCTGGATCCTGACAGCCCCCCGATTGACACCCCCAAATGGCAGCCTGCGGCAAGTGCAGCCGGGCTTATGGCTGAGTGCTGTGATGTGCCGAGTATGGGCACTCAGGGCACTCCAAGACAGGACTGCTTTGCTGTCCCTCATCGAGGTAGACAAGCAAGAGGGGAACCCTGAGAACTGTCTGTCTGGGGTGGGGGTTGGGTCCCTTTAAGCACAGCCCTCGGCTAGCCTGAGGCAGCAGCTCCACTCTCTAAGTCCTAACCTGATGCCCTGCTGGCACTGGTTCGGCCAGCCTTAACTTCGGTTCAGGGTCCACTCAATGTGGACATGCTAGTTCGAATTAGCAAAACGCTAATTCGAATTAGTTTTTAGGTCTAGATGCACTAATTCAAATTAGCTTAGTTCGAATTAACTAATTCGAACTAAGTTAGTTCGAATTAATGCTGTAGTGTAGACATACCCTGGGTAAGATAAAACAATACAACAAGTTTATTAACTACAAAAAGAAACTTTAAATGAATACAATCTGACAGCTTTCTTTGATAGGATAACAAGTCTTGTGGATAAGGGAGAAGCAGTGGATGTGGTATACTTAGACTTTAGTAAGGCATTTGACACGATCTCGCATGACCTTCTTATCAATAAACTAGGCAAATACAACCTAGATGGAGCTACTATAAGGTGGGTGCATAACTGGCTGGATAACCATTCTCAGAGAGTAGTTATTAACGGTTCACAGTTATGCTGGAAGGGCATAACAAGTGGGGTTCCACAGGGGTCTGTTTTGGGGCTGGTTCTGTTCAATAGCTTCATCAATGATTTAGATGATGGCATAGAAAGCACAATTATTAAGTTTGCAGATGATACCAAGCTGGGAGGGGTTGCAAGTGCTTTGGAGGATAGGGTCAAAATTCAAAATAATCTGGACAAACTAGAAAAACGGTCTGAGGTAAACAGGTTGAAGTTTAATAAGGACAAATACAAAGTATTCCACGTAGGAAGGAACAGTCCGTTTCACACATACAGAATGGGAAGTGATTGTCTAGGAAGGAGTACTGCTGAAAGGGAATTAGGAGCCCCTGGAAACACAGCTGGTGATTCCCTGAAACCATCTCAGACTTTGGGTAACTATAACTGGGGTGCTCTGAACCTATTACTATAGTGTGCGTGTGTATGTGTGTGTATCCTAATAAAAAGTAGATTTCGGTTAAAGCATTCTGGTTTTTATGAATCATGTATCAGGTGGAGGAGCTGCATCCTCATTGATTTATTCCGACACTCCCTGGAAAAAAACAGCTAAGTTATCTTTGCTTTGGGTTCTGAAAACCTGGGATACCAGAGTGGAGGTGTCTTGGGGTGTCTGCCCCTTCTTTTGATACTCCTTTCCTCACTTCAAGAAGCATTTACTGCTGGGAACAAGGTGACCGAAGTCTGGGAAGCCCTTGCTGTTTCTTTGTTATGATGTAGATTCCTTTTGCCCTTGCTCTCTTTTCTGCCAAAGAATGGCCACTTAGCAAGTAATGGTCCTCCAGACTTGCTTACACCTGGCTAAGGCATCAGTTTACCCTTTTTCTCTCTTCCAGCATAATGATGGTGTTTACTGCTTAAGAGCAAATTAAGCAGAGCACACATTCTTTAGTTTGAGAGAGACTTGTTTTCTAACTTCTATTTGAGCAGGGCTGTAGTTTGGAACGTATGTTAACACCATACAGTGGCATCTTATAATTTCATATGCAATGTTGCTACGCATATTTTATCAGGACAATGTTGACCATCAAATTATGAATTTTTCTAATGATACCTTATACCAGTGGTCTCCAAACTTTTTTGATTGTGCACCCCTATCAGTAAAAAATTTTTGAGCACGCACTCCCAATATATGTATATATATTTATTTACAAAATATATACATGTACTACTGTACTAATATATCATGTACATTATAAAACATACACAAAAAACAGAAATTAAAAAAGGATGAGATAAAGATGAAATAAACAATATTTTTAAAATACTTTTAAAAATGTTATTTATTAACGGTACAAAAAACCTTTTTGCTCTCACTAAAAATATTATTATTAATAATAATATTTTTTAGTGAGAACAATGTGATTGAATATGATTAATTATTTTTTAAAATCTTGGTTTAACACTTTGTGATACAGCGATTCCAAGGTCTGGTTCTAAGTTCAGTTTATTTCGATACTTGGTTTTAATGGCTGTCATAGCTGAAAAAGACACCTCACAAAGATACGTAGGTCCAAATGGAAGAAGTGCATCGTTGGCTGTGCTTACTAAATCATGATACTCATTTTTCAATCCCATCCACCAATTATGCAAAGGTTTTTATTGAAATTCGGCTAGTAAATTTCCATCTTCCCTGATGTCAATCAGTTGTTCTTGCAAACTAATCGGAAGGTGTTGCATTTTTATATTTTTAACAAATGGGTTCAAAACCCACTGAAACTCTTTATTTGGAAGATTTTTAAACAGGTTAGAAAATTCTGTTTCCAAGTTTTTTAAGTGTGCAGATATGAGAGTTTTTATAGGTGACACACTTACATCGTTCTCAGCAACAAAATCATATAACGATGGAAACCTTTCCAAACATCCATTTTAAAAATGCTCTCTCCATAGCGTGAGTTTCTTTCGAAAAGCAGTTACTTTCTCACTCATTGTTAAAACGTCACCTTTACCTTGAAGGGACAGATTAAGTGTGTTTATTTTTTTGAAAATATCTGCTAGGTAGCATACTACTGATAGCCACTTGTCATCACAGAAAAGGTCAGCAAATTTGGAACACTTGTCTTTTTGTAAAAGAAAAATGAGTACCTCATCTTTAAGTTTGACAACTTTGTTAAGCACTTTGCCATGAGATAGCCAGCGAACCTCTGTGTGGTACAAAAGATTTTCATGGTAACTCCCCATCTCATTACAAAGTATTGTAAAGATTCTACTATTTAAAGGTCTTGTTTTTATAAAATTAACCACATTGATGACATCCTGTAGCACTTTGTGCACTTCTGGCTCCAACTTCTTTGCTGCAATAGCTTGCCTATGAATGATGCAGTGAATGAATTTCACATGTGGTGCTATTTCTGTAACCTTACCCCAGAATCCCTTTTTTACTCCAGTCAAAGCAGCCGCTCCATCAGTGGTTACACTTACACCGTTTTTCCATAGAACATTGTTTTTATTAAAGAAGTCATTTACTGTTGAGAATATATCTTCTCTGGTTCATCTTTTCTTTAGTGGCACACAAAAGGTAGTTCTTCATGTATTTCATTACTGAAACAGAATCTAGCAAATACCATAAGCTGAGACATGTTAGAAACATCTGTACTTTCATCCAACTGTATAGCAAACTTCCCACACTGCGTAATTTGTTCTAATACTTGTTTCTTCAAATCTTCAGCAATGTTTTCTATGCGTCTTCCAACAGTATTTGCTGACAGAGGAATGCATTTTAGTTTGTCGTCACATTGTTTTCCGTGTATTATTTCAACCATTTTTACTGTGGCAGGAAGAATAAGTGTTTCCCCAATGGTATGTGGCTTTTTGTCTTTTGCTATTAAGTAAGAAACCTCAAGAGAGGCTTCTAAACATTTATCATTAAGTTTAGTGAAATTTGGTAAAGTACTGGATTGAGTATCGCATGACTTTAAACATTGCTGAAAAAATTGTAGAGGTTTGTCTTCATGTGCTGGATGCTTAGTTTTTAAATGTCTTGCTAATCGTGATGGCTTCATGCTATCATTTGCTAATATCTCAAGGCACAATATACACTTAGGGCAAGGTTAATCGTTAATGATAGTGGATGTAAATCCATATTTCAAATAGTCTTCTTGATAATTTCAAATTTTTTTGGCCGAATTCTTGTCAGATCTGATTAGATCATCATTGTTTTTACCTCGTAATGTGGCTGATGAAGAGCTCATACTAGGAGTAGGAGAAGTCTCAGCTCTGCCATTTTCTTGTTGTTCGCTTGTGCTCGCATTATTAGTATTATCTTCAATCCGCGGTTTCTTTGCAGGAATCTTTTTAAGCCACTTGTCCATTTTGTGAGGGTTAGTTTAGTTAAAACTAGATAATATAATCTGTAAATTCACTTAACCGGGCACACGTAAACTGCAATACGTTGCAATACGCTGAAAGCGAACCAACAAGTGAGGGCGCCACTGTCAATCCTCCCGTGTTGTGGAACTCCCACTCTTCCCTCAGGATACCTCGCGTCAGGGGCAGACTGGCAATCAAAATAGGCCCGGGAAATGGGTTGAGAAAGGCCCATTTTTTCACATCAAAGATTTTTTTTTAATTTACTCTGACCCCCATTAGCCACACCCCCTGACTCCCATTAGCCAGACCTCTGGAGGTAACACTCTCGGGGCAAGATGGACACATGACCATAAGTAAAAGGTGTCATGTGACCCCTCTCTAAGGACTTTTCCCACCATCCTTCTGCCAATAGGGATTAGTTTGGACCCCACCAAACCCCACTCATGCAACTATCCTGCAATTGCATTAACCCAATGTGTGTGACATTAACTCAGGGGCAGAGGGGGTGGAAAGGCTGGGGGAAGTGTTCCCTCTAAGTGTTTCCTCCCATGAGCAGAATGAATTTTGTGTTGTGCACCAGTACTGAGTTTATGGGGCTTGTTTGGATGTGCCACCGTGGCACTCAAGTTATTAATAAATACCTTATAAACCTCTACCTTTTTCCTCTGCTGCCATGTCTCCTCCCCTTGCTTCATCTGCTCCCCTGTTGCCTGCTTCCCCCCAACCCCTCACCCTCCTCTGCTGTCCTGACTCCTGCCCTTCTCACTGCCCTCAGCCCTCCTGCGACCTGCCCCACTCCACCAGCCCTTCTCTCCCCCCTGTGCCCACTCCTCCAGTAGCCCCACTCTGATCATGTGAGCTACCTCTCCTCATCCCCTCTCCTAACAACTCCCTCTACACACCTGCCCTGCCTCTCTCCTCTGGTGCTGGTCCCTCCCCTGCAGATGTCTGCCCTTCTGCTTCACCCCCAGAATCCCTTGGCACCTGCACCTTCCCTTATCCCTGCATCCTCCTGGTGCCTCCCCCTTCCCTCCCTGCCCCTGCCCCCTTTGCCCTCTTTTTCCCTGATGCCCACTCCCTCACCACCCTCTGCCCCTGTTCCCCTCATGCCTCTGTGCCCTCACACATGACTTGCTCCATCCCCGTCTTCCTCATACCCACCCCTTCTTTCAAGCCAAGCCTTATCCCAGCACCTCCTCCTCCCCCCTCTAGCCCCCAATGCCCTTACCCTCTCCTCTCCCAGCATCACCCTGTCCCCCCTCCCCCTGACACCTCCCCTCCTGCCCTTTTCCTCATTATCTCCACTTGGCCCCCTGGTATTTGTCTCTCCTCCACCCTGTCCCTTGGTGCCTTCCCCTTTCTTCTCCTGACCTGCCCCCTCCCCTCAGCACAAGCCCCTTCGTCTCCCACCCCTTCCCCCTATTTTTCCCCCTTCCCCTCCCCCACCTTCTGCCTTCAAATTTGCAGGGCTGGAATCTGTGACTGGGCCCCAGAAGCCCCCGCAGCCCTGGCCCCAGCTGCTTCCAGGGCTCCAGACCATGTGCTGGGCTGCTCGGTGCAACGCTGCGCCGGGCGGTTTTAAAGTACCGGGCCGTGACGTCAAGCCACGCCCAGGCGTCTCCCCTCTCAGCTGTTGCACGGTGTTTAAGCACGCCGCGCATGCGCTCCCTCGGCCTCACTGTGCCCTGTACATGGCTGGCGCTGGGGAATTTTCTTCCCACACCCCAATGGATGGTCTTGTGCACCCCCTGGGGTGCACGCACCCCACTTTGGAGACCATTGCTTTATACAAGACATACCTTGTAAAATGACTATTATTGTTGGAGGAGAAACTTAAAAAACAACAAATAGTCTAGTAGCACTTTAAAGACTAACAAAACGAGTAGATGGTATCATGATCTTTCATGGGCACAACCCACTTCTTCAGAAGACCGGAGTGTTAGAAATTCAGATCCAAGAATACATAAGGGAAGTATTGTTGTGTTTGGGATATGGATTTGGGGTACGTTCTGTCACAGTAGGTAAGTTGAAATTTTACTGAGTTATCTCAGCATTGTTAATGGTCATTCATCACAATCTTCCCACTGGAAAAAAATAATCTCCATACAAATTGATGTAAACAGATATGTAATGATACTTAAAATATTCCCATTGTTTTTATTATGAAATTAAATTATTTTCCTTCTGTCATGTCTCTGTTGATAAGCTCTGATGGGCAGAGGCAGGAGATGTAATGATGGGAATCTTTCATAACTGCTTACAAGTATAAAGAAAGTTGCTGAGTGACCAATGACTCAGAACATCTATATTTTGAATCAAATTACTTTTGCACTTGAAAAAAACTCGTATTTTCCTCACTTCATGGGATTGAGTCATCCTGAAAGCTTCTGAATTAAAATAAGAGAGGAAGTGTCTTGCTCACTTAATGTACTTCCTTGTTCACATCCAAGCTTTCTGAATCTAGACTATGATCAGGATCACAGGAGATACTGAAATAATGAAGGAAATAATAACATTGTCTTGGGACTGTGTTATTCTTACCAGCAGTATCCTATTTCTATTCTATTTAACGTAATGTTATTATCCATGAATCTCTAGATGTAGCATTTGGTACACAATGAAAAATCCATTTATTAGATAAGGTGGATTCATCATATGATATTGCAACACAAAATTTAAATAATTTATCCAGAACTGTTTGCACTTTGTGTAATGTATATTAAAACAAACATTTTTCTTTCTCTGTCCAAGTCCACAGGTGATAAAGCAATCTATTGTAGGTTGCAGATATGCTGGACTGCATAGTACCACAAATGGATATAGGTATAATTGACACACTGACCTCTCAACTTTCCCTATTCCCTTCATTCCTCACAACGGTTCTAAAAATCAAAAAGAAGTCATATAAAAAGTGGAAACTAGGTGAAAGTACAAAAAATGAATATAAGCAAATAAGTCTACAGGAACAAAATTAGAAAGGTGAAGGCACAAAATGAGCTCAATCTAGGTAGAGACATAAAGGATAGGTCCAGTCAATGAAAAGGGAGAAACAAATAACAGAAAATGTGGAAATGGCAGAGGTGCTAAATGACTTCTTTGTTTCGGTTTTCACCAAAAAGACTGGCGGTGACTGGGTGGCTAACATAGTGAATGCTAGTGGGAAGGGGGTAGGTTCAGAAGTTATAATAGGAAAAGAACAAATTAAAAATTACTTAGAAAAGTTAGATGTCCTAAGTCACCAGAGCCTGATGAAATACACCCTAGAATACTCAAGGAGCTGATAGAAGAGGTATCTGAGCCATTTGCTATCATCTTTGAAAAGTCATGGAAGCTGGGAGAGATTCCAGAAGACTGGAAAAGGGCAAATACAGTGCCCATCTATAAAAAGGAAAATAAGGACAACACTGTAAACTACAGACCAGTCAGCTTAACTTCTGTGCCAGAAAAGATAATGGAGCAAATAAGGCGCTCATCTGCAAACACCTGGAAGATAATAAGGTGACAAGTAACAGTCAGCATAGATCTGTAAAGAACAAATCATGTCAAACCAATCTGATAGCTTTCTTTGACAGGGTAATAAGCCTTGTGGATAAAGAGGAAGTGATAGATGTGGTATACCTAGACTTTAGTAAAGCATTTGTTATGATCTCGCATGACCATCTTATCAATAAATTAGGGAAATACAACCTAGATGTGGCTACTATAAGGTGGGTGCCTAACTGGTTGGATAACCATTCTCAGAGAGTAGTTATTAATGGTTCACAGTTATGCTGGAAGGGCATAACAAGTGGGGTTCTGCTGGGGGTCAGTTTTGGGACTGATTCTGTTCAATATCTTCATCAGTGATTTAGATAATGGCATAGAGAATATGCTTATAAAGTTTGCAGATGATACCAAGCTGGGAGGGCTTGCAACAGCTTTGGAGTATAGGGTCATAATTCAAAATGATCTGGAAAACTGAAGAAATGGTCTGAGGTAAGTAGAATGAAGTTCAATAAGGACAAATGAAAAGTACTCCACTTAGGAAGGAATAATCAGTTTCACACATAAAGAATGGGAAATGACTGTCGAGGAAGGAGTACTGCAGAAAGGGATCTAGGGATCATAATGGACCATCAATTAAATATGAGTCAACAGCGTGACAGTTGCAAAAAAAGCAAACATGGTTCTGGGATGCATTGACGGGAGTGTTGTGAGCAAGACATGAGAAGTCATTCTTCCACTCGACTTTGCACTGATTAGGCCTCAATTGGAGTATTGTGTCAAGTTCTGGGCACCATATTTGAGGAAAGATGTGGAGAAATTGGAGAAGGTCTGGAGAAGAGCAACAAAAATGATTAAGGATCTAGAAAACATGACCTATGAGGGAACACAGAAAGAACTGGGCTTGTTTAGTTTAGAAAAGAGAAGACTAAGAGGGGATGTGATAGTGGTTTTTAAATATCTAAAAGGGCTTATAAGGAGGAGGGAGAAAAATTGTTCTCCTTGGCCACTGATGATAGGACAAGGAAGCAATGGGCTTAAATTGCAGCAAGGGAGGTTTAGGTTGAACATGAGGAAAAACTTCTTGCCTGTCTGGGTGGTTAAACACTGGAATAAATTGCCTAGGGAGGCTGTGTAATCTCCATCACTGGAGATATTTAAGAGCAGGTTAGACGGACACCTGTCAGAGATGATCTAGATGGTGCTTGGTCCTGCCATGAGGGCAGGGGACTGGACTTGACCTCTGTGGATCTCTTTCAGTTTTTGTATTCTATGATTCTAAAGATTCTTTTTCTTCTATGGCTCTACCACAGGGATTGGCAATAATTTAAGATGGGGGACCACTTTAGAAATGGGGTGCCGGAAGGGGTGGGGCCTTGGGTGGAAGGGGCAGGGCCAGGACACTTCTGTGCCTCCCTGCCCACAGACCCTGATTGGCCTGGGGGTGGGGGTAGCGCATGAAACCTTTGCCCCCACCCTTCCCCCAGAAAGAACCACCAGCTGTTCTGAACAGCTGGTGGTTTCCTCTAATTGCCGAGTGCTCCTGGCAGGGGAGGAAACTTCATGTGCTCCCCTGTCCCCAGACCCTGATTGGCCTGGGAGCGGGAGAGTAGCAGGGCATTCACGAGCCAGATCAGCCTGCTTGGTGAGCCCAGTCCAGCCCACAGAGGCCCTTTTGCCCACCTCTGCCCCAGGACTGGCCTTACCATGAGGCAAACTGAGGCAGCCGCCTCAGGTGCCAGACTGTGTGTGTGGGGGTGCCACTAGGCCCCAGAGTGTAGAAAATTGTTTCTGCTGCTGGTGCATATGTATTCTCTCTGCTTTAGATGCACAGAGATGGTGGAGTGCTGTGCTGGAGGAAGGAGGGCACAAGAGACATAACAGGGAGGTTGGAGAAAAGGTGGCACGGGGGCGTCATCTGAGCTCCCCACCTCAGGTGCCAAAATGTTGTGGGCCGGCCCTGCCCTGCTCTATCATATGGTAAGTTCCTACTGCAGGAAGTTTTCAGAGCAGTAAAGTGCTCAGTCCAACTGGTCTAGATGCTCTCAACCATAGACTTGAGCACCACCATTGACTTGTACGGGAAATCTTATTGTGTTTAAACACAATGGTGAGAAATCAAAGTTGCTGACATGATACAGAATACAACAGAGACTGTGTCTAGACTACATCCCTCTTTCGACAGAGGGATGTAAATTAGACACTTTGAAATTGCAAATGAAGCCAGGATTTGAATTTCCTGTGCTTCATTTTCATAATCGCGTCATGGTGCTCTGTTGAAAAAGCACTATTTCGAAATTGAAACCGCAGTCTAGACGCGGTTCTTTTGAAAATAAAAGCCTGAGGTTTACAGGATCTTTCGAAAAAGGATTCTATTTTCGAAAGAACCACGTCTAGACTGCAGTTTCAATTTCAAAATAGCGCTTTTTCGAAAGAGCGCCATCACATGATTATGCAAATGAAGCGCGGGATATTTAAATCCCTGCTTCATTTGCACTTTCAAAGTGCTTCATTTACATCCCTCTGCCGACAGAGGGATGTAGTCTAGATGTAGCCAGAATGTTGAGCATCTCTGAAGATATGCGCATTTTGGGCCAATTAAAATGTTTTGTTTCAATAAAATCATTTTGTTCTGATTTTGACGTATTTTCCTGAAGCTATGAATTCTGTAGTGCTGGACAGGCATTTATTTACAAGTACCATTTGCTTTGACTACCACCATTCATTCTGAATTTTTTTTTGTGAACTAATAAAAATAATTTGATTCTCTAAAAATAGTAATTTATTGAGTGGGGGGAAACAGTGCAGAAAATTAATGTGCAAAAAAACTGACAAGCCATGCCACACAACTTTTTATTTTAACTTACCAGGGTGAAATTTAAAATTAAAATTAGCAAAGAAGTAAACATTTGTGCCCATTTAAGTAAACACATGTCTTCAGTTGTGGCTACATGTTTCCTGACCTGTGAGACTCATGATTGGTGTATATAAAGCTGTGATTTTCCTTGGTGGATCAGTGGTCCCTGTGATCCATGTGGTATGTTGGGGGATGTAGCCTACAGTAACAAAGGCCTGCAAAGTGTGGAGAGTCTAGAATTTTTTATCTGTAGGTCAGTGTGGATTTGCAGCATTAGAGTGATGGAACAATTTGTTTAGTAGGGGTGCTGAGAGCCATTGAATCAAACTGTAAACCCTGTACATAATGGAAACCACTTCAAGACATGGGGTGTAGCAGCAACCTTAGTTATAGCACCTATGAGTTTGCAGCATTGGGGTTTTCTACCTCAGAACACCTATACTGTCCTGGGTCATTTCCTACTCCTTGTTTTACTGGGGTGTAATGGATAGGAGGAGTGCTGACCAGCTCCCAGTGACTAAGGGGTTAAACCCAGGTAGCTAGCAAGGATGTTAGCCAGGAAGCCAGGAGAACCAATTGGAATAAAGTGCTGAAATTTGAATTGTATAAGGTACCTGGTCTGCTTCCTTTGTGAAGGAGAGTTAAATCAGGAGTTGAGACACACAAAATGATTTAAATCCAGGCAAGACTACCATGCCTCCGAGGAATTCAGGGCATGGAAGTGGACTGAACCAAGAAAAGATTGGAAGTAAGTAAAGGGGAAAAGTGAATCTAGTCACAATCAAGGTATTTTTCTTTATTTTATAGTTTGGTTTGAACTGCTCTATGTAAATCCATGCCTCCCCTCCCCATTTACCATCTAAGCATTGTTCCCAGAGATTTTCTCTGTTTCAATTTGTTTTCCTTAGTTGCTCTGTAACATCTAGCAACTAAGTATGCTTTATCAAGTGTATCTTTTGTTTTTTAATAAAAATAACTTTTTAAAGGTGATGATTTAATTCTTGTGTCCTGGAAGGTACAGTAGATCTGTCTGTGTGTATCTGCATGCCTCAGACTGAGAGATCAGCTACCAGAGACTGCAGCTTGTTTTTCTCTTTTCTTTTTTCAAGCTCTTTTGCTCTTTAAGGGGGGAGGGGGTTCAAGTGTTCACCCCTGGTTTTAGGGATAAAATCACTTGATGGTAGCAGCTTGTTTTATTTGTTTGCTTGTTTGTTCATTTCTCAGAGCCAGGGAATCTGTGACTCCTGGGAGTTTTTGTAAGCACACCTGTAGAAGCAAGGTTTTTTTCTCTTTTTGAGCTCTTTGCGGGCCCTCACCTTCTGCTCTTGGAGTGCCAGAGTGGGGGACAGTCCTGACAGGGGTGCCTGGATCTTTTCCCACGCTGCCAGTCACATTGGTCCTCCAAGTGCTTTGTTCTCTTTCCTATGCTGTCCTGTCTTGTAGAACGTAGGCTCTCTAGTCCTCTTCTTTCTTCTTCTCATAAAAGTCAGGTGTTCTGCTACCACAGTATAGTTGAATTTACAGTCTCAAGGAAAAGAGAAATAGGGGCACTCACTAAGTTACAAACATCTGATTTACAAACATCTGTACATACAAACATATCTCCATAACATATTATTATTTAAATAATTTGAGCATACAAACACCAACCCACACATGTGAACAAGTCATCACCCTTGGGAGTTAGTGTTCTTGAGGCAATGCAATGTACTGTATTGTTGGGATTAATTTGAGTGCTGCTATGTGCTAATATGGACAGTGCAATCCAACTTCCATTTTGAATTTTCTGTTCCATTTTACCATCTATGAACTATTGGGACTGTTCGAGGCAAAGGAACTGGTATGGACTGGATTTTCCCACCAGAAGAACTGTTGCACCCCGTACTAAAAGGTGAACATGTCACTTACCATCATTTGCCCACGGCACTAAACCTCTGCACTCAGCACTAGCTGCTTGCACTCTGCACCATCCAATGTGCACACGACACAAACCTCCTTTTCCTGCCAAGGACCTTTTAAAAGGAGATCTGGTGCTCAGGCTCGGGTTGCTTCTTCCTCGGTTCCTGAGTTCCCCTATTCCTCAGTTGCTGCTTCTCCGTCTCAAGGGTGGTGAGATTCTCAGGCCTCTGTAACATCTTTCATTGTAGACTGTAGCGAAGGCTCAGCTACTGCATGTGGAAGTGTCAGCTAGAGACTGAGGGGCCTCACCATCACAGCTGGATAACACCTCAGCTGTCCAGGTTCCCGAGTTGTGGTGAATACCCAAGCATCGGTGAAACTAAAAGTGAGAGTGGCTATTTGCGGACATTTCGGACTGCTGTGGTGAAGGCCCAGGCCTTTCTGGAATTGCTCCATTCTAATACCATCTAGAATCCTTGAGGGACCACTCGGTGTTCCTCCCCAATGGCTATAAGTAGCCCTAGGGTTGAAGGTCCTGAGCAACTTACCCGAATCCTGTCCGGTTCCTCCATTGTACCACCTACCAATTGTAAAGTTGTTTAGCTTTGGGGTTTTCTTTACTATCCTCTATTTCTTCATGGGTATTGGGTTGGCTTTGTGACACAAAGTGTCGGGGGTTGTTGTTTTAAGTTGTTAACTGCTGTGTTTCTTCAAATTTATAATATAATTGAGTTTAAATTTATTCTGGACTCTGGCTGTGTCAATCTTACCGGTGATTAGATATGGGAGTGCCAGGCTGAACCTCACTTCTGTGCAGAGACACTCAACATCATAGCCAGCCCACAGTATCAAGTTGCTTACCTGGGTCTCTGGGGTAACAGTGTACTATGTATTGTAATATTATGTGCTACGTAAATATGCACTACATACGCATGTGCTACTCTATTGCTTGTTCACTGCCTTCTGAGTGAAAGCAGTGTGCGTTCGTTCCATTTGTGAGCCAAAAAATTACCTTAATCATGGCTAATAAGCAGATGAGTAGTGGCAGTGGAACACTTCTATCAAGAAAATTGAAGGGAAATTAGACATAACAAAGTGTTCAGAGAAAAGAGAAATGCCATCATAGATCAGGTATGTGCTTGGTTTAAATTATTCTACAATTGCAACAATCATCAAAGAGAGAGCCAGAATTTTAAAACATGTGAAGGGATTTACACTCATGCATTTGCCCATTATATATTGAACTATTTGTGGCAAGTCACAGATGGTTAAACAGGTTTAAAGCTAGGTCAAACTTACACAACATGAAGGTGAGTGAGGAAGCTGCTAGTGCTGACAAAAAAACAGCCTCTGATTTTCTTGAGACATTTGTTGCTATAATTAAGGAGGAAACTTACAGTGCTCCTCAAGTGTTTAAAGTTAATAAGACTGGACTGTTCTGGAAAAAGATGTCTGACAGAACCTATACCTCCAAGGAAGAAAAAGCTATGCCTGGCTTTAAAGTTCTGATAGATCATTTCATTTTTTGCTTGGAGAGAATGCTTCTGGGGAGTTTATGCTTGAGCCACTCCTGGTTTACCATTCTGAGAATCCTAGAGCATTAAAGGGTATAACGAAATCTTCTCTGCCTGTTGTGTGGAAGTCAAATACCAAGGCTTCGGTAACCAGAGTTCCCTGTAAACTGAGTTCTTGGGCAGTCGCCCAGGAGAGATTCAGGTACCGCCTAACTGATTAGCAAAGTGCCCAGTGTCCACAACCAGCAGCATGTGTTTCTGTTGGTGGTGCACATCTGCACATGCCTCAGTGCACATATCAAAATTTATTCCACACATGGATGGAAAAAAACCAGAGGGAACATTACCGGTAACTGTGGCAATTTTTGAAGATTGGTTCTTTCACCATTTTGTGCCTAAAGTTAAACTGTATTGTGCCAAAAATATTCCCTTCAAAATTATGTTTGTTAGACTATGCACCAGATGATTTTCATCCCAACATCAAGGTTGTGTTTCTACTTCCTAAAACAACTTCCTTGTGGCAGTCAATGGACCAAGTAGTTATGAGGATGTTTACTCAGGCAATTAGGGCTACAGGAGGGGAAGCTTCTACACTCAAAAATTTCTGGAGAGATTACAACATTTATATTGCAGTAAAGAGCACTGCAGAGTCTTGACAGAAGTTATACAGATCAACATGAATGGGGTTTGGAAAAAGCTTTGCCCTCAGTTTGCTAATGGTTTTTAGGGATTTGAGGAGAATCTAAAGAATGTCACTGAAGCTATAATTGATATGGGAAGGCAACTCAATCTTAAACTGGAGGTGGATGATGTAGAGAAGTTGTTGGACTCATATGCAGAGGATGTCTCCAATGATAGATGATCTTATGCAGTTGGAGGCACAAAAGGTTGCAGAAGAGTAAGCTGCAGAGGAGTTGACTGAGATGTCCCCACCCAAAACAGTCATAATTAAAAAATGTCTGAAACATCTAGCATTACTGAGGGGGCCAGAGCACTGTTTGAGGAGCAAGACCCAACTCCTCAAGATTTGCTTCAGTCTCCAGAGCTATCACAAATGCCCTCACAAGGAAATTTACTGTGAGAAAAAGGTAACTGTCCAGATTTCCCTGGAAACTTTTTAAAGATAAGGGCCCCAAAGCAATGAAAACTATCAACCTTCTCATCCTCATTTAATTAAGCTTGCCTTTCTTCAAGCACCAGCATTTAAGGTAAATAAAAAAATGATTTCTTATTCAGTTTTATTGTTTTTGTTTTGTTTAATTACTAGTATTGCAACAGTATTTGTTTTCTACTGTTTCATTGCAAATGTATGGTATTTCAGCTACGTTATGAGCTAAATAGGTATATTGGCCTAGCTTGGGAACTAATTTATAGCATTGTTTTTATATGAAAATGTGTTCCAAGTTCCAAACAACCAACTTAAAAACTTTGGAACACAACCCATTCATAAGTTGGGACTACCTGTAAAAGATTAAAAACTCACTTCCCTTATTCCCATAAACTGTTCTAAAACATGATTATTAACATTTCCGTTTTGGATCATCTTGATACTGCATTGTTCTCTATCCCCAGGCATAGTGAGTAGGGCCATCAGGACAAGAGGGGAGGAAGGATTTTCTATTGATGAAGCTATACAATTTCAGTTAAGTCGGCTGTTAGTCACATTGCTTAATGAGCTACTGAAAGGCACTCAGAGCGTACAGTGATGAAGGTGACATAAAAACCGATCAAGAACATCAGATCCCCTATGACAGTGTTTCCCAAATGGTGTTCCGCAGAACCCCAAGGTTCCACCAAGTGAAAATAAGGGTCCCGTGAGAAAATTCTATTACAATAACATTTTATGATTTAAAAAAAAATAATATTTAAGCATTTATGAATGTTATTGAAAACAATTTTCATGTATGTTTGCCACAATAAGTGTCCCTGTGTAATGCCAGCTTAGCCAGAGAGTGTGGACAATGATGTCACTACTCAGCGCTGCGCACGCAGTCAGTGGTGCGATCGCCTGTTATATACCACCGTAAATCCCTGTACTCACTCTAAGGGAGCGTGGATCACGTGGGTGACTGAATACGAATATACTAGTGCCGCGTTGGACAAAGTCAAAGCTTCAGCTGTCAAACCAGTTGCTTGTATGGGAGTGTGCAGGCAGTGCTCTTGCGAATACTTTACTTCAGTATAGTCATGTGATTTCCTGTATTTAAAAATTTAACCATGACACACATAAATTGACTATGATAGATTAATCTATGTGCAGTTGAACTAAATGTTGATCTCATGACCTTGTTTAGCATTTGTTTGTTCTTAGCCTTACTTATTTGTGGTCTACTTTTTCAGCTTCATATATACAACTGTTATAAGGGGTTCCGCAAAATTATTTCAAGTTTAAAAGGCTAAATAAAATTGGGAAACACTACCCTATGGAGTTCTAGCAGGCGCTACACAAACTGATGTGCTTGTAGCTGTCCAGGTTGCTCTAGCTTGTCCACAGCCTCTTCTTCCCATAGGCCCAAGCAGCAGTGTGTCTAATACTAGAGCCCACATGGACAACAATGGGGAAGCTGGAGGGTGTGCTTACTAACAAGCATGTACAATCAGAAAAATGCACTCCAACTCCAGACAATGCAGGCACATGTATGAGAGGGTTTTTTTTCCTGTGACCCTCCAGCAGCGGAGCAAACATTAACAGCACAAACAACAAATGGTCTGGTAGCACTTTATAGAGAAAAACATGTAGATGGTATCATCATGAGCTTTCGTGGGCACAACCCACTTCTTCAGATGACCGGAGTTTTGAGTTTAGGATGTGCAGACCCAAAATAAAAAGGGGGGGGGGGGGGGCAGACAGGGAGCTAGAGGCAATCAGTAAGTATTTGAAGATTGGGTAGTTAAAACCAAGCAGATAAAAATCAAAGTCAATTGATAGTATCCTTCCTGACATCAGAGTCTACACAAACAGCTGTTTACACCTTTAAAGACTATTAAGTTGATAGTGCCCCAACCATCCTTCATCATGACTGAGTCTATCAGCATGTGAATTGAATTTGCTGATAAACTCTAATTTCAATGTTTCTCTGTGTATCTGGCTAGTAGAACTGGTTTGTGACAAGACAGCCACTTGAAGATCTTTAAAACAGTGATTAAGATTAAAGTGTTCCCCAATAGGTTTCGGTATGTTTCCTTTATGTATATCTGATTTGTGTCCATTGATTCTTTCCTGCAGACTGTCTAGTCTGTCCAATATATATATATAGCAGTGGGGCAATGCTGGCATTTGATGGCATAGATTAAATTACCGGATGTGTGGTCAAATGACCTTTTGATTTGGTGGCTTATGTTGTTGGCTCCAGAGATGAATTCACTAGTATAAATACGTGGGCAGAGTTGGCATTGTGCTTGGTTTCAATTCCGGACATCTGAAGAAGTAGGCTGTGCCCACGAAAGCTCATGATACCATCTACATGTTTTGTTAGTCTATAAAGTGCTAGCAGACCAGCTGTTGCTTTTGTCTGTAACAGACTAACTGGGCTACCTCCTGAAGCTTATTAACAGCACAGAGTTCCAGCCCAGGAAAGCTCAGGCCCTAGCACACTGCCTAGTTAGTCTCCAAAGTGCCCCAGGCCTCCTCCTGTCTCAGCGGACCTGGAGGACCAGGGCTGCGCCTATGACCCCGGACAAGAGTTGCAAGGGCTCAGCGCATGACGGGACAGCTGGGGGGGCGGGGGGGGGGCACTGTGCAGCTGCCCGCACTCCCACTGCGCCGCCCTGGGCACGGCAGCTGCCACCGCGTCCGACGCGCCCCGGCGCTGCCCCCAGAGCCTCGCGCCGCTTTTGGGTGGGGCCTGACTGCACCGCCCCTGCCAGCAGAGAGAGGCTGGGGGCCCCGCGCGCGAGAGCCGGGCTGGCCCCGCCCCCTGCGTCTCTCGGGCGTGCGCGCGTACGCGCGCGCCGGGCGGGAAGTGGCGGCGCCCGGAAGTGGCGGCGGCGCAGGGCGATGGCGGAGAAGTTCGACTCGCTGGAGGAGCAGCTGGAGAAGTTCGTGGAGAACATCCGGCAGCTCGGCATCATCGTCAGCGACTTCCAGCCCAGCAGCCAGGCCGGCCTCAACCAGAAGCTGTGAGAGCCGCCCCCCCCCGTCGGCCGGCCTCGCGCCCTCTCCTGGAAGGGGGGGGGGGCGGGGCCGCGGGGCCCCGGCCCCTTGGAGGCGCTGCCTGTGGGGCCCTTCCCGGGGGCGCCGGCCTGTAGCCGCCGGCGAGTGGGCAGGGCCGTTGGCATCGCGCCCCCCCCCCCCCCAAGTCTGCAGGCGCGGGTCGCGCCCTGGGCTAGCGAGAGGGCGGGTCTGTCTGGGGCTCGGGAGCGCGGCAAGTCACTAAGGCGCCGTTAGTTGCGTCGTTTTGTGAAATAAAGTGCCGGCTGACCTTTGAGGAATGGTCTGGGAGCAGTGATTCAGTAGCGTGCAGTGGTGCCAAGTGTGCAGCCCCCAGGAAAATACTCTGATTTCCAAACCTTTTTATAGTGCGTTCAGATCTGAGGCATGTAACTGCAACAATAATCTATTAGAGTGCCCTGTGGGGATTAATGATTTTACCATTTTGAAACCGGCTAACTTTATACTGCATATGGTGTGCTATGTCCCTAAGCCCTCCATTTAGAAATGTATGAGGAACCGGGGACTACATGTGGAGAGCATGCCATGAGACTCTCTAGAGAACCTTTTCATTCCATTGTTAGTTGACTCTCTCTTCTCTGCAGGAACCCAATAGCAGCTGTTCATTGAAGCTGAGAAAATATAGAAGAATGTCTGTAAATAATAATTTTCGTCTGGTTTTATAGCCGCATCCTTTTTCTCTTCCCAGGAATTTTATGGTTACAGGCTTGCAAGATATTGACAAGTGCCGCCAGCAACTTCATGATATCAGTGTACCTTTAGAGGTTTTCGAGTAAGTAACTTTACATGTAGGGATCCACCTCCACATATCAAATTGCAGAAGTTAATCTTCTATTAGATGTTTTCAGTTTATTTTTTTATGTTTTGCAAATTTGATTTATAATATCCCTAAAGTATTTGAAGGAAAAAGAGTAAGTCAAATTATGAATTATCCATCTATTTTCATGTCTGTCTGTTTTGTTATCTGTTTGCATAAAATTGCATAATGAGAGGCTGGGAGAGGGAGCTCTTCTCTAATTCAGTGATTTAGTACATAGCTTTCCATCTCAATCTGGCTCTTCAGTCTGGATTCAAATCTTGCTTTAAATTACGAGGGAAAAAGACTAGTGTTTTTTTTTTTATCAGAACCCCTGTTTTTGTACATCATAATCACTGTGCATATGTATATACTTGATAGTGGTCTGTTAATTGCCCCAAAACAAGATCACTAAGGGTACATCTACACAGCAACATTATATAGAGATAACTAGCGTTATTTCCAAATAACTTAGTCCATGTCACACACCAGGCAGTTATTTCAAAATAATGTCAAAATATTGTCAATCTGGAGGACTTCTTACTCTGATTCGTGTAACCCTTATTGTATGAGGGTAAGGGAAGACGGAGGAAGAGTGCTGCTTTTTCAAAATAAGTGCTGTGTAGACGGACACTCCCAATTTTGAAATAAACTACACAATTGACAAAGCTCAATGTGCGTAGTTTATTTTGAGTTAAGCCCTGCTGTGTAGATGCACCCTAAGGCTATGTCTACACTGGTGGCTTTTTGCGCAAGAACATCTTGCGCAAGTGTTCTTGTGCAAGAAGACTTGCGCAAGAAAACGTCCACACTGCCATGTGCGAGCTGTGCTTTTGCGCAAGAGCGCCCATGGCAATGTGGACGCTCTCTTGCGCAAGAAAGCTCTGATGGCCATTTTAGCCATAGGGCTTTCTTGCGCAAGAAACCCCTGCCGAGCGTCCACACTGCCCTCTTGCGCAAGAGCTCCTGCGCAAGAGGGCTTACACCTGTTAGAAAAGAGCGTAGCTCTTGCGCAAGGAGCCCTGTCTTACCACACCGTACTGTAAATTTCCTTGCGCAAGAGCGGGCAGGCAGTGTGGACGCTCTGCAGATTCTTGCACAAGAACGGTCATAATTGCGCAAGAAACCGCGAGTATAGACATAGCCTAAGAGTATAGCCAGTGAATGCAAGAGTCTAATGGCAAAGCTATGTAAGTCAACTTGTATTGTGCATTGAATTAGCACATTATATATCCAATTTAATGAATTAGAAATTACCTCAGACATGACAAGCTGAGAGATGTGTGGTATTTCTAATTGTAGATAGCTAAACCAGATGCTCTCAAAACTTTCTTATAGTTCAGTTCACGTTGTAGTAGACAATATGTTTCAACTTATTTTCAGTCACACAACATCCTTGTGGTAACTGCAGTTATTGTTTCTGTGGCATAATAAAATTAGGGAAATACTTGTGCCTTTTTAGCTCTAATAAAGGAAGTGTGACCTAAAAAAAAAAAGGTCAACATGCATAATTTTTTTTCATCTTCCCTTTTCTCTCTACTCAGTTTTTTTCTTTATCTTTTAGCTGCTTTATTCCTTTCTTCCTGTATACAACTTTGCCGCAGTTGGGACATCACTTTTAATTCCATTGTTATTGCTGAACCAGAAGAATGCAGCTGCCCTTCTGAATGGTGACAGTTGCAAAGTCATAGCCCTCCCACAGTTGTCCCATAGTGCCCTAACATGCTGGGCACTTTCGCTGCTAGTCCATTTGCTGGTGGTGACTACTGTTCCCTATAAGGTGTGTGCTTGTGCAGCTACTCAGGAGAAATTCATATGCTGCCCAGCTGATTAGCAGAGCACTCACAGCTAGATATTTTGTTTCTACTAGTAGTTCACATTTACACAGGCCTCAGTGCACATAACATTTATTCTGCATATGGATGGAAAAAATTAGAGGGAACATTAATGAAAGCTCCTGTTTCTTCTCCAGCTTTCATGTACAGGCTGCACTTACTGGTGGAGCTAGTCGTATAGTACTGATTCCTAGCACATTCTACAGTCCTCTAGGCTTTCCACAAGGAAAAATCTGTCACTGAGAAGCAGCTGGCAACTGAAAACAAGCACTAGATGTTTGCAGATGATTGACAGGTGCTTCTAGGATCACAGTTTGGGAGTTACTGACCTAATTCACATATTAGAATGCATGCTTCAGATGGAGGAACACAAAGCATGCTTATATATCGCTTTCTTTTACTCAGTGTAATTGAGCTTCTGATAGCTGTCTTTAGTGAACATGAGGAATATCCTAGCCTACATGATATACTTATATGGCATCTTTCATATTTCCAGATATATAGATCAAGGACGTAATCCGCAGCTTTACACGAAAGAATGTCTGGAAAGGGCTTTGGCTAAAAATGAACAAGTAAAAGGAAAAATTGACACTATGAAGGTAAGTTGAGTATAATGCATTAAAAGTATAACTTCTTTATAATAAGAATGGGAACCATATATGAAAAGTATATGTAAATCACATTTTTAAAAAATTGGTGTGATTATCTAGTTTACCTTCATTAAATGGGTTGCCTTGGGACTTATTTCCAATCTTTTTTTAACTGATAATGCTATAAGTTGTCTTGTAGTTATGGTTTCTAATTTTATGGCAAAGGTTAAAAAACAAAATCAAACTTTCATTTCTGTAGCCATGATGACACATTTGTTTAATCTTTATACCGTCTTGTGAAGTGCTTTGAGAGCTAATGATAGAATGTGCTGTGAGAGAGCTAGACTGTTTTGTTACTACTGCTATTCCATACACATATTCGGTGTCTGATTTCCTAAGCCGCGGGTATGGTGTGCTCATTCACCCTAAAACATTTCTAGGAATAGAGAAAAGCATGAAGGAGACTTTATTAGAAAGAGGTAATTAGAGACTAAGTTCGGTTTTGTTGTTGGGTATTGTTACCCCTGTGTGACCCAAACAGTTCACCAAAATTCAGGGTTCTTTGGGTTGTATTGGTCAGGAGGAGAAGCTGATAATGGAGCTTGGTATCTTTGATGCAGTCCTCTTCATTTACAAAGAATTTAGTTATATTTCCTTGAACACAATCATATTTCAAGCCTCTTTCAACCAGCAGTCAACCCAAAATCTAGGCTTTTATCGTGCTCCCAGGGCTTGTTCACGCTAGGGATGTAAATTTTGATTTGATCAATTAACTGGTTAAATGTTATGTTTAACCGGTTAACTGCTTACATAGAGGTAGGTGGAGGACTGCTCCAGCCTAGCCTGGTTAGAGTGACCCTCTGCCTGCAGCAGTTAACCATCCATCCCTAGTTCAGGCTTTGTCTTGACTGCCTGCTGATTTTGTTTTGTGGGTGGGTTTTTTTTGGCTTTTCTCTCTTAAACACTGCTGTTAAAGCAGCATCCAGTGAAGCCCATCCACCCACATGTGTCTTTTGTGTTTTGAATGGTGACTGCTATTGTTCCACCTTTCTGGTTTCATAAAGGAGTTGAATAAATTTTACACTTTTCTTAAGTGAAGGGCAACTATTTAAATGCACCAGTTTTAACAAGATTTAACCTAACCCATAACAGTATTTTCCCCTTCTGTGATGTTGAAGGGATTAAATCCAACTAAAAAAACCACTCTTAAACCTGTGAGTGGAGGACACTTAATTAACTTTTATCAGTAATAGCAATCCTCCACTTTTCTCCCCTTAAATAGAAGCATTGTTATGTTTTCCAAATCTTATTTGGCCTTGTTGCATTGTTGCAGATGTATAATGAAAACCTGTACATTTTGTTGTTAGTAAAATACATCCTTTGTTTACTTTATCTTCAGTGGGAGATGAGGCATACAGTGACAGATGAAATTATATGGAAGTTGAAGTTGATGTCTGTTTTTAAAAAATGTTTTTGGACTGAAAAATTATTGATTTAGCAATTTTTTAGGACAATTCTCGAATACAGACAAACCCCTAACCTGAAGCAAATATTTACCAGCAGCCATACATCACACCTCAGATACACGTACTAGGGATGTTAGATATTGATTAATTTAATAAGCGGGTAACTGCACAAACTCTTAGTGGTTACACGATTATTCAGTAGTCCCTGGGGGTGAGGGCGGCAGCCAGTGTGCTCCTGCCGCCATTCTCGGGAAGCCCTCTGCTGCCTGCGCTGCTGGCAGTGATACAGAGGCAGCAGCCTCTGTCCACAAGGGGCCTGAGCTTCCCCTAGACAGGGGCTAGACGGGTACCCTGCCTGTCCCTCCTGCCCCCCTGCACTGCTGCCTCTGATACATAAAATGGTCTCCAGATTTCAATGGCCTGTCTTCATCCTCATGATGTAGCATTACATACATAAGTACATTGTTTTGATCCCTTCTGAACTGCTGGGTTTTAGATGCTCTTTTTGCGTAGAATATCGGACTCGGTGGACCTATTGTATTCTAACAGAATAATTTTATGTTTAATTATAATGCATATTTCTAATGGGAAGGCTTGACTGTAGTTATGTGTTGGCTCAAGCTTATGAAGTGTGCAGTTTTCTTTTGTTTCTTGAATGTTTGATTATTGGTTTGGTTTATATAAAATACAAAATGCTTGAGTTTGCCTCAGCAAATAGATTTGAGGCAGTTACAATGCATAAAGGTTTTGTAGGGCTTGTTTTTCTGACTTGAATACCATTCATTGGGGTCAAGGAATGGTATACCTGTTTCACTATTATCTACCTTGTATTTAATAGAGCTTCTGTGTTTGTCCATCTGTTTGTGAGTCTGTTTGATCAACAAATCCTCCTAAATGGTAAGAATTAGGATCACCAAACTTGGTATGCAGCTTCCTCTTATCATTATTTAAAGCAAGGTAAAGGTTTGATTGTGCCAGGATGATGAGATTTGCCTGGAATTTGATTTTCCCATAAAATAGAAGGGGAGAGGTCTGGCAGGAGGGATAGTTATACTATATAATGACCACAAGGGGACAGACATGGGGACTGGGACTGCTGTAACCCAATGGGCAGCAGGGGGCAGATGTGGAGAAAAGGACAATAACCTACTATATATTTAAGTCTGTATGTCTGTCCCCTAGCTGGGGGACATACACCCCTCCTCCGGCTGTGTCTGCTGCAGCAGTGATGGACAGGGACTTCTCCCCTGGTTCCAAATTGCTATGGTGACAGAGGGCTGGGGTTGTCTTCTGTTCCCGGGGCAGCCTGCATACTGAACCCTTCATTTCCAACCCCATCCCAGAGCAATGATTTAAATGAAGAAAAACAAAAAATATTTCAGTTAAGGAACTGAGCATCACCGGGAAATCCTCTAGTTTGGAAATATTTCTGTTATTCACTGAATAACTTATTCTGTTTGACAGGCTCCAGTGAATGGCCAATATTTTTATATTCTAAAATCTTTTTTCATTCTAGAAATTTAAAAGCCTGTTGATTCAAGAGCTGACTAAAGTCTTCCCAGAGGATATGGCCAAATACAAAGCTATTCGAGGAGAAGAACCTCCTCCTTAAGACTGCCTTTGGAATGTTCTAAGATGCTGAATGTTTTCATGGAACTGATAATCTCCTGTTGTGAAAATGTTGAACTTGTGGGAGGGAGGAAGAACTTAAGTCTTCCTAGTAGGTATGTTCGGGTATGTCATGGTTATGGACTGTGAGGGAGCATGATTACCACTCCCTGTTTTTCAAAAGCCATTATATTTTCCAACAGACTTTTATGCATCTAAAGATTGCATTTGAAACGTCCTCTGCTACTGTGGTGTTCTTTCCACAAAAGGTGATTGAGGCATGTGTGTGACTAGCAAGCTATTATACATAATTTCCCACACTTCTAGAACGGAAAAGAATTTTTAAATATATATTTTGAATGATCAAGTGCCATAATGTGGATAAATACACTTGTTTTGAAAGCTAGTTATGCTTTATTATTGAAATAGGCTGTATCCTATCTCCTGGGGGACATAATTGGCCACTGTTAACTAGCTGTTTCAAACCATTTATAAAAATATGATTCAACGGGGTTTTTTCTAAATTTCTGTTGAAATGGAAATCCATTGTAATTGTAATTTTTGTCATCCACAACCAAAAAGTCCCCTTCAGTGCTGTGAATGGAAGGACAGGTGGCTGAGGATGGAGAAACTGAACATTTTCAAGAATGGCATCCCAGCAGTACTTATTTTGTACAATGTTGTTTGATGTAGTAACAGATTCTTTGTTAAATAATTGTCACATTTTCTTTGAGAAAAATATATAATAAACACTTTGAAATGGATTTTGTAGCTAGTTTTTCTAGTATGTTTCTGTTAATAGCATCCCAATATATCTTTTTCAAGAAAATAGGAACGTTAATACAAACTAGCAGAATGCTCAGAATAATAGAAATCATGTTAGCATATTCAAAACTTTAGAGAAGTCATAAATTAGACTCAATAGGATAAAAAAATAACTTGTTACTTGTGAGTCTTTATTTTCAATGAACATTTTTTTCAAATTTTCTCAGCTACTGTTGATTGTAGATGCTCCTTGCAGGAAAGATTAACTAGATAACCATGCAGTGCTGTACTGTATATAGTGAAAGGGCTAGCTTCACATTGGAAAAGACTGGAAACATCAGTTATTTTACCATGTTAGGAAAGTGTCCAAATAGTAACAGATATGCCTCTTGTTCTAATACTTAACATTTCACAGATGTTGGTCTGTATATTGAGATTTAATTTCACTTTGAGCGTTGAAATAATTCAGCAAGATTTTAATTTCACTAGTTACCACAAATCAGCTCACTTACCATTAGTACTATATAAATAGAAAAACAATGAGAAGTCCTGTGGCACCTTGGAAACTAACAAGTACACTATATCCTGAAACACACACACATGTGTGCGCACACAAAATAAATAGAGAATGCAAAGAGGTGTTATGTTCTCTTTGCTTTAGTTTCAAGTGATTTATAAAACTCATGAATGTCACAGTTGCATATGCAGCATCTACATGTTTTCTGTATATGCTGTAAGCTTTATACCAACTGTTTTAGTTCCAGTTTCTAGCTTTAATAAATCCACAGCAATGTTTGGTGGTACAAGTTTTCTTAATTAACAGACGAGATGATAGGAATACAGTGAGTGAAGGCAGTGTAAAGTCCAGATTGCAGTAAGTACACATACTGTTGAATTATATTCATTCATTTGTAGCCAGATCATCTTTCTTGGCTTATCCTTCCTCAAATGGTTATGATACCAATTTGAAACATTTTAATTAAGTTCTCTTTCTGAATTATTTTCTAATTACAGTAGACTTCGGATAATCTGGCACCTTTGGGACCTAGGTGGTGCCAGATTATCGGATATGCCAGAGTATCAGGCGGTACTGAATATTCCCAGCCCAATCTCTCTCTCCCGCTTCCCATCTTCTGCTCGGGTCCCGGAGCCTCCGGTACAGATGCGCGTCTTCCTCCAGGCACTGGGGCATGTGCGCTGAGCGGCTGGCTTTTTAATCAGCTGGCCGGGACACCGTGCGTAACTCAATCCCCCTCCCCTTCCCCGGAGCCAAACACTTCTCCCTGCTTTAACCCAATTTCCCCCCCCCCCCCCCCCCCCCCCCCCCCCCCCGCACCTTATGCTTGGTCCTGGTACAGCTGCATGTCTCCCTCCAGGCGCTAGGGGCACCTGCGCTGAGCGGCTGGCTTTTCAATCAGTTGGCTGGGACGCCGTGAGTAACCCAGTCCCCCTTCCCTTCCCCTTCCCCAGAACCAAACGCTTCTCCCTGATGTAACCCACATGAGAGTGGCTGACCTGAGTGGTTCCGGGTTCTGTCCCGGTTCTGTCAGGAGCGCTTGTCATTTTGATGCTGGACTATCGGGGGTGCCAGACTATTGGAATTTTACTATACCCCAAATGAATATTTGCCTCTTATTTATAGTCACAAATTTTAAGCATCTGTATTTTGAATGTCATTTTGAAATTACACCTGAATCCAGTTTTTAAATGAGAACAAAAATCTTTCAGTTTGAAAATGTTCTCAAAGATGCAATTAATCCAATTCATGAGACATTTACCTTTTGAATTTTGCATTAATTGTAGTTTGCAAAACTCTGGTAAAGAATGTAAACATAAAATATTCCACTGACTCATGAGGGGAAACCTGCAGTATGTACTCCTAATCCTCTTGAAATACTTTAATTTTTGTTTCATACTTGCCACACATGATTTAATGCCTTGTAAGAGAAAAATGTGATTCTGATGCATCTCTAGCTAACTTATGATCTGAATGTTTTTCCACTTACTCATGATGTTCCTTGTTGGGGTCAAAATCTAGTTCTAAATAATTCCAAGTTCTTATGAGCTTGCAAACAATATTAACTGCAAAAAGAAGAAAACTGCATGGCTTAAGTTGCATTTTTCTTATAACTGGGTGAAAGATGTTAGCTCACTTTTACATATTAATCATGTTCATGCCTGTCTTTCAATTGATTATTTGTTAAAATTGGTTGAATAGTGAGGTCGTTACTTATTAAACACATCCCTTAAGTGCTAATCATTTCTTTAATGCCTTTCCATGGTTTCAGCACACTGGAAATCCAATGACAATTTCTTATGAATATTTGATTTGTTGACAAATAACTGATTATCTAAGATTGCATATTCCACCCACCACCATGATAGCTGACTACCATGGTCACAGTTTTTCACTTGATAATCATTTGATCTGATCCAGGATACTAATTGCAGGGTGAACTAGCAGTGCTGCCTGTATTTAGTTATCTAACACTTTATATTTTCAATTGCTTATAACTTTAACCAGTTGTGTTGAAATTTTCAATCCTCAAGCTACATTTTATTTTGATTAAAAAAAATTCAGTAATTTCTGATAAGGAGAACCAGGAAGATTAAGATACAAAAAATATTGGCTAAGAAAAAATATTAAATCCATTTTGTGCAGGAGCTCTAGCTTCTCTTTATGTTTGAGTAGGAATTTGGATAACGTGTTTGGGGCACAGACCACCTTTCTGATATATTTGTAACCCGTTTTGCCTAAGACCAAATAAATTGGAAAACAGTCAGCTTTTTAAATCAAAATATTGCTGTTTGTGGGAGACTGGCTAGCCTACATTTTTAGACACCTTGAAAAAAATCTCATGCAACTTTCAAAGTGACATTTAATGATACTGCTCAGGAAAGTTGTGATTTATTTGTGAATTCCTTTTGTTAGGATCAGTTAAATACTGGAAATCCTCCAGGCATTGGATAGTTCTCTTTCTTTGAATACAATTACTAATTGCTTCCGAAATAAGCAAGGATACAGCTTACAAAAATTTCATTTAAACCTATCAGTATCTGGTGCTTTGTCATTTTTCAAGTCATTATTTGGTCATTCTTCTTGAAAATGTTATGGGGAATTCAACCTGTTCTGTTTGTGCTACTTAACTATGGAATGCTTTTGAACTTATTCAGAAAAGAATTAACTTTTTACTCTTATCCGATTTTACCTTTTCCATATAAACTTTAGTTGAATCCTTTAGCAACTTCGGTCTTTGTACATTTTGTATATTTTTTTAGAGGGTCTAGTTTTCATGATCACTTATAGATGGCTGTTGCTGTATTAATCAGTAGGCTGGGTCTTCTGATTTTGTTTCCATGTTCAAAATACTCTTTAATATATGCACTAGTCAGTTTTATTATTTAGCATGGTGAACAACTAGTCTCTAATTGTAAAAACAAAACACTTAATTTGAAAAACAAGCTTGCTTACAGGTAACATTTCCCTAATATATTTACAAAACTCTAGTATATAAGGAAATGAATGCTTTAACTCAAGTACAGTGAAATGCAATATCATCACAACTTGGACAATTGCTTTTAGAACTATTAAATCTTAGAACAATTGCTTTATTCAAGAGATGTCACTTGAATTTGAAAGCCAGAAGTATTTTTGTTTGAAGTTACAAGCTGGGAGGTCAATATGGCCTTAACTACAGTGAAGATTTTATAATTACATCTAACCAGGGTAGTTAGATGATTTAAACCAATAAGCAGGAAATCTTGATGTAAATTTTTATCGTTTTCCATTTGCATTTTTAGGTTATTTTCCTAAATGTTTTTTTCATTGCTGATTTAATATATTGATTTAATATAAAACTAAATCCAGTTTTTACCCTAGATTTCACAGCACTTTTGTTCACCAGGAGGATACATTAACTAAACATTTAACATACATTCATTCATCTTCTTGACTTCTGCATCTTTTATTGTTAAGTTTACTAGGTAATTAATTAAGTTTTATTTAACTAATAAACTGTGCTGATACATACATCAGATGAAACAATGTGTTGCTGCATATCAGAGCTGAAAATACTGACATTTGAAATAAAGTATTCACTCCATTGTAAAGACTGAAAATGGTGTGCGTATTTTGTGCACTACATGTACCATATTTATAAAGTTTGACTTTAAGTTAGATGCTTTCTCTCCCCCCATATTTCTGTATATAAAAAAACTGTTTTTAACTCATTGCTTAAAGTTCTTGAAATGGACTCATGATTCAGCATATCTTTGTATTTATTTAAATGATGAATAGAACATACAAGTTGCATCTCTATAAACTTGGAACTCTCTGGTCTGGCAACTTGTCATGGATTTGAGGGATGGCCAGCAGCCTGGGGACTAAGGGGTTAACTGTACCTAGCCAGGTAGCAGTCTGTCAATAGAAATGCAGATAGGGATTTCAAACTGAGACAAAGGAATTTTTGGGTTTTCCCTCCTTTGTCTCTGAGTCAGTTTGTTCTAGATACTGGGGAGACAGAAGACATGTCTCTCTCCGAGAAAGACTCTTCAATGTTTAAGTAGGGTAAAGTTTAGATAAATCCACTAGGTTTTATTGTTTTCTGTTGTGGAACTTTGGATCTGATGTTAGAAATGGGTTTTCCTGTCTTTTGTAACTTAGTTTTGAACCCATGGGAAAATTCCCCATGAGTTTATTAATTGTTGGTGCTTACCATCTAGCCAATCCAACTATGCTTGTAACAGGAGTATTGTTTTGATAATAAAAGTTTTCTTTTTTTTATTAACCTGGTATTGGTTCAGTTCTATGTCCTGGAAAATCTGTCTGTGGATATCTGCATGCCTCTGACTAGAGAGCAGCAACCACAGACGGCAGTTTATATTTTCTCTTTCTTTTTCAAGCTCTTTGGAGAAAAGTGGGGTGCCTTGGGGTTGGTTTCAAGTGTCCACCCCCTATTTGTGGGTTCAAAAGCACTTGATGGTGGCAGTGGACTTTTTTATCCTCAAAATCTAGGTTTTTAGGATTTTGGGGGGAAGTTTTATACCAAAGCCTGGAAAGATAAGGTTTTGGGGTACTTTGTGGGCTCCCACTTCTGCATTCATCATGCCAGAGTGGGGAATCAGCCTTGACACAACTGTTCCAGGATCAGTATGTCCCGGTGCACTGTTGGGGGATGGGGTGATGTGCAGCCCAACTGCGTATGCGGGAACTAGGAAGCCTGGCATGTGGCTCAGCTGGACTTTGGAGGGGTTGTGTCAGCAGCTTAGCTGTGCTATGAGGAGAAAGGAAGCCCAGGGCGAGGGGTCAGAAATGACCTCCATTGGTCCGGAAAAATCCCTCATCTGGGATCGCTCAGGTCCTTAGAGTGCTGGACTGGGGAGATCCAACCTGTAGTATGTTTAGAGCTTAACACCAAGTTACTATAAATTTAATTTCAAAAGAATCATTTTTATATAAAACTTTTTATTTAGTGTTTGTTATAAATTGCTACAAAACAATTGATTTTTGTCTATGCTGCTTCCAACAGTTTGAATATTCTGCAATCTTTCAAAGCCATTCTTTCCTTTTTAGCCTTCAGAGTGAATCTGGTAATTTTCACACCAAATCAGTTACTCAAGCTAAAGTTATAGGAAGCTTGCTTCAACATAACTATGGAAAAACGCTTCTTGATAATAGGTTTACATATCGCCAGCAATGCTGCAGACACACACAGATCTCCAAGTAGCTTTCAAAAGACTTTTCTGTATTTGCTTATGAAGATATGGCTTGCCTACTGGATAGGAGTTCCTCTGTTAGGGCTTGTCAGTAATAATGTAAAGATTATTGAAACATCAATCAAACTTTGCCCCTCTCCCCCATCCCATAAGGCCCTTTTCCCTAGGTTTTATTTCTGGGACAGACATTAGCATGTGGCTGGAAGGACGGGATGGCATCTGAGTCCACTAAGAATGCACCCTGCTACCCTCTACAATTTGGTGTTGGTTCCAACCATGTAAGACCTCTCCAAGAGCAGAAGTGACTAATCAGGGCAAATTCCAGCATGGTATGAACTTTCTGGAAGTGTGCTCCTATTAAGAACTCTTCCCACCACTCTACCAATCCAAACAGATTCCAGTGCCATAGGACATCCTGGAAGGGAAATGTGTACCAAGCAAAATAGATATTGCCCAAAGTATCTAGGATACAGATAAATTCCAGGGGATAGAGTAACAATTGGCTAGTCATCAGCACTGCTCCTGGAATCTCCTTGTTGCATGGAGTAGACCATCTTATTTCAAGGGTGTGTTTTCAGAAATCATGGAAATACTGAGAGGAAACTTGGTAGCCTTTAACACCCCTCAGAGAACTTTGAAATTTATTTACAGTCCAACGATGCTAAATTGCTCCCAAAGAAAGTGCTACATTAGCAACAGTTCTGAGGCAGAGAGAGTGGCCATGGGTAGCCTTCTAGCCTTACTGTTGGCTGGATACACTGGAACCTGACAACTTGACAGCGAGACCCCTGCTACTCTGAGTCAGACTGGAGAATGCGATGCCTGCCAGCATCTGAATCTATGCAGGAAGGCAACCAAGCCTCCACGGAGTCCGCATCTGATAAATAACTGTAGCAAGAGGAAGTCAGGGAGGTTGTAATGGGGCAGGAACGGACCTGGGATAAATCTAAAATGGGATTTAAATTCATTTCTTTTTCTGAAAGTCTGTCAACATACTTTTCTAGAGGCCTTTGAGAATCCCCTGGAAAATCCTGGAACAGATTCACTCCCAGTGGGCATACTATCTTGCATCAGCTGATTTTGTTCATGCCTCAGACAGATTTCAAGAGAAGACTCTGGATAAGAACAAAATGGAGGAATGAGCAGGCTTGGCCCTTATAATGGTGTGTATTCACAATGTCCATTTCCCTCAGATGGCTGTAATATGCGGTGTTAAACCATGTTGTTAAGAAAACATTTTTGTTAATATTTTTAATAGTGGCCCTTCCATACTTGTGTTAGTAAGAAGACATTACAAACAACAGTCACACCTACATGGAAGCTCTGTTAAAGAAAATATTACATCTCCGGGAAGTTGGGAGCGTCAGAGTCATAAACCTACTTTTTCAAGCAGCCAAAAACCATAATAATTATTTGAATTGAATAGCGGTTCTCAAACTTTTTGGGCTCCGGAGCCCTCTACATGCGTAAAAATTTATGCGGAGCCCCAGCGGTCCATTGATTGTATGTGTTGTATCTATTGATGTTTCCAGTTTGTGACCTCGTGGAGCCCTGGGGCTCCGCAGAGCGCAGTTTGAGAAACACTGGAATAGAAGATAGAGAACCGCTTGGGTTTCAGAGCAGGTTGCTTCCACATTACACACACATGTGAGTATTTTAAAGAAATAAGACTATTTCAGCTTTGATGCATAACAAAAGGCAGATTTGGTGGATATCCAGCAACTCTCCATACGCTACAGTGGTTTTAAGTACATCTTATCTGTGATAGACTCTTTATGTAAATATGCTTGGAGCCTAAAAGATAAGACAGTTGGTGAAATAGTCAAGGTCTTTAGAACTATTTTCAGGGACAGTTGTGTACCTTGAAAATTAACATTCTTCCCCCCTATTGGTTAGTAAGTAAATACTTTAACAATTTGCTTAAAAGAACATCATATCCACCAGTTTGTTACTAATGATGAAGTCAAAGGAAGGTTTGTGAAGCTGTTTAAAAGAACTTTAAAATCTCAGATTTGGAGATATTTTACAACCACTAGCCCATTTCTCTACATTGTAACTCTTTATAAAATCCTGTAATACATCAATCAAGATTTTCACAGAACTATATCAGATCTTTTGATGTTAGCCCCTGAAATTCTATGAGGCTATGTCTATACTATACCTTTTTGTGGCAGAAAATATGCTAATGAGGGACTCATTAGCATAAGTTGCAATCTCATTAGCATATTTTCTGCCATTTCTTTTTGTGCAAGGGGTTATTGCGCAAAAAGCATTGTAGCCGCTTCAGTTTTGCGCAAACCCCTCGTTTTGCGCAAGATCTTTATGCCTCTCTGGGAGGGAGCAGGAGGATAGAGCTATTGGGGTCTATCTATAAAGCAGCCTGTGTTTTTAAGAAAAACTTGCTGAATGGTATGGGTGTGAAAATTAAACCAGCACACGATAAAGATGCCTTCTGCTTAATGGGCAATGGGACAAAAGACTATAAACTAATTTAGATAAAAAAACCAAATAGTCTGGTAGCACTTTAAAGACTAACAAAACATTCGTGGGCACAGCCCACTTCTTCAGATGACTGGAGTGTTAGACGTCCAGAACCAAGAATAAAAGGGGGAAGAGGGGAGGGGGGGAAAGAGGCAGTGGGGTAGATATGTTTCAGAGGGAAAGCTGAGCCAGTCTGTAACAGGAAAAACTGAAAAACAACAAGCTTCAGGGGGTAGCTGAGTTAGTCTGTACAGGATAAACTTAAAAAAACCAACAAATAGTCTGGTAGCACTTTAAAGACTAACAAAATGTGGATGGTATCATGAGCTTTTGTGACCAGAGTGTTTAATGTCCAGGACCAAAATAAATAGGGGAGAGGGGGGTAGAAGAAGGAAAAATGGGAGGGGGGGACAAAATATCAAGGGGAAAGCCAAGCTGGATAGTCTATTAGCACCTTAAAGACTAGATAGTTAAAAGAAAGTGTGAGTAGCCTTTGATGTGTGGGGCTGTGGAGTCATTGCTTACCACTAATGCTAAATACTCTGTGGACAGTGTGGGGACAAGAGTATTTAGCATCTCTGCAAGCATCAGGGGTCAGTAACCTATTCTTAGAGCAGTTATCTAAACTGCTTGTCCTTCAATTTTTGAATAATGATGTCTTTAGTTAAAATTACATTAAAAACCTCTTTCATTTTACAATATTATTTTTGTGGCTTTGTGTGTGGATGGCAAACAAATGCCAGCTAAACCTTTGCAACCAGGCTTTGAGACTGGGAACATCATAAGAGAGTACAGGAATCTGATTAAAACATCTGGTAAATACATTGAAATTGATGCTCTGTTGATCAGTTTTGAAGAATTTGCCAAGGGTTGCACCTTGCTTGCCTTTGATGTGTCATCTGATAAGGAATGGTCCAATCACTATTCCCTGGCTAAAACCAGAAACCTGAGAGCAGAAATACATTTTGTGAAGACAGTAAGAGATAACACATTTGTGTATGGGATTTTTCATAGCATCATAAAAGAAATCAGAAGAGACTGTTTGCTTACATGTAAATATGAACACCGTACAGCTATCATGTTTTAACAATGGATCCTTATAAGAGAGAATTCTTTAGATATGTTCCTTTGTGACTGGCTCCCAGGAGGCAGAGTGTCTCAGAGACCCATACATGCAGTGGTCAACACCCATCTCAGCACAAGGCTAGGGGATTATAGATACAGAGACACTCTCCCAGTCAGTGTGTTCTTTCCTAGAAACATGACATTTTTTAAACAAAAAGACCACTGATGCTCTATTTCACACTGGACTGTTACAAGATGCCCACTCTGTTGCCTTCTCAGCTATCATTGCATGCTTTTAAAAATAACTTAAAAACAAAATCTCTGGCATATCAAACATGCTTCAGCCAGCCTCTTTAAAGCACCTCCTGTCGGTTTTAAAGACAATCACAGTCTGGTATTTATTTTGTTTTGCTTTTTACAAGTGCTAATACATATACATTATACTTAATTTTTTTGAAAGTATATACATATTTTTATTTAAAAACATCACAATATTAAAATTATTTTTTAAAGCATAAAAACTGCAAAGTGAGTCATTCACATCTTTTAGACAATTTTGGTTTTTTAGGAGGAGACAAAAAAAGCATGTGATGGTACTGATTCTTTATGAAATCCTGTGTATGGTAGAGACTTTCAGTTGTTCCAGAAGATCTCTATTGGTGGCCCTATCCACGACTTAGGATGGGACAATCAGCACTGCCATGGCATTCATAAATACATTCCAACCTTTAGGTGTGTGTCTGGTAGAGTGCAGTATGATTGAGTGGTAAACCAGACTAAATCAGACACATTAGAACCATTAACAACTGTGCCTTTGTTCTCAAAAGCCTTTTTATGGTTCCATGAAGAAATGTTTCTCTACCATGTCAACTTATTTATCAATACTACTGCCTTTTTTTCTTAGAACATTAATACCCGTTATCTTAAACCTGCTGAACAGCAGAATTCTTTGGTGTTTCTGGTGGCATGATAGCCACACTGTGTTCCTGTTCCAGTAAAAACAGGCTTATTTTCCTTTCATCCTCATTGCCCTGCCTCATATACAGTAGGTGTCTTTGAAGCACAGCAGCATAACATTTCATATCCAGCTAAATCAGTCCTTGGGAGAATAGTCTTCATTTCAGTGGCTAGTAAGTGAATGAGTGGTTTTGATATTTTTGTCAGCTGGTGAGGGAGGCCTTCATTGTTATAGCTGGTGACTTGGCCCCAGGAACATTTTTTCTGCATACACCATTATTGATTAGTCAAAAGCTCCACTGTAGGAGATATAGCATAACTTCAGAGGTCCGGTAACACACTCCTCCCAACTGTTTCAGTGCTGCTTTTTGAGAGATTCTTCTATCACACAGTTTTTATAAATGTATGTCTTTTTCAGCACATGCACTGGATTCTGTATCAAAGAGATGTTTCCTTTTAAGGTTTTGAGTGCTATTTCTGAGATGGCAGCTACTAAATCATAAGAGGCCGAATGCAGCATAACCTTTCTTTTCTGTGGTGATTTGCTAAGTAGCTTTAAAAAGGCCAAGTTTCTCTTCACATAGCTAGATGTGGTTTTAGTAGACCTCCTCAATCTATCTAGTCCAGGACTAGATCTTTCAAACTGTCAAAGTTGATCTTTTCACAGCTTGCTACATTGAAAGTAATTGAAAGCGGGCATAAGTGGTGGGGAAATGTCTGTATTTCCAGAGACTGAGTAGCATTCTTTGCATACTTTCAAGAACACTGGTAATTTCATCATCAATAAACTCACAAGATGAAATCTCAGAAGTGTGGGAAATAGATACTGACAGAATTTGTGAAGATCTCTCACATTGTTGGTATTAGGCAGGTTTGTTCTTTAGCAAAATTTACTCCAGGGTGAATTAAAGTTTAGCAATTCAGCACTTTGCGAGGTTCATTATGATCTCATGTCAGTGTAAATGTGACTTCTTTCTGGTAGAAGTTATTTTGTTTTTCTTCATCCATGCACTATTTGGAATATCCTGAAGTCTCTTCTTTCTGATGGAAATGTAATTTTATGTACTCAGAGTTTGTCAGCTTTTTCTTCAAAATTCCAGATTTCATAGATTTTTGCTATCCCATTCTCCTTTGAGTTAGCTATGGTCTAATCCATAGTGCATGAAATCCCCATGATGACCCTCTTCTCATAAGCATAGGTGCATGTCTCCTGCTGCTGTATTTCTGCACAGGTATAGCATAGCAAAAATGTAAGTTTGACACCTACTCTGATAAGAGTAGGGAAAAAAAGATGTCTCATGAGGGGTGCACTTTAACTTGTACAGTTCCAAAATTATTTGTGAGGGAGCCAAATTGTCATGAACAATTTTGGAGTGTCCAGTAGGAAATTCTGTGGCTTTTTTTAACATAAAAGGGTACAATCTGAAATAATTTCAGATTTTTTCACCAGATTTAGGTTTCTAGTACAGACAAACAGCATTAGTCATCCCCCCAAAAAGAGCATTATTAGGTACCAGAGGTTGAGTCACTTGGCCTTTGTTCAAGAAATCTGGAAGCTCCCATTCTGTTTCTGTCGTCTCATTCCACTCGTGCCCCCAGAAGTTTTGATTACGTGTCACTGTCTTTTGTATTAATCAGCTGTGAGCTGTTTCTTGTAATAATAGAACCTGAAAGTTGCCCTTTTATAGTGTTCTATGTCTTTTCACAATAATAAGTCACACAGCGATGGGCAAAACACCTTTAAATTTGTAGGCCATTCATTCCTTATCAGTGACAGTGTAACCAGGGGCCTATCTGCAATTCCCCATCCTGTAATACTTGCCATATATGAAAATTTTCTTAGCGGATGGCATACAACAGAATAGCTGATGAGCTGGAGATAAATTTCCCCTTTTCTGTCTTGATATCTGTCTGGAGGGAGACTTCCTATTGGATTGTAAAAACATGAACCTAGTAACATGAGAAGTAATTCTTCCACGCTACTCTGTGCTGATTAGACCTCACCTGGAGTATTGTGTCCAGTTCTGGGCACATTTTAGGAAAGACACATTGGAGAAGTTTGAGAGAAGAGCTGCAAACACGATTAAAGATCTAGAAAACATGACCTATAAGAGAAGACTGAAAGAACTGGGCTTATTTAGTTTAGAAAAGAGAAGACTGAGAGGGGACATGATAGCAGTTTTTCAAGTATCTAAAAGGGTGTGTAGGCTCCCTTTTGTATAGGAGCCTCTGATTTTTATTTGGAGGATCCTTTATGCCACAGTCTAGCCCTAGGGACTACAACTCCCATGTGTCCTTGGGAAAAAGGAGGGAAACAGTGGTTTCCTTCCAGGCTGTGCAGAGAGAGAGAGTTTGGTGGCGGGTGGGTGTCCATTTTGTAGAGAGGAACCAGATAGCTGGTGTGGAACCTTTTCCAGGTCAGGAGCTGTTGGGCTGAAGCTAGAGCCTGTTACTGAGAGCTGCTGGGGCTTGGATCTGCTTTAGGGGCTGTTGGTGATTGTTCCTGGAGGGCAGACACAGGCCTGCATAAACCTGCATAGAAGGTACTGTGTGTAACTGTGGCTCTTTGGGAAAGTGCTGCCTGGAACAGAGCGCAGAAGACAAACTGACTCTGGGTCCAAAGAAAGCCAGAGTGATCTGCCCAGTGAACCAGAGCTGCTAGCATTTGGTGGGGCCTGCTCCAGTGGCAGAGGGATTTTGCAGCTGGTTACCTGCCTGGATTGACACATGCAGAACATGCACAGTGCTATCTCCATTTCAGCTGCAGACTTTCAAGTGCACCCACATAAGCAAGTGAATCCAGAGGAGTGCACACTCTGGGGTGGGATAAATGGTGGCAGTGTAAATGCCAATTAAATAAGTTTCCTTTATTTTTATGTACTTTGCTAATTGATTTCATTCACTCTTAGTCTGTTAAACCCTGTTTCTTTAAGTGGTTAAGTAAAGGTGTGTTAATTCTAATTTAATCAATTACATGTATATTATTTATATTTTTTTGTTGTGGAGTTAGATCCAGATTATTACTGGAATAAGTTTATTCCTGGAGACTCCCAAGGCACACCATTAGGTGTATAGAGGGTCAGCCAGGTAGAGGTACCACCTTTGTACATTCCTTTAGGCGCAAGGGACTGCATCAAGGGGTGGGTAGGGAATCCCCAACTATCCAACATCGCCACTGGGATACTCAGGATCTCCTTTTATGTTAAAAACATCAAGCGCCCAGGCACACAGGTGAGTGTGGCCTGCTCCCGAGTAACCCAGGGAGGAAAGAGGGTTTACAGGCGTTACAAGGAGGAGGGAGAAAAATTGCTCTCCTTGACCTCTGATGATAGGACAAGAAAGCAATGGGCTTAAATTGCAGCAAGGGAGGTTTAGGTTGGACACAAGGAAAACCTTCCTGTCAGGTGGTTAAACACTGGAATAAATTGCCTAGGGAGGCTGTGGAATCTCCATCTCTGGAAATATTTAAGAGCAGGTTAGATAGACATCTATCAGAGATGATCTAGATGGTGCGTGGTCCTGCCATGAGAGCAGGAGACTGGACTTGATAACCACTCAAGGTTCCATCCACTTCTGTGATTCTATGTAGTAAAAACATAAAAACACCATATTGGATTGGACTGTGGTACATCTACACGAGTATCCTATCTTATGACGTGGGCTAGTGCTAGATGCATCAGAGGAATGAACAGAATAAGATAATTGAGTGACCTATCTCTCATCCATGCCTAGCGTCTGCCAGTTGAAGGTTTAGGGAAACCAAGAACATGACCATCTTGTCTAATAGTCTTTGGTGGACCTATCCTCCCTTAACTTATCCAAATTATTTTTTAATACAGTTCTACTTTTGGTCTTCACAACATCTTATGGCAATGAGTTCCACAAGTTGATTATGTATTCTATAAAGTTCTTCCTTTTGTATGTATTAAACCTGCTGCCCATTAATTTCATTGAGAGATTCCTGGTACTTGTGGCATGTGAGAGAGTAAATAAACACCTATTCATCTTCTCCACACCATCCATGATTTTATAGACCTCCATTATATCCCTCTTTAGTCATGTCTTTTCTAAGATGAATGGCCTCAATCTTTTCAATTTTTCCTCACATGGAAGTTGTTCCATAACAGTAATTTTTGTTGCCCTTTCTCTATACCTTTTCCTATTCTAAAATATCTTTTTAGAGATGTGGCAGCCAATATTCAACATGTGAGCATATCATATACCCTGGATTTATACAGTGGCATTATGATGTCTGTTTTATTATCTCTTTCCTAATGGTCCCTAACATTCTGTGAGCTTTTTGGGACTGCTGTCGCATGTTGAGCAGATGTTTTCAGAGAATTATCCATGGTGACGCCAAGGTTTTTTTCTTGAATGGTAACAGCTAATTTAGACCTCATCATTTTATACAGATAGTGGGGATGATTTTTTCCAAAATGGATTACTTTGAACTTATCAACATTGACTTTCATCTTCCATTTTGTTGCTCAGCCACCCAATTTAGTGAGGACTATTTGTAAATGCTTCATAATCAGCTATGGATTAAACTTTTGAATATTTTTGTATTGTCTGAAAATTTTGCTACCACTGTGTTCACTCCCTTTTCCAAATAATTTCTGAACATATTCAGTAGCACAGGTCCCAGTACAGATTTTTGTTACCTATCTTTTAATCAGTTACTTATTCCATTGAAAAGACCTGCTCTCTTATCCTATGACTGCTTTGTTTCCTTAAGTGCATTTCCTGTGGGACCTTGTCTAAGGCTTTGTGAAAGTCCAAGTACACTATGTCAACTGGATCATCCCTTTTTTATATGCTTGATAGGCAGTTCAGAGAATTCTAATTCATTGGTGAGGTATGGTTTCTCTTTACACAAGTTGTGTGGACTCTTCCCTGACATATAGTGTTCATCTTTGTATTTGATAGTTCTGTTCTTTAGTATACTTTCAACCAATTTGCTTGGTAGTGAAGTCAGGCTTACTGGCCGTATTTGCCAGGATTGCCTCTGGAGCATTTTTAAAAATTTGGCATTAGATTAGCTACCCTTCAGTCACCTAGTACAGGGGTTGATTTAAGTAATAGGTTACATACCATAGTTCTGCAATTTCACATTTGAGTACCTTTTGGGTGAAAACTATCATGTCTCTTGACATATTACTGTTTAATTTATTAGTTTGTTACAAAACTTTCTCAATATGCACCTCAGTAAGGGATTGTTGCTCAGATTTTTCATTCCCTTCTCTTGCTCCCCTCCCTGATCCTCTGCAGTGAAGAATGATGAAAATAATTCATTTAGCTTCTGTGCAGGGGCCTTATTTTCCTGGAGTGCTTCTTTAGCAGCTTGATCATCCATGGCCCCAGGGACAGTTTGGCAGGTTTCCTGGTTAGGATGTACTTAAAAAATGTTAATTTTTGTGTCTTTAGCTGGTTGTTTTTCAAATTCTTTCTTGGCTGTTCTAATTATACTTTCATACTTGATTTCCCACAGTTTATGCTTCTTTCTGTTCTCCTTACTATGATTCGATTTCCAGTGTTTAAAAGATGCTTCCCCCCCCCAATTCTTCTTTGCTGTTTAGCCCTGGTGACTTTTTTGTGTTTTGTTTTGTTTTGTTTTTTTAATTTGAGGGTATACATTTTAAACCGAGCCTCTATTGTGGTGTTTTTAAATAGTGTCCATGAAATTCACATGAATGTCACCTTTTTGACTGTTACTTTTAATTTCCATTCTACTAGCTTCCTCATTTTCTATAGAGTTCCCCCTTTTAAACTTAAATGCAACTGTGGTAACTGTTTCTTTGGCCTTTTCCTCCCTACAAGGAGGTTAATTTAATCACAGTCTGAGGATAGTTGAAATCCCTCATTATTAATGCCTTTTCTGCCATTGTCACCTCTCTAATCTCTCTGAGCATTTCATAGTCAATATTTCCATCCTGGTCAGGTGGTTGATAGTTAATACCTATTGCTATATTGTTGTTGTTCAAACATGGAATTTTCATCCATTGAGATTCTATGGTACAGTTTGATTAATTTATCATAAGGCATCCAGCAATGCTTACATAACAATAGAAAAATATCCCATTCTACTGATGTACTCTGTGGCAAGGTGAGCTGGTGAGAATTGAGGAACCCCATTACTGAAAATCTATCCCATATGTCCTGCACATTGCTCAGAGTCAGAGTCCTGTATAGCAGGAGACACTTAATGGCCCTATGTGCTTGCATGACAATGGCCCTTACTGTGGATTTATGAACTCCAAAATTTTGCTCACTGGTAACAATCTGGCAATGCAAGTTTTCACAGTGCATTTGCCACTTGCTTCTCAGTTGTCATTGCAGTGCTATTCTGGCACTGGAGGGCTGGGGTGAGTTTGACACACAAATCCAGGAATGTGGCCTTTCACATCCGAAACTTCTGCAGCCACTGCTTATACTCTCAAATGTGTAGTATGATGTGATTCCATCAGTCAGTGCTCGTTTCTCAGGGACCAGAAGCTATATATATATAGCTGCTATGTGAATGCCGCCACCAATCTTGAACTGCGTTTGCTGTGTCCCCAAGCAGTTTAATCTTCACAGAAATTGTTATGCTGTTGGCTGTTGCAATTCTTCCAACAGCTCTCCACTTGACGATTGTTTATGATTTCTTTGCAACATTGATGAAAATAGTGCACAGCTATACATGCCCCATGCTTTTGTCAGAGATGAAAGTTCTGTATGAGTTTGTGGGATTTAAAATTATGGGATATGGATGGTATCCTGGGAATTACAAAGTTACTTCATGGGAACTTGATCTCTTTCTCCCAATCATCCCTGTACAACTCGTTTCCGCCCTACACTGCACTATAGATACCTTTTGCTTGGCATTGCAGCGTGTAGCTGCACAGACCTTGCTTACTGCCGAAAATAGTGTGCAGTGTAGACATAGTCTCACAGTACAGGGTGCTCTTTCTTACTTGAATGAAGTGCAGTAATATGGAGCATATATTTTTCTGTGTAAACTTTTCTATTCAATATTTCTGTCATAGCAATTAGATAGTATTCTTTTGTCATGCAAGATCATGCATGGTTAAGGCTTGATCCCAAACCCATTGAAATCAATGAGAATCTTCTGTTGATTTCAGTGGGTTTCGTATCAGACCCCATACTTGGGAATATTTCTGCAGATCTGAAAAGGAAATACATTCTGTTAAAAAGTAAATAAACAGGGAGAATATTACACTGACTCAAAAGCAGCCTAAACTTATCCTTATCAGCAACTTCTGAGATCAAACTCAGGGATGCATGGTAAACACAGTAAGTTATTTCTGAGATACTGAGAATCTGCCAGAAGAATGCATGATGTATCTTGACACAGTTCTTCAGACTTCTTAATGTGTTAAAAGAAAATAAAATTCTTCACCACATAGACATATTTCTGAACTGAATTTTTCTCTTATTTTTTAATTAAAAAAAATAAGTCCTAAGTTAATGTAAATACTAGTTTTCAGGGGAGCGGAAGGATCAGGGACAACTGGGATGTGTGATATGTTGACTTTGTGCCATATTTCTTGCTGTATTCAGGCATATGCTAGTATATTTTTCCTATAAAAGGGGTGCCTGCATAATTAGGCTGAGAGAGAAATGTATAATCTATAGGAAAATTCTATTGCATATTTATTAAAATGCTTCCTACTCTGCTGTCCCTCTATGGAGCAGCACCTTTACATAGTGCTCTTACACTAAAATTCTGCCCAGCAGCAAGGTACCAGAAAAATATGAGAGTATATATTTCCACATAAATGTACTTTTATGAAAAGGGTAATTGCCTCCTGTCCATCAAGCTGCTCTGTTGGCTCCCAAAATTGCAGAATGCTTCAATTTCTCAACACAGTTTGAAAAACATGTTTCAGCTGAAGTGCGAACAATTTAATTTTTTTTCCTTTTAAACATTTCAAGTCAAACAATACAGTGGGTTCTTTGTTATAAATGAGGGCTTCTGAGAAGGGAATAGGGTCTGACGGCTAGTAAACACAACATCCTTCTGAATGTTCTTCTCAGGGTAGGTGTCTTTCCCCCACCTCCTCTGAAATCACGTACATGATATTTAAAGGAGAAATGAAATGCCTTTTCATAAAGAAGCATCACAACTGCTAGAAATATCAAACTATTAATTGATCATAGATTAACAATGACAAGAAAATACATTTTCAAAGTGAGTTAGAAAGCTTTTTACCTCTTCAGTCCCAAGATTGGAGTGCTTTGTTTCTCATGTGGCAATTGACACTAGAGGAACCTTGTAAAAAGCTGCATTTTTTTTTACATGGTGTTAGTTATGATCAGCACCAATGCTTATTGATGAAATGCTGAACTCTAAATGGGTACCATAAATTATCTTCCAGTTCACCTTTTTGAGGTATTGATCTGTAAGCATATCTGCATTTTACAAATGGCTTGGGAACACACATGCATGCACATGTGAGCTTACCTTTAAAAAGCAAATGATCCCTCTCAGAGAGCTGAATTATTTTTTAATTTAGAAGCAAATCTGTTTATACTACATCTTATATTTATTTCCTTTCCCTTATCACTACAGTCTTTATATTACAAAAAAATCTACTTAATTTGTCCCTGATTTTCCATGCTGTGTATGATTTCACCATTGGTTGCCTTGGATATGATAGTAATGTCACATAGCAGTATGACTTGGATTTTTAACTAGCGGAGAGCCTCAGCTGTCTGATGCTCTGACAGTCAGTAAAACAGGGTTTGTTTCAAGTGTTGTAGGTCCACTTAGAGGACTTCTACGCTGCTGTTAAAGTTCCACAGCATGACTGTGGTTCATATTGCTCAGGCTGTGGGGCTAGAAATTGCTATGGAGATATATGGGTTCATGTTGGAGCTCAGTCTCTGGGACCTGCTCCTCTGGTGGGGGTCTAGAACTCAGGCTCCTGTCTGAGCCCTAACCTCTACAAAGCAGTTTTACGTATCATTTCTAGAACAGGCTTATGTGAGTTAGAGTATGGGCCTGCTCCCACTACTACTTTAAGTCGGTTGGGGGAGAGGGGAGGATTGAATCCAGGCATATAATCAGTACAGGCCGGGAATTGTCTGATTAAGTAGTCTTTCCATCAGAAAATGAGTTTATCAAAACAATAACTTTCTTTGGGAATGTACAAGTTTCAAAAAAATTGTTTGGAAAAAGTTTTTCAGGTTTGGGATGGAATTTCTGGTCAAACTTAAAGGGTATGCCTACACTGCATTCCTCTTTCGAGAGAGGAATGGAAATGCAGCTGAGCGAAATTGCAAATGAAGCGTGGATTTGAATTTCCCGTGCTTCATTTGCATAATGGCGCCCGGGCGCTTTTTCAAAATACCCTATTTCGGGGAAAAACCCTGCTGTCTAGAGGGGGTTATTTTGAGAAAAAAACCTTCTTTCGAAATAACCCTTACTCCTTAAAAAATGAGGTTTAAGGATTATTTCGAAAGAAGGGTTTTTTCTCAAAATAACCCCATCTAGACTATGGTTTTTTTTTTCAAAATAGGGTATTTCGAAAAAGCGCCCGGATGTCATTATGCAAATCACGCGTGGGAAATTCAAATCCGCACTTCATTTGCAATTTCACTCAGCTGCATTTGCATTCCTCTCTCGAAAGAGGAATGCAGTGTAGATATACCCAAACAGAGTCAAAATAGCCAGTGCTGTGATAGCCCAGGCACTCACATATGAGGTAAGAAAGTCCAGGTTTATGGCTGTCTTTTGCTTGATTTAGACCAGGGACTTGAATCCTGACCACCATGTAACTGGCAATTCAGGGACTGAGGTCTCTTAGTCATATTTATTTTGCAGTTCTATTTTGCATAAATAATTGACTAAGGAGGGAGTGGAACCTCTTTTATCTCTTGGCTGAGTGTCCTAACCTATCAAGTCAGTATCTTGCAAATCCATTGCTAAAAACTAGTTTGGATTTTGTCGTGATATTTTCTTTAGTCTTAAAACCATATAGGGAAGGGTTGAATGTATAATAACTTATCTCTTATTATGACTTTATCTTTCTGTGGTAGCTGGAATGGTTTGCAAATAGCATAGGCCAATGAAAATGGGCACAGCCATCTGAAATTGTGGTCAAGTAGCTGCATCTATTTTAAATCTATGACAGGATTAATGCTCAGGGAAACCTATCCTGGTAGCAGATGAAAAGTAGGAAGTTTATAGACACTTATGTAGGCCAGGCCCTCCCCAATTATGAAATACAAATTCAGAGCATCATATTCCCAGGATAAACCTGACACTTTAAAACCAAGGGTGTATCAGATTCTGCATTACCTATCATGGCCTGCAATCTACAACAGTATGTTGCCATGAAAATCACCAAGCTGTTGCTCTCCAAATCCAGGGTCTTTTTTTTGTAAGAAAGGCAGAGGGATGCCTGATTTATAGGGAGAACAGCTCCTCTCTTCCAATTTGGAGACTACTAATCTGCTTTGGAACCTTCTGGGGGTCAGTACACTCGCTCACTCTGGGGGTGGGGTAAGGTCAGAGTAGCACCAGGGTTAAGTGAATTTGGTTGCACTGAGCCTCGGGCTGCCCCCCCCCCCCCAAGGCTACACTGATCTGTAAGGAAATGCAAGTTAATGGCCAGAGTCCACAGGGCTTCCCTTGGCTGCAGGGAAGTACTGTCTAATGGCTAGTCAATAAGGCTCTCCTTGGTTGCAGGGAAGCATGGCTTAAGGGCCAAAGTCCATAGAAGAGGGTTAGGTGGGCATACCCGAAGTGGGAGAGGTGGAATAGGGGGACCCAGAATAAAATCCAAAACTGATCCCTGTGGGACCCCTTCATTATGCCCTTCCAGCATGACTGTGAACCACTGATAGCTAAACTCTGGGAATGGTTTTCCAGCCAGTTATGCAGCCACTTTATAATAGCTACATCTAGGTTGTATTTCCCTAGTTTGTTGATGAGAGAGCCATACCAAAAGCCTTGTTAAAATCAGGATATATCACATCTACCACTTCACGGTTCTTCCTGCCAGGGGGTGGTCACAGCTCTCTCCCTGTCTGTCAGAGAGGGAGACCATGGCCCCCTGCTGCAGATGGCTTTTTCATATATACTATTCCATTCTTATCCCACCTTTCTGAGATACCTCTAATCTTAACTCCAGAATTTACCAAATCAGGACAATTGTGTGGCATAATGGGAAAGATTATCCATAGTTTGTTTATTTTCCTTTATACCTTCTTTCTTCCCCCTCTGTAACAACAAATGTATGATATTACATTGGAAATGTATAATCATATTTATACTCTTATATGGGACAGTGAACAGACAATGAGCCAGATTCTATCTGAAGCTGATCTTAAACTAAAGCAGATGGGGAAACTTTTATATAACTGGACTATGGTACATACTCAGAACTAAAGTATAAGGGCCAGAGTTTTTGCTGGTGTCTTGACTCAATTTTATTTCATCAGCCATGGAACTGCTGCAAATAAATCAGATACATATAGCCCTTACTTTGTTTTTTAATTATTTGGTGCTGGGGTTGGATGGTATGCAGTAAATAAGGCACACATTAAAGGATAAAGAAAAAAGAAATATTGAATTGGTGGTTTATTAACTGAATACAAGGTTGTTATACACTGAATAAAGAAGTGTTCCTGTGGAAAAATATGTGATCATGTTTTTATATTGCAAAGGGGCCAAATTAATGCCGAATAATTTTGAATTTAAATAGAGAAACAAAGTTGGGCAACTCTTCTTTAGGTCTAGGACAGTACCTAGGCCTGGTCTATACTACAGGGTTAGGTTGAAGTAAGCTATCTTGCATCAACCTAGCTGTGAAATTGTCATTTAAATTTGATAAATGTCCCTATACACTGATTTAGTAACACCACTTCCCCGAGTGGTGAAAAGTTGACGTAGTGACGTCAATGCAGTGTCAGTATAGAAACTGCATTGCTGACGTCAACTGTTATTGCTTTCAGGAGCCATCTTGCAATGCCCTATATTAATAATACAATCAATGCAAGTGCTGCTGGCGAGGATGCACACCGTCAATCCAAGGAAACAAGTGTGTGCGCACACAAGCGATTTAATAACAGTGGTGGCTGTATGGTGACATAAGTTAGGTTAATATAATTTTGTAGGGTATATATCAGAGTTGTTGACTGGAGTCCCATGACTTGAACTCGAGTCCAACTTAAGTCGCCTAGGTGACTCGACTTGAGACTTGACTCGGGTTCATTGTTTGTGACTTGAGACTCGACTTGAGACTTGCTAATTTTGTTAAATCAACTTGGTGAAAAAATTGTCCGAAAATGCTGATATTGATGGCTTGTACAAAAGTGACTTGACATTTTTAAAATTAAGACTGGAGACTCAACTTGGGACTTGACTCGAAAGTGACTTTAGGGACTTGAGACCCGACTTGAGACTTGAACTGTAGTGACTTGAGACTCGACTTGGACTTGACAATGACGACTTGAAGACAATACTGGTATATATGGCCTCAGTGTTATGGTTAAATACAAGGTGGAACAGCTGTTTAATGCAAGGAGTTAATGTATTATATGAAAGCATTCAAGGTGAAGTGGGCAACGAACACTGCAGCAGTTGTAGAACAAAAGACGGTTAATTGGCTATAGATTGTTGTAATGAACAATAAATCCAGTGACTTTATTGAACCATAGAACCTGCTCCAATGAGAGAGTCTGGCATATGCACTTTAACACACTTTCAATCACCTCTTCCAAGCAAAGACACTCCGCCAGAGAAGTAGATTGCATCATGAAATAGGCCACCCGCATATCCTGAGAGACCTTGCTTCAATATGAAAAACCCACACAGCAACGGCACACCTCTAGCTGTCACCTACTATCTCACACTGGACCCCATTGAGAGTATTTGTGGCACTCTGTACCTCAAAGCAACAGCCTGGAATCACTCCTCCCCATATTCATCACTATCACATAATTAGGATATGTTTTGTACAAACTATGTCTTGTGAGGTTTTGTTTTGAAAGTCTTAATCTATCGAACGTGGGTATCCTGTTGGATTATATGAGCTATTACTATTGGTGAAGTTATGGAGTATAGCTGTATGCGTTATTGAAATGTGTTGTGAGGGTGGGAACACCCACAACCAGCTTTTCAGGTACAACAATGTTGTGGCTACATGTACTGATAGCCCATTAAAGAGAATCCTCTATCCCAACAACTGAATACAATGGAGACCTCTCAAAGTATACATATAGCTCAGTTGGGTGTGTTTCTGCCTGTAGATGCCTGTGTATGTGCAGTACCTGCCAGAGGTGTGTAGATTGCCAAATGCATCACAATGTGAGAAGGAGCCCTGTGAGGGATAGGAGTGCTGGCCTTTTCTGAACATCCCAACATTTGGTGACTAAAGGGTTAAACTCCGGTAGCTAGGGGGTGTTGGTAGGGAGACAGGAGAACCAATGGAAGAAGGTATTGAGATTTGAATGGGAAGATATACCTGTTTGCTGCTTCTCTTTGTGTGAGTTTAAGCCAGGAGTTGGGGGAACAAGATGAATTGAACCAGGCAAAACTACTCTGCCTACATAGAATACTGAGCATGGAAATGGACTGGACCTTGAAGCATGAAATGTGAGTAGATAGGGAAATGTCTATTTAGGCACGATCAGGTTATTTTCTTTGTTTTGTTGTTTGGTTAAACTTCTCTGTGCTAAGTCCGTGTGCCCCCCCCATACATTGTAACTTTAAGCTGCATCCCAGGGATGGAATGTCTCTGTTTTTAAATTGTTTATTTCTTAGTTGCTTTAAAACACCTAGCCACCGAGTATGCTTTATCAAGTATATCTTCTTGTTTTGTTTAATAAAATCACCTTTTTTAAGGCGATGATTTGATTCTTGTATCCTGGAAGGTAATAGGAGATCTGTGTATGCATGCCTAAGACTAAGAGGTCAGGTATCAGAGATTGTAGTTTGTTTTCTCTCTTTTTTTAAAAGCTCTCTTGTAGTAAAAGAGCTTGGGGGGTACCCCTCTGGAAGAAGTTTCAAGTGCTTCTTCCTAGGTTAAAAAAAGGAAGGTGGTGGTGGCAGCTGCCTCCCAAGGCCAGAGAATCTGTGACTTTGGGGAGCTTTTAAGCACAAGCATATAGAGGCAAGGTATTTTTAAAGTCTGTAGTGGGTCCCCACCTTCTGCAGAGTGGGGAATAGGCTTGACAAGCCCAGGCTGGTGGGAGAGAGGGCTCAGTGATCCCACAGTCCAGATTGCACCCAGAGAAACCGCATCACAGGATTTTAACAATTACAATCCATACTCAGTAGGCCCACATCCTGAAAGAAATCTTTCCTAACCCCCCTTTTCTGGCCTTCAAACAACCCCAACCTCTCCAAATTCATCAGAAGAAGAAAGCTCCTCACAGACTAGGACCCGTGAACTCAAGTTGGCACTAAACCCTGCCAGAACAACAGATGTAAAACCTCCAGACATACCTCCTCTTCTGTGTTGATCAATGCCTTCCACAACACACCATTCAAGGTCCATGGCCCCGACACATGCCCAACAAAATGTGGTATACTTCATCTAGCATACTAATTGCTATAACTAACTAACTCACCCATGAGTGAACACTTTTGACAAAATGATCACTCCATATCTGACATCTTAGTCCTCATCCTCAAAGGAAACCTGCACAACCCCTTCAAAAGATGCGCCTGGGAGCTCAAATTTATAACCTTGTTAGACACTAAAATTCACAGACTCTGTAAACACATTAAATCTATGGCTCATTACAACAATCTATAACCCACTAACCCTCCTTTGTCTTCTGACTGCAGAGGTGTTAACTGCCCACTTCACCTTGAATAGTCTCTTACAACATCTTAACCCCTTATGCAATGTGCTCCATTTAGCTGTGGCATGCTGAGGACTTTCCCAAACCTGAAGAAGAGCTCTGTAATCACAAAAGCTTGTCTCTTTCACCAGCAGAATTGATCCAGTAACTGATGTTACCTCACTCAATTTGTGTCTCTAATATGTTGGGACTAATACAGCTACAACAAATACTGCAAATACATTTAAATATGACATTTCTTAACTTCTGAGGGATCCACTTTGCAACCTTAATGTTGTTTTAACAACTCCCTTTGCATAGTGTTTATAGACTGCTGTGTTCATATTCTACTTAACACCACAGAGAGCAAGGGCCCATTATGGAGTAGCTTTTTCGAGGCTTCTTTATACTAGGGCTACTTTAACTTGCAGTGATTGGCAATGGTCTCCTTGGGACCATGTGTTACCTGGTGATTGTTGGAGTACAAAGCACTCCCATCACAGCCCCTCCCTCCAACATGCTCTCAATACCATATGTTGCAGGAAGGGTGGTATAAGAGCCTCGTATGCTAGTTTTAAGTCTGTTATGGACTTCCCCACATGGAATGAATCCCCATCCAGACCTATATGGCCAGGGTCTGCTCTCTTCACTCTCTTTGCACTGCTTAATTGATATAAAGTGACACAGAGAATCTGTTGTATAATAGTTCTCATATATTTTTGATGATGATGATTCTTGCCTCCTCAAACAACAATAGGAAATCTTGAACATGCTAAGTACTTGTAAAAGGGGATATGTTTCAAAGATATATTTTTTAATAATCTTCACAAGCTATTATAGTATTCTAAATGTTTCCAATTTGAGATGCCTTTTAAAAGTAACATGCACTATGGTATCTCCTGACAAAACATTTAACTGACAAGATGTCGAAGCTTGAAACTTTCCTCCTGCCAGGAGCGTGCTTGATTGATGTGACATTTATCGAAGACTGTGCTTTTAGTATGATATGTTCGGAATGGTGTTCTCTCACGCACTCTAGTTTAAGACATCTGAATGCTCATTATATGATTTCTCTTTGCTGTTGATTAAACTGTGCTTTACATATTGGTCTTGTAGAACTAAGTTCAGTTCATGAAAATATTTTCTGTTAACTTCTTTCTCAAAATGGGCCAGCTCATCCAATTTCTGTATTCGTAACCCAACTGATGGCTTGCTCATAGAGTTTCAGATTTGGTATCTTGAAGCATTTTTTAAAAATCCCTCAGTGAACCATGTGATAGGATTATGACATACTATGGTTTTTTAAACTGTTTTGTATATTGAGAGGGGGAGCTTAATGGTATGATGGGGAAGAGACAGTGGTGGGTGAAGGAATTAGAAAAGAGGAAAATGGTAGAGGCATGGTTCAGAAAATAAACTGGTATTGTGAGGCAGAGAAGTCTATTGAATCAGACTTACTACACTGAGCCAGAAAGGTGGCAAGTTGAAATTGGCGGACAATGTTGCGATAATAACTCTGACAGTTCAGGGCGAACACATTGCATATTACCACTCTCACAGTCTCCTGTAAGGACCCTTTCCAAGTAACAGGGCTACACCTGCACTCATGTCAGAGAGAAACCTAGCAGTTTACCCCATTTCTTGACATCAGCCCATTTGCCAACAATATTTACCTCCAGTAGGCCTAGCTGGAGAGCTATGATCAGCTGATAAATACAGTGACAGAAAACAGGTTATTCAAAACAGAGTATGAATTTTTCATCCACAGGCAGGGAGAATAACTTTTTTTTTACAATAAAAAACTAGAAGTATCTAAAGTAACATGGCATAATTAACTGGGTTAAAAACTGGCTAATTGCTAAGTCTTGAAATGTAACCCTAATCATCAGTGGGCGTATTTCCAATGGAGTCCCACAAGGATCAGTTCTTGGCGCTACATTATTTAATATTTTTATCAATGATCTGGAAAAAAACATAGAATTATCACTGATAAGTGACAAAAAGTGGGGGAGTGGTAAATAATGAAGAGGACTGATTCAGAGTGCTCTGAGTTGCTTGGTAAATTGGGCACAAGTAAACAATATATTTTAATATGGCTAAATGTAAATGCACACATCTAGGAAGATAAAACGTAGGCCATAATTATGGTATGGGGTCTCTATTCTGGTAAGCAGTGACTCTGCATAAGAGGAGGAGGGGCCAGTGGCTAACAGGTGAACATGAACTGACAGTGTGATGCTGTGGCCACAAGAACTAATGTGATTCTGGAATGTATAAATGGGGGAATCTTATGTAGCAATAGAAAGTTTATTTTACCTCTATTTGGCAGTGCTGCAATCATACCTGGAACACTCTGTCCACTAATGATGCCCACAATTCAAGAAGCATGTTGGTAAATAGGAGATGGTGCAGAGAAGAACCATGAGAATTATACAAGGAGTAGAAAACATGCCTAAACTAAAAAAGCTTAAGTATTTAGATTAACAAGAGAACACTTAGAAGTGACTTGATTACAGCATTTATGCGTATACATCGGGAACAAATATCAAATATTTAACATTTAAAGTCTCCGATTCAGTCAAGTAGATAAAAATATACAGTAAAACCTGTGTTATCCGGCATGCTCAGGTATTAGGGAGTTCTGGTTATCTAAAAATTCCAGTTATCTGAGGGTTCCATCAACCTAGGAAAAACCAATGGACAATAATAGTAAAACTCAAGTTTTTAATATTGGTAGTTTTATAGTGTGAGGCAGTTGGTCTCTCATTTCTATTTTGAGTTAAAGATGATTAGTACTTCTTAAATAAAAAATTGTTAAACCAATCATGGTAAACCAAGCCAGGCCTGTGCGCCTGAAGATGTGACAGTATTGTGGCTGAGGGCAATGCTGGTTAACAAAGTTTTCTGGTTAACATAGTGCCGGATAACAAAAGTTTCACTGGATATGGTCCAGAGGCTGGAAGCTGAAAGAAAGAAAGTAAATTCAAAGTGGAAATGATATGTACATTTTTAACAATTAACCATTGGAACAATTTACCAAGGATCATGGCGGACTCACCATCAGTGACAAATCTTAAATCAAGATTAGATGTTTTTCTAAAAGATATGCTGCAGAAATTATTTTGAAAAGCTCAATGGAGGGACAACTGTGTAAGACTCAGGAAGTGATGATACAGTCTTCTGCACTACTGCTGTAATTTTAAGGTCACACTGAAGCAAAATCAGGAATACATCCCACTTAGGTCCAATTGTAAAACAATGTTGTTAGTTGATTCTGACAATGTTGTTAAAATGGCTGTCACAGCCATCATGGCTTTAGTTGGCAATGGCTCCATATCTGAAAATCTTGATCAGGCAAATTTCATTCTTTTATCATAAAACCCACAAACCCATCATTTTTTGGCAGAAATCTGATCAGTTACATATAAACTGCATCTGCAAAATGTATGACAACATGCATTCTGAGTGAATTTGTTAGGGGAGTGGATTATATATTTTTGAGGAGACAACCATGTGAGCTCTCTGTTTCTCATTAGAACGTTGTGGAATCCTGGTCCTTCTCATTCCATCACACTCTCTCTGGCCTTGATTAGGGACTCATGCACCCTGTTAATAAAAATTGTAGTACATTCTGTCAAACTTAAATCATGCAAGCAAGGAGATAAACAATTAAAAATAATTCATGAAACTTACAAGCACATTAAAAAAATCTGGAGATTGTGCAAGAGTCCATAATTTCAGAACTCTTCTCCTAATATAGTATTTTTTTTTTACTGGTAATATATGGGTATGTCAAAAATTCACTGATATACAATACTCTATTTCCAGTTGTTTTCATTATAATACATAATCAAAAGGAGGGATCTCAGACATTGTTACGCTGGGAGGGGGGTGGTAAACAAGACCTCATTGCATCTGATAGCTGTAACTACCATCTTTCATATAGGATAAATATAAAGAACAATCAAATTATTTTATGGAACTGGGCAGCTGAAAAGGTAGGAGCCACCATACGCAGGAACAAGACAAAACTTGAGTAGAATCTGAAAATGTGGCCCAAGGAATTTCCCAGGAGACTGGTATAGCACATTTAGAAGCAGAGACATTGATTGGTAGAGTTCTGCATGTCTCTGTGGGTGTGTCTACACAGCAAAGTTATTTTGGGATACCAGAGGTGTCCCGAAATAGCTACCCCGCATCTTTTGAACATGTCCGCTATTTCAAAATATAGCAGACGCGCTGTTTCACCATCCCTGTAAGCCTCATTGTATGAAGAGTAAGGGATGGCTTGAAATAGCGCTGTATTTCGAAATTTGGTGCTGTGTAGATGAAATAAGCTATTTTGAAATAGACTCGAAATAAGCTACATAATTTATGTAGCTCAAATTGCATATCTTATTTTGAGTTTAGGGTACTGTGTAGATGCACCCTGTGTGAGAGAGAAGCAACAGAAACACAAGAGACAGAGAAGGAGAAAAGAAGCCTCAGACACAGACAAAGAAGTCCTGGTAGTGTGACCCACAGGAAAATAGCTAAGGGAGATCTTTTGAGTGAAGTTGTGGCTGAAAGACACTTGCAGTACACTGGTAACTGTTGATAGTAAGGGTGGACAATTAAAAGGTTTTGGTGGTATGCAGCAGAATTCAATAAAGGATGTATTCCAGAGACTTTTAAGATACCATTTTATTCCATCTCTGCTACAAGCTTGTACCAGGAACTTTGTGATTGGTGTATGTAATTTGTTTCCTTTAACAATTCTACTCTCAACCTTTTCTTTCTTTTATTAATAAACTTTTAGATTCCAAAGGATTGGCCCAGCGTGCTCTTTTGGGCAAAATCGGAGGTATTAATTGAGCTGGGAATGTGACCCTGGTGGTGGTAAAAGAGAAGCTAGAGTATCTAGGGCAGGGGTGGGGACACTTTTTTGGTTTGAGGGCTGCTGACCCACAGAAAAATCAGTTGGGGGCCACACACAAGTGAGAAGCAAAAAAACCAACCAAACAACCCTCCCTCCCCCCCCAACCCTCACTGACGTGGCCCCTGGCTGAGAAGGAGAAAGACACACTCCATATTTCCCTCGCACACCAGAGCCTAGACTGGATGCAGGTTAGTAGATTTTATGTGCTCCAGCCCCGAGTCTCAGGGGCCAGATCCAGGCAAGTTGGGGGCCGCATGTGGCCCCCGGGCCTTAGATTCCCCACTCCTGGTCTAGGGGATTACTCGTATGACTTCCTGCTACCCAGTGTGGCAAACAGAAGTGCTCTTTGTGACTGGTTTGCTGTGCCTGATAGCAGAAGACCCCCAGTCTTGAACAGTAAGAAACCCTGTTTCTGAGCAATTCACCCTGATTTAACTCTCTCAGTGATGCCTTCAGAACCTGTTATATTACAGGTGCCCAACTGGAACAGCAGGGAGTGTAGCAAGGCAGGAATCAGGTGTACAGTACTAGCAAACGGTGGGGGGGGAGGGGGGAAGAGGGAGCTGCAAATTACTTGCCACTTCATCTGTTCTGGCTTAGCCTTAAATAGCGCTTTTTTTTTAACTCTAGCATGCAGGAACAAACAATAACTAATTATATGATGCTGCAGACTTCTGGAACAATGTAGCCCATTAGATATTTTTGTAGCAGTATAGAAAAAGAATTACGTCTACTAGGCCAATTTTACCCCCTGGTGTAATTTCATTTCAGTCAGTGGATTTACAGCAGATAAATGATTGTACCCTTAGCTTTCAAAGCGCAACAATATATTATTCCATACCTGATACCTTTCAATACATCACCATATTCAATACACTGTAGGATACCTTCTAATACTCTGTGTACACACTATATCATTGCCAAACCTTCTAACCTACCACCACTCTGTATACAACATACTTACCTTGTAACAGAATCATAGAATAATAGACATATGATGATTGTTGTCATGATCCTGAGGGTTAGCCAGCATCCTGGGGACTAAGGGATTAAATATGTCCCTTACCTAAACCAGGTGGCAGGCAGCCAATAGAAATGTAGGTAGGAATTTCAAACCGGGACAAAAGAATTTTGGGCTTTTTCCTTCCTTTGTCCCTGGGTAGTTTCTCTCCAGCTATTGAAGGGGACAGGATGTCTCCCTCTAAGAAAATACTCTTCACAGTCTGTAAGTAGGATAAGGTTTAGATAAATTGGTTAGGTTTTATGGTTTGGGAAATGGGATCTGGTCTGTGCATTTAAAAATGGGTTTTGCTCTCCTTTGTAACTAAGTTACTGGCCCATGGTAAATTTCTCCTCCATGAATATATTATTTTGTTACTGTTCCATCTAGTCATTATGCTTGCAACAGGAATATTGTGGTGATAATAAAAGTTCTTTCTCTTTTCTTTTCATTAACCTGGTATTGGTTAATTTTTGTGTCCTGGTTTGTACTTTAGGGGTAAGATTTCCCAAGTAGTCTCTCCCTGGTTGCTTTATTAATATTTGGGTGGTGGCAGCGGTGTTTTATTCCCAAAATCTAGGTTGTTAAGATTTTGGGGGGAAGTTTTATACCAAAGCCTGGTAGATAAGGTTTTGGGGTACTTTTGCTGGCCCCCACTTCTGCATTTATCGTGCCAGAGTGGGGAAGGAGCCATGACAATTGTATACTCTGTATACAAAATACCTACCTTCTAATACCCCACTTTGTAAACAGTATTTTCAGAGTTTGTAACTTATAGGGGTACAGCACTCCTGCTGACAAAGTGCTGTTCACACCAGCACTTGTTGGCAAAACTTTTGTCTTTTTCCAGGGCCATTTTAACATCTCTGAACAACAAAAAATTGTGTTGTCTGTTGCAAATTGTACAAGGGTGTCCTTCTACCCACCCCTGTTTCGGTCCTTTAGTTTGGTGGTGTCGGTTGTGCACACAGGTTCACTGTCGGCCCCCCCTCTGGTCCAACGGGAGAGTGAAAGTCTCAACGGAGGGTTCTCGTTTGCCTCTCTGCCAGGCGGTGCGGGGTCGGGGGGCCGGGCCCACCCTCTCTCATGGGCCCCAGCCCAGGGCCCTAAGGACAGGCGCTCTCAGCGTCCTGTCCGGCTGGTGGGGGATGATCCCGAAACTCACCAGCCCACTGGCAAGTCCTAGGATGCCCTGCCCTGGGCTGCTTCCTACCCCAGTGCTCCTCTGCTGCCCTTCGTTACCCCTCCTGGGTCCTCCTTCCTCCTTCGTGACCCCTCTCTCCTTCCCCTCTTGCTCCTTTTCTGTCTACCCTTATTCCCCCTCCACCTCTACCTCCCACCCCCTGGTGTGCTCCTGGCCCCTCCCTTTTATTTCCCCCTCTTCCGTTGCTCCCCCCCCGATGTCACCCGCTGAGCTGGGGGTGGGGCACCCTGACGTCACAGGCGTGCCCTGGCGCGCGGCGTCACACTGGCTTCCGTCTCCTGCACCTGTCAGCTGTGCAGCTGCCACGGAGCAGCGTGCACAAGGGGCCGGCGCCTCCCGGCTCACCCCGAGGAGCACAAGCGCTGCCACGGGGTCAGTGCAGGACGGCTCGGTCCCGGCTGCGCCAGGCTGGCTCGCCCTGTCACACCAATGCAGTAATGGCCTTAAGGTTGAAATAAGTAATGCAGGGTACACTCACATTGCTCCAATCTAAGTATATCAACGGTGACTATGCAGTTTGAAGTGGTAGTGTTATAATGTTGTCATAACAGGGTGCTTACATAGGTGGGAACCAAATTTAACTGTAGATTTATGCACAACTGCAGATGTCTACAATGCAACACTATTTTGAAATAACTGGTGCTATTCCAAAATAACGTAGTCCATGTCTACACATCAGGCAGTTATTTCAAAAGTGTCAAAATACTGTCAAGCTGGAGGACTTCTTACTCTGACTCCTGTAATCCTCATTGTATGAGTAAGGGAAGTCAGAGGAAGAATGCTCTATTTCGAAATAAGTGCTGTGTAGATGCTTCATATTTCTAAACAAGCTATTTCAAAATAAGATACGCAATTGACGTAGCTCAATTTGCGTAGCTTATTTTAAGTTAAGCCCTGTGTAGATGCACAGAAGCTATCTGTATCAATCTAAATTTGTTGTATAGAGCAGGCCTGAGTTCCTTTCTGTGGCCATAAAGAACTCTGTGAACTGCCAAACCTTGACTATTTCACCAACAGAAGTTGGCCCAATAAAAGATATTTCCTCACCTATTTGTCTCTCTCATATCTTGGACCAATGTGGCAGCATCAGCACTGCACAGAAACAATCTATTAATATGTAGTTTCACCCCCTCCCCATGTTTTCTAGGCACCAGCATTCAGGAATGGTATTGGATAGGCACTATTTTAATCATTCAGTGGTTAAGTACCTGCAACTGGAGTAAACCAGCTGAGAAATACAGTTCAGGCCTGTTAAATCAATGCACTTCCTGCTTATCAAACCAAAATATACTTAATAATACAATGAAGCCTTCTTTAAGAAGCACATTTAAAGGTACAAACGTGTTAAAATAATTCAAGAGAGTATCTTGTTTAAAAGCTTTGTATCACACTGTATTTTAAAACAAGAAGTGTGTAACAGAACATAACAATAATATACTCCCCCGACTGTTTTTTTCCCCAAAGGCTCTTTTACAGCCTGTTACTTAGTCTGGGAATCTCTTCACTCAGATAACAGAAATGGCAAATAATATAGTCATGATGGAAGATGCATGGGTCTTTTGGAGCTCTTATCCCGGAAAGCAAACCGGCTCTGAGACAAATGAGTTTTCCTCTGGTTTCACAGCCTATATGCAGGCTCTGTCATCACCAGAGGTTGACAGGCACAGATTTCATTACTGAAGAGCATTAAGGTCAAAGAGAAAAATCTAATTTGCTGCTGCACTTTAATCAAATGGAGAAGAAAGAATCATTATATGATGCTAGAACTGATTAAAATGATGGGTTAAAAGAAAAAAAATGAAATGACAGCAACTCTTATTTCTCCTTTCATTTAGTTGGGTCCCAATTATTACAGTCCAGTCAACCGCAAGGTTCACATCAGTAGTGATATTATTATTAATTTTAATATTAATTACTGTTTTTATACTACTAACAATCTGAGAAGCACTCTACAGACAGGTATGGTGACAAGGTCCTATTATATACAACAGTTAACAATCTAAATCTAGCAGATAGTTTACAAATGGGATTGTGTGTTTGGGGACTGTTTGAGCCTTTGTTCCCTTAATCATTTTTGTTCATCCTCAATCCACATTGTGATTACTTCTCCCTGTGGATTAATGAGGGGATGGGGCTGATCTAAGAAAGGAGGGTTTAAAAACTGGAGGCTGAATTACCAAAGGGAACTAGAGAACAGGAGACAGGAAACCAAAGTTTGAGAGGGATTACTGGGAGGGAGACATGATATAATCACTATGATTAGGAAAGGCCATATTGCCAGTGCAGTGCTGCTCCTGTCTCCTTCACCTGTATCTGTATCCAGACAGAAAATCTGACCATGGATGCCTCTGGATCCTGGCCTGGATTTGCAGAGACTGCGGCATGCATTTCCTTTTCAGAGAATGCCAGGCTGGGAAGACTGTGCATTGTGCAAGTGGAATCTCTCAGGAAGCAGGTGGGAGAGCTACAGGAGGAGTGGCAAGGTTGAGGAGCATTTGTGTCCATGGGGAATATTTATATGGAGCCTGCCAAGACTGAAGAAGCTATCCAACTAGAGAACACTGCTATCACACCACCCGGGATCAAAGGTATGGCTATACCACAGGGAGGACACATGCTATTGGTTCTATCTGGAGGCAGGCAGCGCTCTACCTCTACTCCCAATGCACTGACCATTATGCTGCCCTACCAACAAGGGATGAGAAACTGCTCCAAAGGTGGAGACAAGAGGCCATGTACTCCCAAGTTTGGGAGGGTTGCAGTCACCATTCCATAGAGAAAACACAAGCTACTGGTGGTTGGTGACTCCCTCCTAAGGGAGATGGAGTCACCCATCTCTCAGCCTCACCTGGCATCCCAGGAGGTATGCTGCCTGCCAGGGGCCCATATCCAAGATGCTGCAGAGGGACTGTCAGTGATCATCAACCCTTTCACTACTACCCTTCGATACTCATCCATGAGGTCATGAATGGCACAGTGAAATATGACTCTAAGCAGATCGACAGGGACTACCAAGCTCTGGGGGTAAGGGTGAAGGAGTTGGGGGTGCAGGTGACGTTCTCTTATCTTTCAGGTCAAGGTAAGGACACAGGCAGAGATGGATCGATCTTGGAGCTGAATATGTGGCTGCATGGATGGTATTGTTAGAAGAGTTTCAGCATCCTTTACCACAAGATGCTGTTCTGGGAAGGACTGCTGAATGGAGACAGAGTGCACATATCGAGGAAGAGTATCTTTGGATACAGACTGGCTAATCTAGTGAGGCAGAATTTAAGCTAGGTTCGATGGGGACAGGAAACTCAAGTCCATAGGTAAGTTAAAACCTGGAGACTAGAGATGAAAGCAGTACCTAGCTGACTATCCAGTAAGCAAATGCAAATCAGAGAGAGGCAGCAATGGGTGAGGAGCATGAGCTGGTGTTGGGGGGAGCTGGCTTAAAAGCTGGTTCCCCTAGCACCGTCTCTGCAGGGGGCAGCAGGGAAATAGTCCCGCTCGCGTTGGTCCTGACTGCTGCTCCTCTCCCTTTGAAATGTACAAGAGCTGCCCGCAGCGCCTGTGCATTTCAAAGGAGAGAGGGAGCAGGAACTCAATCAGTCTCTCTCTTTGAAATGTACAGGAGCCGTGGGTGGCTCTTGTACATTTCAAAGGGAGAGGCACAGCGGGGTAGCGAGTGCCCCCCTTATCAACTAATTGAGTAGTCAATGGAAATTCCATCGACAGCTCAATTAGCTGATGAATCGAAATTTAACATCCCTACTGGAGATCTGGGTGAAGGGTTGGAATCTGGGGGGAAGCATGGGCCATTATGTTTCCTTTTGTCTCTCTCTTGTCCCTGATACAGAGGGGAAATTGAATAAGTATCTTAGCTATCTGTACACTAATGCAAGAAATAAGGGGAATAAAAAGAAACAGCTAGATATACCAGTGAATAAACACAACTATGACAAAGTTGGCATCACAGAGGCTGGAATATTGATGCAGAAAGGTACACCTTGCTCATGAATGACAGGCAGTGGCTAATGCCAGGTGCCCCAAAGGGAATGAACAAGTCATCCCCAGTCACCAAAACAAGTAATCATCAAGTCCTCCATCCCCTGTTGCTCATTCCTAGCTTCTGACAAGCAGGCTAAGGACACCACTCCTGGCTAATAGCCATTGATGGACCTATCCCACATGAATTTATCTAGTTCTTTTTTGAGCCCTGTTAAAGTCTTGGCCTTCACAACATCCTCTGGCAAAGAGTTCCATAGGTTGACTGTACAATGTGTCAAGAAGTATGTCCTTTTATTTGTTTTAAATCTAATACCTGTTAATTTTATTTGGTGACCCTCTCATTCTTGTGTTATGAGAAGAAGTAAATAGCACTTTTTGTTTACTTTCTCTATGTCAGTCATAATTTTATAGACTTCAGTTATATTCCCCTTTAGTCACCTCTTTTCCAAGCTGAAAAGATCCATTCTTATTAACTTCCCCTTTTACGGAAACTGTTCCATATCTCTAATAATCTTTTCTGCTCATTTCTGACCCTTTTCCAGTTCTAGTATATCTTTTTTGAGATGGGGCGACCACATCTGCATTCACTATTCAAGAAATGGGTGTATCATGGATTTATATAGAGGCAATATGATATTTTCTGTCTTATCATCATCCCTTTCTTAATGATTCTCAACATTCTGTTTATTTTTTTGACCTCCACTCCACATTGAGTGGATGTTTTCAGAGAACTATTCACAGTGTCTCCAAGATTTCTTTTTTTGGGTGGTAACAGCTAATTGAGACCCCATCCTTTTATATGTATAGTTGTGATTATGTTTTCCAATTTACTTTCATTTATCAATATTGACTTTCATCTGCCATTTTGTTGTCCAGTTGCTCAATTTTGAGAGATCCCTTTGTAGCTCTTTGCAGTTTGCCTGGGACTTAACTATCTTGAGTAGTTTTGTATCATCTGAAACATTTGCCACCTCCCTGCTAACCTCTTTTTCCAGCTCATTTACGAATATGTTGAATAGGACTGGTCCCAGTATAGACTCCTGGGGACATCATGATTTACCTCTCTCCATTCTGAAACTGACCATTTATTCCTACCCATCTTTCCCATCTTTTAATCAGTTACCAGTCTATGAAAGGATGTTCCCTCTTAACCCATGACAGCTTATTTTGCTTAAGAGCCTTTGATGAGGGAGCCGAATGCATGGCTTGTCAAGTGCTTTCTGAAAATCTAAATACACCATATCCACTGAATCTCCCTTTTCTGCATGCTGTTTGACCACCTCAAAGAATTCTAGTAGATTGGTGAGGCATGATTTCCCTTTACAAATACATATTGACTCTTCCCCCAACAAATTATATTCATTTATGTGTCTGACAATTTTGTTCTTAATTATAGTTTCAACCAGTTTGCCTGGTACTGAAGTCATGAGTACAGCCTGTAATTGCCAGAATCACTTCTGGATCCTTTAAAAAAAATTGGCATCATATTAGCTCCCCTTTAGTCATTGGGTACAGAAACTGATTTAAATGATATGGCAGGGCATGTCTACACTAGGAAATTATTTAGAAATAACTAAATTTGAAATAACTCCCAAATTAACTATTTCAAAATAAGTGTTATTCCCCCAGGAAAGCAGGAGTATAGGTTTCAAAATAATCAACCCATTATTTTGAAATAATGGGCTTGGTAGTGTGGACGCTCCACTTATTTCGAAATAAGGGGGATTATTTTGAAATAACTCCCTAGTGTAGACTAGGGCTTACGGAATACAGTTAGTAGTTCTGCAGTTTTACTTTTGAGTTCCTTCAGAGCTCTTGGGTTAATACCATCTGGTCCTGGTGACTTATTACTGTTTAGGTTATCAGTTTGTTCCAAAACTTTCTCTAATGACACCTCATTCGGGCACAGTTCCTGTGATTTATCACCAAAAAATAATGGGTCAAGTGTGGAAATCTCCCTCACATCCTTAGTTGTGAAGACCAATGCAAAGAATTATTTTAGTTTCTCTGCAGTGGCCTTATCATCCTTGAGTTCTCCATTACTGTTTCGATGATCCAGTGGCCCCGCTGGTTGTTTATCAGGTTTCCTACCTCTGATGAACTTAAAATATTTACTTATATTGCTTTTTGAGTTTTTGGCTAGCTATTCTTCCTAATTATATTTTTACACTTAAGTTGACAGAGTTAATGCTCCTTTCTATTTTCCTCACTAGGGTTTAAGTTCCATATTTTACAGGATTTTTTGGCCTCTGTTTCTTTTACTTTTTTATTTAGCAACAGTGGCACTTTTTTGCTTTCCTTATTTTTTTTTAGTTTGGGATATATAATTCAGCCTCTATAAGAATGTCTTTAAAAGTTTCCTCGCAGCTTTCAGAAATTCCATTTTTGGCACTGTACCAAAAGTTTTGGTTTAACTAACCTCCTTAGTTTTGTATAGTTCCCCTTTCTGAGATTAAATGCTACCATGATGGGCTAGTGTGGTATTTCCCCCCCCCACAGGGTTGTTAAATTTAATTATATTAAGGTCGCGCTATTGTCCAACTATAGTCACCTGTTGGACCAGTCCGTGCTCAGCTTGGACTAAATCAAGAATTGCCTCTCTTTCTGTGGGTTCCAGGACTAGCTGCTGTAAGAAGCAGTCATTTAAGGTGCCAAGAAACTTTATCTCTGCATCACAACCTGAGGTGACATATACCAGTCAATATGGGGATCACTGAAATCACCCACTATTACCGAGATTTTAATGTAATAACCTCTCTAATCTCCCTGAGTATTTCATAATTGCTATCACCATCCTGGTTTGGTGGTCAGTAATATATCTCTGCTGCTATATTCTTATTATTAAAACATGGAATTGCTATCCATAGAGAATTCTATGGTACAGTTGAGTTCATTTAAAATTTTACTTCATTTGCTTCTATTCTTTCTTTGACATATCATGCTGCTCCTTCAGTAACACGACCTGTTCTGTCCTTACAATATCTTTTGTACCCTGATATTAATGTGTTCTGTTGATTATCCTCATTCCACCAAGTTTCTGGCATGCTTATTATATCAATATTCCATTAATACGAGACAGTCTAGTTCACCTATCTTGTTATTTAGACTTCTAGCATTGTTATATAAGCCCTTTAAAAACTTGTCACTTTTTAGCTGTCTGCATGATAAAATGGAACTCTTTTTCATGGAACTGGTTCTGTTCAGATCCTACCTGTATTTTATTGTTTTGCATCCTCTTCTCCTTTTGAGGTCGCAGAGAATCTCCATTAATAGATCTCCCTTCCTCCTCCCTCCCACAGGGATGTCTCTATCTGAACCACAAGCTCCTTTGCACTTGTTGGCTTTCTCACAGCCCTTAATTTAAGAACAGCTCTACGATCTTCTTAATTTTAAGGGCCAGCAATCTGGTTCCATTTTGGTTTAGATGAAGCCCATCCTTCCAGCATAGGGAGCCTTACCCTAAAGTTCCCTCAGTTCTGAATAAATCTGAACCTCTGCTGCCTACACCATTGTCCCATCCATGCATTGAGACCCTTCAATTCTGCCTGTGTCACTGTCCTGCACATGGAAAATGTTATGAAGAAAGATTGGGAAAAAATGGGTTTTCTATGTCTGGAGAAAAAGAGAGAGGCCCTAGTAACTGTTTTCAAGTCCATAAAGGGTTGTTGGAAGAAGGAGAGTGAAAAAACTGCTCTTGTTAACCTCTGATGATTGAACAAGAATGGGCTTAAATTGCAGCAAGGAAGGTTTAATTTGGACATTAGGAAAAACTTCTTAGCTGTCAGGGTAGTTAAGCACTGGAATAAATTGCCTAGGTCGGTTGCAGAATTTCCATCACTGGAGGTTTTTAAGAACAGGTTAGACAATCACCTGTTGGGGATGGCCTAATAATTGCTTAGTCCTGCCAGGAGTGCAGGGGTATGTAATGTCTGAGGCCTTTATCTGTAGTAAAATCAGCAGCCACAGTAAGAAACAGCAGCCATGAGCTAAGATGCAAAGAGTCATGTCTTCACATCCCATCTAAATTGCATCAAAACAATATTCTATCAGGCTGTTAAGAAGTGCTAACCATCATAGAATAAAGAAACAGACCTTAAGACGTTTAAAGAAAACTTTGTTTGATAATATTCTGTCTGACAAGAAACCACTTATGTGTACTTGTCATTGTGAAATCTATACTTTTGTTGTTTTGCCTTTATGGTGCATGCTGCTCTATATCGATATGGTCTCTCTCTGAGTCTTTAAATTTTCTGAAGCTTCAGGGGGTAGCCGAATTAGACTGTACAGGATAAACTAAAAAAACAACAAATGGTCTGGTAGCACTTTATAGACTAACAAAACATGTAGATGATATCATGAGCTTTTGTGGGCACAGCCCACTTCTTCACTTCCGTCATCTGAAGAGGTGGGCTGTGCCCACGAATGCTCATGATACCATCCACATGTTTTGTTAATCTATAAAGTGCTACCAGATCATTTGTTGTTTTTAAAATTTTCTGTTTGTTTTAAAAAACCACAGTGTGAAATTCTGAAAAATGGGAATTTTGGCTTGATTTTATCGTGGTCAGGATTTCACCCAAAAATTAGCAAACATTTGTAGTGTATTCTGATATTAGATATTGGATATCCTTGTGGTCTTGGGGGGGAGGGGAACTTTTTGTTAGAAATTCTTTAGTGATACCTTTAATCCACTTTTCATTTTCTGAAAAACTTTTTTATCCCACTAAAATTGTACCCTTCTCTGACTCATTTATCTACAAGAAAAACAACTATATAGTCACTGTCCTTGTGAGATAAGGATCAAATTATGACACCTCTCTGGAAAAAACAAAAGGAAATATGCATTTTGAAGATAAGAGAATATTATTTCCAGATACTAGTGTATTACCGAAGCAAAGAGAAGGGAGATGTTAGTATTTTTCATAGGATTATCTCGTTATCTTATTGTTCCCTGTATAAAGTATGTTATTCTTTTTTATTCATATTTCCCTATGCTGAATACAACACACCTTGTAAAATTACTCATATTCAAGTGAGCATAAACATTTCAATTGACAACAAGGTGACTGAGCTCCTGGATAGCTGGATTCTTTTGTTTACCTTATTTTAGCTAATGCCTCCAGGCTGCTGCTGGCCACCAACATAACCCAGTCACCTGTGGTTACTGTGCGGGCAAGAAGAGGTTAAGCACTGAGGCTACATTCTGCACCAAGGCCAAAAGAACCTGACTGTAGGCGCTTCCACAAACTGAGCCAGAGAGGTGGCTCAGCAAAGGAAGATGCTTAGGGGATGGAGCTTTAGGGTTCACATGGGACAGGGTCACACACTGAAAACCTAAACAGTAATAAGTCGAGTACCCTGCTCTAGGCCACTCTTCTGCCATGTGTGAGGCCCACATAGCAAATCCCTGCTCCTAATGATTATTTCAGCCAGTTCCATTCACAAGAGTGACCAGTTGACCTTCATGAGTACTTCCACTGAATTCAGGAGGACTGCTCGCATGAGCAAAACTGCTTATCAATATGTGTTAAAAGTTCCCATTATTGGCCTTGCTTGCTAGTGAACTTAGCTGTGACTAGGTCTGATTTTAACTGGTGTAGGGAGAAATTATTCTGATGAAAAGAAATGATCAGAGTAGAATAATTTCTATCCGATCAAAAATTTCAGTTTTGTAATTTTATTTAAATGATCAAAAAGATTGAAAATGTAATCTCACACAAGATAAAGCCCCACACTTACAAAGATTTGTGCACATGCTTAACTTTGTGTAATTTGTGCGAGCCATTGAATTCAATAGGAGTACACACAATATATAAAGGCAAACATCTATGTAAGTGTTTGCAGCATTGGGACCTAAATTTGTATCCATCGGTTCTTAGTTTTCAGAGTATAAAGTCTTACTTTTGGGTTGAATTTTTAAGTCTCACATTTACAGTATTGTACAGGCCATTATGTGACATTTTCAGCTTCTCTATAGGAAGAAATATTGGGTAGTGGTAGACTAGATGGACCAATCATTTGAGAGACACTCCCTGCTTTTTTTAGAGTAAATATTGGCTTGAGTTATATAAATACTCCTTACTTAGAGATCTCCCCTGTTACCACTAGTACAAAATTAAGGCAATTTTGGAAATAGTTTAACTAAATAGGTTAGATGTGCTTTGCTGCAACAGATAGAGTAATGGAATAAGGTAAGATCCCATCCCACGATCCCTGACACTTCCTTATACTGATCTGCACTGCACTGTGGCATCATTTAAATGAACACAGATGCATTTGGCTGACTGTTTTAAACTTCAAACACAAACACCTGCAGTTATTTGAATGATTGCCTATTCATCTAACTGCAGGTGCATGTCAACAATTATCCAGAAGTATGCATATTCAAGTACACAGAAGAGCAATCATCCAAGTGTATGCACCTGGGGGGGATATCCATCTCTAGAAGAGTTTATATTCAGATGTATTAACTTGCACACTGTACTATTTATTTGATTACACAGAAATTGAATTTTTTTCAGATAAAGCATGGAGCATTATTCTGTTTCTGTAGTATAATTGTACAGTATTTGTTTCTCACTTATGTAAATCCCTGCGCTGTGTTTGGCAGAGTTTGCCAGAATTTCATGTTCATTGTACTTCTCAAGCACCATACAGAGTGCAAAACACTGAATTCTGACTGAATGAAGCCTATTATTAATCAGATATAAGAATTTACATAATGGCTATATGCTTCTTTTTCTTCCCTAAAGGTTCTCAAATGCATGGTGTCATAAGGTTCCATCTTGTGGACTCTCCTGTTCAGTGTAAACATCGTATGGCCACTAGAGTGAGGGGCTGTGACCTGCACCATTGCCAACATTCAAATTTACATTTTGGGGGTCAAATGTGGATGCTACATTCTGAATCTGTCAACAATGCTGATACTTCAGGTGTCAGCTGTGGCAGGCAGAACTTCTTCTATCTCTCTCTAGCCGGAGAACGTGGTTCTGTTCCCTAACCAGCAATTGGAGATTTCTGAATCTCCTGATCTGCAATAGTTTCATTTTGCGGTTTTATTTTGGGGATAAAATGTGAAGTATTTCATAGTAACCTTCCCCATTAGTAGCGCTTACAGAAATTTGAATGTATATAATCAAATCCTCAAACTGTCATTTTCCTGTGTGCCACTCTGAAACCTAGAATGTAGGGTTGTCAGGTGTTTAGTTTTGAACTCGACAGTCCAGTATTTGAGCTTTCCGTTTGGGAAACAAATTGAGAAAATATAAATGTCCGGTATTTTCTAAATAAGATATAATGTAGATTGTGATGTAATGTCAAGTGATGTAATGTCAAGTGTGTAATGTTGAAACCATCTGGCAACCCTAAATGTCTGAGACAGTGCGAAGTGATGGAAACACTAAACGCATAGTCAAGATCTCTTTTTCTTCAGCATCTCATCTGGTTCCATCAACGCTGGGATTCAGTCAGTTATTATCCAGTTTTTAACTTCTCAGCCACTTTTACTTTAAAAACTACAATTGTGCAGTGTGCAGCTACAGGATGGCACCCTGTGCCAAAAATCCCAGATCACTGTGAAAGACATAACACAACCCGTGACCACCTTTACTCTGCCACTAATTTGTTATATGAGGGAAATGGCACAGAAGGTAGATCACTTGGTTCAACTGCTGTATCTTTGTGACAGCACTGGTGTTTCACTTGCTAGTGAGAAAATTATTAATGGTGGGTGCAAGAAGATCAGCACTTTGTGATTACTGTTTTAGGTATTGCAGCCTAATTTTTAGGTACTCATTTTTGACATTTGTAACCAATATTTCTGAAATATAAAAGTTATCTATAAAAGTCAGTGACATGTGGAGGTCCCAGCTGAGATTAGGGACCCATTTCATTAGATGCTACATGAATGCATAATGAAAGATCATTCCCAACCTAGTGATTTTTTTCAATCTTATTAAGCAAGACAGATAAAGGTTGGGAGGGAAAATATAAACAGACGAGTAAAGTGACTTTTTTCAGATCACCAAAAATCTGTGGTGGACCCAGGAACACAGCATAATTTTCTTGACTCCCAGACAAGAGCCCAATACAAAACAAACATAAGTAGTACATTTCTACTTTGGTTATTTCATAAAGAAAGGCATTTGAATTTTTACTTGCAAGTTCATTGTTTTGTGTAAAAAATATACATTTTTGTGACAATATGGTTTTTACACAGAGTAATTTAGCACAAGGCAGTGTGTATGTATACACAAATTTTAGGCATACTGTGTTAATATAACTGTTCAGTTTTGTAGAGTTCTTTGAAAATGTAAATGTAATAGAAAATAATTATTGATTGCGTGTGTTACCAGTGGGATCCCTCAAGGATATGTTATCGTCTTGATGCTATTTAACATTTTTATCAATAGTCTCGCAGAAAACATAAAAGCTTTACTGATAAAGTTTACTGATTACACAGAAATTGGGGGAGTGTTAAATAATGAAAAGGATAGCTCACTGAGAGCACGTCTATACAGCAGGACTAAAGCCAAAAAAAGCAACACAACTTGAGCTACGTCAATTGTGTTGCTTAAATTGAAAGAGCTTATTTTGGCTTTTGACGCTGTTTCCACAGCAGAAGGTCTGAGAGCACTCTTCCTCTGACTTCCCTTACTCCTTGTGAAATGAGGGTTACAGGAGTCAGAGTAAGAAGTCCTGCAGCTCAACATCATTTTGACATTATATCGAAATAACTGCTTGTAGTGTTGACACGAACTATGTTATTTTGGAATAATGTCAGTTATTAAAAAAAAACAACCCTGGTACCCTGACAGAGCAATCTGGACCCGTTGGTAAACTGGGAGCAAGCAAACTGTGTGCATTTTAATACAGCTGTATGTAAATATATGTCACAATTCAGGGCAACTGCACTTACATTTCCCCTTACTGGTTCAATAAGGGCACGTACTCTCAAGCTTTTGTCTCCGTATCCATCTCTCCTCTCTCGCTCTCTCTCTCTTTTTTTTTAATGGAGACCTTCATCTCACTCCCTTCTAACCAGGGTATTTTCAGGCTGAAAATACTCTATTATTTCCAGCAAAGAGAGTCTGCCTGAGCAGTCCTGCTTGCTTTGTATTCAGATCCAGCTAACAGCGGGATTGTCCAGTTATAAGTTGCCAGCCTGATATTTCTAAGCAAGCCTAGTTCATTCTTAATGTAACATACATTACAGAAAAACATATAAACACTAAAGAACCAACCCAATTGCTAATAAGTGTAACAGCAATCTCTCCAAACTTAACATGGGCTTTGGCTGGAGAAGTCCTTCCAAATCCCCCCACCCAAAGAATTCCTGGTGATTTCAAGTTCATCCCAGCTTCATCTCAGAACAAGCATCCAGTGTTTTAGCTCAGTAGCCCCAGTCCTTTCATTGTCCCCAACCCTTAGGAAAGCATTCTTATCCATGGACTGGCTTAGGAAGAAGGTTCTGTCTGTTTAAATCTAGGCTATTTATCAAAAAGCCTCTCTTTGTCTGTTGGTTCCTGGAGAACCAGTCTGAAATAGTACATGTGAACTTCTCCAGAGGGACTTCAAAAGGGCTGATAAATGAAGGAATTACATTTGCATGCCCCTCTTCCTAGAAGAGTTACATACAATTCCCCAATAACACATATGCAATTGCATTTTTAATACAAGAGCTCCCAAAGATATTAAACCTAATTCAGTAAGGTTTAACTTAAATTCAATAAAGTTTATCTTAAATCCATAAGATGTATCTAGGATGTTGTACATTATTGTCACTTTGTCATGGTATTAATCTAGGAAAAAAAGAACATGGGCTATATTTACATAATAGGAGGCTCTATTTTGGGAGCCAGTGATTTTGAAAATTTTGTAGGGCATAAGGGATAACCCCATGAATCTCTGGTGTAGTTCTGGGGGCAGTGTCAAGTAAGGCCAGGCCTGGAGAGTTTAGAAGGGTAGTGTACGAGGGTGTTTTTTGTCCATCCTAGCAAAATGGTGAAAGACTGCAATGCCATTTTGGGCTATAATGAATGACGACTGAAATGAAATCTTTGTGCAAAATGTCACTATCTTGCAAAGTCAAACCACTCTATAATGTGGGTTTGGCACCAATAGTGCATATAGAGTGACTCTAGCTTCCATATGTTTGCTTGTAGAAGGGTACAGGTTCTGACTCATATAGGAATACAAATAGTGCACAGGTTTTTCTCAGTGCAAATATGTTTTTCCATCCATAAGTGAGACATAGACTTCATGCAGGAGGTGGCAAGACTATTCACCACAGAACATCTGGTTTGTTATGACCATTTGAACTTCACTTGCAACTTAAGTAAATGAATTTGTCAATGCTCTCCATAGTATTGATCTCACTGACAGTGTGTGTGTGTGTGTAGGTTGGTCTTGGTGGCCCAAATTTGGGGTTCTGGTTCTTAGTCCTATGCCATGAGATATTTCAATCCCATAGTTCAGGTGGATCTTTGAGACTTTGGAAGACTGATCTGAAATTTGCAGAATTCTTCACAAGCGTGTTCAGTAATTGCTTCTGGACCAACCTTGATTCCAATGTGTGGAGCAGCGGACTACAAGATAGTTGTGGGACAAGAATGCATTCCTACCACATGTCTCAGGTTGTGCAGACATGCAAGGCAAAGCATACTGGGGCACTGGGTAGTGGTGTAAAGATCGTTCATCAAATTTGTGAAACATTTGGATCACTACCTCCTTTCACTGTGAGCCATGGTACAGACCTGTCAATTAAATCAAAAGCTGCTTTGGGGTTCATACTCATCAGAACTCTATAGTTCCCCTTCCCCTGCAGCCTCTAATGGTGCAGTCACAGGCGAAAGGGCTTTTGGCACAAAGCATACCCTGCCAGCCAGGTCCATGCAGCAGCAGCCTTCACTGCATTCCCTGGTGCCATGGCAGAGCCCCACGCTCCCATCGAGCCCCCCACAGCTGCAAGTGAGCTGGCAGCTAGCTCCCATGCCCTTGCCCAGGGGTGAGGGGGGTGGACCTGGTCTGGTGTGGAAATCCTGGATCTCACTGAGGTCTGGGGAGAGGAGGCAAACCTTCAGGATCTCCACACCAGATGCAGGAATGCCGATGTGTATGGCTGGATGGCTGACAGCCTGGCCCAGAAGAGCCACATGTGCACCCAGGAGCAGGTGCGCATGAAAGTCAAAGAACTGCACCAGGCCTACACAAAGGCCAGGGACCAAAGCTCCTGATCAGGGGCAGCACCCCACTCATGGCAGTATTATGAGTAGCTCCACCGTGTCCTGGGGGGGGTCAGTCCTTTCCACCCCTTGTCGTCGGCTCTGGGCTGGACATGCCCTTCATAAGCTGCCACAAGGGCTGGCCTGTGAATGAGGAGGAGGAGGAACCAACACCTTGCCCACCAGCCAGGAGTTCACCCTATCCTTGGAGCCACCTCCCCTCCCATGGATGTCGCCCAGGGATCAGACGATGCCAGGGAAGGCCCACCAGGTGAGTTGCATCATTTTCCCTAGACACAGATGGGGGGAGGTGGTGGGTGGCGAAGGGCTGTGTGCGCCTTTCTCAGCCTGGGGATTGCACAGCAGCCTGTGCATGTGGAGCGCCAGTCCAGAGCAGACAGCTGCATGAGGCTGTCACGCCGGAACCTCCCGCTCCTTCTCACAAGCTTCTTGGAGAGTCCTGCCTTACTCCAAACACCTTCCCACCACAAGCCACTGCTAAGGAGGCTGGGGTCATGGACACATACAGCAGTGCTGCACAGAGCACAGGCTCATGCCCACACTCCTGGGGAAACATCCACTCCTGGGCAAGTGAGACGAGGTGGAGGATACTGCGCCTTTGAATGGCAACCTGCTGGGGAGAGGAAGTGGAGGAGATCCCAGTAACACTCTCTCCTGCAAACGGCATCTGCTGCTAACACAAACCTCTTCCAACACCCTCCACCTCTCCAGCGCCCAGGAATACAAGTCCTCTCCCTGTGGGACACCGCCACTGCCAGACCCAGCGTGTACATGGCTTGAAAGGAAGTCGAGCTGCCCTGTCCTCCCCTCCCACTTGCAGGTTCCTGGCTTGGTTGACACCTTTCCATGCCTGCTTGTCCCGTGGGACATCTGTGCTCTTGCAGGCAAGTGCCTGCTGTCTAGGCCACAGATGGTCTTGCTTGAAGCACATCGCCATCATCTGAACCAAGACCTTTCAGTTTCGCTTCACACATGAGGGCTTCCTGCACAGTGTCTCCTGGGATGGCTGCCCTTCTCTCTGTTCTTCACGGCGGGATGAGCTGCGAGTGGGGCACAAGCCACCGTTCCCATGCCAGCCTCCTGACCCCATGAGACCCACGGGTGCTGGCGACCCCAGGAATACCTTGAGAAGGAACACATTGCCGGCCTGCATGCCCTGCAGCAGTCTCTGGAGTGGCAGGACTGGAGGTTGGATGCTGACCTGGAGCTGCACCACACCACCTGGCAGGAGCTGTCCGTACAGAACCGCTGCCATCAACCACCTTGTTGCTGTCACTGAGTGGTCCAGCAGCTGCCCCCTACACCCACTCCTGCTCCCGCTTCTGTTTCTGTCCCTTCTTTGGCTTCTCCCTCTAGCCCCTCCCATGGCCACTGAGGGCCCTGCACATGAGGCGGTGGGACCACCTGAGGCAGGCACCAGTCTCATCCCCATCCTTGATCCCCTCCGCCCCTCTCCTCCCCCTTCCAGCTCTCTCCTCCTCCAAGGTTCTTTTCCCAATCCCTCCCCAGTTACATTTACCCCCAAATAAAAATGACAGTTTCTTGTTCCAAACCCCAAAGTCTGGTTTATTTGGTCAGCAGGGGAGGGGAGGGGGAAAGAAGGTGGGAAAGGAGGTGTGGGACAGGAAAGGCACACAGGGGCTATCCAGGGGAGAGTGTCATAGCTGGCCTTGTCTGAAACTCTCCCTCAGGGCCTCCCAGATGTGCATAGCCTTCTCATGGGCTTGCTGGGTAGCAGCCGTGTGCAGCTGCTCAAAGACCCTTGTGAGCTGCTTGGCCTCTGCCCTCCACCCTAGCAGAAACATCTCCCCCTTGTTCTCGCACAGGTTGTGCAGAACACAGCAGACCACCACCACCTGGGGAGGTGTTCCATTGGCCAAGGTCCAGGCGCATGAGGAGATACCAAAACCTCCCTTTAAAGTGGCTGAAGGTGCCCTCCTGGCATTGAATCGTTACTTAGCGGGTCCAGGTGTCCTGTATGGGGCTTCATCAGCCAAGGGGGCAAGGAGTAAACTGCATCCTCAGGGAAAAATGTGCCAGTGTGCATCTTCTGGAAGAGTCTGGAGTTCCTGAATATGCGGGCATCATGCGCCTTACCCGATCACCCGGCATTAGTATCGGTGAGGGCCTGCAGCACCATTGAAAATTACCCCTTCAAATTGTAATTGGAGGCCCAGTGATCGGGGGCCAGGATGGGGATGTGGGTGCAGTCAATGCCTCCCTCTGCAGTTAGGGAAGCCCACAGCATCAAAGCTGGTGACATTGCCCAGGATGACAACCCTGTGCAGCAGGATGTTGTTGATGGCCCTCACCACCTGTAGAAGGGGACAAACAAAGAATCACGGGGTTGCCAGAGCCCCTAGAAGGTCCCTGAATCCAAGCCCCTTCACACAGCAGGAGCAACCCTCAAGTACCCTATCCCCAGAAGGGCTTTGTGAACGCAGGACTGTAAAACCTCCTGGGAGGGAGAGTCTACCCCCCTTCCCTAGAGAACCCCATTTCAGTGCTTCACTACCCTCCTGGAACAATCACAAGAGAGCCATAACTGCATAAGCATGGCCTCGATAGTTGATCTCCCCATGTACTAGTTCCTAATGTAGTGGTAGCTGTTCAGCATGGTGAGCTTCCAAAGGGCTATGACGACCCGCTTCTGGAGGGGGATGGCAGATTGCATGTGGTTGTCCCATCACCCGAGAGTAGGGGTGAGCCACTCACAGAGCTCCAGAAAGGTGTCCATCCACATGCAGAAATTCTGGAGCCACTGCTGGTTGTCCCATCTCTGCTCCATGACAATCCAGTCCCACCTGTCGGTACAAGTGTCCTGTTGCCTGAAGTGGCAGTGCATGGTGTGCAGGGGAGGTTGGGAGGCATTCTGCTGCATGAGTAGCATGTGGAGTGGGGTGAGGAGGTGCCCCACAGTAAACAGTAGGTCCTGGTCCTGCAGGGCCATGTTGGTGGCCTGCAGTAACTGTGCCAGGAGGTGCGGCAGGAGGTCTAGGAGCTGGTGAGTGCTTTGCAGCAGGTCCAGTTCCATGGCAGAAGTGCTGTGGTGTCTGCAAGGCAACCAGAGCAGGCAGTGAGAAAAGTTTGCTGTCCCTTGAGGAGGTAGGCAATGGAGAGGAGATTAAGCTTATGTCTACACTGCGGGGCTTTTCTGGGATACTGGAGGTATCCTGGAAAAGCTCTGCCATGTCCAAAGAATGCTTCCCCATGCTTCCGAAAGAGGAGGTTTTTTCAACATTTGGCCCCGTTTACACGGGGAGAAAAGCCTCTCCCCCCCCCCCAAAAAAGCGGAAAGAGATACGCAAATTGTGGTTCACAATTTGCATATCTTTTTCTGAAAAAAACCCTGCAGCGTAGATATAGCCTGAGACATGGCTGTAGAGGGGAGCCCCTTTAAGCAGAGCCTCAGATAGCCTCAGGCAGCAGTGGATGCGCTATTTTGACATAGATCAGTGCTATTTTGATGAACATTTGTGGTGTGGATGTGCTATTTTGAAATAGCTATTTCAGGAGTTATTCCGAAATAGCTTATTTCGAAATAAGCGTGTACTGTGGACATACTCTAAGATAATTGTAATGTGGTTTAAAAAAGTTGTAGCAGGGACATGAACCATTTTAAATGCATTGAAATAATAAAAAGCTTTTTGAAATCTGGTTTTCAAACTTGGAATGAACGGCCATTCTTGCGCAAAAAGCCTGCAGTGTAGCTGTAACCTAAAGGTAAAGATAAACAACATCTTATCCCTTTAAGCATGATCCATTGTGAATGAAATTTGCCTCTTGTTCTAGCAGTCACCCTAGGACATCTCATATTTTAATAGTCCAGATGGAGGGAAACATTTAATAAGCTAACCTCAGAAGGAAAGAAATATGCTCTTCACACATTTTAGTGATTACTTCCAAAGCTTCTGTTCTTGAATATTTTATAATTTGCCACTTGCAAAGAAGTATACTGTGGGCAGTTTTATAGCATGCTCATCAAGTGTTCTAAGTGTAACTTATTTTGTTCTTATAACAGTGATTTATTTTCTTTTACTTAGTTCTTTAACAGTATTACACAATTTAGAATATTGGGCCCAGAACAGCTATGCTTTCCATAGTTCTGTTTGACATTCAATAATGTTGGTGAATATAGTAAGAATATAAATGAAAAAAAAGTCAAATGAGATGAGAGATTTTTCAATCCATTTAATCTTTATAAAAGAAGATACAGAATATATGTTCTTTCTCTTCTTGGAATCCAAAAGTAATATGTAGTATATTGAGAGGATTCAGAGCATTACAAATGTCTTGAAATTGCTGTGAAATACTGTGAATTACTGTGATTTCCAGAAGATTAAACAAGCATTTATATAAAAGTATGCAGAGAATTTTATATTATTTACATATTCACACACACACAATTTACTTATTTTTTCCATTGATGTGTAATCATTTTTTATATAAAGCCTGCTTAATAATTTTTGTTATTAAAATGAAGGGGGGGAAAGTAACCTCTTTCTTCAAATATAATACAGTACATTTTCTATCACTTAACGCAGCTAATATACTATGATTATTTACCAGCCTAAAGGTATTAGCATGTCCAACTCAGTTGATAGCAATGCACAATTTTGTCAGACATTAACATTGTTAAAATAATAAACCTTTCAAATATGCTATATGGTTTGGAAATGAGTTCTTTCCATGATATGTTTTCTTTTGCACATCTGATGTGCAAAAGAAAACATATCATGGAAAGAACTCATTTCCAAACCATATAGCATATTTGAAAGGTTTATTATTTTAACAATGCTAGTGTCTGAATATATATATATTCCTGGGGAATATTAAAATTTGTGCTTGTATACTATCAGAGGGGGAGCCATGTTAGTCTGTTTCAGCAAAAACAATAAGGAATCCCATGGCACCGTAAAGACTAACAAGTGTTAGTCTTTCATGGGCATAAGCTTTCATGGGCTTGACCCCATTTACTCAGCTGTATGATATGGAAACTTCAGTTTGGCAGGCATATATGCACATGCAAAATGGGAGTGTTACATTACTATGAGGGGACCAGTGCTAATGAGGTACATTCAATTAGGTTGGATGTGGCCCAATTCCAACAGCTGATGAGAAGGTATGAGTACGAAAAGAGGGAAAATTACTTTTTGTAGTGAGCTAGCCACTCCCAATCTCTAGTCAGACTGAGTCTAATTGTGTCAAGTGTGCATATGAATTTCTGCTCTACAGTTTCATGCTGAAGTCTGTTTTTGAAGTTTTTGAAGTATGACAACTTACAGAGTGTCCAGAGAGATTGAAGTGCTCTCCTACTGGTTTTTGAATGTTACCATTCTTAATGTTTGATTTTTGTCCGTTTATTCTTCAGGGTAAAAACTGTCCCATTTGGCCAATGTACAGAGGGACACTACTAGCACATGATGGCATATATCACATTAGTGGATGTGCAAGTGAATGAGCCCTTGATGATGTGGCTGATGTGATTTGGTCCTACAATGGTGTCACTTGAGTAGTTATGCAGAGTTGGCACTGGGGTTTGTTGCAGGGATTGGTTCCTGGGTTAGTTTCTGTTGTGTGGTGTGTAGTTGCACATTGTCTCTACGCAAAGGTATTCTCATTTTCTCATTGACCGTTGGAAATGGGCCACATCCACCCTGATTGAATTGACCTTGTTAGTACTGGTCGTCTGCTTAAATAATGTAACTCTCCCATCTTTACATGTGTATATGTACCTCCCAAACTTTTCACTTCATGCATCCGACGAAGTGGATTCCAGACCACAAAAGCTTATTCCTAAATAAATTTTCTAGTTTTAAGGTGCCTCCTTTTGATAGTGCCTACAGTGCCATGATTATTCATGCCATAACTGTTATAGGTAAGGATATATGTGTGCTGTAAAACTCAGATCTGCATTGCCCTTGCCACATGAGGTCTCAGCCTAGATATTTTTGTCCCGTGTATATTTTATAGAAAATTGATTTTTAGCCATTTTAAACCAAAGAAGTTATTCCAAGTTTTTTGTGCCCCTCTATCTTAACTGTAGCTGTGGGTATCCATCAAACTCCCATTCAAGTAATGCAGTCTGTCTACTTAAAATCCCCTTTCAGTTTCAGCTGGATATGGTGTATTTTTGGCCTCTTCCTAAAGGGTTACGTAGTATTGTTGTGCACTATTGAGCAACCGTCTATGCTGAGCTTGGAACCACTAAAGAGAATGGATTTTGACCTTTTAAAAACTTGATTCCAGCCTGTAATCATCAAGATTTATCAATAATTATAAATTGCCTCTGACTTATCTCTTGATCATGTGCATGGACCTCATAGTGCAGCAGCACAATCGTGTGAGAGATAATGTTAATTGAAAGACAAAGCAGAGACATCCTTTTTATCAGTTTTTGCAGGTTGTCTTTTAGACTACTTGCCATTACAATGGTTCTAAAACTGCATTTTAAAAAGGGAGAAAGGTTTATCTGGGAAATAAAGATTTCCTTTTAAAACTGAGAATTTCCTCTGCAGTTCAATGTTTTGAACTCTAGTTCATTTGTCTAGATTGACTCTGAACATCCAATGGAGTAAAATAATATAACTTCTGTTTTATATCCTCAGCAACTGCAGGATCAACCCAGAGACCTGACTGCAGTGCCTGGCATTGCTGCATGTCTCTGGACAAAACTGTGGACATACAATTACAGGAGAACTGGAAAGCATTAATTCAAAGGCAAGTTTTTTGCTATTCTCTACCAGCTGCATTATAGCTGCAAACTCATAAATTTGCAAATTCCTGTCTACAGTGAGTAGGAAATGAAGATAATGGGTCATAGTCAATTGTATTTATATTGTATAGCTTCCAAGTATGTCAGTAGACTTAATGGGGGTTTATACCATTTTAACTGAGAACAGAATTTAGCCAAGTCTTTATAGTAACACAAATGTAAGATCATTGTAATTTTTCAAAGTTTTTAAGTGGATAAGAGATTTCCCCTAACCACCAGTCTGCTTCCTCTCTCCATGACTATGCCTATCCTGCTGTGTGTGTGCATCTGGGCAAGTCAAGCAAGCCTACCCTGAGAGTTCATGCTGCTGGGCTGTGCGCACACCAAACTCATTTTACCTGTACTGATGCTGACATTCCAGCATCTATGAGTGCTTGGCCCTGTGATTTCTGGGGCAGTAGCCCACAATTTTTTGAGATGCAGCACAACTGAGCTACTGTTTTTTCTTGTATTGTGGGAGAAGTTATTTGTTATTTTTGGACCCCTGTGCAGAGTCAGTTTAGCCCCACATCACATTTAACTAAGTCTCCTCACTTCTGCCTGTCCGTGGATCTGTCACATGAGTTGCTCCTGCTTTCATCCATTAGATCAGTGTTTCTGAAAGCGTTCCGCAAAATCACTTTCAGAAGCACATTAACTGGCCGCCCCGGTTTGTTTATTTACTGGCGCTGCGGCCTCTCTCCCAAAGGCTCCGTCCTTTGCAGCCAAGGAGAGCTGCGGGAAGTGGTAGCCTGGCCCATGCTTCCCGCAGCTCTCCTTGGCTACAAAGGATGAAATGGAGCCAATGGGAGCCGCGAGGTTCCGTGTCCGTGGCGCCAGTAAATAAACAAACTGGGGTGGCCAGTTAATATGTTTCTGAAAGTGATTTTGCTGAACACTTTCAGAAACACTGCTTAGAGGGCTTCCTGCACTTCTCTGCCATCATCACCCCATTAATTCAGAGTAAGTGTATGTCTGTCCTATTGGACTATTATGAATATCTGCACTTTTTACAGGAAGAGAAATATTCATTCATAAGGTAAGAAAGTTGAAAATTAAACAGCATCAAAAACTTTCTTGCAGACTCAGCAAAAGCAACTATACTATCTTACCCAGGACAGAATAGCAAGACTGAAAGAGATGGAGGAATATAGTCCTTTTTAAAAGTGTAAACAGAAGAGTCAGAGGAGGAAAAAATAAGGATGTTAAGTACCATTTAATTCACTAATCAAATAGTTGATGCATTTTTTCATTGACTATTCAATTAGTCGATAGGGTGGTGCTCCCCCTTTGAAACACCCCCGTGGCGTTTCAAAGGGGCAGCAGTGCATAGCTGATCCTGGGCTCAGTGTGGCACTGCCCCTCTGAAATGCGGCCACAGCATTTCAAATAGCAGCCCCTCACTGAGCCTGGGGTCAGCTGGGGACTCCAGCTGACCCCAGGCTCTGTGCAGTGCTGCCCCTTTGAAACGCGGCCGCAGTGTTTCAAAGGGACAGTGCCACATGGAGCCCGGGATCAGCTATGCAGCGCTGCCTCTTTGAAACGCCATGGCGGTGTTTCAAAGGGGCAGCACCACATGAAGCCTGGGACCCCAGGTTCTGTGTGGCACTGATGCTTTGAAGTATCCCCGTCTTATCCCCCCCTTGCTGCCTCTATCTGATAGAGGCAGCAAGGAGGGGGAGTGATTAGTCAGCTATCCTATTGACTATCCGATAAACATTTGCTTATCAGATAGTCGACTAGTCCTTAACATCCTTAGGAGAAAATGAAAAGAAGGTTCCCCTTGTTAAATACTTACTATTCAAACTATGCATAGAAGTAACTCAACAGATGGGAGGATTAGCTCCCAATACCAGAGTTGTATGTTGTCATGTTTCATGTACCGGTATGTCCACTCCAAGTTCAAAATCAGGAATATTGCCCTTTCCCCTGGATTTTGGAGGTAGATAATAGCCCCATTCCTGGAATTCTCATCCACAACTGCTGGACAGGGGGGAAGACCATTTGTCATTTGGCCTCAGCCTTAACAAAACAAAAATAAAATGTGATGTTCTGGGTTGAAACAGACTAAAAGCTGAAATTGCTGGGCAATTTGGAAGATAGAAACCCTAACCCTACAATTATCAATGGCGGTTCTCCATTTCCACAAGCAGGGTTTTAGGAGGCAGAAATTCTGTGTTCTATACCCACTAGCAACTATGAGTAGATGTCCATGAGGCTAGGGGATCACTATTCCAGGGAATGATGGAATGAGCCCTACTCTTGGGTTTGGATCTCAGCCAGTGGGCAAAAAGTAATGATAATTTCACAGACACTTTTACTAATGTGAATAACTTTGCAGGAAAAATCTGAATTTTGGAAAAGGTTCCATAGACTCAAGCAGGAGAAAAACTTTGAATAGAATTTGAAGTCAAATATTTTGCACAACTTTGTCACTAAGTAAGGTCAAGGCAACAGACGCTTCCTCACAGTGGCATGAGAGAGTGAACAGCAGGTTAGAACAGGAGGGTGTCAAAGAGCTGTAACTAGGGAGCATTTACAGAGAGGTTTCAGAATTAGCCAACAGCAGTGCGGGAAGGCTGGCATCCAGAGGCCATTACATAGACAGAGCAGATTGTTGCATGAGGGTCACTTATTCACAATAAAGCCGTGTCAAATATATTTGGATATTTTAATGTTGGCTCTGGGTGACTTATATCGTTGACTTAAAACATTTGCCTTGGTTCTGTGTCTGGATCAAACTACTAATAGCACTTCAAATCTGTTTGATCTGATGTCCACCATGCAGTAAAATTTTTTGCAACGACTAATGCTTTTTTCCTGATTGAAGGGTCTGAGTAAACATCAAAGGGATGTTGGGTTGCATCTATTTGAATTAGAATAGCATACCAAATGAGAGTGTGATACGAAACACACAGAGGAAAATATAGTGATTAAAATTGAAATTACTGGAAGTAGATAATAACTGTAACAAAGACAGAATATAATTTTATGCTTTGGAATTATTGGAGTTATTAACAATTACAATGCATCAGCACTCATTTTACTACCAAAGTTAATGTGATGCCATAACAGAGTGACAAAGGTACTAAGTTTAATCATTCTGATAATGTGGTCAAAGATGTTTCTGTTTAAAGCCTAAGGCGTCATCCAGGTGCCTGCTAAAAGTGGTGGTTGCATAAAAAGCACTAAAACCTCAACTGCATTTTTTCCATTACAAATGAAAGTGACTTCTTAATGTGAGTAGAAAATTGATGTAGATTTTTTCCCTCCCTAGAACTCTATTTTTTTGTCCACATTGAATGTCTAATTTTCAGTCTTGTTACAGGATGTGCTCTGAAAAATAAAATAGTGAGTTAGATCCATGCAAACATCTGATGCAAAAATGCCAATGCCAGAGTTGTATGTTGTCAGAAGTCAGATCACCTGTGTTACTTGTCTAATAATATATTTTCACAATTTCTTTCTAGGAAGAGGTCAGTTTGAAAACGGAGGCGTGAATTCCACTAAAAACAATGGCCATGATTTTCCTCTTATTTCCACTGGAATAATTCCACTGAGTTAAGCAACTGGATTTGGATTCAATTTTTAGATTTGCCACAAATTTCTGTGTGACCCTGGGCAAGCTGCAAATCACTTAATCTCACTGGGTATGTCTGGAGTGCCAAAAAACCTGAGGTTCTGAGTCTTGGCACCTGGATCAGCGGATATGGGTTTGTGGGATGCTGGCTGCAGGGCTAAAAATAGCAATGTAGCTAGTCCTACTCAGTCTGGAGCTCAGGTTTCAGAACTTGGGCTCTAGCCCAGTCAGGAGCATCTACATTGCTATTTGTAGCTCCATAGTGTGAATCCTTTAGGCCTGAATGAATTGGCCTGAGTTGAGACTCTGTGCCAGGGTTCTGTAGTTTGTAGTGTAGATGCACCCTCTGTGCCTCAGTTCCCCATCTGGAAGATGAGGATGAGGATGGAGACTGCCTTCGTTTCTGTGCTTGTCTATTTACATGTCTGGAAGTTGTCTCTCATGTTTGTATAGCATCTGTACACAGGGGCTGTGGCACTCAGGCCCATTGTAATACAAATAAATATTAGTAGTAATAATTCTGAGGAGTTACCTGTATGTCAGAGGGGCATATGTGAAAGGATGACCAGACCCATTGTCTCTACAATTTCCCTGATTTAAAAATGTGATTACAAAATCCTGTATTTATTTCAGCTATCCGTGTGTACCTTAGAACTGACACACAGATGACTAAATTCTATTCTTAAATGTGTTTTTCTGAGAACATGTTTGGATCAAAGGATTTTTAGAACCATGAAACCTTAAATCAACATTTATAAAAAATAAATCTGATAATCTTGAAACAACCTCTGTACAGAAAATGTAAAAAAATCAATTGTCTGAAAAAAATGCATAATCCTACATACTGATTGCATAATAATTAGTTGCTAGTCTTATTGGTTCTCAAGTCTCAATACAGCAATTTCCATTGAAACATGTTACAAGATATGAAATGAAGATTATTATTGATTATACAACATTTGATGGACAAATAAACCACCACACTTTTAGTTCCAGTCATGGCTGGAATGTGTTAAGAAAACACTTTACGCTATGGAAAGATTTGCAGCATAAAAATGAGGTCCTTACAGATGATAAAAAGATGTGGATATTGGAGGGGAACATTGAATGAAATACCTTTCCCTTATGCAATACAGAAAGATAGAATGAAAAGGAAGAGCATTTCTGAGCTATTCTGTCATGTTTATATCAAATTGCTAATCAACTGTGGCATGGGCATTTCAGTACTATAAGATGACGACACTGGACTAGATTTCATTGCCTGTTTTGGCCACAGACTTCCTGTGTGGTCTCAGGAAAGTAAAATAGGTCCAGATCCAGCCCTGCATTAATGCAGTTTTGTAGTAGTAGGCTGTCTCCTGTGCTGTGTGTCTACCTACTGAGTAGCAGGCCAACAGAGCACTGGGGATATTCTCATTCTCATGCTCTGTCTGCAGCCTCTTGCCTATCACCGAACTTAGTTAAATGTCTCCAGGAAAAAGAAAAAAAAATAAGACTAGGTGGGTGAGGTAATATTTTTTATTTGACCAACGTTTCTTGGTGAAAGAGACTCTTTAAAGTCGCACAGAGCTCTTCTTCAGGTCTACGTTGCTCAAAAGCTTATCTTTCATCAACAGAAGTTAGGTCCAGCAAACGATGTTACCTCGTGCTCATTGTCTTGCTAAAACTACAGCCAGAAAAAAGGCAACATGTGCTTTCAGGCTGAATAAGATAATAGCTAAGTCTTCTACACAGTGCGCTTTCTCGAGTAAAATTACTGAGCACTGCTTGTGGCTGCATAACGGTGGTTGCCTTGAGTCCACAGTGTGGTCATTAGGTCATTAGGAATGTTTCCGTTAGTCTGTGCTAATGAATGAAGTGTCAGAATTGATTATAGAGCCTGAGTATCTCATTTCTATCGCTGTAAATGTTTGTGATTATTTATTTTTCATGAAACCCCTGCTCTTGCATGTAGTAAACATTGCTGTAATTTAACAAAATATTTCTTTGTTGTGCTCAGTGAGTGGGTCCCTTGGAGTTACACTCCCTTTTCAGCTCCTGTTCACCCCTACTCTATCACAGCCCTCATGTTCCTCAGCAGGAACTGTCACTGCTGCTTGTCTGAAGAGAGAAAAGTGGCCTAAATTAATCAACTATACTGTTCATTCCACCCGACTCCTAAATCATCTGGATGTTTAAAGTAATGTTAATATATATATATATATATTTTCATACACTCTCTGTTGTTACACAGGCCCTGTTGCTTTCATACCTTTCAGCCTCAGGGCCTGGTCTTGGTCTGTTACCATATTATTCTTGTGCTGCCTAAAGAAGTCTTAGCTTTACGGCTGTTGACCTTTGAAGAGTTAAAGAACCACGGCAGCGAAGATATTTAATTAGATATTTTCAAATACTGGAAAAGACTGAGAGGAAACGCCCTTTTCCTGCACTACCTCCTTTTTTCCATTCTTTCTCTTTTCCATGAAGAAACACAGTACTCATCAATCATTAAATCTTTCAGCTGTATCAGCATTCAGAAATGAGGCACGTCAGCAGGTTGTAGTGCTATAATGTTCAGAGGCTGTGTTTAATGATGCTGCTGCTGCTATGTACCTTGAGTCATCAACAAATATAACCTGGGTCAGAGCTCAACATCTATGAAAAGATTTTTTTAAAAGCCAAGACAAGCCAAAAGTGGCAAATAAAACATTGTAAAATCAGCAGATCTCACACAACTACATTTTGAGCAGTTAAAATAAAGTAGTGATGCTCTGAACCAGCACATTTTGCAAATGATTCCAATACCATCCGTCATAATAAAAGGTTGCCATGAAAATTATTATTTATTTGTATTTGAGGAGCATTTAGGATACCAATCATAGGTCTGGGATCCATTGTGGTAGGTGCTTGACAAAGACGTACACAAAAAACCAAAACCAGCACAGTCACTGCCCTAAGTTTACACATATCCTGTTGGATCATAAAAATAGGAGAAATCTCAGGATTTGTAGGAATTATAATGGTCGCTTGGAAGTCTCCTACCACCCCAGCAAGAAAAGAAAAAAAAGACACTTCGATTCTTTTTACTTTCTTGACTCTGAAGTTAGCACTCGGTTTTCTTCAGCTCAGATGAGAGTGGCAGCTTGTCAAGGAAGCAGAAAAAGGGCATAATTCTACAGTAAGTTTGACCTGGCTTGAGAGGACCTCACATATTTTTCCTAAAGATATCACAGAGTTGTGCAGCATCAAGATGATTTATTTAGGCCTTCATATGGTCATAGATTTCTAGGCCAGAAGGGGCCAGTGTGACCATCCAGTGTGAACTGTATAACACAGGCCATAGAATTTCCCCCCCAAATAATTTCTTTTTAAAATGCCAACATATGGTTTTTTAAACCCATCCAATCTAGCATGTTTTAAATCAAGGAATAGAAAATCCACCATGATCCTTGTTCCAGAGGTTAATCACCTTCACCGTTAAAAAAACCAACATGCTCCTTATATCTAGTTTGAATTTGTTTTGCTTCAACTTCCAACCACTGAATTTGGTAAAACCTTTCTCTGCTACACTGCAGAGCACAGGGTGGGCAGCAGACTTGCTGGGACTTTGGGCAAAGTGGGGGAGAGTTTGTTTCAGTTGAAGCTAGTTCACTGTGTGCTAGAGAGGCCCTCTAGCCCAGTGGCATGGCATTCCCTTCGAGAGACCTGGAATCAAGTTCTTGCTCCACATGAGGCCCTTGGTACTTTAGGGTTACGGTAGCTCAAAACACTCTAATGAACTGTTAGTGCAAATTGGCAGGGTCCATGTGGAAACCAACACTCAGTGAAGTCAATTGAAATACTGTACTCCCATTGTTAATGGGCAATGGAACTGCTCATTGGAGTTAAGTGATTACCTAAAGACTTTAGTCAGGTTTGGGCAGAATCAAAAATGTAATCATACATCTTCATCTTTCCCAGTCTTATGCTCTAACCAATAGGCTACTTCATTTTTTAATTACATGCCCGGGCGCACTCTTCCAGGAAAAACCTTGCCAGGTTCTCTATTGAAATACTGAACCTCAAAATAAAGTATCTTTAGTGTGTTATTTATGATTTGCAGAGGACTGTATTCATTATATCACTAAAACATTTTTAGGGGAACTGCTCTTTATTTGAGCAAAGTTATTTATAAAATACTCCAGATAGAATGTTATTAGGCAAAATGAGGATGGCATGAATGACAGCAGTGCAATGAATGACACTTCTGAAGATATAAGAAACAGGATTAGTGAATACATGAGTTGTGATAAAAGCAAGTAGAATAATAATTGATAGTATTACATAGCACTGCTACACCCATTTACATCTTCAAAGCAAAGCACTTGTTAATATAGCAAATTAATCCTCACAACATCTTTGTAAAATAGTACAGGTATGAAAATTATCCTAAACGGCTAGGTAAAAGGATGCAGCTGAATTGTAAAAGATGTAAAATATTACTGTAGTTGTATATAACGTGGTGGCAGATTCTAGGACTGCATAGAGATGAAAGATCTCCAATTATATCTTTATTATATCAAATGCTGAGTCACTCAAGGTATGTCTACACAGCAGCATTATTTCGGAACAACTGACATTATTCCAAAATAACAAAGAATGTGTCTATGCTACAAGCCTTTATTTCAAAATAATTTCAAGCTGGATGATTCTTACTCCGACACTGGTAACCCTCATTTCATGAGGAGTAAGGAAAGTCAAAGGAAGAGTGGTCTTCCTTCGACTTCCTGCTCTGTAGATAGCGCCAAAAGCCAAAATAAGCTATTTCGACTTCAGCAATGCAATTGACAAAGCTGAAGTTGCGTAGCTTATTCCGACTTTAGCCCTGCTGTGTAGACGTACCCTCAGAGATTAGATCAGTTTCTAATTAGCTCCAATCTTGGAGAATAAAACTTAGTCTACATAAGAAAATTGTACTGGTTTAATCAAATATTGTTTTAAACCAATGTAGTTGAAAAAGTGCAAAATCCCAGTCACTTCAGATTAGCTAAATCTGTTCCCAATTACTTTACGATAAAAGCCACTCAGAGGGTGAAATAAGGTATTCATGCAGGGGGTTGCACCAGTTTAAATAGATTGATTTACATAATCTCCATAAATTAACCTGTTGTAACTGTCTCATGTAGGCAAGTCCTAAAAGAGGTTAGAGCTGCTGTTCTCTGTGGAAGAGGGAACTATGGCAAAGATAGGGAAATCATGCAGGTAAAATCCTTGAAACAACCAAGGTTTGGAGAAACCTTGGGTAGGTCTTTATAAAGTAAAACCCCAGAAAGAGGTTATATTGTTATTGTTATTTAAATTAACAATAAAGTAAAATCCCAGGAAGAGGGTGAATTCTACATCCATTTTCTATATCCTTTATTCACAGAAGGATGGGAACATCCTGATTTTCATATGATTACTACATTCAGAAATATTCTGTTGCTGGGATCAAATTTTCCAGAATCAGGCACTGGGTGAGGGTGAACATGTAGGTAGATTTTGAGTAAAATTAAGGGATGGTGAAAAATATACATTAGTTTTGAAAGACAGATGGTACAGCTAAAACATCAGAAGCTTGAAACCTGACATGGTCATAACTTCTAAAGAGAACTAGTGCCATTCTTAGTGTTGATGAAAGAAATAAAGAATAAAAATGTTTTACCGAAAAGCCATTCCATGGATTTGGGACCGTTTGTACCCTTCTTCCACTATGTTGTTCCCTAGGGTATGTCTACAGAGCAAAGTTATTTCGAAATAACAGCCCTTATTTCGAAATAACTTTCCTAGCGTCTACACAGCCAAACTGCTATTTCGAAATAAATTCAAAATAGTGGAGCACTTATTTCGAATTTGGTAAACCTCATTCTACAAGGAATAATGCCAAATTCGAAATAGCTAATTTGAAATAAGTGCTGTGTAGACACTTATTTCAAAATAGGGGGCCTCCAGCCTTCCCAGGGTGCCCTGGTGGCCACTCCAGCCTCAACCAAGAACACTCCTCTCCCTCGTCCCTCCCCGGAGCCTTTAAAGGGGTAGACTCTGGCCACAGTGCTAATGTCAGCTCCAAGCCTGCCAGCCCAGAGCCAGCAGTCACTGCCCCTGACCCAGTGGCCCCAAAACATGAGCCAGCAAGCCACTGGCAGCCAGCCCTCTACTGCTCCCCAGGAGCAGTCTGCCAGCTTCCAGGAGCCTTCCAGGGCCCGGAGAAGGCAGGCACCCTTCCTGGTCCAGGGTGGAGATCATGGACCTTATTCAGTTTTGGGTGGGATGCCCCCAACATCCATGATCTCCGCACTAGATGGAGGAACACGGCCGTCTATGGCAGGATAGCTGCCAGCCTGGCCACCAAAGGTCATATGTGAACCCAGGAGCAGGTTCGCATGAAAATCAAGTTGGTCCAGCGAGACCCTCAACCCTGAGCTTCCCCTCCCCCTTCTTCCCCCTGCTTACCCCTTCCAGCTCCCTCCTCCCAGGTTTCCTCCTCCCCTCTCCCACCCTCTCTCCTCCCCTCTCCCGCCTCCTTTCCCCAGTCTCACCAGAGTTTCATTCCCCCCCCCAGTTTTGTTAAATAAAGACAGTTTGTGTTTATGAAAAAATGTGTATTTTATTTGACATCAGGAAGGGAGGCTGGGGGGGAGGGGCTAAGTGGAAGGACGTGAGGGAGGAATGAGGCACAAGCCCCCAGTGGGGCAGACCAGGGTGGAAGCTGTCCCGCAGGGCCTCCCAGATACTGACAGCCTCCCGATGGACCTCCCGAACGGCAGCCTGCAGAAAGTACAGCCAGGCTCGCAGCAATGCATCCAAGAGAAGCACCAGAGCACCCAGGGGCAGCTCTGGCTCCATATTGCAGAGTGCTGTGGTGTCCCGAGTGAGGGCAACCAGAGCACACAGAGACAATATGCTTTGCAGTCCCTCATCGAGGTAGGCAAGCAAGCAAGGAAACCTGAGAACCGGGTGTCTGGGGGGGGGAGGGGTCCCTTTAAGCACAGGCCTCAGATAGCCTCAGGCAGCAGCCACACAAAGTGACTCCTGACCTGCTGCCCTGCCGGACCTGGTTCCAGCTGGCCTTAAATGCGATTCAGCGTCCAATCAGTGTGGATGCGCTATTTCAAAATAGCAAAATGCTATTTCAAAATGCATTTTGTGTGTAGATACGTTATTTCGAAATAAGTATTTCGAATTAACTATTTTGAAATAACGCTGTAGTGTAGACATACCCCCATAGACAAATACTTGTGAGGAAGAGCAAGAACTGGACATTATTTCGTACAATCTCAGGATTTTGCCCTTTCTTATAAAATTCACTTCTCATAGCCACATTAGAACTCAAGTAGAACTTCAGTATCAGGGTCTACCTATATAGATATAACCCTTCTGCCAGGTAGCGCCAGCAGCAGCCAGGGCCAGGTTCAATATCTAGGGGTCCTTTTTCATCCATCTCACACATAACTGGCTCGAGCTCCCACCCAGTAGCCTGGGAAATTCACACACCCCTGGGTGCCTCTGAGAGGCAATGCTTCCCCACTCGCAAGCACAGAGTCTGAGTGTAGAAAAGAAACTTTTAATGAAAGAGAGAGGGAAGTAATATGGCATTAGCTTGGGAAAATACCACAACCAGAGTTCATAACCAACCCATGAGTAACCGTCCCAGCTCAAATGGATTAAGCAATGTCCTTTGCCTCTCAGGCTCACTAGTCCAACAATGTAAGGGTCCCATTCATCTACCCAAACTTTCTCCATACCCCACTTTAAGTGCCCACTTACAGCTCTGTCCAGTCAGTGTGGACCCAGACACATCACCCTGATGACTCCACTCATTGAGCCTGAGGCCATGCCACCTTTGTGCTGCTCCTGTGGTCCGCTTGCTCCTGCCAGCTGCCCCGCTGGCCGCTGACTGGTCACTCCCGCCACCGCCCTGCCAGCCAGCTCGTCGCAATGGGTCTGGCTCCAGGCCAAACCAGTGACTTCAGCTTTTAGCCACCACCTAGGCTGGCCAAAAGATTCTAGCTTCCACAGGAATAACAGAGAGACTCCTTATGGAGTCTACTTTAGATCTATCCTTAGAAGAGGGGAGAAAGGAGACAGGTTGAACTAGTCTTACAGCTCATACCTGGCAGCCATGAAGCTGTCACAGTCCCCAACTCAGTTCACTCAACTCTGGAAGGGGGAAGCTTGTTTATCTGAGACCCCTTACAATGATGGTGTCTCTCCTGCAAGCACTGGTGTCATATTTTAGAGTTCCTACATTTAGGGGTAGCATGGTTTGTGACCCCACAACAGCCAAATTACTTACAATACACCACATTCCATTCTAACAACCGATCCTCCATCAGCTGGATTGGATTTGCATAACCACACCCCGGATTCCTTCCCCATCCCAGCAATCGCTGTATTTACACATCAACAGTTAATTATCTTGAAGGGCTGAACAATTTCAGCTGGCTGCATTGCAAGCAGTCGTTCAGTCTCTGTTTACATCGATATGTAGCGCTAAAGCACTCAGACACTGCCATAAGAAGAGTGCTTTGGTATTGTGACAGGGCATCTGCCCCGCACTGGCCCTTTAAGGGTAAAAACCCAACCCTGGGAGAGGGCTGAGTGCAAATCCCACAGCTGTAGCAGATAGTAGCTAATTAGGGCCTACCTGGGGCTATATAAATGAGGGCTCCAGATGGGAGGAAGGTAAACACTCTCGTTCTAGTGGTGGTGGGGGGGGGTGGGAGTAGGAAGGATGTGGCTGTTAAGGAAGTTTTTCAAGACAGAGCCGTGCTGGGGAAAGGCAGTCAGGGCTGGGAAGCTCTGGTCTCACCTCACTCCTAGGCTTCAGGGATTGAAGCAAGGCCTGAGAATACTACAGCTATGTCTACACTGGTGGGTTCTTGTGCAAGAATGGCTGTTCTTGCGCAAGAACCCATAGAGTGTCCACACTGCCCACCCACTCTTGTGCAAGAAGATTTACAGAACGGCGTTGGAAGACAGGGCTTCTTGCGCAAGAGCTACGCTCTTTTCTAACAAGTGCGGACGCATGGCCGGGGTTTCTTGCACAAGAAAGCTCTATGGCTAAAATGGCCATCAGAGCTTTCTTGCGCAAGACAGCGTCCACACTGCCATGGATGCTTTTGCGCAAAAGCACATGGCAGCGTGGATGTGTTCTTGCGCAAGAACCCACCAGTGTAGACATAGCCTACAGGTGCAGGGGGGCATCCAGGATAGGCAAAGGCAGCAGGTCCCCACCCCCTTGCCAATGATGAGTGGCCATTGCAGACTGCAGTTTGCCCCTGTGGTAAGGGGCTAGATGACTACTGGCAATGGGTCACTGAGGCAAGGTGGGTACAGAGGGATAGGGGGTTCCATGGGAAGAGAGGACCCCAGGGTGTGGAGACAGATAAACACCTCCCCCCCAGAAGGGGGTTGAGAGACACTGGCATGGACACTGCCAGAGGGCAGTGCCCTGAAGAGGGCACCGCATTCTGGGAGCGACGCATATTCAGAACTAACAGAGGGAGAGACCAGCCAGAGGAAGGCATCTGGCAGGCTGATATGAGCTAATTCCCAGGGCTACTGGCAGGAGGAACTGTGGTGGTGAGTCTGCCATGTGACAGGTATGTTTAAAGAGAAAGGTAAGTCTAAGGAGATATTTTTCCCTTAAAGGTAACCATCAGCTGTATTCCCACATCTGGAAAATATTCTTGGTGAACAGAATGAAAACGGCTTTATTCCTGATTGTTTTTCATTGAAATATTGAATCATTGTGCTGCAATCAATGTCAAGTTCCTTTATTTGATTTAATGATAAGGTCCACATTTACAACATTTGGAGATTTGTTGCTTAGGAACGTTATGCCTACATAATGCAGAAATATGCACTGTGGCTTGAAGTTCATTTGGAAAATACTTGATTTATTCAATCATTTTAAAAAACAAATCTTGATTAACCCCCCCAAAGCATCTTAGAGATATTTATCAGAAGACTTTAAATAAATTTGCAATATTTTGCTCCTAATATTGGCTTTATTGTTCATTACTACTTTATTCTAATTCAGCAAAGCATTTATGAGGATTGATTTTCTGGAAAACATTATACAGCCAAATCTGAATTATGTTTTATTTATTTGTTTTTGAGATTAATTCAATGGTATGAGTAATAGGCTCTTATGTCAGTACCTCCTGTCTTCTAGGAATCCTATGAATATGTCTTTATCTTTAATGAATAAAGCACCAGCTGCATGAAAAATGAATGAATAAAGAATAAAAAAATGTGAATAGAGACAAGTTTTCCAAATATAATCTTTAGTTTCTTAGTACCTGCACCTCCCATTGAGTTCAACTTGAGTTGAGAGCACTCAGCTCCTCAGAATCAGGACCCTACTGTGCTGTGCAAAATGGAAGCATAAATGAAGTCTTGGAAGTCACCAAGTTATAATATCAGACACAATATTTGTGTCTCCATTTAGATTTAGGAACCTGAGATTAGTCTATTTTTGAATAACTTGGCTAGTGTTTCCACAGAGATTGAAAATTCTTCAGAACAGAGCAGTGTTTTTTTTTTTAAAGCACATGTTGCACAATGCCTAACATAATTGAGCCCTGATCCTTCCAGAGACTTCCAGGTGGCACTATAATAATGAAAGAACCACTGCAATGAAAAAGGAAAAGTGGGGAGATATTTTGAAATCAAGAAATTTGTGATGAAACCTTGACCTTATTGAAATCAGGGGCAAAACTCCCCTTGACTTCAGTTCAGGATTTCACCCTCAAATCTTTACTGTCATTTTCATTCACTTTCATGACAAACATTGTACAAACTGTAAATATAACAAGCAGTCCTGTGGCACCTTAGAGATTAACAAATGTATTAGGTCGTGACCTTTCATGGGTAAAACCCACTTCATCAGATGAGTTGGAGTGGGAATTACAGAATTCAGGGTATATATAACAGTAAAAGAAGTTACCTGTTAATTGTAGACCAGTGTTAATGAAGCTAATTAAGTCAGGGTGGATGTGCTTCATTCACAGTATTTAGAGTGGAGGTGAGGAAATTGCTTTTATAGTGTGTTAACCAATTAAGATTTTTATTCAAATCTAAGTTGATAGTATTGAACTTGTAAATGAACTCCAAGCAGGAGCAGCCTGAGGCGGGCTGCGGCAGCTGGCGCCCCAGGCGGAACATGCGATGGGCGCCCCCGCCTGCAGGGCCGTCAATGGACTGACATGATCATCGGGCACCCTGGGCGCCCCATGACATCATCATCAGGCGCCCCGGGTGGCGGCACTCTAGGCGGCGGCTGAGTCCGCCTATAGTCACGGGCTGCCCCTGACTCCAAGTGCAGCTGTCTCCTTCTGTAATTGGGTAATAAAATTCTTTTGTTAAAGGATAACTCCTTTTAAATCCATTATTGAATGTCCAGGGAGGTTAAAATGTTCCCCTACAGGTTTGTGCTACCATTTCTGAGGTCTTTTTTGTGTCCATTTATCCTTTGGTGCAGAGACTGTCTGGTTTGGCCAACATACATGGCAAAGGGGTATTTCTGGCACTTGATGGCATATATCACATTAGTGGATGTGCAGGTGTATGAGATGTTGAGGCTTATGTGGTTAGGTTCTGTGATGGTGTCACTTGTACAGGTATGTGGACAGAGTTGGGAGCGGGGTTTGTTGCAGGGATAGGTTCTTGGTTGAGGAACAGTGACCTAGTCTGACCTCTTGTGGTACAACATAGGCCACTGAATTTTCCTGATATAATCTCCAGAGAATATCTTTGAGAAAATACATCCAGCCTTGATATAAAGATCATCAGTGATGGAGAATCCACTGTTAACCTTGGGAAATTGTTCCAGTGGTTAAATACTCTGTTAACAATTTACATCCTATTTCCAGTCTGAATAAATCTAGCTTCAGCTTCCAGCTGTTGGATCATGTTTTACCTTTCTCTGCGAGATTAAAATGTCTATCATTAAATATTTACTCCCAATGAAGGTACTTATAGATTGTAATCAAGGCACTCCATAACTTTCACTGTTAAGCTAATTAGAGCACCTTGAGTCTCTCATTTTTAAGGCATGTTTTTCTAATCCTTTCATCATTCTCATGGCTTGTCTCTTAAACCTCTCAAGTTGGTTCAAAACCTTCCTGGACTGTTATCACCAGAACTGAACACTGCATTCCAGTGGAAGTTGCATCAGTGCCAAATAGAGAAGTAAAATAACCCCTCTGCTCTTAGTTGAGATTTCCCTGATTATGCATCCAATAACCAAATCAGCCTTTTGGCCACTGTCACACTGAGAACTCATATTCAGACAATTATCCACTGTTTCCTAGGGTAATGTCCTCTATCCTGTAAATATGTCCTGCATTTTTTGTTCTTAGATGTATACATTTAGCTATATTAATATGCACATTTTTTGCTTGTGTTCAATTTACCAACTGATTCAGAACGCTCTGAATTAATGACCTTTCCACTTTGTTACTTATCACTCGCCCAATCTGTGTCATCTGCAAACTTTATGTCTGTGTCTACACTGGCGCGATCTAGCGCAAAAGCAGCCACTCTTGTGCAAAAACTTGCTGCCTGTCTACACTGGCCGCATGTTCTTGTGCAAGTAAACTGACGTTTTAATGTATAAAATCAGGGCTTCTTGCATGAGAACTCTGATGCTCCCGCTCAGGAATAAGCCCTCTTGCACAAGAGCTCTTCCAGAAGAGGCCAGTGTAGACAGGCAACATGAATTTCTTGCGCAAGAAAGCCCTGTGGTTAAAATGACCATCAGAGCTTTCTTGTGCAAGAGAGCGTCTACACTGGCATGGATGCTCTTGCGCAAAAGCACATGCCAGTGTAGACGCTCTCTTTTGGAAGAGTTTTTGCAGAAGAACTCTTCTGCAAAAGAGTTTTTGCGCAAGATCACGCCAGTGTAGACATAGCCTATCAGTGATAATTTTATGTTCTTTTCTATATAATTAATTAAAATGCTAAAAAGCAAGGGGCAAGAACCAATCCCAATGGGATCCCACTAAAAACACACCCATTTGCTGCTGATTACCCATGTACAATCACACCGTGAGATCTGTTAGTTAGGCACCTTTTAATGTAGTCATTTATTTTGTTGAACACATCCATTGTCTTTGTTTACTACCAATTATTTGAATAGAAAAATCTTCAGCTGTAAATTATTATTGAGGTATACTCTGTTGTTCATTCTGTTGTTTGTATGTTTGTGTCAGGTGTTAAATGAGAAACATCATTTAATCAGTGATTTAATTGGATTGCAAAGAAACCATAATTTGGCACCACTTTCAGCTGACAAATATGTTAGTAGGAGATTGCTTCCTGTCTGCTAGTTACTCTTTATTCCAACTTTCAGTAACATTCATTAGTATATTTCAGATGTCCTTATGGAAAGTTGCCATCTCTGAAAGATATATATTTGAAAAGGTATGTAATGACAGAGTGGCATCCGTGTATCAGTTCTAGTTTTGTTGAGCCTTTGGTATGTCAGGTGGTCTTCAAATTTGTCCACCTATATTATGGGCAAATTCTTGCTGTACATTTGTTTGCTACCAGTTTCTCTCTCCTATTATCTGTATATATGACCGTGTAAAAATTCAACTCACGTAATTGCAAAATTAAAAACAATTTAGAAGATTTATTTTTAATGAGTATAAATGCATGTAAATATATGCTTTTATCCAACCAATTTCTTGGAATGTGCTTACATAAAACTGAAACTCTTTTGAGAACTCATGTCTAGAATTTGCATCTTCAGTATGGAAACTGATTAAAAATACATGAAATAAACTTGTTAACAGTGATTTTGCTGATAATACCTTAAAGTTACAGTGGCCAGAAGCTCCATTTTCACTAACTCACAAGCTCAACAAGGTTGTCTCTAGTCTTTATTTGGATTCATAGTAGAACCCATTAAATAGTATTTGTGCTTCAGCACTATTGGTGTTTCCTTCTAAAACACTTCCCTAGTGTGGCATTAGTCTGCTACAAGTGGTATCATTTGAGACATACACTTAGATGCTGACCCTTTTTAATCATGAAAGATCACCCCCACAGAAAAAAAATAAAATGAAGGGCATTAGGCCACATGTCTTGATTAAATTCCAACCAGAGCGGTTATATTCCTGTGCCTATATAGCATTTCCCCTGCAATATATTCAGTTATAATCAAATGATAATCTTTACACCCTATCCTACTTTATTATAGTTGTATATGCTGTTAAATGGATGCTACATTTCATCCTAGCACTGAATGTACTGCAGGGTCAGTGAGATGACTTTTTTATGTTTGTGCTGGGCTATATTGTACTCTTAGATAAACTAAGGAAATGCAATCTAGATCAAATTATTATAAGGTGCGTTAACAAATGTTTGAAAAGGCACATTCAGAGTAGTTGTTAGTGGTTCACTATCAAACTAGGAGAATGTATTTAATGGGGTTTGGCAGGGGGTCTGTCCGGGTTCTGGGACCAGCCAGTATTTTTGTTAGCGACTTTAATAACACAGATGAGAATATACTTATAAAATGTTCATATGACACCAAGCTGGGAGGGGTTGCAAGCACTTCAACAAATATAATGGGACAACACTACAAAAGGGGGAAAAAAGATAAATATTCTCCAGCGTATTAACAAGAGTGTTTTATAGTCTCAGCAGGGTAGCTGTGTTAGTCTATAACTTCAAAAACAACTTTAAAAAAATGAATAGTTCTGTGGCACCTTAGACTAACTAATATATATAGTGTCATGAGCTTTTGTGGGCAAAACCCACCTCCTCTCCTCTGAAGAAGTGACTTTTGCCCACAAAAGCTCATGATTACACACACACACACACACACACACACACACCCCTCATGATTACACACAGACACACACACACACATCTACAGTAGGAAATTATTTTAAAATAACTTATTTCAAAATAATAACTCCTGAAATAACTGTTTTGAAAGAGTGTGCCCACACCGCAGGGAAGCCTTGAAATTACTCCAAGGCAGGCTCCCTTAATGTGGACATGCTATCTCAACTTAGAGCCCCAGGAAGCACTGAGGAGTAGTTACTTTGCATGATTCTGGGGAATAGTTATTTTGAAATAGCAGCAGTGGAGCATCCACACTACTGCTATTTTGAAATAAGTGTTATTCCTCATGGAAAACAGGAATTATCATTTTGAATTAATCAGCCCCTTATTTCAAAATAATGGGTTTGGTAGTGTGGATACTCCACTTGTTATTTCAAAATAACTCCCTATTGTTGACCACGGCTGTGGTGCCACAGGGCTATTTGGTTTTTAAAAGTTGTTTTTAAGAATGTTTTATGTAAGTCATGCGAGGGAATAGTTCCACTGTACTCAGTGTTGGTGAAAGCCTCAGCTGGAGTCTTGTGTTCTGTTTTGCACACCACACTTTCAGAACAATGTAGACCAACTGGAGAAAGTCCAGAGAAGAGCAACAAGAGTGATAAAAGGTTTGGGAAACATGACCTATGAGAAAAGGTTAAAAAACGGTGTATATTTAGTCTTGAGACAAGACTGAGAGTGAACCTTATAACAGTCTTCAAATACATAAAGAGCTATTGTGAAGAAGACTATGATCCTTTCTTCTTCAAGTCCACTGAAGACAAGATGTAATGGGCTTAGTCTGAAGCAAGGGCTATGTAGGTTAATATTAGGAAAAATCTTTCAAACGATAAGAATAGTTAAATATTGGAACAAGTTTCTAGGGTACCATGTTGAATTTCTGGTGTCACAGTTGAAGAGGCCTACAACTGTATTATCCCATCATGGTTTTGAGGGCATTCACTTAAGGTTTATGTCTCCCATTCATCACTTCTCTTGGGCAGAAACCTACATCTCTCTACCTCCTGACTATGTTTTCAAGTAGGCCCACTGACAGGAGAGAGGGGGAAGGCAAAAGGAGCAGTTGCACTTGGAGTTTAGTGGTTCAAAAGGGCCCGAGGTTCCTGGCCACTGTAGCTATAGTGGCAGCAGTGGTGGCCATAGCGCTGGGCCCTTTAAATTGCCACTGAAGCCCCGCACGACATGCTCCAAGCAGCACTGAGGGCTGCCTAGGGGAGGTGCAATGTGCTTCAGGTGGCACTGAGGGCTGCCTGGGAGAGGCTAGCCCCAGCCCTGCTCCTTCTGCCTGAGGCCCTGCCCCTTCTGGGGGCACAGAGCTGGCCACCCTGCTTTACTCAGGTGCCTGGCGAGTCTGTTGACACCACTGGTTTTAAGGCTGCAGCGCTGCCTTCCTTACCCAGCAAGCCAGTCCACTTAGAGGCCAGAGCCTGTGCTCTGCTTTCTCTTTAAGGGCTATGAACAGTGTATTACTGGCAGGTACAAGTGACCACACAGCTCCTTCTAAGCAAGCATATTTCTTCTTACTGTACAAACATTGCATAAAAAGAAATAAAATAAAAGTTCCACTATACCTGCTAAAAGATCACCAGAGGTCACCTATCAACCTCATTCAGTCCTGCATGCCCAAAACTTTTTCCATCCTACCAGATGGGTTGGGGCCCTTGGATAGATGGTCCTGTCCATTTGCTTGATCAGAAAGACGTTCCTCAGTTTCCCCTCAGTATTTTATATCAAAAGCCCCCTCTTTGTTGGTCTCTGGGAAAAACAAATCGAATCAGTATAAACATGTCTCCCCAGATGGTGGTAAGCTTTGGAGGTGTTTACAACCTGAATGGTTCACTTTAATCACATCCTACTGTTTTTATTTATTGGTGAAGCTGTAGTAACCCTCTCCCATAGAATAGAACACAGTCATATACAGTAAAACCCCACAGTTACAAATACCTCAAGTGGAGTTTGTTCATGGCTCTGAAATGTTCATAATGAGCAAAACATTATGGCAGTCCTTTGAAAAGTTTATAATTGAACACAGATTTAATACAGCTTTGAAACTACTATACAGAAGAAAAATGCTTCTTTTAGCCCTGTTAATTAAATGAAACAAGCACTGAAAGTGTTTCCTTAGCTTGTCAATTTTTTTTAACTTTCCTTTTATTTTTTTAGCAGTTTACATTTTATACAGTACTTTACAGTCTTGTTTCGGTTGTGTGATTGTATACTTTCAGTTCTAAATGAGATGTGGTTGACTAGTCAGTTTGTAACTCTGGTGTTCATAATTCTGAGATTCTATCGTATAAAGCATTCATAACTGTAATACAGCATGGGACTGCAATGCCCGTGGCAAGAGGTTTTTCCCCATTTTGCTAATACATAATATATCAGACTAGACATTTTCTTTGTGTAACTTGTAAATATGCCAGTCACTGAAAAGTCGTGACTCAAACAAGCTCTGAGCTGCTTGAGGTACAAGGTTGTTATAAAGAGGAGTATTCCTGTCCCTTTCTCTTGTTCAGACTGTTTCTGGTCAATTTTATTGCATTTTGCTAACTGAACGAAGGGATTTTGAAAAAGGGAGTGTGCTTTTATAAACCATGCAGCAAGCCCTAAGTGAGTTGCTTTATAGTCATGCTGATAAATCACAGATTTTGTCTATTTAATAAGGTGAATCATCAACCACTTACTGCTGGCCTCACAATTGCTTACCATGGAAAATTACAGGCTGTACTTTAGAGGAGGAGAACACCTAAATGTGCATTTGTGTATTTTTTTTCTCTTTTATTAAGTCATTTTTGACCACGGCTTCTTGACTGACATCTCATTTACAAGGTGACCCAATGCACAAAACCTTTTAATTAGTCTGAAAATCCAACCTGCTTTGTGTACATGATTGTCAGCCTTTTGCCTTCTGCTATCTTTTGTTGCCATGGCAACACTTTCATAACAATGGATTTTGTATTACAGAAATGGGGAAAGCATAGCCAAGATGTGCTTGTGATTAAAGCCACATAATAAATATTCATAATGGGACCATGAGGTGAAAAACTGCACTGTCAATGAGTTTTATTTTTCATGTTCAACATCAAATGCTGTCAAGAAAAAAATAGTTTAAAAATAGAGAAATATTTTCCAAAAGTAAAATCATGCTAGGGAATGAGACTGCTGTAATTAAGGGGGGGTGGGGGAAGCGTGGGGTAGGGGGGAGAGACAAGTGCTCAATTGATGTAAATCAACATGTGACTTCAGTGGAGCTATAACAATTTGTCAGCTTAGAATCAGCATCTGGACCATTACATTTCATAGTAGTCAAATGCAGAATCTTTTTAATGAATGTAAAAAGGATGCATGGTATGCTATTAATATTTAACTTATACTTAGTACAAGTGTGTTTTTCAAAATTACTCACAAGAGGATCTAAATCAGTATCCATATCTGAGAACATTAAACTACCAATCTGCTTTCGAATACTTTGCACTCTTATGAGAGTGTCTCTACAGTACATATCTTCACAAATTCAAGAACTTTGCATCATTTGTTGGTACACATTAAATGTGCATGAATTAATAAAGTACAAACTAAGGCATTAAATGTGTTCCAGAAACCATCAAATCACACTAAGGTGCAGGATGACCAGCTCCTATCTGTAATCTGCTCTGTAATCACATAGGGTTTTTCATACACTTCAGTTTGAGCGACGTACGTGGAAGATCTCAGGCCTGCCTATACAAAAACATTCATTTCTAAATATTATAGATGACAATTTCTTAACTGAAAGTGTTGCATCCAACATGGTGGAATTATATATTAGACCTTGACTGATAGAGGATCAACTGATCACAGAAGTAAAAATTAATGGTACATTAAGTACAAATGATCATAACCATTCCATTTGCATATTATAAATGTGATCAAAAGTCTTTTTATATATGCTCAGTGACTTTAAAAAGGGCCAGTTTCACATAGCCAAAAACAAACAAGACAAAGCAGCTGGGTGGAGATAAAATTATCAGAAAAATATGAATGATACAGGAAATTGTTTAAGAACACTTTATTAGATGCCCCAAAATTCCCAATCCCAGATCTGTGGAAGAAAGCCTTTTTGGTTAAAAACTATTTAGCAGGGAAAGTAAGGCCATAAAATCTGAGACAAATGGAAGAAAGGGGAAGTTGGTAATAATGAACATTAGTCAGAAGTTAGGAATTATTCAGATATGATAAGGGAAACAAAGGAACAAAAGGAGAATTATATGGTCAGCAGAATTAAGGTCAAGAATGAGTTTGTTAAACATATTATGAACCAAAAGACTCCTAGCAATGGTATTGGTCCATTACTAGATGGAAATGTTGGAATTATCAATGATAATGCAGAAGAGGCACAAGTAATGAATATTTCTATTGTGTGTTTGGGGAGAAAGCAGATGATATATTCTCATCCTAAGGTGAGGATAACTGTAGAATAAATATGAAATTAAATGATTAGAGGTAGTTTAGGGTTTATTAAGGAAATGTGCTGTTCAGAAGGGGTCAAATTAGCAAATAGAAATAAGGTCTTGAAGCAGAATCAAGTAAAGAGGATGTCTGGTTTAAAAAAAAACAATTAAACAAAATAAAATAGCTTCCCCAAACACACCAGCTAGTGAGAGAAAAGCATGTTTTTAAAAGAGGGCCTCTGACTGATAGGGATTTCTGCAGATGGATTTAAATAAAACAAATAGAATCTGTCTTAATGGAGTCAACATGGCTTTTCCCACCCTACATTATCAATGTAACTTTATGAAGCAGGGCCTATGTGAACACAGCTGCCATGAAAAATCTACTGATCAGCAAAAAGGATAAGAGGCCTGTGGGAGAAAAGAGGCTATAAATCTTATCTGGACTAAAGCTACATCTACACTGTGCCCCCTACTGTGGCATAGCTGTGCCGCTACAGCAGGGTTTTTTCACACCATAGTGGACAAGTTTTATCAACCAAAGTGCAGTGTAGACATAATATGGCTATGTCTAGACTGCACTGCTTTTCTGGGATACCAGAGATATCCCAGAAAAGCAATGCTGCATCCACCTTTTTGGAAAATGTTTTGAAAAAGCAGATGCGCTCTTTCTCCATCCCTGTAAACCTCGTTTTACGAGGAATAAGGGATGTGTCGTGTAGACGCACCAAATTTTGGAAAAGCCTCTTTCGACAGTAAAGTGGAAAAAGATACGCAATTTGTGTAACACAAAATGCGTTTCTTTTACTGACTTACCATTGCAGTGTAGACCTAGCCTAAGGCTGAAAATAAAGGTGCACTGTCTCTGGTTAGCAAAAGTAGTAATTGATTATGATGTAATTTGTTTGTTGAAAGACGAGGGTTCTTTGGCAGGCCTATCTGATCAGGCTGGACAATGCCAGGATGAGACAGGTCAAACCTGGGGGAACTATTTGTGAGTAAGCTGATCTTATGCTTATGAATACTTTATTACTCCATTGAGTATAATGAATACTTATTTAGGCTGTTAGGCATGTTTAGAGCCAGTGTATAAAATACCTTTTGCCTTTGGACTTAACCATAAATTCCTTTATTAACTAGCACATTTACCTGGCATTGCTCAGGTCATTAACTCAACAATAACTGTTTGTATGTAGATAAAAGGAAAATATACATGCATTATTTAAATGATTGTATTATTGAAAAAAATGTTATTTTATTAAGTTAATATTTATTTTGGATTTCTTAAAAAGGATTAACATTTTTCCATTTTTTCTGTAAATGTTTTTAAAATGGGAATTCCATCAAGTGTATTTTTTCGCTATCCCTATAAACTCTTGCTACGTTTTAACAAAAAAGGGCCATAGTCAATGTGGTCCTTAATGAAGGGAATGGACAGCAACCTAAAGGGCACCTGGAAGGGGGAGTTGGGGGACTCAGGGCAGGGAGTCCCAGATGGGGGGAGGCACACGCTCCTAGCCATCCCCTTTCATTTGACAGTAATTCTGTCTTTTTTCTGATTGACTTTGAGAAGCAATCCCATTCCAGAGACCTCTCATTTTCCTGGCACAACCAAACCCTTACCTTGCTTTAAGTTATGGAAAGAGGAATACCACTGTGTGCTGAATTAGATGGTCCCAGCTCTTACCTTTTAGGAGGAGTTCTTGAATAAACAGACAGACAAACTTTCTCGAATATATAGTAGATTTAGTGTTGTGATAATATCACTATATTAATAATCATTCCAAAGTACTATTTAGTAATTCAAACAAGAACACTTCTCCATTACACTGGTATCTCTGGAGCATGTTAAACAGAAGCTACTAAAGATAGACATTTTTAACTAATCAGGTCCGGATAACTTACACCCAAGAAATTTTAAAAAAGCTGGTTGAGGCATTTGCTGGGCCATTAATGTTGATTTTCAATAAATCTTGGAGCACTTGGAAAATTCCAGAAGGTTGGAAAAAAGCTCCTGGTCTGGAGATTTTTAAAAGGGTAATTAGGATGACCCAGATAATTATAGGCTTCTCGACCCTAGGTAAAATAATGGAACAGCTGATATGGGAGTCAATTAATACATAGAGCCTTTGTTAAGGCTCTAAAATTCTGTCACCTTTTGGGGGTTTACCTCTACCTATGACCAGTAGGGGAACCTAGACCCACTGTGACAGATCCCAGGAGTACATCCTAGACCTGTGGGATCTCTTATCTCTCCAGCCTGGGTTGTCTTTCATGATGCTTTGCAAGTGTTAAGCAGTAAGCCCCTCCAAGTGCTGCTATCATTCAGCCACAAGCATGCAGGGACTGAACCAGCTAAGTTGCATGAATGCTTTCCAAGCTACTAAGGAACCATACACAGAAAACGCCAGCAAATCCTGCAGTTCCAGTCTTTGATCCAGAAATGTATCCTCTGACACTATTTGAGACCTTATTTTGAACAATGAAAGATCTCACTGCTCTACAGCCAAAATGCTTCTGAAATAAATGTAGTCAAACTTTACTAATTCTGGGTCACTGAGAAGGAAAATGATGCTTAAAATTGTTGATTGGCTCTAGTTTTCAAGATATGCTATTGGGTCAGTATATACAACCCTCAATTTAAAGGGATCTCAATTTAAACCAGAAATGACTAAAATACATCTTTGACTGGATCTGTGAATAAATCTATGACTGGGTTTGGACAGTACTTGCTTTTTAGGCAAAACAATGAATGATGCAATCTGAAGCTGGTATTGCGTCATACATGATATGAATTGCATCATGTTATTCCGAGAAGTCATGGATGATGCAATCATAACGAAGCTTACATCACTCTGCTGAACAAATTGCCCTATATCAGCTCTAGAAATCATACAGTGTCATGCTCTCTTATTTGTTAGTGTTTGATTTTGCAAAGGGACACATTCTGTTTAGCCAAAGTGAGCAGAGATGCCTCGTACTTGTGTGAACAGTGCAGATAACTTCTGCTATGTTTGTGGTGAAGTGACTTTTGCATCACAAAAGTGCAGTATAACCACTATGGTTAAGAAAGCCTATCACCTTTATTTTGGCTGCAAAATTGGAGATCAGGACAAGAGGTGGGCCCCACACATATGCTGCAACACTTGTGCAACAAATCTTCGCCAGTGGTTGAACAGGAAAAGGAAATCCATGCCTTTTGCAGTGCCAATGATTTGGAGAGAGCCAACAGATCATACCAGCAATTGTTACTTCTGCATGGTGCCTCCCGTTGGGAAAGGTGTGTCAAAGAAGAAAAAGTGGACTGTGCATTATCCAAACATTCCATCAGCTATACGCCCAGTACCCCACGGAGAAGGGCTGCCGGTTCCTGATGCACCAGAATCATTCTCACTTGAGTCAGATGAGGAAGAGGATGAAACTTCTGGTCCTGAACCATCAATGTCACAGGACCCACATTTTCTCCCATCCTCCTCCTCTGAACCACACCTCATAACACAAGGTGAACTGAATGACCTTGTCAGGGATTTGGAACTACCCAAGAGTAAGGCAGAGCTGTTGGGCTCCAGACTACAGCAGTGGAATCTCCTGGCAGGTGATGTTAGGGTTTCCATGTTCCGTGACCGTCAAAAGGATCTTGTCCCATTCTTCTTCATGGAAGGTGCTCCATTTAATGAATACAAGAGACAAGCCAAGAAGCGCCGAGTAGACACTGAATAGGACTAAACAATGTACATAATAGTTTTTTGCCTTTTGTTTCATAATAAATTTTATTTATATAACCCTTTTGCTGATTTTTAAAGTGTTACATAAACAGGACAGGTGAAATATTATCATGTAAAGCAACCATAAACACATGAAAAGACCTAGGTTTACAATTTATGATTAAAACTCTACTATCTACACAATATACATAGACGTAAAATGTAAAAACTTAAATATCTTGAAAACAGTAGCCAATCAGTTGTTTTAATTGTCATATTTGAATTCCGCACATCAAAATACATAATAAATAGCACATTTTATCTCTGAAGCAGACAACTTCTAAAAAATTGTAGACCAGTGTTATTTTGTTACTTCATCAAAATATAGTGGACATGTACTATCAACCACTTCATACAAACTAACTTGTAAGGATAAAATATTAAAATAAGTATATTAATTACAAGTCTTTGTATAGCCACAGAGGTCAGAGTTGGTTACGTATGAAAGGTGAAATCACAGCCTGAATTCTAAACTTTATGGGTGCATCTAGATAGCAGCACTATTTCAGGATACTTCTGGTATCCCAAAATAGCATTTTCCATGTTTTGCCAGCACACCTGTTATTTCAAAATAAACTATTTCCAAGTAGAGCACTATTACGAAATGTCCCTTAATCCTCATGGAATGACGTTTACAGGGACATTGGAATAGCATGCACATTATTTCAAAAGCTATTTCGAAACTAACTCAAAATAAGTTACACAATTTGTGCTCAAATTGCATAGCTTATCTCGAGCTTAGGGTGCAGTGTAGACCACAAATCAGACCAAGCAAGATTTGTATCAAACCATTTTTTTACCTGGTTGCTGCAGGCAGAATTCAGCTCATACTAGCTAGAAAGCATTCTAGTGAAGACCATCCTTCCCTCTTCCCCCCCAGTTCACAGAGGCTTCTCTTTGTCTTCCAAAAAATCTTGTTTCCAGTTACTGAGGGGGGTGAAGAAAGAAGTGGTCTCATGATGCCACTGTCCCTTATTTCATATTCTCAGTTCATGTGCCTTGAAAAATACTGGCTCAAACGTGAAGTCAAGCATCAGGTGTCTTGAGGCATCTTGCTGAGTCACAGAGTTGAGCAACTTCCATTGTGCAGAGCTTGAGCAACTGACTCTTATTGAACTGTAAATCTCTTGACTACAATTCCCTTGCTGGTCAATGGCTGCTGATGGTCGCTTAACATTCAACTTGGTGTAGGCGACTTCCCTCATTGCCACTGGAGAGAGAGTTGTGGTTATCTCCCAAACTCACAATATATCTCAATAACCATATAACAAAATTTCATAATGTTATACATAATGATGATAAACATATTTTGACAGGGCAATGAGTTTCAGTAAATCATGACTTTTCATATGATACCTTACAAGCATTCTTTGTACAAAATATCATAACCACATAACAGGTGAATATGTGAGTATAAGGTGCTATTTTCAGTTACAGTATGTCACGCCCCCATTACACTGGATTCTAATTCAATGAATGGTAGCCATGTACTGCTTGATCCAATTAGTTGCTGTTACATTCTCTGGCTTGTTGCTACCATTAGTTTTACCCTTATTTTAGCATTAAGTTTCTTAGACCCTCTTTCTCTCCACAAACCCAGTTGTGCAAGATACAGCCAGAAAACAAACTCTGGCTGCCCATCAAGCTCCTTTGTCCAGAATGGAGTCCCATAGTTGCCTGTCTGCTCTCAGCCAATAACTGGCTTGCTAAGGGCAGGTAATGCCTTTTTTCTGGTCCATCAGCGCCCTGATTGGCTGCCACTAGCCCTTCTACCCATTGGAGGACCAGGTCTCTGTGGTTTCTAAAATGGCTATTTTGGGGAGCCCTCCCTAGCTTGGAGGACCCATCTTTGCTGCACTTTCCCCCTCATTTCACTGGGGCTGTGTCTAGACTGCAGGCTTCTTTCGGAAGGAGGTCTTCCAAAAAAGCACCCACACTGCAAAAGTGCATCGAAAAAGTGATCTGCTTTTTCGAAAGATAGCATCCACACTGAATGGATACTATCTCCCATTTCAGCTGTGATTATTATGGATGGAGTGGCCACCAGGGCACCTGTGCTTTTTCCTCTTTCCTCTTCTTTCGAAAGAACTCCCTCTTCCCCATCCACACATGCCTTTTTCTGAAAGAGCTCTTTTGGAAAAAGGCTTCTTCCTCATAGAATGAGGATTACCAATGTCGGAAAACCCGCCTCTGTTCTCTCGATTTTCTTTCGGAAGAACGCGATTGCAGTGTGTATGTAATTGAAGGGTTTTTTGGAAAAACAGCTGTTTTTCCAAAAAAAACCCCTCATAGTGTGGACATATCCTGTGTCTTGGAGGTGGGATATAGTAGGAACAGAGGTTCCTCAAAGGCTGAATAAATCTCATAGGAAACAGCTGCTGTGTTTGCACTATGTAACCAATCTTCATATCAAGGTAGAACTAAATAATGTTCTGTTGGGCATCTACAGTGAATTTTTAATGCTAATTATTTAGAACCTTTTATCTAAACTTTCCCATTGAAAAGTTAACACCACTTTGTGTAGACCACATGCACCATCCCAATATATACAAACCTAGCTGTTTTCATATTTAAGAAATAAAAGTTTTCTTTCTCGCCTGGCATTAATGGAAGAACATGAAATAGCTGCTATCAAAAGCCCTTGAAAAAGTCACTTGTGCTTATGCAGTTTAAATATTCTGTTTTCAAAGCTCCTCTCTGAAAGGTACTGTGATACAGGAAAATTGCATATATTGAAGTCTCCTTTGTCAGTTTAAAATGATTGCTGCTTACTGCTTCACTTTGTCATTTGTGAAATATTTTTAAATGTTCCCCAGAGATATTTACATGCTTACCGAGCATCAAGAGACTGACCTGTATGACATGTGGATGAAGAGAGAGAAACATCACATGCACTTGTAAAATCACCTAAGCCATGTTTCATTCTATCTTGAATTAGAATTGCCTTTTTACAATCACCCTAAAACTAACTTCTCTGTTGGTCACTAGAAAAAAACCTCAGCTTCTGATTTAGGAGCTGAGACTGTATAGCTATAAACTATAGAGATGGATTTTTTATTTCATTGGCTTCACGCCTAGAACAGCCAACAAGCATTAAGCCATTACAAATTATCAGAAATAAATAGCAAAAGCTTTGGCAGACCTTAATATGTGCAGAAAAGTGCTAGATAGCAGTACTTGAAAACACATATATCAATTAAGAGCTAATAACATACATATATTTCGGTCAGACTCTCAGCTGGTGTAAATTGGCATAACTTCAATGGAGTTAAGCCTGCCTGTAACTGCAAAGAATTTCACCCAACTGTGCTTCATCTACCATTCCAGAAAAACAATAAACTGCAAGTTTATATCTATTTGCAAAGCTGGTAGTGCAAGTTCTTTTTTTTGTAAACTGCCATTTATATGGCAAACTTAACACCTGCAATAGTTCATTTAAATACCCAGGAATTTAAATTCTAGTTTTCCTGTTCCAAAAGTTGATCTGACATTAACTTTACCAGAATTCATCCACTTACTAAATACTACTACTCTTCATAAAAGACGACTGACCTTTGTAAAATCTTTGTGTAGAAAAGGACTGTTAAATTATTAGAAGTGCATATTATAATGTTGCTATATTATTATATCAAAGTCAAAATTGAAATATGGATGGAAGCTGTAAACATTTTAATAGAAGTTCCCAAATTAACTGTAAATAAACTAATAAATCAGTTGAAGAGACAATCTAGCTTGAGACACTGTCATGTACAAAAACAAAGAAAAAGCTTTCATATTTTACACCACAGATAAGTGTGCTGAAAATTGTGTGTCCTGAAACTTATTTTGATCTGGGCTTTCTACCAATAGCATCTTACCTGCCTGATGGTGCGATCCTTATAAGGCAGCATAGTGACTGTAAGGGAATTCAGCATGCCTTTGATGTTACAGGATGAATGCATTCAATAGTAATTCTATGCACATGGCTTGAGCATGACCATAATGGGCACAATACTACACAACTCAGTAACACAGGACACAACTGGTTGTCATGAGTGTTTTGGGATCTGCTCCCCATTTTGTGTTGGCCAGTTTCCGGATCACACAATTCCTGGCTTTCACTTTTTCAGCTTCTTTATGTATTCTTTGAATGTCAACATTCAGTCTAATATGACCCCCAAAATACACAATACACAACATAGTGCTTGAGGGTTGTACTTTGCTTGGCCAGATGGTAGTTCTTGTGGAAGGTGGACACTTGTGTCTTGGTAGTGTTGGCATTCAAAACCATGTGTGACAGCATTTTTCAAGTACACTCAGGGAGTCAGTTAAAATACACTCTGTCTCCTCAAATCTTCCCAGTTGAGTGGTGATGCAAAGATAGTCTGTATAAATGAATTTTCACACATCTGGGAATTCTGTTTAATCATTTGTATAGACATTAAAAAGCAAGCATGATAGCACTGAAACAGGGTAATCCATGCCCCTGAGTATGCCTTGGATATGTCTGAGCACCCTTCTCACCAAAGAAATGCCGATTTTTGAGCAGAGAGATGATGGGACTGTCTTGCTATTTCTCAAAATGTTGTCAATGTCGGTAGATATGCATTATGGTTCCAAGCATTGTAAACAGCCAACAGCTCAACAAACACAGACCCTGTAATTTTGCAAGCAATTAAGCCACTTTCAATGTATTGAGTTAAGATTGCAATTTGGCAGAGCATGAACATCTTGGCAGAAATTGGCTTGGTCCTCAGTGAGCTGCCTTTCCACTATTGATACAATACTACATATTCTCATTTTCTCAAATAGCTTGTAGGTTGAGCAGAGTAAGTATATTGGGTAGTTAGTCTCTGCAGTGTTAAGGTTTCTATGTTATTTGAGCTATTTTTGGACTGTTTCCACAGCCTGGATATCTGTGCTGTCTCCATGCAAAAGTTTAAGTCAAGAAGCCATTTCTGTACGCTAATCTGAAAGGGCAGGAAAACTTCATCAGATATTTCATTGAGTCCAGCTGCCTGCAAAACTTTGAACTTTACTGCTCTGAGGAGCAAGTGAATTTCCTGCTTTACATGTTTCATTCTTGGTGTGTGACTTGGCTGGGGAAGACTACAGAAAAAACTCTTGGTTGTTGTCTATCAGTTTAGCTTCTGAGTGGTGGTACATGTGTCTCTGGTTGATCATTAGGTTATTCACACTCACACACACAACCAGAGAATTGAGATGGGTGGGGGAATACTTAATTTGTGGTTCCAGCCAGGGCCAGGCAAGTATTTTCCATATCTGCTGAGGGGAGAACAAGAAATACTTAGCTTAATATACAGCAAAGGGAGTTTGATTTAGACATTAGGAAAAACTTTTTAACAACATGTATGTTCAGACTAGCTATTGTGTGTATTGTGCCATGTTGTGTCCTATTGTCCATGAAGGAGAGCAGAGGGTGAGTAAGTTAGCAGGCCTGATGGATGTGAGTAAGTACGTGCCTTAGGTGTGGCACAGCCCTAGACAGATCCCAATTTTCAGTGTGAAAGGGGCAAAGGATGTATGTATTATGTGCTTGATGCACTTTTCAATGTGGCAAATGTCTAAAACATAGAAAATGAGTCAATTAGTGTCTTTATTAAACAAGCTGAAAATAAAAATCCAGGAACAGGAAGGGAGGTGGGAAGATATGGGTAATAGTAGTATTTGTCAGTACCCTGTAAAATAAATGTCTCCCACACCTCTGGAACATTAAGCAGTTTCAACTGTAGCAGGGATTAGTGCCTTGTAACAGGAGTTAATTCCCCTTAGCACAACTGGCAATAAAAATTAAAAATCCTACAATGGCTGTAGCACTCCCCCCACCCCAAAACAAACCATCATATGGTCAATAAAAATTAAGAGGAGAGCCAAAAAGATGTGAACAGTGAAGAGAAAAACATAGCACAACGAGTGCATAACAGTTTGGCTCCCACCCTCCACAGCTCAACTCCAACATAACAGAATGCACGTGTCCTGTCATAATTGTATCTAATGTGTAGAATGATGCATTCAGGAATGGTTGACACTCTTCAGCTACCAGGGAACAAAACCCTCTCAAAAAGCCATACAGCACCATTAATATGCATCAATAGTGTGTCTCATGCATTTCCAGAAGCTTTTCAGAATGTAAAGGCACCCTTTCACGCAGGCAGATGCCATCCTCTGCTTCCCTGCTGTGCCAAGATGTGTGTACATATGGCATCCCTGATTTTCCTGGCCTGCTGGACCCAGAGCCAGGATGCATGTGGGTGAGATCTGGCTCCCTGTACAGACTCTGCAAAGCAGATTAGTCCTGAGCCCATGCAGGATGGAAATACTCTCCTTTTACTCTCTCAAACATTACAGAGCACACAGCAGGCAGTGATTATGTGCATCCAGATGAGTATTTAGGCCAGTGAAACTTAATAGGTAGCCCACAGGCCAAATGTGGCCTACTAAGGTTTCCTGAGTGGCCCACCAGCCCATCTTAAGTGTTTATAATTACATTTGCAATCAGTGATGTGCTGCTTCTGACTTCCTTAGTAAATAACTTACTAAAAGTACTTAATTTGCAGTAAGAGGTGCCAGGGCTCAGCCCCAGCAAGCCCTGGCAAATATGAAACATTAACTTGGTGGCTAGAGAGCAGCTACTGCTGACTGGGCACCCAGCTCTGAAGGCAGCACTATTGCTAGCAGCAGGATGGAAGACAGGGATGTGATAGTGTTAATGTATAAACCTTCATAGTTATACCCCACCCCCACACTGCTGCCTCTGTATCAGAGGCAGCAGCATGGGTGGGGGGGCAGGAGGCAGAATCTGGTGCTCGCGGAGAGCTGGCTGTTAAACAGCCTCCCCAAATAGATCTACCTGTGGCCTAATCTGAGAATTTTATGACAACATGCAAGCCATTTGTGCAGAAGGCTGACAAAATAAAACTAAAACCAAAGATGCCAGCTGCCAAAAAAAAAAACCCTTGATTGCAACACATTTATTCATGTTTCTACCTTTTAACAAATTTAGTAAATCATTATTACCTATGTTTGCAGTAATCTCTAATGAGAGAGATGACATCAATGATCCTTCTCAAGACTTGTGAAGGGTGGTTGGGAAGAGATCGGAGCAAAGTGCATGAATTGGTGAAAATGTTAATCTGTCAGGTATCGCAAAAGAGGTTTCAACCTACAAATGTGCAATCCATAACCTATCCCCAGCTACTTAGCTTGTAACTGAATTCCCCTTTTTCAGAGCCATTTATGTTAGGTTATGGTGTCAGAGCCAAGGCAGGTATGGATAATGTGGAGTTACCCAAAATAACTGTTGGCACATACAAAGCTCATCATTTATGAGGAATAAAGACATTTCTTCCCTTTTCAGTACAGTCTTGATGTCCTCAGCACTCTGGTATCATGAACCTTTCCAGTGTTCCCCACACTGATATTCATAAATCTGCCACTGTGGTGCACCAAATCTCTTAGATCAATTGAATAATCATATTTTCAATTCTCGTACTCCTTAACCTTCTTGGTGAGCAAAGTAATGCGATGTGGGTATCACTGATGGCCCCTGCATAATTCAGAAACGCCGTCCTCAGAAATTCAGCCACTAATTCTGGAGGGAAAAACCTTCTACCAACCATCTGTAACTATTGTTCTTTGTGATGCGTTGCTCATGTCCATTTCAATGTAGGTGTGTGCTCACTCTGAGCAGTGCCACTAGAAACTTTCCCTTTGGGGTATCCACCAGATCAGCTCTGGTGCCCCCTTAGAGTCACATTCTCATAGCAATGGTATAAACTGCGTTGGGCACCTACTGTCTTCCCCCCCCCACCACCAGTTCCTTCATCTTGGCTAACTCCAAAAGAGGGGGAGGTAGGGTGGAGGCTTTGGAATGGACATGAGCAACACACCTTGAAGAACAAGAGTTAGAGAAAGTTAATCATTTTTTTCTTCTTTGAGAGCCTGCTCATGTCCAGGGACTTTACTGGCAGACACTTAGGTGCCTACATTTTATGTGGCAGTTGGGAAATGGGGTGCAATGGGGTGGTATTTCAGTGATGTCTGTGTTGGATTTAGGCACCTTGGGTGGTGTTAGCTGCCTAAGTCCCTATGCAGATATAGCACCAAATGACTTCAAAATGCTTCCCCTTTTGACAAAAATAACTTTTATATGTAGTTGTTCTTTTGCTTCTGCACTTTCTAGTTCCAACTGGAACTAGGTGCAACATCTGGCATATTCAGAAACAAGTAGCATGGAAATCTCATGGGATCATAATGCTACTTTGCTTTCATGTAGCACTTTTCACCTTGTAGCTCTTAAATGTTTTACAAAGGAAGAGAATGGTCATTATCCCCATTTTAGAGATTAGGAAACACTAACACAGATTGACTTGGCCAAAATCACAGTTGCTTAGCTCCAGAGCCAAGAATGTACTCCAGACTCCTCATTCTGTGCCTAGCCATAGGGCATTTTGTATTTCCCAGAAGTACAGCTGGTTTGCCTTCAGGGCCTTATTCAAAGTAGCTGTCCAGATTTTGTGGTTTTTCCCTCACCACACTGGAAACATTGTAGAAGCTGAAAAAAGGGAGAAAATGAAGTGTTTCAGAACACAAGCTTAGATGGGGAGGCATAAATTCCTCCCTTAGGAGTACAGCTTCCTTCTCAGTGGGCGAAACAGTGAATTCTATGTTGTTACTAATTTTAAGAGCAACAAAATGACATTTTTAACAAGTACTGCATCTGCTGAATGAAAGGGGGGCAGTAGCTCACTGAACAGTGAATTATTTCCCAGTCTGTGAACCTGTTTGAAACGTGAACTTTCCTGCCTTTGAGCAAAACTTGAATCTGATGCCAAGTTTGGCAGCTACAAAACCACCTACAAATATCATTCCAAAGGTATAGAAAACAGCAGCATAATTCTGCCATCTGACATGTTCCTTTTAGACTTAGATGATTTTTGCTGAGCACATAAGAATGAGAGAGGCAATGATGCATCTTGGTTTCTACTGCCAGAAAATAGCAAGCAAGACAAACAAGGGAGGTGGAGGGAAAGCAGGCTGTTTTGATTTTCTCTTTTCATACAGAAAAAGATTATTGGTGGGGTACAAAAATAAGGGAGTTGATGAATAATAAGCCCTTTAATGACAACTGCAATGCCTGCCAACTCCCCATGTAGATGTATATTAATCACAAAAATACATTGCCTGCCACTGCAAGGATGGATCCAGGGTTGCACTGTGTTTAAACAGAACTGGGGATTTATGTTTGAAAGAGGTGAGACAGCAAAAGGGACCTGGGCATCTAATTATCACTGTAGGCACCTAAAGCAAATGTTTATGGCCCAATGATATCCTAACAACCCGCATCCAGCAGCCATCTAACCCAGCAGGTACTTAGGTTTCCACAGGTGAAGCTCCAGACACCTATGTTTCTGCTGATGTGCATGCACAAAAAGGCCTAACTCCTGACAATGGTGAGCTGCAAAGTGCCCTTGCTCACCCCTAAGCCCCAGTACGATTCTGAAATTACATGTTCTGGGCTTCCGTCATCTCTGAAGTCCAAATTTGTGGGCATTCTCTGATAGTCAGACCGGTCCCATCCATGGGACGAATCGGGGAAGTCGCTGCAGGCCCTGCCCTATGGATGGGAGGGACTGGAAGATTCCAGGGTTCTGTCGCGGCAGCAGCAGGGTTGGATCCTCCTTACACACTCACCACATGGGTGACAGGAGCCTGCTCTGCACTGCCACACTGTCCTTTTCCAGCCCGCTGTGCGCGGCTTCTCAACGGCAGCAGAAAGCAGAGTGCCCTGCTCCTGAGTGCTCTGGTTCTTGCCACCCCCAGAGAAGTGAGGTGCAGCGGGTTGGGAGGACAGCATGGCACAGTGCAGCAGGGTGGAGCAGGCTGTCGGCCCACGTCCAGCTCTTGCCACCTCCAGCTCTTGCCACTTGCTCATCTGTGTGTCGGGGGAGGTGACCTCTGCTGCCACCACATCAAGCCCCGATTAACTTCTGGGCTGTGTTGCTCGGGAGAAGGGTGCGGGTGGGGCGGTGCAGGACTTGGAGGAGGGCTGGAGCAGAGGTGGGGATGGGACAGGGCCTGCACCATCATCTGTACAAGGGATGGGGAAAAAAGAAGAGGAGCACCGTGACCATTTCCTGTGCTATTGGATTCCACCTGGCCAGTCGAGCAGATGCAGGTAGAGTTAACCTCCTGTCAATTCACCCCTGAAGAGAGTGTGGCCTGGGGGGATTAGTGGGCCTGGAATTCCATCCCCCTCCCCCTCCACTCACCAGTAGCGGTGGAGCAAGCGGAGCAACACAGCCTCAGCTCACTCTGCTGCCCCAGCTGTGTTGCTCTGCTTCCTGCCAGTGAGCATTGGGGTGGTCCTGCACCTCCCTGAGTGACAGTCGGGAAAGCAGAGCGAGCCGCAGTCGCATTGTTTCACTTCCCCAGCCACTGCTAGTGAATGTGGGGGGTGGACCCCTGCTGCAGGCACCAGACATACCACCTGCCGCTAGTCCCTCCTCTGGCTACTGGCCAATCCTTTATCCCTCCTGCCCATGGCCTATGGGTGCACGTGCCCCTTCGTGCCTCCCACATCACCTGTGACCACCTCCACCATCTTGATTCAAGGGCAGGAAGAATACAAAGTGAGGCAGCACCGGGGCTCTGAGCTCCTCCAGGGATGTCTAATGTACCTCCAGGAAGGATATGGCCCAGCTGACCATTTGTGGAACCTGGCCATTCAAACCTCCTTTGTGAATTCCACCAAGCATGCGCCCCCAAGATGGGCCCAAAGACACTGGAGAAACATTGTGGGTCATTATGAGTCACTACTGTGCTAGGCTCAAACTGGGAACTGATCTGGTGACTTTCAGGATAAGTACATAAGCCTCACGAGAGGAACAGTAACTCACTCTGCTCAGTATCAGTTCCCAGGCTTGCAATTCTGTCCAACCTGATTGTAACCACAGACTTCAAGGCTTAGCCTGCCCCAGCCTTGCTGTCATACCAGCCCTGTTCCTAGTCCTGTGCCAGCCTTGCTCTTATTCCAGTCTCGCTTCAACCCCTTTCTGGGTTCCTGATTCCAACTGTGAACCACTAGGTCTGACTTCCATTTAGGGACGTAAAGTCCCATTTAATCGGTTAACCAGTAACACGTTAACTGGTTAACCACTTAAATGGGTATGGGCGGGGGAACAAAAGTGTTTGTTGTTTACTTCCCTTATCCCCAATGAAGATGAGTCTTGCAGGCAAATTCCTCAGATCCATTGATTTAGCAGGTCAAGAGAAGGGGGGAAGGGAATAAAATCCCCGAATGAGGAGAAAGTGTATCTCTATACTGCTTGGATTTTGGGGGGCAAGCATTACTAGATACAAGCAAAATATCCCTAGTGTTTAGTCTGTTATCCATAAAGGGTGTACAGAGCTTGTTTATCTTAGAAGCTTTACTTTTTTTATCTTAAGGTTGGAACTCATTTGTGCATATATGCATTTGCTTACTTTAACCTTGTAAATAACTCTCATTTCCTTTTCCTATGCAATACATCTTTAAATTATTAATTATAGGATCAGCTATAAGCATTGTCTTTGGATTGAGATCTAAATTTCAATTGAGCTGAGCTAATTGCCTAGTCTTTTCGGATTGGGAGTAACCTGAATTTTGCCATGATCTTTGATGTAAGAAACCATATTTCATGAATCAGAGGGGTAGCCATGTTAGTCTGGATCGTCTGACGAAGTGGGTCTTTGCCCACGAAAGCTTATGCTCCAATACATCTGTTAGTCTATAAGATGCCACAGGGTTCCTTGTCGCTTTTGCATATTTCATGAAGGTAACTTGCCTAGGTGGCAAGACAAAGGGGCCTGTATGTGACACCATGTTAAGTCAGTTATAATGCCTGAGAAGTTGATAATTTGTTGGGTGAAATCTCAGGATAGAATTTGCCACCAATTGGGGTTTATGACTCATTCTTAAGAGTCTGTCCTGAGTTTGGTACACATACTCTTGAACGCATTCAGGACGACTTGGCAGCTTGAATTTTTGTTCTGAATCTCAAACTACCAAGGATGGTTGACGTTATGAGTCACACAGCTTTATCTCTTCAGAGAACTAGTATTAAGTGAGGCACAGGAATTCAATATTATCCAAAATAAGCAGCCATGCTGTGTCTTTTATCTGATCATTAAGGAAGAACAACCTATAAAGGGAGGTCTTTGCACCTGAGACCAGCTAACTTCTGCTCATTAAAATTACATGACTCAAACTAAAAGAAATTAGAGCATTAATTCTAACTTTCAGAGTCTGACTTATCTGATACACAGATACAAATAAGAGATGGCCACCAAAGGCAGCACACTCAAAAAGCATATGACTTTATATAAAAAATAAGAGTATTTTGTTTAATGTGCAAAATAGACTCACTATTTTATCTTTGTAGCTTTCTATATTATATTATTTCTTTGAAAAAAACCCAACAAAAATCTAACCAGGGACAAGAAAGGAAAGAGGAAGCAGATGTAATGAAATGAACTTATTGAATTACTTGAAGAGGTCAATAATAATCTTGCAATAGAAAAGATGGTTATTTAGATTTATACAAACTGAAAGTGTGCCTATCCATTTGCAGTATTAGTTTAATTATATGAGTGATTTGAGCAATTATTCAATGTGATTTAGGAACCTTTCTCTTTATATTTTACCAATGAAAATAAATAAGAATGATTAAATGAGGACATTGTAGACAGTGGATATATGGGTCTGCATACACAGCTATGCCTAACAATACATGTGTTGCAAACAGGTTTGACGTAACTTTTGAAGGTTATTCTGCCATTTGTTGTTAGTGCTTTCCCTCAGCTATTAGTGATATGCCCCTGAAAATGTAAATGCTTCCTTTCTGTTGTATTTTACAGTGTGTGCACAGCTACCACTTTATCTACATTCTGATAACTCCTAGGTAACAGAATGCATTTATACTAATTGATTACATGATGTCTGATAATAAGGAAGCCAATATCTGCCTGTCTGTCTGAAGAGCAGAATTATTTGTAATACTTTATATTTTTATTTTAAAATTGGTGTGACAACTGTGAAGGTAAGAGGTGCTGGACTGGAATCCCTTTGTTTATCCAATGAGCACTTCCTGCAGAGATAGCAGCATTGTAACAGTCTCACAAATATGTCCTGGAAATAAGCATTGTCCATGACCTGGAGGGACTACAATTACAAGGGAGAGGGTAGTTTAATTCAGTTTCCATACCAGTTCTGTCCGTGACCTCCCTACTAATACTGACAAGGAGGGTGCCAGTTTTGATGCTGTGTTGTTGTTGTTTTTTTTGTAATGTAGAGAGTTGTCCACTGGGAATTTCATGGCGACCACCAGATGGTTTCAGGTAAGGAATTGAACAGCATTCAGATGTTAACAATTTACAATCACTGTTACTATTCTTTTTGGTATTCCTATAGCAATAAGGAGCTCCAATCATGAAACAGAGTCCCATTCTGTTAGGTGCTGAATAAACACAACAAAAAAGATGTATGTAAACAACTGATGAAGAGCTCTAAATCCTGAAATGTACACTCCCCGCAAGTTCTGCAAACAATGTTTGAAATGCTGAAACAAAATGCACAATTCTTATGCAACAGTTGTTAGAATCCAAATAAATATAACTTTCTCTGACTGGCCCTATGCAGTGATGAAGTGGTTCATAAATGACAATAGTATTCTCACAAGAGAACTCAAATAACAAAGAGGCAATTAAGTCTGGGAAAGGAGTTAACCAGTCTGAACACTTCAAAATCTATAACAATGTCCCCAGGAGTGTCTAAGATTAATCTAGCGGTGTAATGCTGACCAAGGATACAGAGTTTAAATATCACAGATATTGCATAACTACTATAAAGTTCTATTATTGTAAAGTCAATCAACAGAAAGACTTTAAACTAATATACATCATGTATAAGTCTTGGGCAAAGAATAGCTGAGCAGCTGCCTCCTCTGACCCCGTTTGACACGTATAGCTTCAGTCTCCAGAAGCTGGTCAGAACTGGGGTAGAGAAAGGAGGGATATGTTGCTTTATACATCAGCACTTCCTGTATACGGCACATGTCTTAATTGATATAAAAAATGCTAATTACAGTCTAAAACCCAAACACTTTGTTTCAAAAAACAGTTCAGGATGCTAGAGTGACAACAGTGAATTTGCATCTACCAAATCGGGGGACTACAAATCAAGGAAAGGGATAGTTAAGGATAAAGCACTTTACAAAGATAAGCAGCCATTTTGTGCTCCATATTAGTACTGGCCTAAGTAGCTCTAGAGATTTAAATGCATGTTTATGAGAGACAGAATAATCTAGCTGCTGGTGGATTGACTTGGAGAGGAGGTCCAGCTCTATGATTTTTTTAGGTGACTCTTGGCGAAGTGCATACAAGGACAAAAACCTCCCATTGACGCTAATGGTAGACACATTGGGTCACAGATATAATGAATATTAATGACAACCTGCTTTCTTCAAACATGGCTAGTCTACAAGTTTTCAAGGAGATGTAACTCTCTGAAAGTCCTGAAGAGTTTGTAGTGAGCTATTTTTGAGCTAAAGGGAGACAAGAGCTTAGACAAAAATTGAAATTTCACCTCAGGTTAGTAAATTGTAACTTACAAATCAGTTGAAGATTTTCTTCATAGTGTGCAGAAACATTCTCCTTTCCCTTAACAATGTATCAGGGAGTTTCCAGATGAAACTGAAGTCTAAGCCAATGTTATATAAGATCTAAAATAAGGCTTATGGTTTTCTGTCAGATGTTGATGGATGTTTGGCTGCATGTGAATGTTCTCCCCGTGTGTTGTCCCAGCTCTGCACCGGTAGCTGGCACAGCAGACCTTGAGTGAACTGCCCAATGACCACAAAATCCATCAAGGTACAAAAAGCCCACCTAGGCTTACTGTCAGCAGAGCATGATTCTAGCTCCGCAGATTAGGGATGGAATAGCATAGTCCATTAACTGATAAGCAAAAGCTTATCGGTTAATGTTATAGACTACACACATTCCCCCTCCCCCGCCGCCCCCTCTCTGCTAATACATTTTTTGGCAGGCTGGTCCAGCAGCCCAGCTCAGTCCTGGCTTGCACTGGGTCCAGGACCTACCCCCACTGGGGCTCTTAATACATTGCAGTGTAAGCCCAGGATTAGTAGAACTTAATTTAGCAGACCCTGGGTTTGTTAGGAGTATTAGGAGCCAGGTGGGCAGGCAGCCTGGCTCAGTTCCAGCTTGTGCCGGGTCTGGGACCTCAGACCCACTCCAGACAGGAGCTGCTGCCACCCTGCGCTGTTGCCTCTACATCAGAGGCAGCAGCACAGGGCGACAGGCAGCTGGTCTGTGAGAGGCATTGGTTTTTAAACTGGCTCCCCTCGTGGACCGGCTCTTGCCCGGCACCCCATGCTACTGCCTCTGATACAGTAGCAGCAGCACGAAGTGGCAGGAGGCTCTTCGGGGGTGAGGCCGGAGCACGCTGGCTGCTGGCCCCACCCCGGGGGACTATAGACTAGTCAAGTAACCAATAAGAATTCATGAGGTTAATCGACTATTCAGTTAACCAATATTTAACATCCCTACCCCAGATCAATATCTATAGTTAGTCTAGCACTTGTATAAATGTGACAATGGAGACAGCTCAGTCAATGGAGAGGCTTTCCACCGCTCCTAGGTTGGACAAAGACACTCGCTCTGAGGTACGTATTTATACACCAATATACACAAGTTAGGCATCCCTCCTCATGTTTCACCCTCTGACATATCTGGGTGCCACCCACTGATGTATCCAAAAGCCTCCTGCTATCTTGTATATGTTGGTTCAATCAAAACATCTCTACTCCTCATGTTGTCATCCTGGCCTCATCTTTAGGATGGGTCACTGCGTTCTTGTTATTGGTGGAGAATGTGCTGATATCGAGGTGTTCTGGTACCACCCTTCTGGAATGTGCTCACATCAATGTTCTATGCCTTGCCCCTCTTAGAAATACGTTTCTGCAGTAGCAGCCCTCTGCTCCACAAATTCTGTAAGCCAGGCCTGCCTCTTGCTCACAACCTAACTTTGTTTCATATCAGCCAAGTTTTGACCACTTTAGTCCAGGCTTCAGGCCTCTGATACATGGACCCGTGTTTCAGGCCCTCTTCCTACTAGAGGGCTTTGCAAAGCTCTGTGTTTAAGAGGTACCAGCACCTTGCATTGATAACTAAAGCAACAAAATGTGGGAACCTCATAGCCGTAAGTGGAGGAGGCATTTAAAATGAAGAAAAACAAATTCTGAGTCAAGATACTTGAGTCCAGAAACTTGAGTATCTCATTTCTCTTCTTCCTATTTGGCACTGGTAAGGCTACATCTGGAGTGCTGTGTCCAGTTTTGGGCCACTCGCTATAGAAAAAATGAGGAGAAACTGGTGGGAGTCCATCGAAGGACAACGAAAATAATTAGGAGGCTGGGGCACATGTCTTATGAAGAGAGGCTGAGGAAACGGGGCCTATTTAGTCTGCTGAAGAAAAGAATGAGGGAGAATTTGATAGCAACTTTCAACTATCTCAAGAGGATTCCAAAGAGGATGGAGAGAGGCTGCTCTCAGTGGTGGCAGATGACAGAATAAGGAACAATGGTCTCAAGTTGCAGTGGGGGAGGTCTAGGTTGGATATTAGGAAAAACTATTTCACTAGGAGGGTGGTGAAGCACTGGAATGGGTTATCTAGGGAGGTGGTAAAATCTCCATCCTTAGAGGTTTTTAAAGCCAGGCTTGACAAAGCCCTGGCTGGGATGAATTGGTTGGAGATGATCCTTATAAGCCAGCCTGCCCTGTCAGTAAGGCTGCCCTGGAGCACTGTCATCTCTCCGTTGCCCCTGGTGATTGTCAGTTTCAGGGTCCTGGTTTCCCATCAATCATCCCTTTTTCTTTTGGTACTGGGAGCTAGCCAACGAAAAAACCTGATTAGTTTTAGTAAGGTCCCAACAATTTTCTTAGATGACGAAAAAAAAGCCCTGTTACAAGAAAATGCTAAACTGAGAATAGCAAAATATAAATGGCTCTTTCTGCATGATCAAATTTAGATAAGAGAAAAGTTGGTAAATCATGCTGGTTGAGACAATTTAACTAAAACAGCGACTAAAAGCAAACAACATTCAAAGAACAGATTTTTAAGATAAAAGAAATGATTTCACCTCCCTTCCAATTTTGCTTTTCTATACTGAACACTGCCAAGTCTTTCCTGTTGGAAGGCTAACAGTATCATTTAACCTGATGCATTCTGCAGCAGATCTCAGGAAAACAGCCTTCTTTCTGCTACTGGGTTCAGCTTCTCAAACCATATAGGCTAGCTACCCAGCCCTGACTACTTTCCCTCACAGAGCCTGAGTCCAGCAACGGGGAGCATATTGAGCATACCACAAACTACCACACCAAATACTTCTGAACGTGGGGTGCTAATTGTGCATCTGCCTAGCAACAAAATCTGATACAACTCATTCCTACTTATCCCAAATAGTTTGCTTAGGGTATGTCTACACAACATTATTTCGGAATAATGTTAGTTATTCTGAAATAACATCATGCATGTTGACACACAATCCCATTATTTCAAAATAAATTCGAAATAACGGGCTTCTTACTCCGACTTCTGTAAACCTCAATGTATGAGGAGTAAGGGAAGTTGGAGGAAGAGCGCTCTATTTTGAAATAAGTGCCATGTAGCCATGTAGAAATTTTGAAATAAGCTATTCTGACTTAAACTCAAGTTGCGTAGCTTATTTTGACATTAGCCCTGCTGTGTAGATATACCCTTAGGCTGCGTCTAGACTGGCATGATTTTGCGCAAAAGCAACTGCTTTTGCGCAAAAACTTGACAGCTGTCTACACTGGCCGCTTGATTTTGCGCAAAAGCATTGACGTTCTAATGTAAGAAATCAGTGCTTCTTGCGCAAATACTTTGATGCTCCCATTCGGGCAAAAGTCCTTTTGCGCAAAAGCTTTTGCGCAAAAGGGCCAGTGTAGACAGCTCAGATTTGTTTTGTGCAAAAAAGCCCCGATCGCGAAAATGGCGATCGGGGCTTTCTTGCGCAAAACCGCGTCTAGATTGGCATGGACGCTTTTCCGCAAAAAGTGCTTTTGCGGAAAAGCATCCATGCCAATCTAGACGCTCTTTTCCGCAAATGCTTTTAACGGAAAAACTTTTCCGTTAAAAGCATTTGCGGAAAATCATGCCAGTCTAGACGTAGCCTTACAGAGATAACTTCCTGTTAGGCATATGGGTTACATTTGCTCTTGGTGATATGAAAAATAAGAAACCTAATGAGCATATAGGGTGAGAGAATGAAAAGAATTTGTTGGCCTAGGGAAGAGAGTTAAAGGTTTCAATTACTACGTGGGAAACCTGGAAAAGTGACCAGAGGTCAGAGGGACTATACCTCTTATATTATCTAAACCCACAATTTTGGCTCAACCTACTATTTACATATATTACTCACATGCCATTAAGTTCCTTAGCTGTATTTAAAGCAGTCTGCCCTCTCTCAGTCTAGGTTACAGCAATTTTTGCATCTGAGGCAGTCTGCATGGTGTATGCCAAAGGGGAATAGCTCCACTTCATAGCTCAGGGCCATGCATCACTTTGAAAACAAATCAGGGCCAGTGGCGTAGCAAGGGGGGCAGAAGGAAAGTTGCCCCAGGTGCCACACTAGGGGGCACCAATTTAGTCCCCCTCTGCTCCTCCTGTCATCCAACAAAACAGTTCAGCACATACATATGTTTAAGCATGTAAATAATTCCATTGATAGTAACGGGACTATGCATTTGCTTGAATGCTTTGCTTTCCTGGGGATTATGTGTGCACACGCATACATATGCTTCACAGATGAGTAAAGTTACAAAGAAAGCTACAAAAGAATAAAATTATTTCCTAGAGGGAAACATCAAAAAGTCAGTAGAAAGATCAGAAGACAGGAGACCCAAAATGATACTGCATAAAACTGGTATTCAAGTTGTAGTAAAAAATTGCCTCAACTGCTCATAACATAGCAGCTACAGGAACAATTTCCTTTTCAATAAGGAGGATAAACTGATTCTTGGAGAGCTCATTAAAGGCTGCTTCTGCTGAGGTGTCTAGAGGCTAGCTGCAAAGCAAGAGAAACAAAACAAGAGTAAGAGGCTGAGTGTAGAGCTAGATGGGAATTTTCTGACAGTGAACTGGAATGAAAAAAAAATCCAAACTTTCCAAAAAGTTGGCATTTTCCTTCCACTAAAGGTTCTACCCAGGAACCAGAGGCAGGGACAATTAGAAACCCCTCTGCCAAAGTAGGGCCAGGGCATTCTCTTTCCTCTCTGTATCTAGTTCAGTGAAGAAGGCAGGAGGAGTACACAGGACAGCAGAAGATAAAAATCCATTGTATAGGGCTACTTTCCTCTGGTTATATGTATCCAGAAGTCATATTCTGTCTTTTCCATTTCCTTAAGACATTGGAAAACTTATTCCCCTATTTTGTCTCCATCTCTTTGGGTACGTTTACACTGCAGAGGAAGATTGAAGCTACTGCTGTCAGTCTTCCAGGGTTTGAGTTAGCAGTCTAGTGAAGACAGCTAAATTGAAGAGAGAGGGGCATTCCGGTTGATGCTGGTAATGCTGCTTTCATGAGGAGTAAGCAAGTCGAAGGAAGAATGTTCTTCCTTTGACTTTCTGCGGTGTGGACAGCACCAAAAGCTGAGTTAAGCTACTTCTACTTCATCTATGCAATTAATGTAGCTGAAGTTGCCTAGCTTAATTCGACTTTGTCCCATAGTATAGACATGCCCTTTAAGACCTTGAATGTCCTGGTTTGAGGGACTTCATCCTAGCTAATATAAGAGGAATGGTCAGAATACAGCTTAGGCTTTACAAAAATATTTTAATGTATTTTATAGATTAAAATGTTCACAATTGTATGATTTTCACAATTACAAGAGAGGCTTGACAGTGGAGAGGTGGGGTCACACAGTAATTATTTAATGACAATAGATATTGAGATTCACAAAGTTAAAGCTTTATATCCATGTAACGGGTTCTGCCCTTCAGGTGAGTGCCCCCAGGTGGCTGAGTGAAGTCTCACCGTCTTTACTTGCCCATCTGGGATGAGTCAATGTCCAAGTGGTGGCCGTAGATCTGGCCTCTTTGTTCACTCCCTTGTTCTGGGTGTGGTTTGCAACAGGATTGGGGGGAACCCAGGCCTGCCCACTCCTCTGGGTCCCAGCCCAGGGACCCTAAATAGCAGTCACTGCTTAAGTTTCAATGTCCCAGTTGCTGTCACGTCCCTGGGCCACTTCCCCAGGACCCTGCTCCATCCAGCCCCTCTCTAAGATCTTGGGATTGAACCCCTTGTCCGGGTTTGGCCTGGTTGCCCTGGTTTCTTGGCAAGCTTCCAGCCATAGAACCAGGCTCTGTCCAGCTACACTGCACAGCTCCCACTTAGAGCTGTCCAAAGTTCTGAGGTTTCCCCAGTCAGCCCTGAGGCCTGCTAGGGTTGAGCTCCAGGAAGGAACTGCCTGGCCCTGGCCTAGCAGCTCCTTTTATATCGGGCTGCTGCACCCTAATTGGTTACCACAAGGGCTGCTCCTCTATCCAGCTAGGAGGACCTCTCCGCTGCTCCTGCTGCTGGCCAGGGTGCTGAAAGGTCTCCAGCAGGAGGATCGGCTTTGTCCAGCCCATCACAATCCATTAAAACACTAATTGTCAACACCACATATCAAAATATACAAAGTAAATATCTTTAAATCAAACTCCAATAAGTTCTCAAGCATCATTTTCCTTCATTTTTGTCTATCTGTAAATGTCAATTTATCTTTGGGAATGTTTTTCCCCTGGTTTGTGAGTATATGGTGACAGTGAGCTTTAGGCTTTTTATCAATATTGCTAATCCTCCCAAGCATAATACAGCCAGGAAAGTGGCAGACCCTCAGAATGGGATGAGAAAATTGCATAGACAGGCTTCTTTATATGGATCTAGAGGTACAATGGGATCTTGTGTGAGGTTACCCTGGTTCAAGGAATGGTATCTCTTTTGCTATAAGCTAACACAGTGAAGTGCCTATAAATACATGCTTTGCTGTGTGATTCTTCCCCCACAATAGGGAGCATTGAGAGTAACTTTGCTGAAATCAGTGGAGTTGGAAAAGGATTAAATAGTAATAAGAAGCCAGTAACATTTTTTGTAAAAAACAGAATCAACTATATAGTGAGAAACTAGTCAGATATCACATTATGACTACATGGATCAAAAATTACTTGATTAAACAACGGGGTCATTTAGAAGCTGTATCAGAAAAAAAAATTGACACTTAAAACACCTTATTCTTCAGACATTTGGTCCACTGGATCATCTTGTTATTACTGCCTCATTGCCAGTGTGGGGGCTTGTGAACAGCAGCCCAGAGACAGAGACTGGAACTGCAACAAAGACTGTCTCACCTGTGCTTGAAGGACACATGCACTCTGTGCCTTGGTCTACAGTATGGAGTTATTTCAAAATAATTCCCCTTATTTTAAAACAACAAGTCAACACTACCAAGCCCATTACTTCAAAATAAGGGGCTGGTTATTTCAAAATCTATACTCCTGCTTTCCATGAGGAATAATACTTATTTCAGAATAGTTATTTTGAAATAGCGTTGATGTGGATGCTTTCACTGGTGCTATTTTGAAACAACTACTACCCAGAGTCATTCAAAGTAATTACAGTAGACTTCTGATAATCCGGAACCTTTGGGACCTAGTGTGATGGACCGGGCCGGTCTGGGTACAGCTGAGGGCGTCCGCTCAGGGCGAATTGCTCAAATTCAGGGCTCTTTATAGCCCCCAGACTGGAGACCTTCCCAAATAGGCCACAAACCAGTCCCACAGAGCACTTAAGCTGCCTGCCTGAAGCCTCATGAGCAAAACCCCTCTGACACCCCAGCAATATCCGTGCCCCAGATGGCCCTGGGCCTCATACACAGGTGAGGGGCTTTAGAACCCAATCTCACCTTCCCCAAACAAGTTCTGTCCGGTTCCAAGAAACCAGTCACAGATCCCAGGTCAATGTACACTCTAGATCTTACCCACAAATCAGCTGAGCCAATCCTTTAGAATCTAACATCTAAAGGTTTATTACTAAGAGAAAGGAAAGCATGAGAGTAAGGTTGTTAAAGTATCATACATTACATGCATCGAATCTCCCAGTTCTCGATGCAGGCTCGCAGCAAAGATGTTATAACTGCTGGCTTAAAAGTCCTTGGTGTACATCCTATGTCAGGATGGGTCCACAGTTCTTCCTGGCTCGTGATTCCCTGCAAGGCCGCATCTGAGGTCAGGAGCAGATCTGAAGACCAAGATGGAGTCGGCCACATGGCCTATTTATCTCCCCCCCCCCGGCCTCTTCCAAGCTGGAGAGAGTCACATGGTCTCTGACCAGGCACCTAGATTCCTTCATAGGTGGGTCTCTGGTACTTAAGAGACATATTGTCCCTGGAGCCTTGCCAGTTAGCATGTCCATAGGCTGAGCCCATTGCTCAACCACATACAGAGAAACTTCCAGTCTCCATACAGAGTACATATTCATAACTCCACACACAGACATTATACAGATATATGAAGAGCATATACAGAATCAGTAGAAAGTAAGCTTTTGTTCGACACCTCACATGGCCCCCTTCATACCAACTTTTGGGGCAAATTCTTCCCCATGGGTGCAGCAGTGACCTGGCTGCTTCCCTTAAACTCTGGTAATGTGACACGTAGGTGGTGCTGGATTATTGGATATGCTGGACTATCAGGAGGTACTGTAAACTGGTTTCATATATATATATATATATATATATATATATATATATATATATATACACATACACACACACACACACACACACACACAGAGTATATACCATATATAAAGTGTTTTAACCCTTTTTATTGTACATACTGTAATGCATAAATTTAGTCATAGAATGAAAGAACAAATGTACAGTACAGTACTCACCATTATTGTTGTGAAGCCTTTGAATACAGAAAGCAGAGGATACTATGTACAGTAGTGTGCAGCACTAGCTAATCACTTAAACTATTAATACAGTAACTTAAAACACTTAATACAGCACTTTATTCACTTAAACACAAAAATTATACACTTCATCACTAATACAATCTGTATATTATTCACTTAAACACTAAAAAACACACTAGGCTCTTGCCATTTTGATGCCAGACTATCGGGAGTGCCATACAATTGGATGCTGGACTATTGGAGTTTTACTGTACTCCCCAGTGCTTCCTGGGGCTCTAGGTCGAGGTAGTGTGTCCACAATAAGGGAGCCTGCCTTGGACTAATTTCGAGGATTCCCTGTAGTGTGGACACACTATTTCAAATTAGTTATTTCAGGAGTTATTATTTTGAAATTTCCTAGACTTGCACTGTATGGGGCTGTAACAGGTTCAATCCTGTCCGCGAGCGGCTACAAGGGGGCTCACAACAATGACCTCGCCCACTCGGGGCGAGAGACAGTCCAATTGGCAGTCGAGGTTCAGGGTTCCCCCCTTGCCCGGGGTTCTTCCACGCCGCCACAGGCTAGCCTCCTGTTGCAGGATCTAGCCTTGGTTCATTGAAGAGGTTCAGCTCCCACTCGGAGCTGCCCAGGTGCTGATGTTCCCAGCCAGCCCAGAGTTCTGGCCAGGTTGAGCTCCAGGAAGGAACTAACTGACCTTTACTCAGCAGCTCCTTATATACCAGGCTGCTGAACCCTGATTGGCTGCAGGGCTGGCTGCCCTTCTGCCGTGGTTGGAGGCCCTCTCCACTGTCCCCGCTGATGGCCAGGGTGCTGAATGGCCTCCAGTGGATGATGGGGCTCTGTCTGCCCCATCACACTCCTCCCCCCCCAGAGAGGTTCGGGCGGGGTATCCCTGCAATCCATTTCTGCAACTGCCCTGGAGAAGAAGTCTGCATTCCTATGGTGAGAGCCTGGTCGGTGCTCCACCATAAAGGCATTTGGCTACAGTGCGAGATACCACTGTGTAATTCAGGGGTTTGTGTCCTTCATCTCTTGCAGCCATTTTAATGGCACATCATCTGTGATGAGGTGAAATGGGGCTCCCAATAGGTAGTAGCACAACACTAATACTGCCCAGCAAATAGCTAGACATTCTCATTCCACTGTCAAATATTTGGTTTCCTGTGGATGCAATTTTTTGCTTAGGTACAGGATAGGGTGTTCCACTCCCTGGAAATTCTGGGACAACACTGCCCCCAAACCTACTGTGGAAGCATGCATCTGCAAGATGAATGGTTGGGAGAAGTCAGGGCATCGGAGCACTGGTGGTTGTCCCAGAATGTCTTCTATGCTTTGAAACGCCTTTTGGCATTCGGGGGTCCACTTTACCACATTAGGTGCGGAGGCTTTGTTAAGATCAGATAACAGAGCTGCCAGGGTGACAAAATGGGGAATAAAGCAGCGGTAATAGCTTGACAGTCCCAAAAGGCCCACACCTGCTTTTTAGTCGTAGGAACAGGAGTCTTGTCCAGGGCACCTGTTTTGTCTTGGAGGGGTTGTACTTTCCCATTTCCAACTAGATACCCCAAATATTTGGTCTGCTGCATACCCAATTTGCATTTCTTGGGGTTTGCAGTAAGTCCTGCTTCTTGCAACACCTGTAGAATGGTCGCCATGTAGCTCAAGTGTGATTTCCAGTCTTCACTAAAGATGACTACGTCATCTAGATAGGCTGCTGAGAATTGCTCACAATGTCGCAGCATGTGATCCATTAGGTGCTGGAAAGTGGCTGGCGCCCCATGCAGCCCAAAGGGCATAGTTATGAACTGGAAGAGTCCTAGCGGAGTGGAAAAAGCTGTCTTCTCTTGTGAATCCTCTGTGAGTGGTATCTGTCAGTAGCCCTTCGTTAAATCTAACTTAGTGATCTATTGGGCTTTTCCAAGCCGGTCCAGGAGTTCATCCACACGCAGCATCGGATATGCGTCAAACTGGGAGATTGCAATGACAGCTCTAAAGTCAATACAGAAACGGAGGGAGCCATCGGGTTTTGGTACAAGAACTACCGGACTGCACCAAGGGCTTTGGGATTCTTCAATAACCCCTAAGCTTAACATGGCCTGAAATTCCTCTTCTAGGGCCCCTCTGAGCTTTTCAGGAATTCGATAGTTCTTGTGCTGGGGTTTAGCTGACTGAGCTATCCGGATCTGGTGGGCCACCAGATAGGTTTGCCCTGGGAGCAAGGAGAAGAAATCTCTAAAGTGTTCCAGTAGATTCCTGGCCTGCCATTGCAACTGTGGAGGTAGGCAATCTGAAATGGGTACGTCAGCCTGGCCTGTTGGGGGCTGTACCTCCGGGCCTAAATCTTCTGTAGTGTCTTGGGGATCTATGAGCAGGGCTTCTGGTGTTCTCCAGGGTTTTAATAAATTCACATGGAAAATCTGTTTCTCCTTCTTATCGGGTCAAGGAATCTCATAATCCACATCTCCCACCTGGCGTATCACCTCATATGGGCCCTGCCATTTGGTTAAAAGTTTGCTCTCTGAGCTAGGTAGCAGCAGCAAGACCCTGTCTCCTGGCTGATAGAGTCTTTCGCTGGCCCCTTTATTATAGTGGCGTGTTTGGGTTTGTTGGGCTTTCTTTAGGGTTTCTTGGGTAAATTTGGTCACCTGGCCCAATTGCTCCCAAATCTCTACGATGTATTGGATTACGTTCTGGGAGTGGGAGGCTTGTTCTTCCCATGTCTCCTTGAGCAGATCCAAAATCCCTCTCGGCTGCTGCCCATATAACAATTCAAAGGGCGAGAAGCCCGTTGAGGCTTGCGGCACCTCTCATACGGCAAACATTAAGTATGGCAGCAGTCGGCCCCAATTGCAGGGGTCTGTACTTATGAATTTCCTTAGCATGCTTTTTAAAGTCCGATTAAACCTCTCAACGAGGCCATCTGTCTGAGGATGGTAAACGGAGGTACGAAGGGGCTTTTCTTTGAGGAGAGCCCAGACCTCCTTTAATAGGCAGGACATAAAATTGGTCCCCTGGTCAGTTAGGATTTCCATGGGGAGGCCTACCCATGAAAAAAGGTGTACTAGCCACGGTGGCCACGGTGGAGGCCCTTACTGAGCGTGGTGGAATGGCCTCAGGGTAGCGCGTAGCATAGTCTACAATGACCAGGATATGTTGCTGGCCCCGGGCACTTTTCACTAGGGGGCCCACAATATCGACTCCTATTCGGTCAAAGGGGTTGCTTACCAGGGGTAGGAGTACTAGGGGAGCCCACCCTGTCCTCTTTGGGGAGATCAATTGACACTCTGGACAGGAGGCACAAAAATCTGCAGCTTCCTTATAGAGCCCTGGCCAAAAGAACCAGGCCAGGATGTGGGCTAAGGTCTTTTCTCGACCCAGGTGGCCTGCAGAGGGGATTGAATGAGCCAAGCGTAACACGGCCCTCCGGGCCTCTCAAGGTACCAAGAGTTGGCATATGCCCTCCCCAGTAGCGGGTTCCTTGTCTACTCGATAAAGTAGGTCCTTTTGGAGTTCGAAGTGGGGAAACTGGGAGGATGGGGTCTCCTGGGTAATGACCCCATCAATAACCGCGATCCGAGAGTATGCCTCCCTCAGAGTTTTATCATCCTTTTGCCCTTGGATAAAATCATATGAACTGGTGAAATATTGTAAATCCATCTCTGGGAGAGGGCCCTCTTGTGAGGGATGTCTGGGGTCTGCTGGAGTACCCTCTTCTTCAGAGGAGGCATCTCCTGCCTGCGACAGTTCCTCAGCTGGGACAATCTCCCCCACCACATGGGTCTGGAGCCAAGCCTTACCCTCCTTCCATCGGCCCCGACGGGACTTCCTTGGTTTCTCCAGAGATGGAGGTCTTTCACACAGGTCAGAATCCACTATGGGAAACAGTTCCCGCAACGACTATGGGGTTGGTTCCTCGGGAGGGGAAGCCCTGTCCAGTGAGGGGAGCAATGAGGGGAACTGTTGCCAGTCCTGGCCAATTATGACATGCCAGGGAAGGCGCTTGGCTATGCCCACCCTGATTTTTGCCTCACAATCCTTCACCTTCACTTGGACCCAGGCAGTAGGATAGGGGTGCACATCCCCATGTATGCACGTCACCTTTAGAGATCTATCACATTGGAGGAAGCTAAGGTCCAGCACTGACTCCCTAACCAGGGTCTGGGAGCACCCTGAGTCTATTAACCCCAGTACCTTGTGACCCTCTACGGTGACTGGTACCACATAGGCCTTACGCTGCTGGTCAGTCCCTGGGTCAAAACCACCACACATCTCAGCAACCCCACAGTCCAAAAAGTCACACTCTATGATGGGGCATGACCTGCTGAAATGTCCAGGCTTCCCACAGCAGAAGCACACTAATGGTCCCAGAGGGGGACCGGTCTGCCTCAGCCCCTTTTGACCCCCTGGAACTGGACTTGGTGATGATCAGGGAGAAAAGGGCCTCTGCGGGGTATGATGCTCCCGAGCGGTCATGAGCGGGGTAGCACTCGATCGTTGCTTGGGTTCCATAGATACTTCTTTCTGTGCCCCCGCTCCTTTTTGAGGAAAACCCCCCTCTTGAGCAAGAGCTGTTCTTCCTGAAAAAACGAGGAAGAACCCCCTCTTGCGCAAAAACGGAGCCTCATTAATTATGCAAATTAGGTGTGACAATATTCCATGCTTTGCCTCATTTGCATATTTTTTGCGCAAGAGGGGGTAGTGTAGACATAGCCTCTCTGTCCCCAATTCTAAATGTCCTTTTGTGTCTTAACCCCATCCCAAGTATATTTAAAATTATTCTGAGTCTTGCCTATCCCTTGGAAATGTGTGTTCAAGAGCATACCCTACAGCCACAGGGGGCAGTCTGATGCCAAGCATCCCCCTTCCACCTCCTGCCCTGTCTAACAAAAGGCCTTGGTAGCATGTTATAAGTCACCTTCACAATTTGATGCAAAAATAAGTGAGCCATTCATCAGTTTTGTGTCACAAATGTGGTAAGTGGGTTGGCAAAGGTGATTCGCAAAGAAAAAAAATTATCTTTTTGCATTTTATTTTATATTTTTACTTCCTTATGGTATAAAAAAGATCTGGAAGTCTAGGCAAGTTTATTTTTTCATGCTTGATTTTTGTCTTTGAAATGTTGGGATTACAAGTCTTTTCTAGCCTGTATTTACTGGGAGATTTCTTGGATCACTAAGATTATATGTGTTGGTTGATTTCTCAGCCCGAGATTGAAGGGTCAAGACAGATATAACTTTAACTGTCAAACACTGTTTTCCACTGAGTGTGAGAGTTAAATAGGTGCTAGGAAAAATCCAGCAAAGAGAATGTAATAGCCTAAATAAGATTCTCTTCCCTCTACATGAAAATCTGGTTTCACTGACATAATTTCTCTGGTGTCATAATTGTGTCAGTTCTCTAATTATTGCTAAGGGTTTTCCAGGGTACACGAGACCTGAATGGCTACTGTAAACAAACAAACAACCCTCCCCAGATAAAATGTTCAAAAACATATTGGCTTTTTTATATATCAAAATGGGGGACCCAGTCCTTTCTAGCTATTTAAGTTCTTATACATACTCACCACTGAAGAAGCTGATACCTTTGCAAATCAGCCTTTCAGATACTGATGATTCTTTTACTACTAGCCAATAGCCCGTCATAAGACAGGATTTCCGGGTCTCTCCTCCATGTCCTATTCCCTTTCTATCTCGCTCTTCTCTCCTGAGCCTCCGGTCTCTCGCTCTGTCTTTCTCCCTCTCTCTCTTGCTCTACTACTGCCTCCCCCCCTCTCTCTCCGCTCTCCTCCGCTTCCTCTCTGTCTCCTCCGCTCTTCTCTGTCTCCGTTGGGGATGCATGCTCGTCCAGGCCCCGCCCCCTGGCCATGTATGTCACCGCCCTGCTCCCCTTCCCCTCCCGCCATGGCGCCCGGCTGACTTCTGCGCCTCTCAGCTGGGCCGCTGCAGGGGAGCAAGCAGCTCATGTGGCCGTTTGGGCCCCGCACTTCCCATGCAGCACAGGCCGCCCAGAGGGAACAGTGAGCATTTCAGCAACAGCGCTGCCCAGAGGGAACAGCCAGCATTTCAGGCAACAGCGCCGCCCAGAGGGAACAGCCAGCATTTCGGGCAACAGCGCCGCCCAGAGGGAACAGCCAGCATTTCAGGCAACAGCGCCGCCCAGAGGAAACAGCCAGCATTTCAGCGTTACAGACTCAGACATTGGGCTACTATATATATGATGGCCCCTTCCCTGCAACTATGGTCCTGCCTCCAAACTATTCCTCCTCCCTTCATACATTCAGGGTATGTCTACACTAGCCCCCTAGTTTGATCTAGGGAGGCTAATGAGGGTGACTGAAATTGCAAATGAAGCACGGGATTTAAATATCCCGTGCTTCATTTGCATGTTCCTGGCCAGTCGCCATTTTAGAAATTGACTAGCCCCAATTTCTAATTGACTAGAAATTACGCGGCAGTGAAACGGGATTCCGAATTAAAGCCCTAAATCAAATTAGCTGGTAGTCCTCCTGCAATGAGGTTTACCAGCTAATTCAATTTATGGCTTTAAATCGGAATCCCGTTTCACTGCTGCGTGTAGACGTGGGCAGTTACATCGGGCTAGTCAATTTCTAAAATGGCGACCGGCCGGGAACATGCTAATGAAGCACGGGATATTTAAATCCCGCGCTTCATTTGCAATTTCGGTCGCCCTCATTAGCCTCCCTAGATCGAACTAGGGGACTAGTGTAGACATACCCTCACAGAGTTTTAGGCCACAAGATCATCTAGTCTGATCTCCCCTCTGTCACAGACCACCAACACCACCCAACATCTACATAATAAATCTAACAACAAAAATTAGACAGAAGTATTACAGCCCATAGGAGACTAGATTATGTGCCACAGATAGAGATTAGAAGGGACCAAGGTGCACCTGTGCTTGAAGCCCCCAAACAGCAGAGAACTGATTAAATGGGATATACCCAGATATTCCTGTAAAATGCCCAACACCCACATGCTCCACAAGGTCACTGTCTGTAAGGGGTCAGCATCCACCTTTCACAGGTGCCCCTTCTGGTTGGGTGTGTCTACATTCTTTATACCAAAGCTGGACTGGTTTAAAGAGAGCTGTATCTCCAAGACTTCCTCCCTGGAAACGCTATCTTCCAGTGGTCCTCTCCAGGCTCACCCTCTACTCAGTTCCCACAGACAACCAGGAACTCCTTCAATGCTCCCCTAGTCCATTGGTCCCTGAAGGAAACTGTCTTTGGCTTAATTCTAGCAGCCAGCCAGGAATCTTGCTTCTCAGGTCCCTTCCATCCACGTAGCTGTCCTTTGTGCTACAGTTCCCTCAGCCAGGCCTGCAATCTTTTTTTTTTTTTTATCCAGCTCTAAGCAGCAACTTCCCTGTCTCTGGCTCCAGAGCTTCTTTTTATAGGGGATCTCCTGGGCCCTGATTGGCTGCTTCCCCTGCAGCCTCTCTAACCTGCCCAGGGAACCTCTCCACTGCTCCTTTCTTCATGTGGGTATGCAAGAACTTGAGTCCTACATCAGGTCTTGTCAGATTGGCAGTGTGATGGGGTAGGCCTGGGGACACATTCCTTTTCAACCCCACATTTGGTGATCAGTTAGACCTTGAGCTTGTGCACAAGGATCAACCAGAAAAGTGCCTGAGATAATGCTCATTGTCTGTTCAGAGCCCCAGCCCATCCTGTTCAATGTCCCTTCTCCAGCCACGGCCATTTCTGACGCTTCAGAAGAAGGAGTTCAAAAATACCCTCTGAGAATACATGGAGCAGGGAGGGAAATGCCTTCATGACCTCTGCTGGTGTCTGGCTGAAATGCTGAAGCAAAAGATGTAGGAACATAAGATATAATTCAGAAATGAGCCCACAGGCTGTTGAGCTCCTGTCATTGCAAGCAACCCCATCAAATAATTGCACTCATGGATTTGGCCAGTTCTCTCTTTAAAATAATTAAATGGATTTCTCCCTGTGCTATCCTATGAAAAGACCCTTCTGGAACTTCCCTCTTCTCATGGTTAGAAACCTTATAATTTCCAGACTGAGTTTGTTCGTGACTAATTTATATCCATTGGCTCTTGTACCAAGAAGGTCGTTTAGCACTTCCCCCTCCCTCACTCTAGAGGCAGTGGGAGACAGGTGAAGGAGGAGCCTCTGAAAGAGAAATGAATGAATGATGAGAGAAGCAGGAAGAGAGAGAGAGGAAAATATCACAATATTTCAGACTACATAAGATATAATTATGTGATCAATAGTATCAAAAGCAGAAGAGTACAAAGGTGCACACTCTCTTCATCCAATATTTATTTCCATGGAACCAAAGAGAGAGGATTATAGAGAAGGTTAAAGGCCACAGAGATTGGGTGTATAAGAATTAGCTCAGATTTTGTTCCCTCAGCCTGTACAGATGGTTTAGGGAACAATCTGGCCCATGGAATTTGGTGAGTTCCCTAATTACTTTACTTAGGAGTTTTAAACTATAATGTATATTTTAATCACCTACTCATGAATCTCCCTTTTCTTTGTTTTTCAGTTATTCATACTCTGCAGATTACTCATTTCATAATGCTGAACAGTTATTTTTTTTCTTTTTCTTGAAATATTAGTGTAGAAGTATAAGAACTGTTAGTCCTGCATTTAAAAGGTCTTAAGGTGTTTGACAGTGACTAGAATTGATGAAGCAAGAACAATGAATTATAAAGGAAACTGTGAGTGCAAATGAGTTACAACCTTCCAAATGTGATTTTTTTTTTAAATGCCAAACATTCAGTACAGACGCTGACAAAAAACAGGTGTTCCTGTTCTTTTTGACCTCATCTCCCACTTCTTTGATTTCCATTTTATTTGCTTTATGGCTGTTATTATAGGCACCACCAGACACTCCCACTTCAGTGTGCTAGCAATGGCCCAAATAAATGCCTAACCAACTGCATCAATGTGGAAACAGTTGAGCACATGAAGAGGAGGTGCAAAACTCATTAATCATGCATTCTTCCTTTCTGGGACCTGAATTGCCTGACACACAAGCATTGTGAGTGGCTTGTGCATCTGTCAAGTCCACCAGATGCCAGTTTTAACCTCACCGTTTTTGTGAAAGCCATTAATCAATATCCATTATTTGCCATTGTAGCACAGGGTCCTAATTAGGCAACTAATGAAAGCTGAATGAAAAGGTAACCCTTCTTTATAGATGGCATTTTAAATGATCACGTGCTCCTTCAGACAAAGAAACTTGCATATTTTTCCTGGATGAAGTGATAATTAAGAAGTGATTGCAATCCATATATTTCTTTGTCATGTATTATCTTGAATTATGATGTCATCTGGCAGGAAGGATGGGACCATGAGCAATGAAGTGAAATGAAGAAACTCTATTGGCTTTAAAGTGAGTTTGGCTATGAACAGTTTGCATGAAATAGGGTGTTTCAGTGTAGCAGAACAAAGTTGAAACAGGGCAGATATTGTACAGCTCTTCATACCACTCAGGCTGCCAACAGAAACTGTATTATTTTAGGGATTTATATCAGATCTGTAATAATTCACTCCAGGCAGAAATAGCACAGATGTTCTCAGAAGCCTGCAGGAGTTCTTTCTTCCTTTCACAAAGGTCACTCTGGACCATTTCAGAACAATTACAATAAAGAGAGAGCACAATTCTCCCCTTGGATGCACATCGACAGCTCCCATTGATATTAATAGGAGCGGTGAATTATCTGAGGGGAGAATTTGGCCCAAAGCTGTATAATGTACTTCAGAGCAGCCAATATTAAGGGCTGTCATTGCAAAATTCTCATGAACTACTCTGAGGGATTTTCCCCTAATTCTGTCTCTACATTAAAAATGCTAAAAAAAACCAAAAACACTTTTATGTATATACATAATAGCTGAATTTTCTTCCACAAAAATATTATTTTTCCTGATATAAGGATTTAAATAGGGGCTATATATAGCTATAGCTATAGATATAGGTATATATTGTCCCTGATTTAAATCCTTATATCAGGAAAAATAATATTGTTGTGGAAGAAAATTCAGCTATTATGTAACACATCCAGTACATGATCATGAATACTAAAGAAAAATGAAGCAAACACACTGGGAAAAATCTTTAATAACATTTATTATGGCAATTAAACACAATAAAAAAACTCCTGATAAAGATTAGAATTCCTTATTAATAATCATTAGGGTATATGCATATTCTGCAGATTTTGAGATTAAATTGGCAAATTACATGTTGATTTGCTTGTGCTAAACAGTAGCTGACACTTTAACAAAACTGTAACAATCTTCTTTGTGTGCTATCAAGAAGAAATAAGTATAAGTGTTGGGCTTGAGGTTTTGGTGGCAGGACGTTAGTATGAAAATGCACGTCCATTACTCCTGAGGGACTTTTGCATCATAATATTACAAATTCTTGTCACAATATTTTAAAATTCTGCAAAATCTTCATTTTTTATTTATCAAAATAACAATACAATCCTGACCATTTCAATTTTTTTTTTTCAAAATGTCTGTCAGCAAGTATGTCTCTAACAATTTAGACAAAGATTCTGGTAATTTAGTTTTGACACATGGATTCCTTACTAAGCATACTAATACAGAACTTAGAGAAATTCATTTAAATTACAATATAGAACTTTGTTACCTGGACCTGGAAGAATTAGTGTAAAGGCTTGGGGAGCATCAGGGGTCGTAAAGGAGCTAAAGGAGAGGGAAGAACCCTAGAGTACACCTGAAGGGTTGTTGGGTGTGGCTGAGAGAAATATGGAACAGGTATTTGGGGGGTGTGGGGGATTGCTAGGAGTTGGGGAGCCTCCCCTATGCAGACCCTGGCTGACTCCAAGCCTCTCCTCTAACATTGTCAGGAACATCTCTTCCATCTCCACACCCTGCAACTTCACTCCCCATTCAGCCTTTGGATCAATACTATCACCCCACTAGCTTCTGTGTCCACATCCAATGCTGCCTCCTCCATTAGCCATTCCGAACCCTCAGTCTGTGAGACTCCCTCAGCATCCTCTTGTACCCCACTCTATCTACTCCAGGCAGGGTGCTGTGATGAACTCCTGGGTGAATTCTGCCCCACAGTGTGCACAAAAAGAATTTTTCACCCACAGAAAATACATTCTGCTCCAGAAGTGCTGCAGTTCCACACTTTGCCCACCAAAGGCCACTAAGGCTTCAGAATAGCTAGTTGCCTTCAGGTGAAAGACCGAACTGCAGCACTTCTCAGGAAGAATGTATTTTCTGTGGGGAAAAATTCTGTGGCCTATATGAATTCTGTGAGTCTGAAGTGGCGCAGTGTTCCCCCAAGAGCAGTGCATATCAGTGTTGTTCAGAGATGTAATATAAAATGTTCTCCTCCTCATGAGTTCTTGATGCCTTTTTAAAATAACTTCAATAGAGTGTGAAAAAAAACCCAAGAATTAAACATTAACATTATAGATGGACTGACCTCTCCCACAAGCTTATTATATTAAAAAAAAATCTTGAATACATGGGAAATCAGTGCCTCTAGAATGAGCAAATCTGACAATGCTGTAATATGTTCATTTCTTCTGAAAATTTTACTTCTACAACAGTGTCCATGATAGAACCGGGGAAAATACTTCTCCATCAGAAATTGATTTCAGTTAGTGCACACTTCAAAGATATACAAAACTGAGTGAGAAATCACTTTCTGGAGGTGGTTACCCCAAAAGTTTCAGATTATGGGATTTCTTTTTCTTTGTGTTTTCTTTAAAAATCCCAACAGATTTTTATACTTTGAGCCCCACAAAAAGCCTACTGAAGTTACTGAAAAAAATCCCAACGATTTCAGTGTGCTTTATAACATAACAAAATGTCAAATACTAAATTGCTTCAAATCCAAATGCTATTTTCAAAAGTACCATAAATGACTTAAATATAGGTCCCATTGACTTTGAATTGGACTCATACTCCTAATTCACTTGGGGACTTTTGAAAATCTCACTGATAATTTTTACAAATATTACCTGTCTTTAATAACTGTAACTAGATATACAGAGTTATTATCAGTAAACAGAAGATAATTATATTACAAAAATCCACTTTCAGTTGATTGATGCATTGAATCATAGAATTGGAAGGGATCTCAACAGGTCATCTAGTCTAATCTCCTGCATTCATGGCAGGACTAAATATCATCTAGATCATTCCTGACAGATGTTCTGTCAAATCGCCCCCACTTCTCTTCTACAGACCAAGCCCAGTTCCCTCAGCCTGGCCACCGTCCTGCTTCATCTAGATCATTCCTGACAGATGTTCTGTCAAATCGCCCCCACTTCTCTTCTACAGACCAAGCCCAGTTCCCTCAGCCTCTCTTCATAAATCATGTGCCTCTAAAATCCTAATTTTCATTGCCTTACACTGGACTCTCTCCAATTTGACCAAATCTTTTCTGTAGTGGGAGGCCCAAAACTGGATGCAGTTCTCCAGATGCAGCCTCACCAATGCTAAATAGAGGAGAATAATGACTTCCCTCAACCTGCTGTCAATACTCGTAGTAGTGCAGCCCAATATGCCGTTAGCCTTCCTGGAAACAGACACACTGTTGACTCATATCTAGTTTCTCATCTACTGTAATTCCCAAATCCTTTTCTGCAGAACCAACACTAAGGGTACGGCTACACTGTGGTGGGTTTTTTTTTTCAGAAGAGGTATGAAAATAGTGCTCAAATTTGCATACCTTCTTCCGGTTTTTTCCCATAAAACGAGGTTTATAGAGGCTTTTGAAAGAGGGTTTTTTTCCCCCGACCTTTGGCCCTGTGTAGATGGGGCCAAATGGCAGAAAAGCCTCTTCCGGGGGAAAAAAAACAGAAGAAGGTATGCAAATGCAAGTGCTATTTGCATACCTCTTCCAAAACGCCCCCCACAGTGTAGCCGTATCCTTAGACTGTTGGGCCCCCAGCCTGTAACTGTACATGGGAGTCTTCCATCCAAAGTTCAACACTCTAAACTTGTCCTTGTTGAACCTCATCAGATTTCTATTGGCCCAATCCTCCAATTTGTTTAGGTCACTCTGGACTCTCTCCCACTCCCCCCCCCCCACCAGAGAGTTTCCTGAAGGTGCAATCCTTCCCATCAGCCAGATCATTAATGAAGATGTTGTACAAAACTGGCCCCAGATGAACCTTTGGGGCACTCTAATTAATAAAGCAATTGATCACTACCCATTGAGCCTGACAATCTAGCCAGCTTTCTATCCACCTTATAATCTATTCTTCTAGTACATACTACTTTAAGTTGCTGGAAAGAATACCGTGGGAGATTGTATCAAAAGCTTTTTTAAAGTTAAGGTGTATCATGTGCATCACTTCCCCCATATCCAGAGAGCCAGGAATCTCATTGTAGAAAGAAATTAGGTTGGTCAGGTATGACTAACCTTGGTGAATCCATAGGGACTTTTCCTGATCATCTTCCTCTACTCCATGGATTCCTTGAGGACCTGTTCCATGATTTTTTCCAGGCACTGAGGTGAGGCTGGTTGGTCGGTAGTTCCCCAGATTCTCTTCCTTTTCCCTTTTTTAAAAGATGGGTGCTATATTTGTCATCTTCCAGTTGTCCAGGATCTCCACTGATCATCATACATTTTCAAAGATAATGGTCAATGGCTCTGCAATCACATCAATGAACTCTCTCTGCAATCTTGGTTGCATTAGATCCCACCCCCATAGACTTGTGCATGTCCATCTTTTTCTAAATAGTCCTTAAAGTCTGTTTTCATCACTAAAAGATGATCACTACCTCCCCATACTGCTTTGCCCACTGCAGCATTCCAAGGCTACGTCTAAATTACCCTTGGCTTCCGAAAGAAGATATGCAAATTAGGTGTGAATTTGCATATCTCCTTCCGATACCTTTTTCAGAAGAGGTTTTTTTGAAAAAAAAAAGCAGTCTAGATGGGGTTTTTCGTGCAAACCCCCGCCTTTCTTGAAATAACCCTTATTCCTCAAAAAATGAGGTTTACAGGGTTCTTTCAAAAAAGGGGGCTTTTGCGCAAAAAACCCTGTCTAGACTGCTTTTTTTTTTGGCAAAAAAACCTCATCCAAGAAAGGGATTAGAAGAAGATATGAAAATTCATGCCTAATTTGCATATCTTTCGGAAGCCAAGGGTAGTCTAGATGAAGCCCAGGGGTAACCTTCCCTGATAAAGACTGAGACAAAAAAGCATTCGGTACTTGAGCTTTTTCCACATCATCTGTCACACGGTTGCCTTCCCCATTTAGTAAGGGACCTGCACTTTCCCTGACCTTCTTCTTGTTGCTAACTTGTCTATAAAAATTCTTATTGTTATCCTTCACATCCCATGCTAGCTGCAACTCCATTTGCACTTTGGTCTTCCTGATTACATTCCTGCATGCTCAAGCAATATTTTCATATGCCTCTCTAGTCATCTGTCTAAGTTTCCACTTCTTGCAAGTTTCCTTTTCGTATTTAAGCTCACAAAAGATTTCTCTGGTATGACAAGCTGATTGCCTGCCTGCCTGTTTGCTTTTCTTTCTGCTAATTAGATTAGTTTATTCCTTCACCCTCAATAAGGTCTCTTGAAAATACAACCAGCTCTCCTGGACTCCTTTCCTCCTCATATTAGCTTCCTAGGGGATCCTGTCCATCAGTTTTCTAAGGGAGTCAGTCTGCATTTTTGAAGTCCAGGATCCATATTCTGCTTCTCTCCTTTCTTCCTTTTGTCAGGATCCTGAACTTGATCATCTCATGGTCACTGCTGCCCAAAATGCCGCCTACTTCTACTTCCCCTACTAATTCTTCCCTGTTTGTAGGTCAAGAACAACATGACCCCTATTTGGTTCCTCCAGCACTTACAGCAGGAAGTTGCCCCAAACACTCTCCAACAACTTCCTGGATTGTCTGTGCACTGTTGTACTGCTCTCCCAGAAGATGTCAGGGTGACTGAAGTCCCCCAGGAGAACCAGGACCTTTGACTTGGAAACTTCTATTAGTTGTCTAAAGCCTCGTCTGCCTTATCCTCCTGGTCTGGGGGTGGGGGTCTATAGTCTATTATACCTTAGAAGCATACCAAAGACAATGCTTGTAGCCAGGTCGATACTAAATGAACTAAAGATGTGTTAACTAAGAAAAAGAAACAAAGTTATTTACAAAGTTGAAGCAGGAAAACATATGCACAGAAATGAGTCACAGTTTTAGTTTCCAAAAAGTGGGAGAAGCTTCTATAATGAGTAATCTCTGAATGTCTTCTGGAGAACCCAGTAGTTGAGGATCTCTTGGTTATGCTTATAAATCGTACCCTTCCAACATTGAAGAAGCACAGAGATGCAGTTTATTCCTGTCAGAATTTTTTATCCCTTCTCCCAGAGTTCAAGCAGCTGGAATCAGCCCTCATACATACCTGCCCCTCTTGGGTATGTTGGGAGCAGTTCATGAAATCTTTTGTTGTTTCATGTTCCACAATGGTTTGTCTGGTATCTCTGGGCCTTTTGCTGGCCAGGAGAACACTTTCTATATTGAACTATTATTTTGCCATTGATAACGCCTTTCTCCTCACTGTCGGGGGGTTCCTGGTTTCAGAGCAAGCACTTAAATATTACCTTCTACTATGGGACATAGCTATGATAAGTGAGATTAATGTGTACAACAACTTACAAGTATGTTAAATTTAAACACACTTTTTTAAATAAATCCAGTTCCGGTTTGATAATACTAACACACAGGTAAGTCAAACTGGTTTCTAGCTATGCATTTGTCTGTGTACATTTGAGGCCTAGGGGCTTTGGCATGAGTATGAGCAAGTATAAGGGTGTGTGCCTTGCTTTTGAGTTATCTGCACTAAAGGAGCCAAGTCCCACACCATTAGAACATTCTGGTTTTTGAATCCATTGTTTTAGTCCATTTTTTTTGGTTGCCATATATGGCTCACCTTTTGAGCTTTGGCAGATTGGGAGGTAAGAGGCACTGTCATGCAGTGATGACATTGAAGAAACTTTCAGAGTCAGGACCTGAAATTGCTTGGTTAACTAAGACAAAGGTACAATCTAACCCGTGGGAAACTTCCCATTTAAGATGTTATGTTAGGCACAGTCCTGAAAAATGTTAGCTGCACCATGCCAGGAGGCAGACATCCTCCCTTGAACAGTTGCCTCCTTGTTTCTTCCTTGCTCTGGGGGATAGGAGGCTAATGAGGGTAATAATTTGATGTATTTGTCACTGGTGAATGCCATGATTCAACAGCCCTCATATTGATTTAAATGAGCTGGCCACTGCACTTGGAGAGCAAAACCCAGCCTCCACTTTCTCTGGGGTCAGGAAGCATATTGGGACACAGATTTTCTATTTGCTCCTTTGAAAACAGACAAGAAGTCATCAGTGCCCAGTTTTATACAGAAAGGCAGCAAAAGATGTAATAATGCCTCAATAAAAAGTTTAAAGAAGGGGAGAAATTTAATATCAACAAAAACTAGAATATGTAAAAAAAAAATTTTTTTATTATAAAACATAAAGGGTTCTGCTCTCCTTTTGATATGCAAATCACTCTCCCATTAACATCAGTGAGAGTTAAAGCCACTGGCAGCAGGCACCAGTACCAGCTTTCAGACTTTTCCCTGATCTGAATCAACAAAAAATGTGCATTCCTCAAAGCAGCTGTGTTAACAGAGACAATGAAGTTTTGAATCTTCTGCTGCCTGTTCTTTGTATGAAACTAGATGCTGACCACTTCTTGTCCTTAAAGAGACAGTATAAGTTTTACATAGGCCAGTCCCAAATGTAGATTTATTAACTACTGTAGTATTTTTTCACTCTTTTATAACTTTACTCCTGGGCGGATTTAACCCCCATAACTCTCTCAGCCACCAACAAATAAATAAATCCCAAATACTCCCATTTTAGACAAAAATGGAAAAATTCAGTCCAAAGGTGAAAACATAAAATAACAATATGGGTAATTGTAGCGGAAACAATCTTACTACCTTATGTCTGGGTTGATTTATAGGGCCCATGGGCAGAGGGTGAATCTATGGGTTGGGGAGGCTAGTCTCCTAGTCCTGCCCCTTCTGCCACCTTCTCACTTGTTCCATGCTCACTGGCATCCATCCCCCAGTGCGGTCACTAGCCCCTGCCCCAAACTTGTGCCCTCACCTACCTCGGCCCTGGAGCACTGAGCAGTGCAGCCCCAGTTCCCCCCTGCTCTGAAGTACTGGAGGGCCAGGGAGCATGGCCCCAGCCTACCCCTCTAGATGCTTCACGTGGTCCAACCCCTGGGCAGCATGCCTCAGTGCCCTGAGCCACACAGCCTGGCCTGACTCCCAGCCAGCCACCCAGCAGCTGGCCAAGCTGCCTCACTTCCCCCACAGCTGGTGTCCTGGCCCCAACACCACCCAGCATTGAGTGGTGCCAGCCCCAACAGTCTCCCTAGAGAGCAACCTGTCTAAGCTGGGGCCTACTTGTAGCTGCACACTGCATGTAGGAGGAGGCGTGGCCAGGGGTGAGGCATGGGCAGTATCACCCATGGCTATTTGGATAGGCACAGCCTTTCCTACATTATGTACCACCCATGTTTACAGCACGGCTTTAATAATAGTAGAGGGACACAGAAATAGCTTGACAGACAAAAGACAATACATGTTTTCATTTGTCACTTAGTCATATCTCTAATGCCACACAAATTATGCCAACTTAAGCTGTAGTGTAGACATAAAGTTATGTTTGCACTGTAAGTTACGTCAATTTAAATTATGTTGCTGAACGTCAACTGCTGTAATTAAACCACTTTTGCACATCCACACAATGCGTCTTGTGATGTCAGAGTGCAACCATATTTGGTGCTTTTGCATCGAGAGAGAGAGCAATGTACCATGGATCGTTATCTTACTGTACAACTTGCCTCCATCTGCCCCTTGGTGCTCTGGGAAGGGATAGCAGTGCCTCATGGAAGTGGACTCACCACCCCATTATGTAGTCCCCTCTGTTCTGTTATTCTATAAGCTTCTACATTTTGGGCCACTTTTCAACAGCCCCTGTAAACTACATGCCTGCTACCTCTGTCTGAAAGCGTGGATCCTGCACTGCTCTCCAGTTTTGTGATGGGGATTATAAACACAATATGGCTGATAATGCAGTACCTTATGAGCTGCAAATATAAGAATGATACAGTGGTGTCTGCTCTGCCATGTATCATGGAAAGAAATAACTCAAGATTGCTATTGAAATTCATGGACAAGCTGCATGAGGTGGACCACTGATACTTGGCTCAGGAAAAAGTCCCTGAGTAGCAGGATCACATGGTGATGCAAGTCTGGGATAATAAACAGCAACTGCAGAACTTTTGGATGTGCAAACCTTTCTGGCACTGTGTGGAGCTTGCCTCTGCCCACTGGTGCAAGCACATCAAAATGAGAGCTACTTTCACTGTGAAGAAGTGGAAATCACTGTCTGGAAGCTAACAACTCCAGACTACCAATTAACTGCAAGTCAATTTGAAGGTGGGAGTTTGCAGTGATGCAAGTGTGCAAGGCTGTAGTATAATAGGTTCTAGGGGCATTGCTGAGAGGTCAAATCAAGGTAAATTACTTAGAAATAGGGCTATTTACAAAGCTATTGCTAGGTCAACTTGTACCTCAGATCTTACCCAAAAGAGCATGCTATGAAAATCTTTTAGAATTTAAAATGTAAATGTTTATAGAGAAAAAGAAAAGGTTGGGAGTAAAATTGTTAAAGGATCAAATTACAAACACCAACTGCAAGATTCCTGGTGCAGGCTTGTAGCAGAGGTGGAAAAGTCTGCTATCTTATAAGTTTCTAGAATTCATCCTTAGTTAGGATGGGTGATCAGTCCTTCCAGGCTCAGTTCATAGCCAAGATGCTTCTGAAGTGATGAACTGGAGCGAAGGCCAGTGGAGGAACCTCTAGGGCTCTTTTTATAATCTTGCCCATGTGGAGGGAATTCCATTGTTCTTGCTGCATGGAAGTACCTCCCAAAATGGAGTTTGTCACATGAGCAAGTCACCTGTCCATGCACGATTCTGTCCTTAGCAGCATTGCCGATGTGCTGGTTTGAAGGTTCACAGCAAAATTCCTTAGATATGGATTGCACACTCAATGTCCATTGTCAGTGAAGTACTGCTATTCACTTGAGTAGCCTCCTCCCCCCTTTCACAATACGTGGGAGAATCCTGTTGATATCTCCCAGAAGCAAATACTTGGAATACCAGTAGATAGCCATTACTTATAACTTTAAATACAAACATCATACATGCCTATGAATAGTATAAACCAAATCAGCTTGGCGTAAGCTTTCAGTAGACATCTCACTTGGCCCACTTTGTACAAAATTTTGGGCAAGCATACAAGAGTGGGTGCAACAATGTTCATCTCAGAATTCAAGGGCTATTAATCAACTCCTGCTGCAAATAAGTGTTAATCTATGTACTGTGGGAAAAATTGTGGATGGGTTTACGGAAATAGGATTCCATAACTACAGTGGGGTGCTATATGGCATGCATATTCCCCTTTTAGCCCAAGACTATCTGTGACATAATACATCAACAGAAAGAGCTACTTTCCTATGGTATTGCAAGCACTGATGGATCACTTGGGTCATTTCACCAATATCAACATGGGAATGTCAGGGAAGGGACCACAAGCTAAATATGAGTCAACAGTGTGACACTGTTGCGAAAAAAAGCAAACATGACTCTGGGATGCATTAATAGGAGTGCTGTGAGCAAGACACAAGAAGTTATTCTTCCTCCCTACTCTGTACTGATTAGGCCTCAATTGGAGTGTTGTGTTCAGTTCTGGGCACTACATTTCAAGAAAGATGTGGAGAAATTTGAGAAGGTCCAGAGAAGAGCAACAGAAATGATTAAAGGTCTAGAACACATGACCTATGAGGGAAAACTGAAAGAATTGGGGCTTGTTTAGTTTAGGAAAGAGAAGACTGAGAGGGGACATGATAGCAGTTTTCAAGTATCTAAAAAGGGTGTTACAAAGAGTGGGGAGAAAAATTATTTTCCTTGGCTTCTGAGGATTGGACAAGAAGCAATGTGCTTAAATTGCAGCAAGGGAGGTTTAGGTTGGACTTTAGGAAAAACCTCCTAACTGTCAGGGTGTTTAAACACTGGAATAAATTGCGTAGGGGTGTTGTGGACTCTCCATCAGTGGAGATATTTAAGAGTAGGTTGGATAGACGTCTATCAGGGATGATCCAGACAGTGCTTGGTCCTGATGTGAGGGCAGGGGACTGGACTTGATGACCTCTCGGGGTCCTTTCCAATTCTGTGATTCTATGATTTAGAGTGGGATTTTGCATTGCTTAGCATTGATTTAACTGTGCCCTTATTGAAGTCAACTGGTGTATTATCACTGACATCAATCAGTCAGAGCTGGGTTAAGCCAACACTGAATATTCTGAAAAATTCACTGTTAACGTTCTACACTATACCTGTCAATGACTTCTATGACAGTTCTAATCTATATCTTTAGAGAGCTCTCTCGATAGATATATACATCTCTATGGCTCCATATTGCAAATATTGTATTGCGTATGGGATAACTCAGGGTGAAAAGCACCATATGTATGTATATATAGCAATGCTGATATGTGTGTGTGTGTATGTGTGTGTATGTATGTAGATATAGATACAGATATAGATATAAAGCTAGCAGCAGAAAGGAGCATATACCCATTGTAATTAATCACTTTCTGGGAAAAAAAACTGCAGATGTTCTTGCAATAGAGTGATATTTGTCTAAAGAAAAACCGCAGAATATGTGCTGGAAGACCCATTAATTATAATCAGACCTTTTAGATTCTAAACCTGAAAAAATTCTTCGACTGCTAAGATGCATCATGCTAAAGTCAATCCAAAAAAATCTCAATGTATTGAGAATGATAGCACAACAATAATTTCCTGAGTTGCTTCACACTGATGTTTCAGCTTGGAACTATTTGAGATCTAAACAGGTAAATACTCAGCCCTCCTCTGAACACCCTAATATCTGTAACCACCTGGTTTCTCTGGCCAAACGGGAAAAAAACAAAAGTATCAATCTGCATTCAGTTCATATGAGCATCCAAAAATTTGGATATATCTGAACTATTCAAACATTTATCATCTAGAGAACTGGGTTTAAAATTTCTCATGAGATTTTATGGACTTCCGTTTCTGGCCAGAAATACATGAGAATGTACTTTTTGTTATGTTTGACTCTCTCATTTTTACTGAAACTTGTGCATTTAAATTGTGTGCAAAAATGAAAAACAAACAACTCACCTCTCTTTCTACCTGTACAATTTCTAACTTTAAGCCAGACAGGTTTGAGTACTATTTTTTAAAATAGATTTAGAATAGAGGCAAGGAAAAGTAGTTTATCAGAATGGGCACACTCATTCTTAACCTCTAATCTATAGCTTCTCACTGATGTTCTTGTCTATAATCTAGAAATTAAAAAGATGTAAATACTTTATCAAAGTAAAAAGTGGATCATACTATTGTTTCCGTCCTTCTCTCTGTGGTTAAAAACAAAACACTGATGTGTCCAAACCATATAATTAAAGGAAATTTCTGCGTGAAGCCCTTTAAATATCATTTGGTAGAAACTACATTTGACTGTAGCTTTCCTTTTCATGTGGATGCTCATTCTATGCAGACCATACATTTATCATTAGCTTTATTAGGATATGCACAATATTCAGTTCCCAAATCTGGTTTGTTGCAATAAATAGCTAGGAATTTAATTAGATGCCTTTTACATTTTCAGGTGTACTGAGGCAGACTCTAATTTCACTTACACTTGTATGAAAAAGGAATGAAATTTCATTGTCAGTTAAACTACTCTGAATTTATTCCAGTATAAATTACATACTAATCTTTCCAATAAATATTTTTCATAGTGTAATCCTTCTGCCAGGCAGAGTTGGTAACACCACGGGCTGGGTTCAATATAGAGGGGTTCTTCTTAACAATACAGCACAAAAGTGGCTTGAGTCCTCACCCAGTAATCTGAAAAAATTAAATGTTACCTCTTGGTTCCTCTAAAATGCAAGCACTGAGTCAGTGTGTAGCAAGGGAAACTTTTAATAATAAAGGGAAAGGGGCCCAGCATAAATTTGGGAAAATGCCACAATGATAATTTGCAAGCATATATCTATGAGCAAAACGCCCCCCATACAGTATGCCTCAAGTCCTCACCTCGTCTTAAGTGGAGGCTTGTGATTAATTAATACTTAACTCTATTAATTGAATGGTGATTTCTTACTCAAGAAATCTGCGATTGTCATCATTTTAATAGAACAAAGCAGCAGAAGGAAATTGTTTTTGAGGGGGCCTGTAACTCATGAACCTGTTGGTCAAATGACCCCAAATTTTGATCACTAGTGTGAACCTGTGCCTAACAAAGCACTCCAAATTTCAAAGTAATCACAGTGACCATTCAGATTTTAGATCATTAAAAGAGTTGATCTTTAAAGCATATAAATTAGCAATAATTGAATCCTTCCAGCTATTTTTCTGTATTAGTGCATGCACAATGTAAAAAACGCACATTTTCTTAAATACTGTTCCCACTTTGGGTCGGCATCAGACTTAGTGGTTGCCCTGCACTTGGGTAAAACTAAACAGACTGAGATCATTTTGATCTGTGCCACATCAAGATTTTAATCTGTCCAACCCCTGCTCCTAAAGACTCTTTTTTAAAAGTAGACATTCTTCAGGGCTTATGTCTCTAGAGCCTCTGGCTCAAATGACTCCAAATTTGGGCCCTTTAAACCTTCAGTGTCTCTTCCTGGGGTACACCAAATTTAAAACAAATCTGACTGAGCATATCAAATTTAGAATTTGGAAAGGTCAACTTTTAAAAAGGCATTGTGAGCCAACCTGAACTATAGTGGTGCTCGTACATCACTATAATATATATTTGTGCTACCTCTGTCCTAGCATTTGCAGGCATTGATCAGCTTGTAGTAATAATTCTTGATTTGCATGCCTCAGAGAATCACTGGTTGAATGTATATATATTTTCCCTGTGCTTGGACTCCATCTTGGATCACACATCACTGTGGAGACACAGAAGAGGGAGCAGGCAAAAGAGAGTTCTTCCATCTTTAGCCGAAGCCACGGAGCAGGTAACAACCTTCATTACAATTATGAGACTGAGAAATAGGCAAAGCTATTTCTGTTATGTTGTAATAGTCTCCTTAACAATATATCTAACATGTTTGTCTGCATCTTACAAGACTTGCTGGAATGCTGGTTTCTTTGCTCTATCCTTACAGGTCCATTCCCCCCTACTCCTCCTCAAAGAGTTCCTGGGACTTTTGGCCCAAGGTCTTCTTGGCTATGCCCTGAGGTAGGCATTGCCCTTTGTGCACTCTCTGATTCCAGTGCTCCCAGAGTCTTCTGATTCCTCTGTTCCCACTCCAGTGTGAATGCCATCTAGGATGAAAAACAGGTTCAGTAGGAAAGCACTGACCATTTCCTAGAATGGGCATGTTCTTGATGAGTTGCCTGACTGGGGTTTATGAACTTTAATCTGCTAGTACATGGTATTGAGGGATTTAATTTTTTCCCTGAGACTCTGCTGTAAAAGCATCCAGTAAATATGGAGTTTAAATACCAAAATGGTGTCTATACATTGGTAAGTGACTCCTAGTGCAGAAAAGGAGAACATATGGAAGACAAGAAAATACAACTCTGGAGGAATTGTGACAAGGCATTGGAAGACTATCAGTACCTAAATTCATTAGCCTGAATCCTCACTGCAAAGTGGACAGGTTTCCAGCCTGGAGTTAAAGTGGAACCTGGGCTCTAACCCATATCCAAACCTGAGGCAGCTAGCCCAGGATAAAGGCACCATCAAACCAGGAGGTTTTGTGTGTGCACAGCAGGGAAATGGGGGCAGCACCAAGGTAAGAGTCTGCAATCATGAGAGAACATGAGGCTATCCAAGGATGCAGATATTAAGTTGTTTATAAACTTAAAAAACAACAAATGGTCTGGTAGCACTTTTGACTAGAGACTAACAAAACATGTGGATGATGGTATGAGTTTTCGTGGGCACAGCCCACTTCTTCAGATGACCAGAGTTTTAAAACCCATTTTATGTATATCTACATTCCAAGGACTATCTAGGACAGAGGGAGACAGGCAATTTAGACAGAAGCCATGTTAGTGAATTTGTGCTGAGATGCACTAATTCAGCAAACCCATGGCTCAGTCTTAGTGGATTTGAGGCTTGATCCAAAGATGACAGGTTGTTTCTCCTTTTGAAAGCCACTCTTATTCAGAATGATGATAAGGTACCACACAAATCTATTGTTTACTGTGCACTTCTCTCACTGGATATTTAGCAGTTAAAATAACCTTTATGAAGGGCAAATTTCATATTTGTACTACCTTTCTTATCTGTTTAATAAGAGCTTTATTGTACTCCTCTAGGTTGGTCAGTAACAGAGACTGAAGATCCCCTTTTGAGCTTTTATTGCTTTGTCTGAGTCAGTATCATTTTTTCCTATTTGCACTTTTCTATTTGTTCGTTTGTTGTTAACACACACTCCTCCTCCCACTCTCGCCTTCCTTCTCCTGCCCCTTGTAACCATAGCATTTCTTTCATTATTGAAGTTGCAGTAGTGTAAATTGTCCTCCTACATTTCTGTTATGTTGCAGTTTTCATCATATTGCATTACCTTGTATTTATTTCTTTTTTTATTACCTGTGGTTCTAGGCCCCACTGTAAGTAGACACCTAAGAGGGTCTTTCTGTCTTTTTGTCTTCCTTTCATCTTTGTCCCTTTCTTTCTATTTAGTGCATTTGTATATAGGGGCATTTGTGATCCCTTTCTGTTCATCTTCATTTTACACTCTGAAAGATCAAACTGTCCACTGCTTTATCTGACTTCTGTTTTTTATCATTAAAAAGGAAAAAAAATCTCCTTCCTGTCAGATTAAAGTGATAACAAGCTTGATCAGATTCAAGCCCTAGAGATGGGTATCTTATTGTTCAAGGAGAAAGCACCCCCCCCGCCAAAAAAGGGGGGGGGGAATCAGTAGTACACATTCTTCCCTGTATTCCACAGATTGGAATCTAGAATACACCCTCCAACACTTTCCAAATACTTAGTTTTATTGCTGATAACAATTGCTTATATGGCACCGCATTTACAAGGTACATTGGAAGACATGTCTCCTGTCCATCGGAGTTTTAAATGTCAGCCAGAGAAGACAAAAACAATGAAACGATCGTTGCAAAAAGAAGGTATGAAGCAATCAAGGCAGAGAAAAATGTAGAGCATGGGTTCCCAAACTGGGGGTGTGAAGAAATTCCGGGGGGGGGGGTGCGAGGCAACCCAGTCCCCCCATCAAATTTTGCTGCTCCAGTCAGTTCCTTTTTTTGTTGTTGTTCAACAAGTTTTGCTGCTATTTTTGGGGGTGAGGGTAAGGGTTTCTCAAAAATCAAAAAGGGGACATGATGCCGAAAAGTTTGGGAACCGCTGATGTAGAAGCAGTTTGAAGCATAGGAGGCTACATGACAGAAGGCACAAAGTTGAGCATGGGAGACAGAGATAAAAGGAGCAAAAAAACGAGACACCTGGGTGGGGAAAGAGAGAACATAAGATTAGATTTTTAGCCAATGAAGACACTGAAGGAAAACGCTTATGTGTTACGAGAGATGGAAATGATTTTTGGCAGTGCATATAGTAAGAGGTTTTCCATTTATTAAATGGGAAGAAGTAATAAAATTCAGTGAGGGAGTGAATATGAGAGGAAAGCAAAAGTTCAGATTGAATACTGATGTTGTGAGGACAACTATGTTCATTTGACAGTTCTGACTGTCTTTGGAGACCTATGGCAATTTCCACCTAGTACTCCCATTTCCAAGCACTAGCACTATACTGAATGCAGCACAATCCTCCAAAACAGTCCTAGCAGCAGTAAATTATCATCTAAAGGAGAAAAACATTAAAAGAGTTCTGTGGAAATATAAAGCTATTAATATAGCAATTAATATAATAGCAGATGGTTCTGATACTGAATAAGAAGAATTTGGCAATGTTATCAAGCCTTTATAATTGTATAGCTGCTCTCATCTCAGGATCTCAAATGCTGTATAAATAATCTGACAATGTTTCTCCTTCCTTACTTATAATTTACCTAGCATAGCATGTAGTGCTCTGTACACAGTTCAAAAATTTAAATACCTACAAAAATCAGCCCAGTTAACATGCAGTCAGAAAAAAACAAACAAACAATAATGTAAGCCATGCCCACTCAGTGTGGAGTTCTGCCCTCCTCTTGTGGTGCTTAGGCTACTGAGAGACTGATGAGCCTGCAATGACAGCAGCTAAGTGAGGCAGCTGCTGTAGCTCAGATATTTGAGGTTCATGTCTAATAACTCAGAGATCCTGTGTTTGACCCCTGCTGCCAGCAATGTGTGCTGGGGTATCAGTATTGCAATAACATTATATAATACTCACTCATCCAGACAAAGCAAAAAACTAGACTCTTCCAGCTTCTTGGAGAGAGCCTATGGGCCTTGCAAAGTAGTTGGAAAGACAAGGGACTTGTGATGTCCAACTCAGAATCCAAAATCAAAAGCCTCCACTAGGAATGCTCTTCCCCCAATTGCTTGATATTAAAATCCAGCAAGTGTCAGTTCAAGTATAACAGCTGATAAACTGTTATGAGTGAGCACTAGATCTCTTAGGCCTGGTCTACACTAAATCAGGAAGGTTGCTTAAGATATGCAACTCCAGCTATGTACCTTAAGTTGAGCCTTGGCAGGAACCACACTGCAGGAGGCTGACGAGAGCAAATGCTCCCGTCCACTTGTCTTACTCCTCGCAAAAGGAGGAGTATCTGACACCAGTGGGAGCTGCTCTCAGTGTTCAATTTATACTAGACCCACTAACTCTAATGCCAGAAGATTGACCTCTGGAGTATCAATCTTCCCGTAAATATAGACGCGCCCAAAGAGGACAGAACTCTCACTGAAATAATAGGCTAAATTCATCAATGATGAATTCAATGATCGCACTTCATGGAATTACATACAAATTGGATTTGCAACGTGTCTTTACTGATCTGCATATAAGTAAGCAAATACCTGTCAATGGCAAATAAGAACTCTGATACAACATCATCCTACAAGAGGACCACTCTCTCCAAAACAACAAATAATGATAGATCCTTGGGGTTTTGTAATCATTTGTTGCTAGTTCCATTTTACATGCATTGGCGAAGTTATGCATGTAAAATGTCTTTGTGCATTATTTCTGTAACAAAACTAGTGCAACAAATCTGGAATGTTACATGTCATAAAATGTACTTTAAAATCTAAAACAGCACAAAAATATCTAACATCAAGTTCAACACCAAACTCAGCCACAATCTGTTGCACACTTTTCTTTCATATGCTTTTCCATAATTTTGTAAAAAAATTATGCACTTGAACTAAGATTGACTTGACACAAGTGATAAGGTGACCAGATGTCCTGACTCTTTTAATATCTTGTTCCATGTCCTGATGGTGTTTTTTATTATTATTGAAATGGGCTCTTCCTGCATCCCTACTTCCCTTGAATTAATAGGCAATTTAGACAGCCTGCAACTGTGTCTGACATGCAAATCAAATACAGCTGGGAGAAGGTAATAATGCTGAATTACCCATCAGAGAGAATAAAAGAAACTGTACATAGGAACTAAGTATTTTATGTTTGGTGTATGAAGCTGTCTTCTCAAACTCTTCTGGGGGCTTTCTACTTTAAAACTAACAACATGCTTCATGACTGTAAAAATGAAAAAATAAAAACTCTTACTCCATTATCTAGAGACCTTCCAATTATTGTTCTGTAGCTTAAAGATTTGAATCCTGCATGCAGATTAATAAAAATCCAGTCCTGCTCTGAGGTGACATTAAACTCTGTGGGTAGTTCTAGAAGGTTTTGAAAATTCTACTTCAAGGTGTTGTGGGTTTTTTGTGGGGTTTTTTTTTTTGGCCACTTGAAAGGATTTGCATGTAGCCTTCCCACACAGATAATTTTATATATAGCTGGTGTCCCCCCCGTCCCCCAAAAAAGTCTTTGTTTTCCTTGGAAAATTTTGACTTTTTTGTTTAAAGAAAGTTTTCAGTTTTATGTTTTTTTTAATTGGCTTTCAGTCAAAAAATTATTAATTTTTGGTTTTTAGGTGAAGTAAATTTTTAACAGTAAGGAGACCCTTTTTATGAATTCTGTTGTCTAAAACAGTTTTTAAGAAATTTTTTTTCAGCCAATATTACCTATATTTTTTTTTATTTGAACAATGTCAGCTAAAGACCTTGGTAGTGTAACAAGCCAGCAGATGGCATCTAAGTGTAAACAGCAAACACCTGGAGGATCAATGCCCAGTACTGCAAGAAACTGAAGGATTCCAGGACATTTGGGAAAATCTAGAAGGTGGACTCCAAGAGTTTGTGGGTGATGGGCCTCAGTAGAAGGAAGGAAGAAGGTGTTCGCCGAGGAGCAATGTACCACACTGAAAGTCCAGAAGTAGCAGTTACCAGAGAAGCACCTGAGATCTACAAAACCCACACAATATCATATCTCCCAATCTCATGGGTTAACAGAGTGGTTCAATCACTCCCCTATGACCTATCAAAGTGGTGTCCAGTCTTCTATAGGATAGATATAAAGTTATGTAGGTGGGAGATCTGCCCACCTCTTGAGCTCATATCTGGGATAGATGTATTAGGAGTGTTAATCAAGCCATCTGCGTGTGTCATGTAGATAGGAGAATATCTTGGTTTTGTGAGCCAAATTCCTAAGAGGCATCAGGGTAACAAAGACAGAAGAAATACTATGATCTCAGTGTTACTGAGCAGGTGTACAGATGGAGGAGTTGGTGCGGGTTGGGACCAGACAAGAAGGAAGTTGGCGGTGTAAAAAATCATGCAGAAAGTGTAATGATCCCTGCATATTCACGAGAAAATAGTCCAGAATGCTAACTGTCTGCTAAGCCAGGCAATCTTTTGTGGCCCAGTAAGTGAATTCACAATGCAGGGACACTGATCCTACACAGATGCCTTGGATTAACCATCCATCCTGAGCCAAAATACTCTGAGGTCCCATATTGCAGCCACCTGCAGTTCTAACATGCAACCTCCAAGGTCAGAAAGCTCAGAGTAGGTATCCTGTCACAATGAAGATGGGGATAAAGGGTGAGCCATCACTCGAGGTGGTCTCAAGGCAAAGGACAACAGGGGAGCAGTCCTGAGATTTATCCATGCCAGACTTCAGGCTCAGAAACCCAGGGCAGACCACAACAGGTATCTTGACCATTCAGGAGATATGAGGACTATCTGAAGTCACTTCAGCAGAATGCACAGTGCATCCTTTCAAAAAGGTGGAGCCTAAGTGCAGTAGCCAAATCCTGGAGGATCAATAGCCAAGAGCAGCAAGAAACCAACGGATATGACAATTCCGTGGAGCTGAAGGGCATTCTCACTTTAGAAGTGTAGTACATGAATGTGTCTGTGGCGGTGGGTGTCAGAGAAAGGAAGGAGGACTGTACTATTCTGAGTGGGGAGGGCTGCATGAGCCTGCGGGAAATGACTCTGATGAACACAGAAGGACAAGGCTGGTGGTGAGCACTTTGGACTCAAGACTCATGTTTGTTCAGAGGGGCAAGAGTAGGCCAATAGCTGAGGAGCAAAATACCATCAGGCCCAGAGGCCCAGACTGAGTAGCCAGCAGAGAAGCAGATACTTCACCAGGCTAGCACATCTCAGCTCTGTGTCCACCACTAATGGGATTAGAGATAGCAGATGAAGGTTTGGGGCATCTCTGGAGGTGGGGGAAGAGACTGTGCTGTTCTTTCACTGTTCCACTGTTGAATTCCATTAAGTTTACTGGCTTCAATCTGGCACATTGGTCTGTCCCACACCCTTGCCTAGCAAAACCCCCACTGTTTGTAAGTGGGTTTTGTTTCTGGACTCATGTAAGCAAAGGGGCAGAGAACTGTGCAGGCTCACTACCATAGTTTGTCTCCCAGCGCTTGTGTCAGACATGGAGGGGGATGGAGGATGGACCAGCAGTATCAGTTTAAAGCACGGGCATCACTCACTCTGCTTTCAGAGTTATCTAAAGAACAGATGAGAGAAAATTAACTTCGTTTCTCTATTCATGAGTCATGAGGTTCATTTCTATCTTGTATACAAGAGGGTTGCACATTAGCAATTTGCATGTAACTGAACTGTTGTGGTGAATTGTGTCCACAGTGGGCTTTTAATTCAGGAATTCAGAAACAAAAAAAAATCCTTAGCCATCCTATAGCTCCTAACATGTAGAGCAGACAGATATTCAGATTTTCTCCTGTGAATGCTTTGAAACCTGTTCTGGACAAGGAGCCCTGCATAGATCATAAGGGACCATGGATACTAGGCCTCCCTTGAGCTTCTGCCAGACTGAAGACCCATAACGTTTATTGCATGCACAGTAAACTTTGATTTCAGTCCTCGTGGAGTTACCTTGCTTTAATTATTTTAATTTATTATCCAGTAAATGTTGTTTAATTTTTGTTTACTGTTGTGTTTTGTGCTTTGTTGTGTAGGTTCCCTAGGGTCTCCTTTTTTTCTTGTATTTCCTTCTAGGACCCAGAGATAAGAGTTGTCTGGTGTAGGGGAATAGTATTCCCCAAAGCTCTCTGTGTGGCCCAGTGGTTTTCCCCACCTCCCTTCTCCTGTCGATTGCAGTGGAACTTGTGTGTGGAAGGGTAGGAATATGGGGTGGTTGGGGGGCAGAATGTATTGCTCTGGCAAGGTGACAACGGTTGGTTGTGTATTGATTTTCTGGGGATAATGAAGAGCCATGAAAGTCATGCTGTGTATCTTTTAATTAATGACTCTTTCCTGTTTTATCTTATTCATTATACTCTATAAATACCTACAAGGGGAACAGATCCAATGTAGAGAAAGATACAACATGATCCAATGTCTGAAAGATGAAACGTGACAAATTCAGATGGGAAATAAGGTGCACAATTTTAATAATTAACCAGTTTACCAAGGGATGTGGTGGATTCTCTGACAAAACTGGATTTTTTTTTAAACGATCAGGCTGTGCCCCATGCTCACTACACTCACCAACCCTCCTCTCTGGCCATTTAATAGTCCTATATAAAGAAGTATATCCCATTGCGCTGTGTGTGTATTTGACTGAAAGTTAAATACAATGAGTAATCCTGTGGCACTTTAGAGACCAACAAAAATAAATAGAGAGAAGTATGAGCTTTCATGGATAAAACACGCAAAAGCTCATGATTCTTTATATATTTTTGTTGGTCTCTAAGGTGCCATAGACCTATTAATTGTTTTTAAAGCTACAGACTAACATCACCAGCCCTCTGTGACAAAAGGTTAAAAGAAGAAGATTCTGTTGAAATAAGCAAGTTGACAAGAGTTGGAAAGCAAGGGATGTCTGTATTGAATCAGGAAGAATAAGACTTTTGCCCATCCTAAAAGCCAAACCTGAAGTCTCATTTGGTCTGGATGTGAAATTCTGGGGTTTTACTTAGCAAGGAATAGTGAACACATTTTTGTTTGTTTTGATCCATCTGGGTATGCAGCCTTGAGTTTTGAGTTCAGATGACCCTTACCCAGAACTAATGCGAGGATGCTGCAGTGGCAGTCCCGTAAAGTGGGCTCTTGCCATTAGCTGACCATTGTTGGGGAATCTTTTGACTTATGCTAACATCTGATTTCACAGGTGAGGTCAGTTGCACAACTGCTGTGAACATTTACATTCATATGGTAGGTAGATTGGTTGACGCTGATATGCTTACTCTCAAATTTCCTGATTGGGTAGCTGGAATGTGCCAAGTCTTTCTGAACCGTGCTTATTATATATACCATTTATTATACCATTGCAAATATTATCCACTGTGGAATCTTGATGGCTTGGTAAATCACTATCATATTAGCTCTGCCCTTGTGAATGCCACTTCACTTTGCTTCTCTTCCTTCCACTTAGGTTCTCAGATTTGTTCAGGGCATTTGCACATTGGGGGTAGAACAATACCAGTTAGGTTACTGCACACAGGAAATACTTGACAACTTTCACTAACAACAACAGCTCCCTGAATCAGATGAAGAGTGGAGATTCCGCATAATTCCTAGTGTGAAATTACAGTACATATGGACCTTCTGATGATCCCCTAGCAATTCAACATCAGGGGATAATAGGGCATTTGCCTTTTTTCAGGCTTTCTGTACCATTGGCAGTAGGAGTGCATGGGTCTAGTGCTTCATATCTACTTCTTCAAAAGAAGTTTCATAGGTGGGGGAGGCAAAGGAATGTACCATACATGGCTCTGTGATATGCCAGAATCCCCGGAAGACTCAGGGAATGGGACTCAGAAGGCTACCTGGCTCCTAGAAGATGGAGAGGGTATAAGGCACCAGGAAAAGGACAAGAGTTAAGGGCAGATGTTCCTAGGGCCCAGAAAAGAAGGAACATCTGTTAGGCTATGTCTACACTCGCAGCTTCTTGCGTGAGAAAGATGCAAATGAGGCTAAGTGTGGAATATCGCCGAGCCTCATTTGCATACCTAATGAGCCGCCATTTTTGCAGAAGGGGCTCTTGCGCCAGGGGGAGCTGTCTACACTGCCCCTTCTTGCGCAAGAAAAACCCTTTTGCGCGATGCCGATACGCCGATTATTTTCAGGAATAACGGCATTGCGCAAGAGGGTTTTTCTTGCACAAGAAGGGGCAGTGTAGACAGCTACCCCTGGCGCAAGAGCCTCTTCTGCAAAAATGGCAGCTCATTTGGTATGCAAATGAGGCTCAGTGATATTCCCCGCTTAGCCCCATTTGCATATTTCTCACGCAAGAAGCCATGTGTGTAGACATAGCCTTAGAGTATTTAGTAGTAGCAAGTTTGTGCACACGTTATGAGCCCAGGCTAATGAACCCATTGTGAACCTGTGCCAATGTTCATTAACCAAACAGAGCCTGATCCCACCCTAATGTTGGTAGAGCTCCAGAGTCTATGGAAACTTTTTATCCTAGTCACAATATCTTTATAAGATAGGAAAATATTATCATTCTCATTTAAGAGGAGGGGAAGGCAGAGAAAGTTGAAGTAATTCATAGAGGTGTTGTGTGGATTAATTAACTAATGGTTGTAGAGTGCTTTAGACATATGAAATGCTATATAAAGGGTAAGTATTATTATGCTTGTTAGAACTGTAGCAAACTGTTCACTACAGCTTCTAACAAACAAGCCTCCGTAGGCTTAGTTTGCAAGTCTACTATTTCCCTGTCATCCTGCCAACTCTCAATCTTGTGATTAGTTGAGAGTCCAGGAAAAAAAAGGCTTCCAGCCTCTTGCATGGAGTGGAAGTTCTTATCAGTTACATGTGTAGCCTGTAATAGTTTCAGTGAGTAGCAATATTGAAGTGCAGCAGATGCGAGAGGGTGATTTTTCAGGACAAACAGCTAGATTCAGTAAAGCAGTAAAAATGTGCTGTCAAGTACAATGCTAAGCTGCAAGGGGTTGGCTCGAAAAGCCAATAGGCCTCCTTCATTTCTAACTGATGATTGAAGCTACGTAAGAGTGTTCATATGGGGGAAAAAAGTGAAGCTAGATTTTGTGTGCTCCAGCCATGTGGTGGGAAGGAGTCTGAAGCACCAGCATTGGCTCCCCAGAGCTGGTGGGGAGCCCTGAACCTCAGGGGCTGGATCCAGGCAAGCTGGGGGCCACATTCAGCCCCCAGACCTGAGGTTCCCCACCCCGTCTTAAAGGCTCAAAATCTAGGAGGCAAATAAACAGAGACTATCATCAGTCTTGTTTATTCACAGAACAGGAAGCAGCAGTATAAACTTGCTTATGCTGCTTTGATACCTCTGGGAGTATGAAGCCAGTTCAAACTCCATGAGTTGAGAGTGTGAAATTTTTTAACAAATTTGTCAGTAAAACTGAAAAATACAAAAAATTGGGGTTTTTTTGTGATTTTGTTTTTTTACTTGTCTCCTTGTAATGCTTTTTTTCCCTCCCTCCATTTTTTTCCATTAGAAAAATGGAAAAAAGGTTTTTGATCAGGTAATATTTTTATTTAGTAAACAAGCAGACAGTAGGATTATACAAGAATCTTTACTGGCAGAGTTGGTCAGATTATTCACTGCAAATCATTTTATTTGTGGCTTTGTCTCTTTTCTTTGTGAATCATTCATATGTCAATATATTTTCTGCTACTGTATTAGTTATAAATATTTGACAACTAGATTGTATAAAAATGTTCAAACAATGGGCTATGTGCAAATGGTTCGTGAAGACTACTCATGGTGTATCACATGGTAATTTTTGCACCCATTTCGGTGCAGGAGTAAGATTGAGACTAGGAAATGACAAAAATACACTTCTAGTATTAATTTTAATATGAATATTTCTTTGTGCTAAAATGCTTGAAACTTTGGGAATTCAGATATTTCACAAATATCTGGTGGTTATCTAGATGCTCATATATGACGATACCATGAAGGAAAAATAGGGTTTTTTTGTGAGTTTTATCCGGAAAATTATTCACGAACCATTTTAATGGTTTTTCTAAAGGCCTGCTTCTTTATACTTGCTCCTGATTTTAAAAAGTAAAATACAATTTATGTGGCTTCGTTTAATATGCACTGGTTTTGCAATTACACAAGAGACCAGAATAGATTATCTCTTCTTGCCTTGGAATCTACAAGCTGTATGAATCTGTGATCTGTCCCTTTAAATATTAAGGAACAGGTCAACTTCCAAAATGTTCCTACAAGAATTCTATCCAATCAACAGGTCAGTGAATACAAGATCTAGTGAGACCTTATGATCACTCACTAGCTACTGCGATCAACAATCTGGCACCATTGTATCCCCTCTTACGCTGGATGATTATGGTTCTTCAAACTCCAACAGATGTTAAGATAAGGAGATTTGGAAATGTGTGTGATTAACAAACGGAGAGATGTAGTAGATACGAGCAAAATAAATAACTTACAAGCCTGTACCTCAGGTACAAGGTAGACTAAATGATTCTATTTCTCTTCTGGCATCACAACTGAACCTCTCCACACCATGAATGGCTTTGTTAATCATGCCTTCTCTGAGGGCTTGCTTACATACAATTTTTATATCACTATATTTGTGTGGATACCAGTATAGTTAAAGCAGTACAACTGTCTAGCATGAATGCAGTTATACCAGTACAAAAGTATTTACATCACTATAGCTTATTCTGCTAAATCTACATTTCTAAACTGATGATACATTTATCGTAATATGAACATTGTATTTAGAACTGCTCATAAATGCATATCTCAATATCCCTCACTGGAAAAAACTACCAGCCTACTTTACAGAATGTTCCTAAATTCAATTAAAAATTGAATTCCCAAGGAAGACGTGGGTCAATTTTTATATCCCCAAAGATGTCCACTGCTACATCTTCTGCTGCTCATGCCAATATGTTCTCCTGAAGATGCTGAATAACTGCAAACTCTGGGTCTTCATGTACCAAAACAAACACTGCTGGCTACTTGGTTACTGAATCCTGAAGTGGTGAAGAAGGAACCTTTTCCGGAAAGGCAGGAATGGGGACCACAGACTCACCATAAAGCATTACACTCACAGTACACACAAGGGAGCGTGCAATAATCCTTGTATTGCTAATAATAATGGGAAGGCGAAATTGGAGGAGGCAGAGTGCTGAACAAGACTAAGGGGATATCTAGTTACGCAAGCGTACGCAGTACAGTATGGTAGCTAAAATGGAGTTTTAGGCTGTGTCTGAAGAGGGATCATATTTCAAGCTTGGAAAACAACAGACCATCTTTAAAGGGGTCTTGTGCAATAACATCTGGAACATAGAATTTAGGTCTGACAACCTCATAGCCAGCCATATTGACAAACAAGAGGGGCCTCAAAGAAACCGACTTAACATGATAAGGGGGTCTGGAAGAATTGATCAGTGAGGAAAGATTTTAAAACCTTAACCATGTAACTTGGCCGAGTTACAACTAAAGGGGGGACAAGACTTAATTCTGTAAAAGTGGAGAGGTATAAACAACAGAGAGAGGGGACTACTGAGTAACACTGAAGAAATGGGCTGTGCCCACGAAAGCTCATGATACCATCTACATGTTTTGTTAGTCTATAAAGTGCTACGAGATTATTTGTTGTTTTTTAAGTAACAAAAGTGTTTGAGTAGAGGTAATGGGATAAAAATAAGAAAGGGTAAATTTAGGCTGCAATCAGGAAATATTTCCTGATAGTGAGCTGTGGTATGCTGTTGAAGTCTATTGGAAGGTAAAAAAAATCCCATTACTTGGCACAGTAAACCAGCCAAAACTCAGATAAATCCACAAAAGGAAACACTCCTTCACTGGTGGGGAGATAGAATTGATGAACAAACAGGTCTTTGCAGTCATTAGCTTCAGCAAGCCAAATTAAATCTGGGTGTGACTCCATTCACACATCAGACTGTGTAATACTTACTGTTTCTTCTTTCTTATTCATGAGCTAGGAGAACTACAGATCAGGTTTGAACCTCTGGTGATGTTGTATTGTGTTTTAACAACTGCAAAAATCTCTAGGAAAAAGAGAAAAATCTGGGTTTAACTTTTGTGACAAATTACTTTCTCCCAAAGCCAAAACAAAGCCCTTAAAATTATCACAGTGAGATTGTTTATATAAATTCATAAAGGAAAGGTGCAGATCTCAAACAAACTTTAGTTTTGCAGTTCATCTTTAAAACTCCAAAAATTAGACATATGTGAATGTAAGTGATGCCAAAATCATGCCCGGTATTCTGAGAAGTAACTAGAAACCACTTAGTGTAGACCATCCATTAACATGACTATGCACCAGAAATATTCAGCTCTGTGAATGTTGCTGAATTTGGCTGATAATTATTCTCTAGAAAATGTATTATATGATCTGTCCCTTCCTAATGAATATTCTTTTGCAGTTGAATTAGTGAATTGGAGTCTTCTTTCTCCATACACTAGTTGATATATTTTTGCAACATTCATGACTTGCAAAGTATGGGTACCTGAAACCACAGCTCTTCCCTTGTTTCAAATGGCATGTAGTTATCCCCTTGGAAGTTCTGAGTGGTTGAGCAGAAGCTGCACTGAACTCCCTGGATTTTTATTTGGAGATGAATATGTTCAGCATCTTGCAGGGCCAGGCCATATGGTATAATTCTTATCCTTTCCTGATTGTCCCAGTTTTGTTCCATTAGCAGATGAAAGGCATCACATGCTTGACTGCATTATCTATAAATCTGGTGTATCTTACACAGGGCTAATGGCAATCTATAGTTTATCATGGCTTAATGCTATCCTCTGGGAATAAAACAAAAGATGTTATTAGTGCATTCTCCCTTATTATGAAATTATGCTGTGCTAAACCGTGTGTGTATTTAAGACATCTGTGATTTTTCATTTTCAACTTTAAATATGAAAGTACTGTTAATTTGTTGACGAGAAATAATTTGCAATGGTTTTTTAGACTTTCCCCAGGTTCTACGCAGCCTTCACAGTGTGATTGCTTTATTTGGCACTATTTACAATGTGATTCTTTTATACAATCCCAGTGATAAAAAGTCAATATTGTAATAACAACATTGCAGAAAAAGACATGTTGTGGTGGTTCATTCTTCAACATATTGATGGAATATAGCAATGGCAAAATTATCATAAATTTACACCTAATACATTTAGGGTGATAAGCAGAATACAATAAACTCATTTCTTGAATGTTATGACAGAAACAGTTACATGTAGCTCCTAGGAATTTCAAACTATGAAAATTCAGACGTGCAGTAGAATGTGTTCACTTGATGAGACAACGTATTGCTCGATATTTACATTATTTCTGTAATCTAATTCAGCCAATTAAAAATATTGATATAGCTATCTAATTTCATTAATATCCTACATGACTATAAAATTAGCCAAAAAAGCAAAGCTAAAATAATAAGTAATGACATTAACACTGATTCCTAAGACCCCATTGCAGAATTACCCAGGTCTGCTGTATGCTACTGATTGTAACCATTAATCGCAATTTGGCACTGGTCTTGCTTAGGGCTATTTCTTTCCCTTCCTTCCCCATTTTAATCTCTGAATTTTTATTTTGAAAATTTCTCTGAAGTTTGTTATACAGCATTAAATTTCCACAATTGTTTTGTATCATCAGGTTCAATTTATGATTACTTTCCATTTACTCAGATACACAATAGGGTAGGATCTGGATAGGATAATGTGGAGCTTTCTGCCTTTAGGATTGAGGGAGTTTATCTAGCCTTGGAACATTGGTGCTTGAATTCACAGGGTTTGGGGGTTTTTTCCCCTGAAATCCTAGTTATCCACCAGTGTTAAGTGTCCTCTTTCAATTGTCTGGCTAGATACGTATAGTGTTATTTTTTAGTTTTGGAGCTGAACCTTTTCACAGAAAATTGATCTTACTTAAAATCTATACAGCCGGTCCCTGACTTACGAACAAGTTATGTACCAAACACTAGGTTGTAACTCGATCTGTTCGTAAGTAAGTCGGATTACATTCACTTACGTACGGCCGCGCTGTTCATAAGTGCAGATTTTGTTCGTAACTCGGGTTCCGGCTGTATAGGAGGTTGGTCGTAAATACGAATGGTCGTAAGTCGATGTGTTTGTAACTCGGGGATTGGCTGTAGTGTCTTGTCTGTGCAGGAGAATAGCTAACACATATTAGTTATTTCCACGTAAAAATATCATTCTTGGCAGTGAAGGTGTGCTTATCTTTCTTACTCTGGGAAATTACATCGTTAGATCACATACCCTAGTGTAAAACACCCTGTATAGACATGGTCATGTCCAGATGACATGTTAAAAACAACTTCTGCTTAGCAACATAAAGTGCTAAGATGTGTTTAACATCACATTATTTAACACATTCTAACAAAAGATTTCTTAATATAGATTTTCTGTTCCCTTAAGGCATAGTGCATGTCTTTTCTAAAGTGCTTTCATGAGGGATAATGGTGAGTGGAATAGAAGAAGAATTATGTGTGTAGAGGAATTGTCATTTCCCTCTCTGATTCTCAAGAGGCAAACTTGTGCACTGCTTTAGTATAATTGGTACATGCACCTGGATGTGAAGTGGATGGCGCACATTTTATAAATTGAAACATAAACTAAATCAATATACTGGCACAGATTGCTTTGCTCATTAAAAAAAACCATAACTTTGCCACCCTAGGAAAAATCAAGACTTTCAATATGGATATAATTGGAACATTGTCAAAGACAGCTTTGAAATCAAACTCACAGCAGCTGGTACTGGACACTTTATGACACTATCAAAGATGCCAATTTACCTCTACGTGTTACTATAGTTCTTTTGTCTTTGTCATGTTTTGACCAGTGACATATTTTTAAAGATAGCATTCAAATTTTCAAATTTTATTAAGGGAAAAAGTGCCCTTCTGAACAATACTGGCTTCCTTTACCTGCATAACCCCTCACTCTATACTAAAGAGAGCCCTCATTTGCCAAAAAGACAATTGGCTTTTTAGTAGTAGAGGTTTGGTTTTCTGGATGAAAGCCTTTCTCTGCAAGTTGTGTGCAATACTTAACAAAAATTCACAATAATTGATTCCGAGCCTCAGGTGCAGAAGTAACTCTAGTTGCTCTTTGGACTCCAGGCATCCTATTCTGGTCCCATTTGGTAGGTCTTCAGTGTGATAAAAATCCCAGAGGACTGAGTGTCAGAGTCTGGGTTAGCTGACTTGGATACAATGGACTTAGGTGGTGTAGCTGAAAAATTGCAATACAGATGTTTGAGCTTGGGCGGGGAGCCCAGGCCATTGACTTTTTATCATGGTGTAGATATACCCGCTAAAGTCAATGGCGGTGTTGCTATTGATGGCATCGAGGTCAGGATTTCAACCTATGTCTTTAGTTCTTACAAAAACAAAAGAAAGTACAGTCTTCTAGAATGTGGGAGGTTGGTACCACAAGTTACACTCAGTCTTAATATAGGTACTGTGCATGCTACCCCACACGAAGCTATGTGACTCTGACTACAGCTCCTTTGCTTTCTAACCATGGTTCGCTTTTTAATAGAGACTGACTGTCATGTCCAATTGTGCCAAACAGTGGGATACTCTTTTTTAATCAGGATTGGTGCTTCAACCTTGCAGAAGTGAATGAAAGGAGGTCTTTCACTGTTCCACCTGCTTTCTGATGTTTTTCTTATTTGTCGTTTTCCTTGCTTTATGAAGAACAATTAATAATCAGCTCCTCAACCAACTGCTAGTTCTTTTCTCATTTCCCTTAGTTTCTTAGGCTGCTTCCATCTGGTCCTGAGGCTTATCCCCTTTGAGATTCAATAACTTGATTACACATTCCTTATTATGGTTCCTGCAATGTGCTACACGGCATGCATACAACAGGACTGGTGGTTTAGAAATTAAGGGAACTGAAGTTTATGTGATGAATTCAGTATTTCTATACTTCACTCTGAAGCTGCAGAGCTGTTTAAATGTTTTCAGCGCTCAAAATATGCCCATGACTCTTAGGGAGAGCTCACATCTCCAGGCAGAACTTGATTACACATTCCTTATTATTATTTCCTGCCATGTGCGACACAGCATGCATACAACAAGATTGGTAGCTTAAAAGTTAAGGGAATGGAAGTGTTTGATAAAAATTCAGTACTTTATACTTCAATTTGTCCCCCACTCCGTCTGCCCTCCAATCGGATGGGGAATCCAAATCCTCTGCTTAGCGAGGTCAGTGCAGTTGAGCATGACCTCAGAACATGCTATGTACAGTTCTGCCAGCTTTTATTCATACAATATGGATAACAACATTTTATTACGCTGAATTCAGCACTAAAGTGATTTGTAACCCGACACCAGCCAAAATTGAGAACTTGTGCAACTCAGCTCTGTCTGTTAGGGTGTGTCTATTCAGCACAGTTATTTTGGAATAAATGACGTTATTTCAAAATAATAATATGAGCATCTACACAGCAATTCCGTTATTTTGAAATAAATTTGAAATAATAGACAGCTTATTTCGACTGCTGTAAACCTCATTCCATGAGGAATAACACCTGTTCAGAAACAGCTATTTCAGAATAGCAATAGTGTGGACACTCCACTGATGCTGTTTTGAAATAGCTCCTCCTCAGGACCATTCAAACTAATTCTCCCCAGTGCCTCTTGGGGCTCTAAATCGAGGTAGCATGACCACATTAGGGAAGCCCACCTTGGACTCATTTGGTGGTAGTGTAGATGTCCTATTTCAAAATAAGCTATTTCGGAGTATTTCTTCCAGAATAGTTATTTTGAAATAAGCGGGCAGTGTAGATGTACCCTTAGATACTTGGACAGAGTAGGTGTGTTTATGTAAATACAGCCCTGAAGTCTCCCCTCCCCCCATTCCCAGCTCATCACCAGATGCCAAGGGAGAGTTCATACAGACCTTGCTTACACACACACACACGCACCCTTTTCCATTTTTTTTGCCTTTCACAAAAATTAATAGGATTTCTCCCTTTGATATCTGGAACATTCCCTGAAATGTTGCAGTTGACCAGATACAGAGTTCAGAACTCATTACCTTACAGAAAAAATAATCCCACTGATTTGAGTCTCACATTGCTCCGGCTACTAGGGAAGCATGAGAGACATAATATGCCTGGAGTACAAAAAATGATTTCTGCAGAGTTCCTGATGAAGTCTTATTCAGAGTCTTTACCCATGCCAGGATTCTAGGAGGGTGGCAGGATTTCTTGTCATTTTCACTCTCCTTCTTAGTAAAATATGGCGCAGCAGACAAGGAGGTGTGTCCAGAAGCAGGCAGAAGGGAATTCTGGAAGGATGGGCCCCACCAAATCCCAGATACAGACTTGTCAGTCTACTCCATCCCTAGACAAGCAGGGAGACAAGGAAAGGAAGCTCTAACTCCACAAGTTATAATCACCTTCCAACAGGGGAAGTACAACAAAAACATTGCCCCTTAGTATGGAAAGAATCATAGAAATTTAGGACTGGAAGTAAGCTCAAGAGATCATCTAGTCCAGTTCCCTGCCCTCAGGGTAGGGCTAAGCATTATTCTAGACCATCCCTGACAGGTGTTTGTCTAACCTGCTCTTAAAAATCTCCAAGGATGGAGATTCCACACCCTCCCTGGGCAATTTATTCCAGTGCTTAAATACCCTGACAATTAGGAAATTTTTCCTAATGTCCAATCTAAACCTCCCTTGTTGCAGTTTAAGCCCATTGCTTCTTGTCCTATCATCAGAGGTTAAGAAGAAGAATGTTTCTTTCTGCTCCTTCTAACAACCTTTCATGTACTTGAAAACTATTATCACATCCTCTCTTAGTCTTACTTTTCCAGGGTAAACAAACCCCAAATTTTCACTCTTCCCTCATAGATCATGTTTTCGAGACCTTTAATAATTTTTGTTTCTCTTCTTTGAATTTTCTCCCATTTGTCCACATTTTTCCTGAAATGTGGTGTCCAGAATTTGGACACAATACTCCAGTTAAGGCCTAATCAGTACAGAGTAGAATGGAAGAATTACTTTTCATGTCTTGCTTTAGAGAAACATTTATTCTATAAGAAAGCAATTACAGAAACCCATGTTGATGCATGAAGTCTAAAGGAAACAAAGAAGGCATCTTCAAAAGAGACAGATTTGCATCCATGTGAAATTACTACTGTTTTACACAGGAACAAGACAATGTGTTTGAAAGATGTTAGCTTAGAATCGCAGCCTGGTATAAGAAAAGGACTCCAGGCTAGAACATCTCAGTTCTAATAATTTCTGCCATTGAGAAAATGAGATCACTTCTAGGTGCTTCATTTTTAATGCAGATGGAGAATAAAGATATCATTTACTCATAAACATTGTAGGATTCTATTTGCAAAGCAGGTGGAAGAGATAAAACACTTTAGTCAGTGGCAGTGCCAAATATTACTTGTAATACATTTCTAATCCAGTCTAGAAAAATAATTAAGCCTATATATAGTTTAGAAACAATAATTAGGTCTAGAACACCTAACAAATCTGAATGCGGAGAGAGCCATTTCAGTCCACTTTTTTATAGCACCATTCTCCTTCACCACACTGCAAGAAGGCTTTGTTACTGAGACAGAAATCCAGGATAGGGGAGAGGACAGAGATGTAGAAGTCTTAAGGTTGGAGTGGCAAGAGGAGAAAATGTTTGAGCAGTAGTGAGGAAGTCTGACCGGTTCGGGGGTGCACGGGTGGGAGAATGTAGAGAATCAGCAGTGAGGACAAATATTGTTGCACATGATAAGGCCAAAAGGGACTATTATGATCATCCAGTCCAGCCTCCTGAATGACATAAACCATAGGACTTCACTGAATTAACTTGTTTGAATAAAAGCAGGTCCCTTAAGGGGGGAAAAACAAAATTCAACCAAACCCGATTTAAGATTTCTACTGACTGAGAATCCACCATAACCCTTGTTACATTGTTTCAGTGTTTAATTATCCTCACACCTGATTTAAAAACATTAGAATGGCCATACTGGATCAAACCAAACCATTATCTAGTTTTCTACAGTGATCAATGCCAAGTGCTTTAGAGAGAGTGAACAGAAAAAGTAATCATCAAGTAATCCATCTCATTCTATCTGGCAGATAGAGGCTGGAGACTCCATCCCTGCCTGTCCTGGCTAATATTAATTTCTACTCTGAATTTCTACTCTAATTTCAACTTTCAGCTACTGGGTGGTCTTATCCATTTGTCTGCTAGTTGCTAGCCCTTCATTCTCCAGGTAGGGACTTACAAACAGTGCTCAAAAACTGCTGATCAAGCCTTAAAATGATACCATTGAGAATAGCACTTTTTCTGAGATGTCATTTTTTGTGTACTCTGAATGGCACTTTTTCAGAAACAGGGAAGCACCCTGCTACCATAAGAAGTATATTATCTTAGAATAAATTTAGCAAGTATTGTTTTGCAGAGTTAGTATTTATTGTTTTGGAAGGGTGATAGATGAATTTAAACACTTGCTATTTTAAGGGGAGGACACACTTGATAAAATTGTTGTAGAGAAACCATTATCCTTAAAAAAAAAAAAAAATCACCTTGCCAGTGACTAGGGGATTCCACCATCCTAACTGAGGTACAAAACATACAAAACAAAACAAACAAATTACAGAGTGATTCAGAGTTTTGAGATGCTGTTCAACTGAGGAAGGAGAATGCAGTTTCCATTCATTGTGCCTGATGTTTCTCTGCTCAGTTCCTTTCCCAGCAAATATCATAAAGAAAGGCAGTTGAAACATATTCCAGCCAAGGGGACTGCTGGTGAAAGAGAGATCCCAACAAACCTGAAACATGAGAGAAGTTCATGCAGGATAACATGAAGCAAAAAGCTAACCGAACGTGCTGTTTTCATTTCCTTTCCCATATGCCATTTTGTATCACAGCTTTTGCTGGTTCAATAATTATGAAAAATATTAGGAAATATTTTCACAAATAAAAGCCCCTGAATTTAGGGGCTCTGCTTTGGAGAATCAAATCATTTTCCTTCATGAACATTGGGACAAAGATTGCTACTTTTCAAAATTCAACCGCTGAAAGTTCCATGAATTTTAGAATGAATTATCATTACTCAAAAAATCATACTGTGTATTAGTAATTATTTGTTATCCATTCTATTAAAATATTGGTCAGGATTGTCATAACTTTTAACAATGTGAGATCTGTGATCAATATTATATTGATAAATTAATAATAAATTCTAACACTTGGTTACCATAATAATAAAAAGACTTTAAATATTTTTGTATTTGTTTCCTCATCTAAATATGGCACACACAAGTAAAGTTCCTTTCACTTTCCCTTAATTTTCTTTTCTGGCTTTTTGTGGAATGACTTCATAGAACAGCATAAAGTACAAATCTGTATTGTTTTGACCTGGAAGTGTTGACCTTTGTTAAATAAAGTGGCATTGTTTTCTGCCTGGGGACCAGATTGTCTAATTGCAGAAAGATGGCTGAGACACAGCTGGTGCATGGGTTTGTTCCCAAGGTAACTCTTCCTGAAAAAGTAATTCAAAATCAATCACTTGGTTTATAGAAACAGAGCAGGTGCTGTGTGCTCCATTAGGGGGAAATATTGTTTGACATAAGAGGGTAATATTTTAATTCAAATCCCACCCCCCTTAGTAAAAAAGAATGAAGTCCTTTGTCAGTGTCTGTTACAGCTGATAGGAACATGGCTATTTCAGTATGAAAGGTATTCAGGGATTTCTGTTGTGGTTTATTTGAGTTAACCCTCCACCCTTGCTCTCCAAATTTCTCCTTGAACCCAGAAAACTTGATAGGAAAATTGGCTGAAACCTTTTTAGTTTTCCCAGTGTTGATCTAAAACCATAGGGTTAGGGACTAATGGGCTATGTCTACACAGCAGCGTTATTTCAGAATAACATCAGTTATTCTGAAATAACGTAGTGCATGTCTCCACAGCAAGCATGTCATTTCAAAATAAATTTGAAATAATGGGCTTCTTACTCTGACTTTTGTAAACCTCATTGTATGAAGAGTAAGGAAAGTCGGGGGAAGGGTGCTCTATTCCAAAATAACTATTGTGTAGATAGCTTATTTCAACTTTTGGTGCTATTTCAACTTAAGCTATGCAATTAGCGTAGCTCAAGTTGCGCAACTTATTTTGAGTTTTGCCCTGTTGTGTAGACGTGCCCATGATGATATTATTGATAACATCTATTACACCGTAAAGTGCCTCTCGCAGAAAAATCTAAAATTGTTCAAGAAAAAAAAGATCTTTAAGTTTAAGAATTTTTATTAAAGAAATTCAAACCTGATTCAATTCCGATTGAATTCTGTGGACCTCTTTCTGTTTAAATCAGTAGGAGCTGGATTGGGCACTTAATAGTTAGTTATTGTACAGTTATGCAAAAATTCCTAAGCAACCAAACAAATTCCCTTGGGCTACCCCTTTCCTAAAACAAACTGACAAAGGGGGAAAATGGGCTGGTGCCCTTTTTGTTTCTTACATGGATGAAGGCCTGAAAGGGTTTCCCCCTCATCCACTCCACATAACTCATGTTCTTTTCCTGCTTCCTTTTTACATCTGATATTGGTTCCAAACGAAAACCTGGAACCCACTATGTTTTAAAAATATTAGATATTATTAGGAAAATGAAGTTTAGGGCTAGAGCCACAATGGGCATTTAGACTCAGTGTTGCAAAACAGAATTTTTAGGTGCCACAAGTGGAATTCACCGCTTTGTATTAGGCTCCCTGTACACTTCATGGGGAGAGTTAGGCAGATAAGAATGAGATCCACAAAAGAAGCAAGCTGAGCAGGAATCTAAGCAGTAGAAAACACCGAGGAGAAGGGCGAGGCCTAAGCCCACTTCTACAAAGCCCAACTCTCTTTCACAGTAGGCACTGCCCTCCATTTGGGACTCATGGCTGTGAACTCTTTCCTGGAGTTAGGTGCTTACAACAGGTCAGTCTGTTTTTGTCCACTAGCTCTGTGGCTAGAGCACTCACTTTAAACAGGGGTTAAGCTTCCCACTGTGCTTGATGTGCAGGAGGAATTTGAACACCACTCTCCCACTAATGTGCTCTACCCTCTGCACTTTGATGAATTCTGGGGGCACTCTCACTGTCTTCTGTTGAACCTTGTTTCATTTTGTATAAAATACTTAAATAGTCCTTGGAGCAGGAACTTGGACTTGGTCATTCATATAAGTGCCCCTACCCCTGGGTGACAGAATCATTGTCACTTTTGTGCAATGAATATTTAATTATTTATACAAAGTTGAGCAGTTTCAACATGAGAGAGAAACAGAAGCCAAAGGGGGGATTTGAGCCTTTGTCTTCTGTGTTCTAGGTGACAGGCATATTGGTTTGGGCAGGGGAGGGGGGAAAGAATGAGCAGAAAGGTGAAAAGAAGCTACCATCTTGTTGTCTTTCTTTGTTTCAGACAGATTTGATCCTGCAAGGCATTGAAGTGAGGTGTGATGGTCTATCCCTGGCAGTAAGTGTAGGGATGGTGCAGTAAATTGTTCCATAGTTACTATGGGCAATATTGATTCTGGATGACACATTGCTCATGAAGATGCCAAAGAGTCAGATGAGGCAAGTGCTCAAGGTGGCTCAAGGCCCTTTGGGCTGTCATTGGCCTCTTCACAAGTATGGTGCCATTACAGCTCACTGTGAAGTGTCCTTCTGAGAAATATTCTGGCAAAACTCAAGGAATACCTGTTTAAAAGCCTTCCTGAGGCTGTGTGAGATGACAAAAGGGAGTTCTGTGGAAGCATCAATGTAGTGCTGCAAAGGAGGAGTGTAGTTGCTGCTGCCTGGCCCTGAAGGTTAATTCAAATGCAAATACATCAAACCAGTAAAAAACCATCTCTTCCTCCTCTACATCTGAATCCAAGCACCGTATTCAAGCAATTTATTTTGGACTTGAATTTGCAGACTGGAAAATCAAAGACCTACATATTCAGAAGTTTACAGTACATGTTACAGAACATTTCACCAGCTGATACTGTATGAACAGTTATTGGTTTGAAAAACTGCACTTTCATTGTGGTATTTTTTTTTCTTCTGGGAATGCTAGAAGTTTGTGTGCCCATCCTGGTGAAATGTATTTTGTTTTTTACTATCGTGTTGTCTTTTTTTCCAGAACTGCCAGTGTAGCAAGTTGTTCAAAAAAACCAGTTACTTCAAAAGGCAATTCTTTAATTACACAATTCTGACAACCATTATGAGACAGGAAAGGAAGAAAAAGGGCAGGACATTCTAGGCCTTCGAACAAATATATTTTTAACAAAAGCCAAGAAATAAAACAGCTACCTGAGCTCCCTTCCCCATCCTCAGTGATTTTCTCCAGGCTCATCTGAGCTGGGTCTGTCTGTAGTATCTGCATCATCTACATCTTTCTCCATTGCTGTACACTACTCGAGTTCCTTCACTTGGATCTTGAGGTGTTTGAGGGTGAAGTCCCAATCACATATGGAATCCAGTTCTGCATAGAAGTGGAAGATAGGGTACCATCCCAGATTTGTTTGTTGTCCTCTTTTGCTTTGTTGCTACCCTCTTTTGCTTTATTGTATGATTACTTCCATTCCTTCCCCTTGGTCTTGCATTGGTGCTCATCTTAGTTGTAGCTCAGCTACTACATGACCTCTGCAATGTCTTTAGGGATGTATTTATTTCTGAGGTTGTTACAGCTGGGCTTTAACAGTTCATTCTCCCTTCATATGTATTCTTTCCAGGACCAGACAGCAGTATGAAGTTTAGCTGGTAAATAACAGAGGACAGTCACTGATACACTATGAGACACCCGGTGCTTGTTGGTAGTGCTGCTAGTGGACATGGCAGTTCTCCCCCATGACAGTAGCAGCCTCCTCTTGTCTCTTGGCCTTCTAGCCAGACCAGTTCCAATTCTCTTCCCTTTCCCTTACACAACACAGCTCAGCTAGCATGTGGAAGGGGGAAATACCTCCCTCTCAGGCTGCGTCAGAAGCAGGTATCCCTCCACTCAGAAAGGCACCTTCAAGCAGTTGTCGATGGAAGAGTCCTGCCTTCTCTCAGGCATTGCAAGTTAAACATCCTTTCTCTTCCCTGGTCTGCCCACAAATGAGCTGTTTTGCCCCCTTTTAACTCAGTCTATACATCTCTTGCACATGTGGCAGGGCGGGATTGTCTGAAGGTATGTCTACACTAGCCCCCTAGTTCGAACTAGGGAGGCTAATGAGGGCGACCGAAATTGCAAATGAAGCACGGGATTTAAATATTCCGAGCTTCATTAGCATGTTCCTGGGCAGTCGCCATTTTGGAAATTGACTAGCCCGGAAGAACTGCCCGCGTCTACACACGGCAGAGAATGGAAATCCAACAACCATATGAAAAAACTTGCACAGATACAGACAGACATCATCTTTCTATCCAAGTGCAAAAAGATGGACATTGTACCCAAAGGACTGAAAGTGAACAACCCATTAAGATCAACATACTGTACTGACTACAGTGAGAGACTCTGCTTCACACTATCCAAGAAATTAAGGAACCACCTGATAAGTATCTTATACAAGAAACAGAAAAACATCAAGAATGACATCTCTAACCTAGAGATTCTCATCTCAAGACAAACATCCACACCAACTAACACCTTACAAGACTTTTGTTCCACCAGACAAGAAATCTACTATACACACTTCTATTCCCTACAACAAAGAAAAGACAATAAACTTTCTAAACTGCTCCATACCACAGGCTACAACAGCAACTACTTCAACCCACCAGGTAATATTGTTAACCTCTCCAGCTACAAACTCAACCCAGCAGAATAGTCTGTCTTATCCCGAGGTCTCTCTTTCTGCCCCACCTCCCCCACAAACTGGATTCAATTTTGTGGTGACCTTGAGGCTTTCTTTCGCCACCTCCACCTATGAGAATATTTCCAAACTACCAATGAACATCTATCTGACCAACCAGATCCCCCCCATCAACACCAAAGGAAAAATAATTCTATATGGACTCCCCCTGACAGTCAGAATTACAATCTGGATTTCTATATACAAAGCTTCTGCAACAATGCACAGACTGACATTATTCACAAATGACAACAAGTGACACACAGTCTCAGCTGCGCTGAACACTATGCTATCCAGAGTCTAAAAAACAACCCGGACATTATAATCAAACCAGCTGACAAAGGGGGTGCTGTGGTCATTATGAATAAGTCCGACTATAACCAGGAGGCAACCAGAGAACTCTCCAACACCACATTTTACAAACGTCTCTCCTCTGATCCCACTTCAGAATACCAAAAGAAACTACACTGTCTCCTTAAAGACCTCCCTACATCTACTCGGGACCAAATCCACACAGAAACACCTTCTGAACCCCGACCAGGATTGTTCTATCTGCTTCCCAAAATCCATAAACCTGGACATCCCGGACGTCCCATCATCTCAGGTATCGGCACACTCACTACTGGATTATCCAGCTATGTAGACTCTCTTCTCAAACACTATGCAACCAACACTCCCAGCTATCTCCGAGATACTACTGACTTCCTGAGAAAACTACAAAACATCGATAACCTCCCTGATAACACCATCCTTGCTACCATGGATGTAGAAGCTCTATACACCAACATCCCACATGAAGACGGATTACAAGCAATTAGAAACACTATCCCAGAGGACACCACTGCCAATCTGGCAGCAGACCTATGTAACTTTGTTCTCACCAACAATTATTTCCAATTTGAGGACAACTTATACCTCCAGATCAGCGGCACAACCATGGGTACCCACATGGCCCCACAGTACACTAACATCTTTATGGCTGACTTAGAACAACGTTTCCTCAGATTCATGGTTGCCGTCCCCTTTTACTCCTTCTCTACTTACGCTACATCGATGACATCTTTATGATCTGGACCCATGGACAAGAAACACTGGAGACATTCCACAGAGATTTTAACAACCTACACCCCACCATCAATCTCAGCCTGGACCATTCTACATGAGAGATCCATTTCCTGGATACCACAGTACAAATCACCAATGGTAAATTAGACACCACTCTCTACAGAAAACCCACTGACTCCTACAGTTACCTACATGCCTATAGCTCCCATCCAGAACACACCATACGATCCATCGTCTATAGCCAGGCCCTTAGATACAATCGCATCTGCTCTAATCCCACTGACAGAGACCAGAAACTTCAGGATCTCTACCAAGCATTTATAAACCTGAATTACCCACCCGGAGAAATAAAAAAACAAATTGAAAGAGCCAGACGAATACCCAGAAACCATCTACTTCAAGACAGACCCAAGAAAACCAACAATAGAACACCACTTGTCATCACCTATAGCCCCCAACTTAAACCCGTCCAACACATTATCAATAAACTACAACCTATTGGAACAGGATACTACAATCCGAGAGGCTCTGGGAGACAGAGCCATAGTCTCCTATAGACAACCACCTAACCTCAAGATGATTCTTACCAACAACCACAGGACATACCACACTAATCCCAACCCTGGAACTTTCCCTTGCAACAAACCCTGTTGCCAGCTTTGTCCACACATTTACTCTGCTGACCCCATTATTGGACCTAACCATTTCAGTTACAAGATCAAGAACACATATTCCTGCTCATCCAGAAATATAATTTATGCCATCATGTGCCGACAGTGTCCGTCTGCTATGTACATTGGACAAACGTCTCAGACACTTCGCCAAAGAATCAATGCACACAAAACAGATATCAGACAGCATCACAAAGAAAAAACAGTTTCTTGCCATTTCAACCAGAAAGGGCATTGTCTCAATGACTTGATTACCTGCATCCTGCTTCAAAGACATTTTAACACCAGACTTGAAAGAGAAATCTTTGAACTGTCATTCATGCTTAAATTTGACACTTTACGCCGGGATCTCAACAAAGATGCTAATTACCTTACCCATTACAAAGATAGCTTCCCCAATTATCACCTCTAATATCATTAGCTCACAGACATTTACCTCCTCCCCTGACCCGTCCTCTGTTCTGAAATTTGATTTGTCCTTTTTATGTGTGTTCACTTTTTTTTTTATTGTATCCCTTTGGTATATATGGTCATGCCAATTTTCTTCCACAATTTGATCTGAGGAAGTGGGTCTGGCCCACGAAAGCTCATCACCGAATAAACCATCTTGTTAGTCTTTAAAGTGCTACCTAGTCCTGTTTTTTGTTTCAGCTAGACTAGACTAACACGGCTACATCTCTATTACTATTCTATGAGGAAGAATGCCTTTTCCGAAAGAGCTCTTGAAGAAAAAGGCGTATGTGGACACGGAAGAGGGAGATTTTTCAAAAGAAGAGGCCTCCAGGAAAAAGCACAGGTGCCCTGGCGGCCACTCCCATCCATTGTAATCACAGCTTAAATGTGAGATAGCGTCCACACTAAATGGACGATATCTTTTGAAAAAGCAGATTGCTTTTTCAATGCTCTTTGGCAGTGTGGACACTCTTTTTCGGAAGACTGTTTTTGGAAGATCTCTTCTGAAAAAGCTTCTTTTTAAAGAAACCTGCAGTCTAGATGTACCCTAAGAAAAGCCCATTTGGGAAACACTGGAAGCAGTCTGAAAGATTTAGATGATACCTTGGTAGGGGGAGAACTTTAATGTGACTTAGCTGGAGGACTAAGCCAGAAAGAGAAAAGTGCTGCAGCTCCTAGTAAATGATGGAAGCTATGGGCTGAGTAATGGCAGGAAAGAATATCAGATCACATGGAAGAGATAATTTCCCTGATGTGCTGCTAAGAGGTGCCATTTTAACAATGATAGTTATTAACCAACTGGAATATTTTACCTGCAGTTGTGTTGGATTCTCCATCATTAGTAATTTTTAAATGAAGTTTGGATGTTTTTTCCTAACAGAAATGCTCTAGTTCAGAGGTGGGCAAAAAGGCCTCTGCCAGCTGGATCCTGCCTGCCAAACAAGTTGATCCAGCCCGTGAGGGTCCTGCCACTCCCTCCACTCCCAGGCCAATCAGCGTCTGGGAGCAGAGGGAAGCACGTGAAGTCTCCTGCCCTACCCCCACCCTGCAAGGAGTGCACAGCGCTTAGAAGCTCCGCGATCTCCTAGCCAGGCAGGAGGAGACTTTGTGAGCTCCACCCACCCCCAAGCCCTGTGAGGGGCCTGGTGCTTCTAAGTGCTGCATGCTCTTTGCAGGATTGGGAGCAGGGTGGGAGGAGACTTGACATGCTCCTCCCATCCCCAGGCCAATCAGAGTTTAGGGGCAAGGGGAGCACGTGAAGTCTCCTCCCATCCTGCATGGGGCTCAGTACTGAGTCAACCACCGGCTGCTGCTCAGCTGGCAGTTGACGCTAAGTATGGTGCTTCCTTGCAGGGCGGGGGCGGGGAGTGAGAGATTTCATGTGCTCACCCTCCCCAGGCCCTGATTGATCTGGGGGCAGCAGGGAGAGTACACAAAGTCTCCTCCTGCTGCCAGGGGCACGGGTACCTAGAGGGAACTGCCAGCTGTTCTGAAGAGCTGGCGGTTCTCTCGAGGGCAGGGGGGGGGAATGACTAAGACTTTGTGCACTCCCCCACCTCCAGACCAATCTGGATCTGTGGGTGGGGAAGCACAGAAATGTCCCGGCCCCGCCCCTTCTGCCTGAGGTCCCGCCCCTTCCAGAGCAGCCCGGGGCCACTTAAAAATTTTTTGATATGGCCCCTAGTCAAAAATTATTGCCCATCCCTGCTCTAGTTCAAACAGGACTTAATTTAAGGAAGTCTTATAGCCTGTGTTATACTTGATGTCAGACAATTCCATCCAGATGATCTATTCATTATTAAATCATTCAGACTTTAAATCAAAAAACGATAGTATTGGAGTACTTTGCATTTCTCCCTATTTACCTTGGACTATTTCTCCAGTTTGTCCAGATCATTTTGGATCATAATCTTATCAGAAAAAGCACCTGCAACCCCGCCCAGCTTGGTATCATCTTCAAACTTCGTAAGTGTACTCTCAATGCCATTATCCAAATTGTTTATGAGGATATTGAACAGAACAAGTCCCAAAACTGACTCTTACAGGACCCCACTTATGCCCTTTCAGCATGACTGTGAACCATAGATGATTACTCTCTGGGAGTGGTTTTCCAATCAGTTTTGCACATATCCCTCCCTGATAGTGGATTTCTTTTCTTTGTTCATGTCAACATGAGTTTTCTATTACTGGCTGTTTTAAAATCAAGAGTGGATGTTTTGCAAAAATCTGTGCTCTGTGAATTATATTGGAGAAGTTCTATGGCCTATGTAATACAGGAGGTTAGAGAAGATGATCACAGTGTTGCTTTTGGCCTTAGGAATCTATGAATCTGGACCTAAATGGTATAAAGATTGTAATATAAATAATATAAGAGAAATTGTAAGTACTATTCTTATATGGTGGTTTTCATTGGTAAATCTCACAAAGCTTTATAAAGGACATTGTTTCATTATCCTCAATTTACAAATGGGGAAACTGAGGAACAGTTACTTGCCCAAGGTCATCCCCCCGCACTAGTAGCTGAGAACAAATAGAAACCAAATCTTCTGAGTCCTTGTTTACTGTTGGATCCACTCGAGACCACTGTCTCCCTACAGAAAAAGGAAAAATTAATTTCTCAATACATTAAGTATATCTGTAAAGTAGAAATTTAAAAAATATATAAACAGTGGTGGCTTAATCCCAGAGACTTAATCCTGGAGCCAGAGTGAAAGTGTAGCATTCCAAGATGGGAGTCACAAAAAAAATATTTTTCCAATTTTTTTCCCATATGCCCTCAGACATTTTCATCTTTCTTTAAACAATATCACAAGGGTCTCCTTTTGGTTACATAAGATAGCTTTCTGAGGTCCCTGAGCTTTGGAAAATCAATGTTTGAGTTACAGTAAAACGGACTTTTCCCTCAAAGCCTATTCAGGATTTCTGCTTTATCCAAGTGCAACTCAATGTACTATAAAATCTTAAATGAATTTGACCATTGCCTCTCCCTTCTGACCACTGCAAAATTATGGTTACAAAAATCTGGCCATGCATCAGCTAAGAAGTTGAGATATTTTTGGATGCATTTATTACTCAGTAGACAGTATTCACCATCATTTGAGTAAGTCTCTCGACATACTGCATCCTTAATTCCTTTGCCTAAAGGAAGGCTTTTTGTGTCTGAAGAGTTCACATGAATGAGCACAGCCAACTTTCACTCAAATATTTGCATTACATTATCAGTGATAAGGGAATGGACTAGAAAATATACTGAGCAATTGATTTATAATAAAGCTAAATCCACTATAGGATTTAGAAATCTCTCCCAAGAAGGTTTGGTTGCCTGAGTCAGGTCTGGAAAGATATGAATCTTTTCTTTCTTGTATTACAAAATATCCTTCTGCCACCATAATTCATTCAAAACTCTGTATTTGCCCCATGTAGTTGTAAGAGATTGTTAAAAATCTGCAAGTCTGTAGTTCTAAGAAAAGCAGTGAAAGACATTATTAGTGGAATTCAATACTACATAAGGATTTGTGGAGGAAAGAGTTGATGATATGGTATAAAATCCAAAAAATATGTAGCCAGTAAGTATGTTCCTTACTACATAACTGGTCTCATTGGTTGTAATGAGACAATTTGAAGACTTCGGTACTATTCAAAATGTGTGAATGTGGTAAAATCTGCCCCCTAATGATTTTTGAACCAATTTTGGGGTGTTTTGCATGCCTAATAAAGGAATATTGTAAGTATTAGCATGGCTTTCCAGGACCTCAGATATGGAATTCAAAGAGATCATCACACTACTTAAGATTTTACACTGTTGTTCTGAATTGCAGTTCTCAGATTTCCTAATTTGGAAGAAAATTCTGTAACAGATTTTATTTATCATTAGGTTCCAAAGTTTTCAATTAAAACAATCAATTTAATATTTCACTTAATCAAAACATTTTTGAGACTAAACACTTACAGAATTGTGTCTAAAATATCTTCCAAAGTTAGAGTAGAAATGAAATAGGAGGGGACAATTTGTAAGGGCTAAGGGCTCAGCTCTATGCCCACTGAAGTCTATGGATAGACTCACATTGTTTTCAGTAGGCAATGGATTGTGCCTTGAATCATAATTATATATGGTACAGAGATACAAAACAGTAAAAAATGTTTAGGTCAGGAAGTCTGCTGCTGTCAGACATTTCAGAAAGTACAATACCCTCACAAAGTAACCCACTGTATTTCATGGTGGAGATAGAGTTCCTTGGTGCTTTCCTTAGTAATTGTAGCAGTAAGGAGGAACAGTGAACAGGCTCACCCTTAGCAAGGGGAAGTAATAATGTCTCTGATGGAGAAAAGATGACTCATTTCATAGTTGCCTGTCCCAGACCTAAGGACATAGTCTGCCCTTGGATGCATGCCCATATCTCCCACTAACTTTAATGGGAGCTAAGTACACTTGAAGATGAGTGTTACACTGGCCATTTATTTAGATATTGCATAATAGTTTGGAGGGCTGATAGTCTAAATAAGCTTCTGAACTCATGTTGTTTCCATATGAGGATACTCAAGTATATTCTTGCTTACTTCATCACTGTAAGGAAATGCAGTCACAGCCTGGATATCAACCAACCATACACAAGCTATTGTATCCAAGGTATTGTACCAACTGATTCCATAGCTACTTACTTTGTCTGTACTCTATTTACAAAGAGTAAATTCTATTGTACAGGTTTAACTTGTCTAGTCCAGCATCCTCGGGACCTAACCCGTGCTGAACCAGAAAATTTGCTGAACCATGGGAGGTCAATATTGTCTATCAGCATTACCGACACTTCCACTGCTTACTGGACTCTTAGAAGACAGCTAGGGGTATATTAGAGCTAAATAACAGCACAGAACACTGAGAGTCAGGTCTGGTAGCTGTAAACAAACTTTATGGGACTGCAGGAAACTTGGCCATCCCCATGATAAGTGGACATCCAGCTAACTAAAATCATGCCAGACCACAGATGTTACTGGACCAAAGGGTCCTGGACTAGAGAGGGTCAACCTGTAGTAAAATGAGCTTATAAAATATTCATATTTGTGCACTTTCATGTGGTGGCACAAATATTTCTATATTTATTTAATGCATTACATAATACAACTCCTTTAGTTCATGAATTCTTATAGGGCAGACAATAAAAAATCATGCAAAAGTTCAGACAGAAAATACAAGCATATATTTACTAATATTACTTTCCCTAAAAGACATGAATGATGATTAAAACAACTAACTATCTTTATTAATATGAGTCACTCAGATATTTACATTCATATTGAAATAATGTCTAACATCACTCAATATCATGGACTACTATGTTTAAGGCTGAGATTTTCAATGGAGACCTAAGCAAATTAGGTACCTACTCCCAGTGAATTCTTAAGTCCCTTATAAATTCCCACCCTTCAAGCCTCCGCATGCTAAGACCACGCTATTGCAGCATCATATCAGATTTTCTAGGATTTTTTTTTTTAAATTAAGTTTTGAACGTACATTTATGCTTTGATGGAAAAATCTGATACATTTTAAACTACTCAGAAATTTAAATAAATAGCATTTTTTGAGGAAAAATATATTCTGTATCTAGAAGACAACTCATTATTAAGGTTAAGTTTAAAGTTCAGTTCCAAAAAAAAACCAAAACCAAAAAACAACCTGTGCCTTTTATATATTGAGTCCCTATATTAACATGAACTATTATTACCTCCTTGCTACAATGCTATTGTTAGTGTGCTAACTCAAATGAGAGCAAGCATGATCAGGCTTGCATGGACTCAAACCTCAAACTTGTACTGTAGATATAGCCTGGCTCTGCAAACATTTATTCACAAGACTGTCTTTAAGAATGCGAGGATGCATTTACAGATCTGGATCCTAAGGGAACAACAGATTCCATTCCATCTTGCGTATCACCACAAGAACTGTGTACTTTAGTTCCAAACTGTTCGGCTGTGTCTACATTGGCATGATTTTGCGCAAAAGCAGCTGCTTTTGCGCAAAAACATGCTGCTTGTCTACACTGGCGGGGAGTTCTTACGCAAGTAAACTGACGTTCTAATGTGTGAAATCAGTGCTTCTTGTGCAAGAACTATGATGCTCCCACTCAGGAATAAGCCCTCTTGTGCAACTGTTCTTGTGCAAGAGGCCAGTGTAGACAGGCAACATGATTTTCTTGCGCAAGAAAGCCCGATGGCTAAAATGGCCATTGGAGCTTTCTTGCGCAAGAGAGCGTCTACACTGGCACGGATGCTCTTGTGCAAAAGCACGTGCCAGTTTAGACGCTCTCTTGCGCAAATACTGTAACGCAAAAACTCTTGCGTTAGAAGTATTTGCGCAAAATCTTGCCGATGTAGACGTAGCCTTCCAGCTATAGAAATTCATTAAAGGCCATGGGATTGCACAGATGTCACTAAAGACTTAAATGGGCTTGCAAATACTTTTTAATATGGATGATGATGCATGTATAAAAGAAACCCACGTTATATGCCCAGGCTGAGTTTTCAGCACTTGCCATTAAAAAGTCTCATCTTTGCATTGAAAATCAAGTAACTTTGATACAGAAAGTGAAAGAAAATAAACATAAAACTTCTCAGTGCATTTTTACAAACCCACTTTATAGAGTAAAATAATTTTTAATGTAATTTGCAAGGATTGAGATGCTAATTATTACCAGTTTGATTTTATGATGGAAAAGCCAGTTCAAGCTGCAACAGAAACAATAATATTGTCCCTGTAATTCTAAAATAATCACATTGAAATTTCCAGATGGGAGACATTAAAAAGGCCGTAGAGCAGTTTTTAAACTAAGAGATGGGGGAAAGCCGATTGGTGCGGAGATGCACGTAAATCAGAGGGAGACTTCTCTTAGAGGAGAATCCATTGATAGAGAGTCTTTAAGCTGTAGTCAGAAAGAGAGGAGGGGAGAGGGCAAACCATGGGCCAGAGCAGACAAACAACTGCATACAAAGGAATCCAATGCACCAGGAAAGGGCAGACAAATAAGCAGTGGCAAATTTTTAAAGTGCTTCTACACAAATGCTAGGAGTCTGACTAATAAGATGGGTGAACTAGAGTACCTAATATTAAATGAGGAGATTGACATAATAGGCATCACTGAAACCTGGTGGAATGAGGAAAATCTGTGGGACACAATCATACCGGGATATAAAATATATCGAAAGGATAGAGCAGGCCAGGTGGGTGGCGGAGTGGCACTGTATGTGAAAGATAATGTAGAATCAAATGAAATAAAAATATTTAGTGAATCAACATGCTCAATAGAATCGCTATGGATAGTAATTCCATGCTCCAATAATAAGAAATTAGCAGTTGGGATATATTACCAACCACCTGACCAGGACAGTGATACTGACATTGAAATGCTGAGGGAGATTAGAGAGGCTACCAAAATAAAGAACTCTATAATAATGGGGGATTTTAATTATCCCGATATTGACTGGGTACATGTCACCTCAGGAAGAGAAGCAGAGAGAAAATTTCTCAATGGCCTAAATGACTGCTTCTTGGAGCAGCTGGTGCGGGAACCCACAAGGGGAGAGGCAATTCTCGATTTAGTCCTGAGTGGAGCGCAGGATCAGGTCCAGGAAATAATCATTACAGGACCGCTTGGGAATAGTGACCATAATATAATAACATTCAACATTCCTGTGGTGGGTAGAACACCTCAGCAGTCCAGCACCCTGGCATTTAATTTCAAAAAGGGGAATTACACAAAAATGAGGAGGCTAGTTAAACAGAAATTAAAAGGCACAGTGACGAAAGCCAAATCCCTGCAAGCTGCATGGAAACTTTTTAAAGACACCATAATAGAGGCCCAACTTAAATGTATACCCCAAATTAAAAAACATAGCAAGAGACCTAAAAAAGTGTCACCGTGGCTTAACCACCATGTAAAAGAAGCAGTGAGGGACAAAAAGGCATCTTTTAAGAAGTGGAAGTCCAATCCTAGTGAGATAAATAGAAAGGAACATAAACACTGTCAAATCAAGTGTAAAAATGTAATAAGAAAAGCAAAAAAAGATTTTGAGGAACAGCTAGCCAAAAACTCAAAAAGAAATAACAAAATGTTTTTTAAGTACATTAGAAGCAGGAAGCCTGCTAAAAAACCTGTGGGTCCCCTAGACGATCGAACTATAAAAGGCGCAATCAAGGATGATAAAGCCATTGAGGAGAAACTAAATGATTTCTTTGCTTCAGTCTTCACGGCTGAGGACATTGGGGAGATTCCCAAATCTGCACCGTCCTTTGTGGGTGATGAATGTGAGGAACTGTCCCGGATTGAAGTGTCATTAGAGGAGGTTTTGGAACAAATAGAAAAACTTAATGTTAACAAATCTCCGGGACCGGATGGCATTCACCCAAGGGTTCTAAAAGAACTCAAATGGGAAATTGCTGAACTATTATCTGTGGTTTGTAACCTATCCCTTAAATCGGCTTCCGTACCTAATGACTGGAAGGTAGCTAACGTGACACCAATATTTAAAAAGGGCTCCAGAGGCGATCCGGGCAATTACAGACCGGTAAGTCTAACTTCAGTACCGGGCAAATTAGTCGAAACAATAGTAAAGAATAAAATTGTGAAGCATGTAGAAGAACATAATTTGTTGGACAAAAGTCAACATGGTTTCTGTAAAGGGAAATCCTGTCTTACTAATCTATTAGAGTTCTTTGAAGGGGTTAACAAACATGCGGACAAGGGGGATCCAGTAGATATAGTATACTTAGATTTTCAGAAAGCCTTTGACAAGGTCCCTCACCAAAGGCTCTTGTGTAAATTACATGGCCATGGGATAAGAGGGAAGGTCCTTTCTTGGATTGAGAACTGGTTAAAAGACAGGAACCAAAGGGTAGGAATAAATGGTAAATTTTCAGAATGGAGAAGGGTAACTAGTGGTGTCCCCCAAGGGTCGGTCCTACGACCAATCCTGTTCAACTTATTCATAAATGATCTGGAGAAAGGGGTAAGCAGTGAGGTGTTAAAGTTTGCAGATGATACCAAACTGTTTAGGATAGTCAAGACAGAAGCAGACTGTGAGGGACTCCAAGAAGATCTCACCCAACTGAGTGACTGGGCAACAAAATGGCAAATGAAATGTAATGTGGATAAGTGTAAAGTAATGCACATCGGGAAAAATAACCCCAACTATACGTACAGTATGATGGGGGCTAATTTGGCTACGACAAATCAGGAAAGAGATCTTGGAGTTATCGTGGACAGTTCTCTGAAAACTTCCACGCAGTGTGCAGCGGCGGTCAAAAAGGCAAATAGGATGCTAGGAATTATTAAGAAAGGGATAGAAAATAAGACCCAGAATATCTTACTGCCCCTGTATAAAACTATGGTACGCCCACATCTTGAATACTGTGTACAAATGTGGTCTCCTCACCTCAAAAAAGATATTTTGGCCTTGGAAAGGGTTCAGAAAAGGGCAATTAAAATGATTAGGGGTTTGGAATGGGTCCCATATAAGGAGAGGCTAAAGAGAGTGGGACTTTTCAGTTTAGAAAAGAGGAGACTGAGGGGGGATATGATAGAGGTATATAAAATCATGAGTGGTGTGGAGAGGGCCGATAAAGAAAAGTTATTTATTAGTTCCCTAAATAGAAGAACTAGAGGACACAAAATGAAATTAATGGGTAGCAGGTTTAAAACTAATAAAAGAAAGTTCTTCTTCACACAGCGTGTAGTCAGCCTATGGAACTCCTTGCCAGAGGAGGCTGTGAAGGCTAGGACTATAATAGAGTTTAAAGAGAAGCTAGATAATTTCATGGAGGTTAGGTCCATAAAAGGCTATTAGCCAGGGGATAAAATGGTGTCCTTGGCCTCTGTTTGTCAGAGGCTGGAGAGGGATGGCAGGAGACAAATCGCTTGATCATTGTCTTTGGTCTACCCTCTCTGGGGCACCTGGTGCCGGCCACTGTCGGCAGACAGGATACTGGGTTAGATGGACCTTTGGTCTGACCCAGTATGGCCATTCTTATGTTCTTATGTTCTAAGTTGGATTTGAATGAATTGTTATGTCACCAATGAAATATTTAGTATGTTCACTCCCTTCATGTTTGTAAATCTTTATTTCAGGCTTTACTCTCTTCAGCTAAATTATCAAGCCCTAATTACATCCAAGTCCTATCATTCTTATCAGCTTTTCACCATAGTCCATCCTTTCTTTTGTCTCATTGATTCTCCTTTTTTCCCATCCTTATTAAATCTCACCTCTCATGACTATGCATTGTGTCGACAAAGTGGCTGGTATTTGTAAAGATCTCTGAACGTCTTCCTCTATTTTTTCTGCCCTGCTTCTTTTGCCATTGTCAATGAGACACTTTGTGGGCAGAGGGTTCCCCATGTGGACATCTCATTGCAGCATGTGGCCTGAAATTTTTTTTTTTTTTAGTTATTAATCTACAATTATTTTCTCATTCCTCCCTAGAAACCGACCTCAAATGCGTTGGAGTAGTATGGTAAATGAAATGCAGCATATCATTTCTGGCACTTCTATAGTGATATATTCTGGTTGCTGCAAGCTTTGAACCTGCTAATTAAACAACATATGACACCAGTCCTAAGTCACTGCTGCCCAGGGTCAGGTAGTGTGTGTCTTATGGATTTTTCTGTTTTGTCTTCATAAAAAATAATAATCTGTCCTTCACCCGAACCAATGCAAACAGAATGTCAGGCTATTCATTTGCAGCCTGAAAAATCTTTGTTAATGATTGATGACAAGATGTGCAAATTCGGTCATGGATGGTTTAAGGTATTGTAGGAATAGAGCCAACAAACGGGCACATTTACAACCTCATTATCCATCATACCTGTCTTGGCTGCCATATGGAGAATAAAATGCTATTACCTTGCAGAATAACAATCGCATCTGATTATTTTGCTCAGACCACTGTTAATCTTCTTTTCCATGCCACCGTGTTGAGAGAGTAATTATAATGCTTCTATGAAAATGATTGTTAATGTGGGTGTGTAAAAACCCTACACTTCTATTCTTGGGACCTACTGCATGAGCATCTTTGCCCAGAGCTGGATTCAGTTTGTTTTTATTCCAATAATCGGAGTGAATGCAATCCTCAAGAGACTAAGGACTAAGAGGTAGCACTGCTGGATCTCTCTCTCTCTCTTTCTCTCCCTCTCCCTCCCCCTTCCCCTCCCCGTCCAAGAGCCCAGGCTCCAGTCCAAACCCAAATGTCTGCACCACAACTGAACATCCTATTAGCCTAAAGCTGCAGTGTAAACATATACCTAGTGTGTAGGGCTATGTGGAGATCCCTTGCTGGCTCTATGGAAGTCTATTCCTAGACCCCAATCAGGGTCCAGCCAAATGCTGCCTATGGACACAATTAGTGCTATTTTCCCTATGTGTGTGTCTCCCTCTTTCCTGTGTGCATTTACCTTTTGTTTAGTGTCCAGTATTGTGTCATGCCCATCCTTGTATATGCAGATCACCTTGGGTATGTCTACACAGCAGTGTTATTTTGGAATAATGTCATAGAATCATAGAGCTGGAAAAGACCTCAGGAGGTCATCAAGTCTAGCCCCCTGCTCAAGGCAGGGCCAATCCCAAATAAATCAACCCACCCAGGGCTTTGTCACGCCGAGACTTAAAAACCTCTAGGGATGGAGATTCCACCACCTCCCTAGGTAACCCATTTCAGTGCTTCACCACCCTCCTAGTGAAATAGTTTTTCCTAATTTTCAGGCTAGACCTCCCCCATTGTCAGTTATTCTGAAATAACATATTGTGCATCTACACAGCAAGCCCGTTATTTTGAAATAAATTTGAAATAACAGGCTTCTTACTCTGACTCCTGTAAACCTTATTGTACGAGGAGTAAGGGAAGTCAAGGGAAGAGTGATCTCTCTAACTGCTGTGTAGACTGCACCAAAAGTTGAAATAAGTTATTTCAACGTAAGCTATGCAATTAGCATAGCTCAAGTTGGGTAGCTTATTTCAAGTTTAGCCCTGCTGTGTAGCCTTCAGGCCAGGCTAGCTCTTTTGGGAGTCCCTTGCTTTCAGTTGAAGAGAGAGAGAGAGAGAGAATGTCCTGTCAGAGAGAACTGGGAGCATTTTCAGCACCCTTTTTCTGCCCTTTGCATATATGCCTCATCCTGAGAGCAGCCACAAAGGAGAACTCTTTTCTCTCAAACAGTGCCCAAAGGTCCCTCTGAAATGTACACTGTGAAAGCATGTAATCCAAACTTCAACAGGGATACATATGTGAAAGGAGGCAGAGCAAAAAGTGCTTTGTGAACTTTAATTCAGAATTCCTCACTTTTGCATGATTACAGTCTCAGACGTGAACTGGTTTTGCCCATAAATATACAGTAAGAGGGATCTAGAAGCTGCATAATACAAAGAAGGTGTATTTAGACAGATAAAGTTCCGTGGTGATAGATGTGAATGGTACTCTCCATGAAACACAAACAGGAATTTAGAAAGGTCTCTGGCCATGAATTCAATAAAAGTAATGATTATGAAGGTAGCAGCAGAGCTCTGTCATTGCTTAGCAGTCACAAAGGTATTGGTAGCGTGAAAATGCTTGTTCTAAAGAACTCTAGGGAAATGTATAAATCTATTGTGGTCCTTTCCAGACTAAAAGAAAGTAATTATCTTGGCAGAAGTGAAATTCCTGTTGTGTTTGCTTTCCTTAGCACTTTGCTGAGAGGTTGTCCTTTAAAAACTTTTGTTAAAATAAGTTATGGCTTCTATCTTTTCTGCTGTATTGATCACATAAGTATACCCATATTTGCCCAGATTTCATTACATATAAAGGGAAAATATGTACTTGTGTGTAGTATTATAATGGGCTCCTCTTTGCCTTGATGGTTCTGAAACTCAGTATGAGACCAGAAAAACATTAATGCTGTTTTCCCTTGACATTGTTTATTTTTTATTGCGGGAAAAATATACAACAAACAATGATGATTTCTGACAAATAGTTGCTTTTTCAGCCTTGTAATTTGTTCTTGGCTAAAAGAAAATGAGAACTGAGAGAAACTCTGTGAAATGGGAAATGTCTCCATGTATATCTGGCACTTAAGCACTCTCTTGTGTGTGTTTTGTTTTGTAAGGTAGGTCAGTTCAATTGATACCAACTGGTTTACTAGAAAGCTGGGGGGCCTTCTGTAGTCATCTGACCTGATTAAAGTTATCAGTAGCATTTGTTTATGGCCCTGCCTTGTCTATTTAACTTTTTTAAATCAATGACTTGGAAGAAAACATAATATCATCTGGTAAAGTTTGCCGATGGCACAAAAATTGGAGAAACAGTAAATAATGAAGTGTACAAGTCACTGATACAGAGCAATATGGATTTCTTGGCACACTGGGTACAAGCAAACAATATATGATTTCATATGGTTAAATATATACAGCTAGGAATGACAAATGTAGATCATGCTGACAGGATGTAGGACTCTCCTAGGAAGAGGAGATAAAGACTAGGGGGGGGGGGTGGACATTTTAGATAATCATCTGAACTGGAGCTCCCTATGTGACACTGTGGCCAAAAGGGCTAATCCTTAGATGGGAATTTAAAGGCTGCACAGAATAGGTACTTGCATACCCTAATGTCCAAATTTATGGGACAGATTTAGGTGGACACTTTTGAAAACTGGACTCCATTCTGAAAGTGAAGGTCAGCTCAGAATGCAACTGAGAATACCATATTCATTGAATACAGAGAATTATTATTCACTGCTACAACGAATTGTGTATAAGAAACAATGCTTAATAAGCAGTCTCCTGTCTTACAAGAGTGCTCCAGAAGAGCTGTAACAATTGGACTCCACTGAGGCCAGATCTACACTATGGGGAAGGTTGGCTTAAGATACGCAATTCCAGGTGCGTAAAAAATGTAGCTGGAGTTGACGTACCTTAAGCCAAGCTTCAGCACCGTCCTCATAGCAGGAGGTCAATGGGAGAAATGCTCCCATTGACTTCCCTTACTCCTTGTGCGATGTAGGAATTCCAGCATCAATGGAAGCACTCTCAGTGTTTGATTTAGCGGGTCTTTACTGACCCTGCTAAATCAAATTCTGGAAAATCAAATGACGCAGTGTTGATCTTCCGGCCTTAGTCAAGTGGCTCAGCCCAGAGGCGGGGGGCAGTGCACAGCACTGCTGGGAGAAGCTCTGGGAAGGAACTGCACCTTAGGAAGTCACAATTCCACCTTTGTTTCACACTTGCTCTTGTGAGCAAGTGACTCCTTCCTTTCTCAGGGAATAGCACCTTCTGCCTCAGGGAGTCTAATCTCTTACTCTGGCCAGCAAGAAAAGGAATAGATTGCCAGCTAACTCTGATCCCTCTACCATCCTTTTGCACACAGAAGAAAGTATGGGGGTTGCTGAGTAAGGGCTTTGGAAACAACATAGGCCTAGGTGCCTAAATTTCTGTTCCTTCTGTTTTAAAGGCAACAGATTTGTCAGACCCAGTCGTGCAGGCAGTAGGGAAGTTCAGGGTGCCAAATAAATGGTTCACATAGTTTCCAGTACCAGCACCCCCACCATAAAATTATTTCAGTAACCCTGACCCTCTTGGTCCTTTTAATACCCATTTCATTATTTCTATCTTTGACTAATCCTTAAGGGTTTGTGCAGGAAACCCCAGAAAGCTACTGATAATGAAAACACGTCTGTTTTAACTGAGCATCAAATATGGGCCTAAGCCAATTCCCTGGATTCAAACACCATCAGACTTTAAGAAGTTTGATAGCTGGCTGCTGATCTGAATTTCACAGGCAAAACCCACCTCTGCTCTAAGTGCACACAATGCTGAATCCTTTGTTCTCCTCCTGCATCTAGCTTAAAAAAACCCTGATCTAAGAAATGCTGTATCAGATCTGGGAGGAATATATCACTGACTGTGGGTTTGTAGGCAGATGTTCAATACTGCATCCTGTGCCAGGGGACTTACTGGTTTAAGAATAAATCGCAGAGTTTATAACCCAGAGAACAGCTCCTCACTCACAGTTAGCAGGTTTTCAAGTTCTGCTTGGCCTGGATAGTTTGTTTTATCATTAGGCAAGGCTTAGGGCAGTAAAACTGCACTGCTGCTTCCCTCTGAACAGAAGGTTCTCTAGGTTGCAAGTAAGCTATTGTGTCAGTATAGAACAGATAGAAAGCAAATGCATGGAAGGCCAGAGACTAGAACGTAACTCACTGTATTTGTGGCCATATTGTTAAGAAGAAAGTTGTACTGTTTTTTCCGTGGGATCCTGCACATCTCTAAAGCTGTTCAGTTTGTTTCTTCATGTGTTTAGTTGGATGTATGGACTATGTATTTTTTTTCAAGGGTCTTTTTCTATGGTACTCCAATATAGAAAGCTGGAAAACCACATCTACATCAAGTGGCAGCACAGCCAGTAACACAATAGTTCCAGCAATGATGTCCTGACATTGTGTAGCGATACTCATATCACAAAGTTCTGTCAGCATGATTCAACTTCATCATAAAATATCATGGCAAAATATTGCAACACTAGGTTAGGAGGCCTCACTATGTCATGTGACTGCATGGAATGATGATTCTTTGTCCGTTTTGCATGGAGTGAGGCAGGCACCTAATTAATTTCTGTAAAAACCCTTAGTCTCCTTATCTATCTGACTGTAAGGAGCCAATTCCCAGTCATGGATTGCTAAACAGAAATAGACTTCTCCCTTCAGTGTGGATTTAGGTGCCTATTTCTGAGAGGGAGGTAAATCTTAGCATCCTCTAAGGTAGGTGGCTCCCTGCCTAATGTGCTGTCTTCTCTGAACTGTAGTCTAAGGCATCTTTCTCTCCCCATTGATTACACAGAGATCCTAGGTATCTAACTCAGGTTTAGTGGATTACAGCGTTATTCCTGTGATTCTCTAGGCCAGTGTTTTTCAAACTGTGCTCCGTGGAGTCCCAGAGGCTCTGTGAGACATCTCCAGGGGCTCCGTGAGGTTGACAAACTGGAAACAGCGACAGGTACAACACATACAATCAGTGGACCGCTGGGGCTCCACATAAATTTTTACACATGTAAAGGGCTCTGGAGCCCAAAAAGTTTGAGAACCACTGCCCTAGGCATTGAAAAGTTAGATGCTGTGTCATTTAGTATTGCAATGCCTTGTCCTTTTGTGGCTGTGGCTCATTGTCTGGATTACCTCGGTAACCTCTCTTTTTTACCATTCTGTGAGGTTCAGGTTTTAATTAAATTCATTTTTTTGCCAAAGATTTTGTTTATATCTGACAATATGTAATGAATGTTTAGCCCACAAAAGTGCTGATACTACAGATTGAATTTAATTGCCTGGCCTCCTCTGACATGGGTCAGGATTACAAAGGATTAATACCTCATCACATTACAGGGCTCAGTATTCATTTTTGACTCCCATAGCTATAAGTGCAGACAAAGTTTTTCTGAGCAGCAGCCACATCTTTCTTTATCTTTGCCAAATTCAGCAACAGTGCGGAACAAATTACAAATAGTAATAAGGAGATTAATATTCCTTTTACAGCTCTTCATTTAAAAACAATTTATGATCATTATAAAACTTGCAAAGGGTTTTTAATAGTAACACCTCCTTTTAGCTACCGTTCCGAAAAAAGATCCACTTGCCTTGTGTTGGGCTTTTCACCACTGAGGTGGATGCTCCTGGTAGTGCACATTAGCTGACTCTCAGATACAGAGCATTTCTGTTTCAAACTTTCAGTCAGAGCTGATACCAGACGCTAGGAAATGGTGTGGCCTTTGTGTTCTTAGAAGTGAAAACATGGTATATAAAATGAGGTCGATGTGGTAGGAAAATTGCTCCTAAAGTTGCAGAGAAATACTGAATTGTGCCTACTGCTCAGATTTGCAAATTCTTCTGGCTGAAAAATGAAATAGTTAGTTTTAGTTTTGAAATTATAAAATGAAATAATTTGAAAATGTAGCGATGGCTGCACAACTTGCCAATTGCTGTCATGGCCAAAGAAGTTAATATTAGTACCTGCAAATTACTTAGAGTAGAAAGAAAGTTTGGATTAGTTTGTTAATATGCGCATGTTGTTTCATTCTCCCTAAAGGATCCAAGAAACAAATTTATGTATGCCCTTTAGCCAAAGGGCATTAGGGATGTTAAAATGGTTAACTAATTAAATGATAGTGTTAAACCGGTTAACTGTTTTAATCTAGGTCCTGGTACCTAACCCACCTCATGGCTCTGCCATGGCCATAGGGTCCTGCCGCCTGGCCTGTTGACCCCTCCATAGCAGGGGCTGCTTTGGCCCAATGCAGCTGGCTGCTGCCAGGGTTCACTAGCAAATGCCAGTTAACCATTTCACATCCTTAAGGAGCATGGAGATCGGCAATGCCGGATTCTCTAAATACTCAGTGGGAGTTTAAATATCCACAAGCATGCATCAAACCTAATTCTATGCCTTACCTCAAGGACACAAAATGTACAATAAGGCTATTAGTATACTGAACAGCAGTGCTAGAGGATGGAGCTGCTAATCAAATCAGCTTTTCTGACTGAGAAGAGCATAAAATAATAAGAAGTAGACTTCCCTCTAGTAAAACTTGTCAGTGAACATCTGCCTTTACATAATTTACTTAATCCATGTGTTTGTATATTTCTTCAAAAGATCAATAATATATATGGAAAAGTACAATTTTCAAACTATAACCCTAATGAACTTACTCTAAAAAACCCACCATCTCAAATTTCTGCTTCACTATCCTCAAAAGAATGAGTGTTATATTGAAAACTTCTCTTGTTAATCATTATTTATCATCCCATTTTGATGTGACACAACTTCCTTACTATTACCCAGAGCCTGACTAACAAACTGGAAAACTTCCAATATATCCTTTGGTCCCCCACCTTCCAGGTGGATACCCTTACCGTTGGAATACAGAATCTTTCTGGCTTTCTTTCTCCGCTGTTAATACTATTTCTCTGTGGACAGAGAATCAGTCTGTTGTCCAGTAGTTAGAACACCCACATGGGAGACGCAGGATCCAAAACTTCTGCTTCAGTCACTGCGTTACTTATCCCAGTGGATATAGCTTTGACAGTAGTCTGTAGGTAAAGCACTACTGTAAGAGATAGGAGATGCCTATTCAATCTCTCCCCCGTACCCTCCGCCCGCCCTGGGTCTGTCAAAGCAGGGGGAATTGAATCTGGGTTTGCCACATCCCACTGGGCTAAAAGTTATGAGGTAGAAACAGCACAACCTCCTCTTCCAATCAGAGTTTGATAGGAACCCTATCAAGAAGGCATGCTAAGAGGATTTTATTTAGGCTGCTGACTTCCTATCTCCCCCCACCCATTTATGAATCACTTCGCAGTTTATATGAGAGAGAGTCCTGTAAGATCTGAGGCTGTGTCTACACTGCAGCCTTTGTCGGCAGAGACAATGCAAATGAAGCATTCATTAGCATGTCTCGCACTCTCATTTGCATAGTCTCTTCCGATCCATTTTACAGAAGAGGCTTTTTGGGCAAAAAAACCGCAGTGTAGATGGGGCCATTTTGCACAAAAAACCCTTTTGAGCAAGAACCCTTATTCCTCAAAAAAGCAGGTATACAGGATCTTGCTCAAAAGGGTTTTTTTCCTCGTCTACACTGCGGGTTTTTTACGCAAAAACCTCTTCCGCAAAACGGATCGGAAGAGACTATGCAAATGAGAGCACGAGAAATGCTAATGAGTGCTTCATTTGCATTTTTTCTGCCGACAAAGGCTGCAGTGTAGATGTAGCCTGAGGCCTTTTTCTGCAGGAAAAACAGCAGCCAGGAGCTAAGTTGCAGAGCTTCACATACCCATGTTGCCTCTATTGCACCAAAACAATGTAATATCAGGCTGTTAAGAAGGCACCTCTGTCCTAATAGTACCTACTACAGGGGTGGGCAGTAAAAAAGTGGTGGCACTCCAGGGTTAGTATCTGGTGAGCTGCTGTCGCTATGTTTACCTGCATCTTTGCTGGTATTGGGTGATCGCAGCTCCCGTTGGCCACAGATGGCTGTTCCCATGCTCCTTTTGGCTGTGAAGTGGCATAGACTGGGATACGGCTTCCCACCACTCCCATTGGCTGCAAACAGCCATCTGCAGCTGAGAGCTGCACTTGCCCAATACCTGCAGAGGCGCTGATAAATACCTGTGGACTGGATCTGTCCCATAGGCCAATATTTGCCCACCCCAACCTACTATCACCAGATAAAGAAACAGGTCTCTAGTTGTTTGAAGAAAACTTTGATCACATTTGATCTGGCAAGAAACCACTTATCTACAGTTGTGATTGAGAATTCTATACTTCTCTTTTGTTTGTAGTCCCTACTTCTCTACTGTAAATTGATTTGGGCTTTGTCTTATTCTTTAATTGTTTCTGTCTGTTGCATAACTAATTTCACAAGCTTTGAATCCAAGTGATGGAATAAGTTTAGTTCAAGAATTGTTTCAAAATGGCCGAGGTTTGATGAAAAATACTGCTTTGTTGTACTTTAGTTTAAAATGATTGGTTAAGGTATAACTACGTAGGATCCAAATTTTAATTATATAAACTAAGGTTCAGTTGGAAGATCTTAACTTAACAGCCCAAGGTCAGAGCTGTCAGTCCTCACCACTCTGCTGACCATATTTTATAGAAGCCAGAATCCCCAGATGATCTAATCTTGACTGGCCATCAAAAAAAGTTCATTTGCCTTATTGGGAGTGATGAGCATTATATGCTTAGAGTGTGCCTTTTGTCCATCAATTGTTAATAAATAAAGGTTTAAGATATTACTGTGCGAGGCTCTTTCTCTGGTAAAAGGCCCTGCAGATCCATAAAATCCTGAGTCCACTGGGAATCAGTGTTATCCCTCACCTTACTGAGTGGTAGAGTTGGGTCCCTTACTCCCTCAGTGTCCATGAGAGAGGATGTGTGTGGGGAGTGGGGGGAGGTGAGAGCCCTAAACTTTGTGGGTACCAATGGGCCTACGGACACCGAATGTGAGGCAGCTGTGCAGAGGCTCAGAACCAAAAACACAGGCACTGAGGAAAATTTTACTCTGAAAACTTAGGCTCTGAGTGTACAACTACACTATGGAGAAGATCGACTCTCTGGAGGTTGATCTACTAGTGTTCGAGTTAGTGGGACTAGTGTAGACCCCCAAAATTGAATGCTAAGGGTAGCCCCCAATGGTGTACTGTACTCCTCCTTCTGCGAGGAGTAAGGGAAGCTGACGGGAGCATGTGTTCCTGTTGGCCTCCCGCAGTGACTTGGCTTAAGGGAAGCTGAATCCAACTATGCATTTTGCCTAGCTGGATGGTGTCTCTTAAGCTGACCTGCCTGGTCTAGTGTAGACCTAGGCTGAGTGTGTTTAGATGCCTACAGACTTCCCCTCCTTCTTTAGGGTGCATGGGGAGAGAAGACATTACTACCCAAACTTAATTAAGATATACTATGGTGTTATTATTATCCATAGAAATGTTAAAACTTTTTTCTCAGTCCTACTGAGATTTTGGCCTCAATTATATCTTGTATTAATGGAGTTCATAGGTTAATTATAGATTGGGTAAAAAGTCTTTACTTTTATCTCTTTTACATTTATTGCCTTCCAGTGTCATTGGCCGTCCCTCCCTTCTTGCCTTTTGAGGAAAGGCAAATGGAGAAAATGTGATTCTATATCAAATATTATTCCATAGATTTTTATCATGTACTCTCTTATTCCCCCTCTAAATGTAACAATTATAATATTTTTTATATTACTTCCTTTAATCCTTTCAATACTCCTTTTTGTCCCCACAGTTATATTATATCATTTTGGGGACATGCTATACATTATTATTGCCTAATATACATTTTCATCTCTTACAACCTTTATTGGACTTGATGACCTCTCAAGGTCCCTTCCAATTCTGAGATGGTATATCTCCATATATTATTATTATATTTATATTCCATGTTTAACACTCAGCCTAATTTTCATTCTTTCAACTTATCTGGTTTGTAATGGGAAAAAGGAGCGGATAGTGAGGCAATAGATGGGGAAAGAGGTTTTCAAGCATAGTTTTAAAAAAATGCATTTTCACCCCATTTCTCAGATGACACACATAACATGATTGATTACACAGCAAAAATTAGCAATGTGAAAGTCTGAGTGAAAAATAAGTATTTTCTAATACAATCTGAACTCAATTGTCTGGCAAGATAGCACAGCAATTACTTTAAGACCTTTCTGAACAAGCTAATGTAATTTTTAAATTCCACTATCTTAAGGCTTGACAGTTAAACAAGAAAAGGAAATCTGTACAAGATTGTGTCCTCCCTTGTCTGATGCTCAGTGCAACTCCCCAAGTTGGAGCAGAATTGGGCCCAAGATGCATTTAGAATAATAAAGTCATTGGGTATAGTCTGATCTTATTTGCCATGATGGAAAGTAATTCCAATGGTCTTGGAATTATATTATTTAACTGCTGAGTTCGTATAAGTGCACAATTAAGTGAAATGGCAATTAACAAAATAAAGTATTGAGAAAAATTCTCTTCCAGGCACAGGAGCCAAAGCCTACTCTGGGATATGTGCATACATTTGAAGAATAAATTATCTTCTGAAATAAGGTGACCATATTGCCCTATGCCCAATAAGGGACACCCAGGGGAGCGGCTGCCAGTGCTTGGGGCTTTAGCCCAAGGCGGATGGCGGGGGAGAGGGGGGCCCTGCTGGCACTCAGGGCTTCAGTCCCATAGTGTGTGTGTGGCGAGAGGAGGAGCTGCTGGTGCTCAGGAATACAGCCCCTGTGGGGAGGGGGAAAGAGGAGCTGCAGGTGCTCTGGGCTCCAGCGGCTGAAGCTCTGAGTGCCTGTGGTTTCCTGTCAATCCTGTGCTGCTGCAGGAATGAAGGTCAGTGCCGCAGCATGCAGGGTGGAGAGTGGGGAGGAGAGCCGATGGCATTGGGGCTCCAGCTCCACAGTGGAGGGTGGTGAGGAAATGCGACAGAATGGGGGCCAAGCCCTACGGCAGGGGCCGCCCAGGAATTGGGGCTTCAGCCCCGTGGTGGGGGCTGCCCGAGAACGGGGCTTTGTTTTGCAGCTGGGACCGCCCTGGAACAGGGCTGAGCTTCATGGCGGCAAAAGGGCTTCAACCCCACAGCAAGGGCCACGTGGAAACTGGGCTGCAGCCAGTGGTGGGGGTGCCAGAGAAAAGGGTTTCAGCTCTGGGGGGAGGGGTGCCAGCGGTCAAGGCTTCAGCTCCATGTTCTGGAAAGGCTAGCAGACTTCCCCCCTTCTTTAGGGTGCATGGGGAGGGAAGACACTACTACCTGGTTTCTTTCTGTTTCTCCCTCAGCACCCTGCCTGACTCCAGACCCCACGTGCTGGTACCTGCTTTATTGCCAGCCACAAATAGGAGGCTGCTGTGGCTGCACTGACCGGGGAACTCAAGGACCAGCAGGGGGTGAGCAAATATGGGATATTTTGCCCCCTTTAAAAAAAAAAGTTGGGCCACCTTAAGACAGCTTAAATAGGAGGCAGTCCTGGTAAAAACGGGACGGGTGGTCACCCTATTCTGAAAGCTCAGCAATGAAGTCACAAAGAAACCAGAATTGCTTCTTGAAACTGCAAGAGATTTTCAGATCCCAGAAAAAAATGTTTATTAGTATTATAAATAAAACATTATCATTGCTCATTCACATGGAAAAGAGACTGTAATAGACAGCACTGTCTATTAAAGAGAAAATAAGGGCAGAAGAAATGTTGAAGCGTTTCTGCAAGGTTTCTTAGCATATATCTCCAAAACAAAGAAAACCCATTTTGTCCAGTCCAAGCTTCTGGCACTGAGAAACATAAGGACACCCAGAGTACTGGGGCTGCATCCCTACTCATCTTGGCTAACAGTCATTGACAGATCCATCCTCCAATAACTAATCTCAGTCTACGTCTAGACTGCAGGCTTCTTTCGGAAGAAGCTTTTCTAGAAGAGATCTTCCAAAAAAACTTCTTCCGAAAAAGAGCATCCACACTACCAAAGCACATCAAAAAAGCGATCTGCTTTTTCAAAAGATACTGTCCGCACTGAATGGGCACTCTCTCTCGCATGTAAGCTGTGATTACTATGGATGGAGTGGTCACCAGGGCACCTGTGCTTTTTCTTCTTTCCTCTTCTTTCGAAAGAATTCCCTTTTCCCCATCCATGCACGCCTTCTTCTGAGAGAGCTCTTTCGGAATAAAGCTTCTTCCTCATCAAAAGAGGTTTACCAATGTTGGAAAAACCCCTCTATTCTTTCCATTCTTTTTCCTGAAAGAACACGATTGCAGTGTGGATGTAAGTGAATTTTTTTCAGAAAAACTCTGTAGTCTAGACATAGCCTCATTCTTTTTTTCAACCCATTTATACTTTTGGCCATCACAGCATCCCCTGGAAATGAGTTCCACAGGTTTGCAGTGCGTTTTGTGAAGTACATCCTTATGGTTTTTTAAATCTACTGACTCTTAATTTCACTGTGTGACCCCTGGTTCATGTGAAGAGGTAAATAACACTTCCTTATTCACTGTCTCCACACCATTCATGATTTTATAGCCCTCTAATTTATTCCCCATTAGTCATCTCTTTTCCAAATTGAATAGTCCCAGGCTGCGTCTAGACTGGCATGATTTTCCTCAAATGCTTTTAACGGTAAAGTTTTTCCGTTAAAAGCATTTGCGGAAAAGAGCGTCTAGATTGGCACAGATGCTTTTGCGCAAAAGCACTTTTTGCGGAAAAGCATCCATGCCAATCTAGACGCGGTTTTGCACAAGAAAGCCCCGATCGCCATTTTCACCATCGGGGCTTTTTTGCGCAAAACAGTTTTTACCTGTCTACACTGGCCCTCTTGCGCAAAAGCATTTGCGCAAGAGGGCTTATCCCTGAGCGGGAGCATCATAGTATTTGCACAAGAACACTGACAATCTTACATTAGATCCTCAGTGTTCTTGCGCAAATTCAAGCAGCCAGTGTAGACAGCTGGCAAGTTTTTGCGCAAAAGCAGTCGCTTTTGCGTAAAAACTTGCCAGTCTAGACACAGCCCCAGTCTTTTTAATCTCTCCTCTTGTGGAAGCAGTTCCATTCCCTTAATCATTTTTGTTTCTTTTCTGTATTTTCCCCATTTCTATTACATCTTCTCTGAGATGGGCTAACAAGAACTACATGCAGCTTGCCAGATATGGGTGTACTATAGATTTATACAGTGGCATTATGATGTTTTTTGTCCTATTATCTATCCTTTCCCTAATGGTTCCTTATATTCTCTTTGCTTTTTTGACTGCTGCTGCACACTGAATAGATTTTTTTAAGAGAACTATCCACAATGACTCCATAATCTGTCCTTCAGTGGTAACAGCCAATTTAGACCCCATCATTTTGTATGCACAGTGGGGATTGTTTCTCAGTGTGTGTGTATATTACTTTGCCTTTATCAACACCGAATTTCATTTGCCACTTTGTTGCCTAGTTACTCAAATTTGTGAGATCTCTTTGCAGACAGCGTTGGACCCAACAACCTAGAGTAATTTTATATAATCTGCAACTGTTTGCTCCTTTTTCCAGATAATTTATGAATATGTTGAGCAAAACTGGTCCCCCTCCAGGCCCCTAAAGATGCTGCTATTTACCTCTTTCCATTCTGAAAACAATTTCTATTTTTTGTTTTCTGTCTTTTTTACCAGTTACTGATCTCTGAGAGGACCTTTCATCTTCTCCCATGACTGCTTGTTTGCTGAAGTCTTGGGGCAGGGAATCTTTTTTGCACTGGGGGACAATGACCCACAGAAAAATCAGTTGGGGGGCCACACAAAAGTGAGAAGCAAAAAACCAAAAAAATAAAAAAAAAACAGTTGTAACATTGCTCCTGCTTAGAAGAAGAAGCGAAGCAGAAAGACACTCTCTGCATGACCCTGGTATACCAGTTTCTGTGGGCCCTACAGTCCAAATATGGTAACCCTAGTGGGGCCCAGATTGGAGTGCAGGAGTGGGCTGGGTTGTGGGGTCTGGGCAATGGGGGGTACTTACCTGGCTCAGCTCCCTGGGGATGGACATGGCTCCATCACTTCCAGATGCTGCCCCCTGTTGCTCCTATTGGCCACTCCAGGCACTGCTTTGCTGTGCTGACATTTCCCCATCAGGGGGAGGGGGAGGAAAAAGGGGAGCAGCAATGTGTGTAGCTGCTTCCTCCCCCATGCCAGGCAGAGCCTGTGGATCAGATTGGGCCCTGGCTTGCCTGACTCTGACCTGCAAGGTTCCAGGCTCCCCTCTGCAGTGGAAAGCCAGCACTGTTGGAGTTGTGGGGATGGAGGGAGATGGAGGAACACAGGGCTGGGGCACCAGCACTGGCTCCCAATGCTGGGGGAGGAGGCGCCCCGAGTCTTAGGGGCCAGATCCATGCAGATTGGACTGTAGGTTCCCCACCCATGAGAATGCTTTAGCAGCTGTTAAAATGATGGTGAAGGCTGCTGAAGTTGTGCTGACTCATTGTCTCCAATCTGAATGTAAAGGTGGGTGTGCATCACTTAACAGAAGGATGTAAGTTGGTTAGAACAGAAACAGTTGGGGCTGGTCCTGCTTTGAGTAGAGAGCTGGACTAGGAGACCTCCTGAGGTCTCTTCCAACCCCAATTTCTATGATTCTATGAAACACTAGGAATATCCTAGCTAAAAGAGGAAGCTTAGGCTGACAATTGTGTTGAGTTGTAGTGTTTTGAGAAACCAGTAAAGCCAAACTTCATAAAAGGGTGAGTGTAGACATTAGACACAGGTCTATCTAATCACACAATTTTATATTGAATACAATTGGATGACAGTTTTCACATAATGCTTTCATCACTAGGAGGATTTGATTTGCCTCTTTGCCTTTATTTCTTTTATTCTGTTTAGACATGGTGGCATTATTTTTGGTCCTTTTACAATTCTTTATACTTTGGGGTCTCTATTATGGTGTTTTTTAAACAAAGTTTCCATGCAGCTTGCAGGCATTTCACTTTTGTCATTGTTCCTTTCCGTTTCCATTTAATTCATTACCTCATTTTTGTGTAGTTTCCTCTTTTGAAGAGAAATGGTATTGTGGTCAACTTTTTTGGTGTACTACCAAAATTTCAGCTATAATCATTTTTTTGGGCTCATATTCTATGCTTCACTTGGGACTAAATCAAGAATTGCCTAAGCCCTTTGTGGTTTCCAGGACTAACTCTAAAAAGCCATAATTAATTATGTCTAGAAACATTCTAGAATTTCTGAATGGGCAAATATCTAGTAAATATGGAAACAATTGAAATCCCCATTATTATTTTCTGTTTTTCACAGTTTTGTTAATGAATACATGGGAAACATTCATATTACTCAATCACCACAACAACTTGTGGTTAGCGCATTGCTGATATCCCATGACTTCAGAAATACCCAGAATACTTTTGCTGACTCTGGCACATTGCAACATATATTTCCTAAATACAAACATTTTAAGATATTTAATGCAGTATTCTGTCTTTTAATAACTTGTGTTTCAGGGTCATTGCTATATTGTGACAACTTATGATCTATGGTAACTTTAAGGTTAGTTACTTATTAATTAATTATATTATTAATTATTATTATTTTAGTCCAGAGGCCTTGTTTGGCTAATTTAAATATCTTACAGGCCTAGCGGCCCTGTGTTACAACAAATTTAATACTTAACTGTTTTTATAGACTAATATATCCAGTATCTTTCATTCTTAGCTATAGTGCCTCATATGGTTTATGGTGCTGTAATCCATCATTACTGACCACCCGCCCCCACATAGAATGAATTACAGACTAAGTAACTGAAAAATGGTGGAGTGGGTGTTTCAGTGCTGAAAACTCATTGCCAATGTTTGTGAACCTGTCTGGCTGCCACTGAGCAGGGATGGGGAACCTCAGGCCTAGAAGCTGGATGTGGCCCCTGAGGCTCAAGGGCCCCCCAACATTGGGGAGCTCTTGCTGGCGCTCCAGCCTCCCTGCTACCTTACGGCGGGGCTGGAAGCACACAATATCTACTAGGCTGGGCCCTCCTTAGGCTCTGGTGTGCAAGGGGAACGTGGGGAGTGTTTTTCCTTAGTTGGGGGCTACATCAGTGAGGGTTTTTTTGTTGTTTTGGGGGGTTTTGCTTCTCACTTGTGTGTGGCCCCTGAATGATTTTTCTGTGGATCAGTGGCCCTGACCCAACAACTGCTCCTTCCGCCTACCATTGATGGTCACATGACTGTAGCATGCTGTGCCTTAAACAATATATAAAGAGGAATACTTCCAGAATGAGTGGACACAGGGCAGAACTGGCTTAAACACCTGTTGCTTCTGGTTCTCAGCCGACAAGGGAAATTCATGATGCTATTTGCTCGCTCATTATGATACAGTGGAACTTTGGATTATGCCAGGGGCCACTATGGGTGCATCTACACAGCACTGTAACTCAAAATAAGATACGCAATTTGAGCAACACCAATTGCGTATCTTATTTTGATGCTATTTCAAAATAGCTTATTTTTGTCATTTGGTGCTGTTTACACAGTGGCAAATTTCAAAATAAAATGCTATTCTGAAACGTCCCTTACTCCTTGTAGAATGAGGTTTACAGGGACGTCGGAATTTCAGGATACTCTGGTAACCTTAAATAGCATTGCAGTGTAGACGTACCCTAAGAGACACTATGGTGCTACTGGAAAGCTCAATAGACCATTGCCATGCATTTGTGTTGTGACACACATCTGTAAGATTCAATCCTCAGGGACTGATGTTAATGTAACAAGTGCAAGCAGACAGTTGTGTGAGGTTCCTTCCACAGGTTTAATGCTTTTAGATGTACTTTTGTTTATATGCACTTTTGTGCTAGCTTTGAGCACTGTTAACAACTCTGCATCATGGTATTTTATGGGGAGCGTTAATCATTGATAAAGACATGAAAAATAATTCTGTAAAATGTGTGGAGTGTTCCTGGGGGTTCCCTAAACCCAAAGTTCTTGGTAACTTTAGTCTCTGTGAGGCAGTGTCAGGAAATAAACAAAAGGAGATGCAATGTTTCCATCTGCTTTATGGCATAAATCACACAAAATCAAGTGCTTTAATTTAAAACCTCTGCTTTATTTGTCTCCAGTACACTCACCAGAATGCCTTTAAGGCTCTGTTCAATTTAGTCTCAAGCTCATACAAGCACAATAGGTTATAGAGCACCCCTCCCCCCGCAAACAATAGTTACCCCGAGTGGTCAACAGCAAGGTTCAAGGGGCTAGTTATCTGCCTGTCACAGCTCATGGTGGATTCCAAGAGCTGTCCAGAAGGTCAAATCCAAATTCCTCAGATCAGTCTATCCCTTCTATGTTAGTAACAGCTACAAATACACCAACAGCATGTCAGTCAAAGAAAACATCCAGCAAGTACTTTTTATGCCATTAGTTATACAGATGTGTTTTTGCAGAATCTGCAGTCTCATAGGTCTCCTCCTCACCCCCAAACACATAACAGAAGTAAAATATTGATAGATTTCCTGTTTTTCACAGATGCTTACCCCAGCACATCAGGGAGGACACAGTCAGTCCCATGCCTCATGATTGCCCCCCACCGTCACCCCAGCCTTGCCTTAGTGATCCTGACACTGGTAAACAGCCCTTACAAGTACTCTGTGCAGTAAGCAAAATAAAAATATTTCATCCCAATAATTGGCAGTAGCTTGAGCACCTAGCTGATTGCTAAATATGCCCCTCATCAAGAGTTACTGCATTCATTCCTTCTTCACAACGTTTTCTGACACCAGTGTTCAAAACACCTTAGGGTATGGCTACACTGCCACCCTAGTTCGAACTAGGGTGGCTAATGTAGCCATTCGAAGTTGCAAATGAAGCCCGGGATTTAAATATCCTGGGCTTCATTTGCATCTTGCTGGGCGGGCGCCATTTTTAAATGCCCTTAGTTCGAACTCCGTGCCCGCGGCTACACGCGGCATGGAGTAGGTAGTTCGAATTAGGATCTCTAATTCGAACTACCGGTACTCCTCGTGGAGTATTTAAATCACGGGCTTCATTTGCAACTTCGAATGGCTACATTAGCCACCCTAGTTCGAACTAGGGTGGCAGTGTAGACATACCCTTAATTACTACAAATGAGTACTCGCATGGTTGTATGTGTGACTGTTTGTAGGCAGAGGGGGAAGAGGAGTTATGAAAACAGCTCTGTTCATCTTCTGTTCTGTTTGTCTGTATGGTAAATTTATTAATAACTTAGGTACACTTCTCTTTGCTTTTTTTTACTATGGTGCTTGGGATGGCAACAGTTGTTTCAGAGCATAGTTCCCTGTGTCCATTCCTGGGATGCTTGCTTTTGAAGTTAGGAAATGCATTGATGGAAGACAGAGGCTGGGACTGTGGGAGGGACACCTGAAAGTAAAGCAATTTGTGGCTATTATACAAAAGTATTCCCAAGAATGCTAGTGATGAATGTTTGTTGTGAGTGACAAATGAGGGGTTATTAAAATGTAGCTCAATGTAAGATACCTGCACTGTTCTTTTTTTAGTTTTCTTTCCTTTCTCTGCATTATTGCCTTAAATAAGCCATCCACACACATATTTGTCTCTTTGATTTGTGTTCTGGTACTGTGGATTATGTGTCAAAGTTCTGGCTGTGTCCTGTGGGTCCTGCAGTCCTTAGGTGGTGGTTATATGCCTCAGAGGCTTGTTGTGACCCGCTTCACTGCCTCATGTTTTTCTAGAGGTCAGGGTTACATCTTATTGAGCCATTTTCATCATTGGCAAAGTCAACGAATGGGGAGGGGGAGATCCCTCTGTAATCCTGAACCTCCTTTTCCCAGAATTAGTTCTTCCTGTGGTGCAGGGAGGTTGGGGGGAACCCAGGCCACACACTACTCCAGCAGCAACTGTTCAGCTTTTTCCCTCTAGCCCCAAGACAGCAGCCTTTCCCTGGGCCACTTCCCCAAATGCTCCCCTACTGCCTTTCCTCTAGTACCTGACTGAATCTTTCCTTTGTCAGCATCTCTGCAGGCACACTTCCTCCTCTCAGTCCATCCCTCTTCTCCTTTCCCCCATTCCTTATCTGGGCAAACCTTTTAAAGAAGCACCCCAGGCTTTAATTGGCTGCAGGTGTCTGATTAGCCTGCTCCTTCAGGCCAGCTATTAACGAGCCTCAGGTGTCTGCCTGTCTTAATTACGGGGCAGCAGACTCTGGGAGTTTATTCAGGGAATAGAAAACTATTTATCCAGCACTCTGTATACCTGCCCTCCATTAGAGTGTGGCAGCCAGCTAGTCTGGGTCTGTCACAATAGCAACAGGTAGTTCAGAGCTTAGCTCATTATCATGAATCATGTTATTTTTTTTACAAAAATTAGGAAAGTCAGAGTGGTAGAATGAAGAGAGGTAGGAAGGACAAAGTTCTTCATATTTCTCTGGCACCAAACAGTTACAAAAATCATAGTCACATGCTGTAAATCCTACGGATTCACCCCAAGCATGTGGGAAACATATGGTTGAACATCTCAGAAAGCAGAGTGTACATAGAAGTTAAGTAAAGTGTAACTTTTATTTAAAGAGCTAGATGAAACAAAAAGGCTGCGTCTAGACTGGCATGATTTTGTGCAAATACTTTTTACAGAAAAGTTTTTCTGTTAAAAGTATTTGCACAAGAGAGCGTCTACACTGGCATATGCCTTTGCGCAAAAGATTTGCTTTTGCGCAAAAGCATCTGTGCCAGTGTAGACGCTCTCTTGCGCAAGAAAGCTCCAATGACCATTTTAGCCATCGGGCTTTCTTGCGCAAGAAATTAACGTTGCTGTCTACACTGGCCTCTTGAGCAAGAATACTTGCGCAAGAGGGCTTATTCCTGAGCGTGTGTGTCAGAGTATTTGCGCAAGAAGCACTGATTTTGTACATTACAATGTCAGTGTTCTTGCGCAAATACTCGCGGCCAGTGTAGACAGGCGGCAAGATTTTGCGCAAAAGCGGCCGCTTTTGCGCAAAATCTTGCCAATGTAGACACAGCCAAACAGTTTTTAAGGGGAACTGCAAAACAAAGGGTCAAATTCCCAGAAAAATGTGCAAATATCACTGTCTTTGGACCCATCTCCTTCCCCTTGCCCTGAAAGGGGGTGAATGGCTGCAGAATATTGTGGATTGGAGGATAAATGTGGACTTCTCCCGGCTGATGTCTGGGCGCTGAACAGTCTGCACTACAGATACTGGATCAGGATTGTTGTTCCTCCTCCTGCATGCTTATGGTGGTTCCCCTGAGAGAGTTTTCAGCTGTCAGTGGAAAATGTTGGGTTGAGTGTCCAACATGTGCCTCATCACAGTGAGCTTTTAAACAATTGCCTCAGCAGCAAGTGAAGAGGAAGAAGAGGAGCGGGAGAAAGAGAGAGGGGGTGGTGTCCATTTCCAGAAAGGAGCAACAGCCATGGGGGCAGGCAGGCCCTAAAAGCATTCTGCCACCAGGTTTATGAGGTACTGCATGACTGCACAGCCCCCTTTCCTCTGGCATACTCCTGTTCTCTGACTTCATTTCCAGAAGCCAGGTTCATCAATCCTTATCCTGCCTAACAGACAGATACTCCCTTGCACTAAGGAATATAAGCTTCCACGACTCCATCTCCAATCCCAGTAAGCAGGCTCTCCAACATCCTTTCCTGTCTGCCTCCGAGGCTGCTACGGTGTGGCTTTTGCCCTACCATGGAATGATTTCATTGGCAGCATCAGATTGCACTACCAAGTCAAAGATGGGTGTAGCATTATATTTAATTTCTACTTCAAAGGACCCTAAGAAATCCCCTAGATAATGTAGCTGAGCTGCCAAGGCCACAATGGTGATACTCTGGGGCATTTAAGGATGCAACTGTTCCAGTCACCTTCCTTCTCCTGCAACTTTTGCAGCCTGCAAAGAAGGAGCTAAGGGTAGTGGTAAGAGAGCTGCCCCCTCTCCAGCAACCAACTTCAACTCCCCCCTTTCATGCAACTCCCATTCCTATGGAGAAGTAAAGATAACAGAAGGGGAAAAGATTGTTCAGAAACTCCAAAGCACCAACAATAAATGTCATTAAACTGCCCTATCCAGGCCTTTTCAAAATCCAGTCCTCCCTTTCTCCTCACTCCATTACTTGACAGAGTGCTGGCCAAGAATTGCACAGACACAGAAACATAGTAAAAAGCTCACTAATAAGGTTTGTTTCAGCTTCTGCTAAATGCATTTCAGTGGAGGTTCATGGATTTCAGTAAAACCATTGATTTACAGCTGTGCTTTGCTGGAGGATATTGATGGGTACATGGATGGGAGATAGTTGGGCATGCCTTGAGCAATGTATCACTGGAGCAAGAGGAGATATTGCCTAGGAAGGTGTGGGATTCTTTTTTTATTTCAGAGAAGACAACGTTCTACTCCCCACACCAGATACTACAGGTTGCCCTGGGAGACAAGTTATATGAATTTGCACTGAAATGTATGCTATCTTAATTTATGTTTATTTTACTTTGCAGTAGTAATGACTGGGGAATACATTAAGAAATTCTCTGACATCTAAGTAAGTGGTTACCACTTCACTCTATTTTGTTCATTCAGGTTGAGTCCTAGGTCCCCCTTCACTCAGCTGATAATACCACAAATTAAACAAATATAGGGGCCAAGGCTGGCAGAACAATGACAAAAAAAGAAAACCTCGCCCCAGAAAAGGGGCGAAATTTGTATTCTTTCTGCCAGCCCCTGCAAAAGCCTGATCGTGGATACCAATATGTAAGAGAAATAATGCAGTGGATCATCTCTGTCTCCAGGAAAACTCAGTCTTAGACACCCAGATTTAATTAGACTTGTGTGGTCTGTTGTCAGAACAGCTACAACACAATGTTTCACTTGTATGTGTTCCCCAGACAATGAGCAGGCTCAGATGGAACTCAGGTTCCAGTTTTCCATGAACATACATTTTAAGATAATTATTCCTGGGTAAAAACACATGTCTCCACACATTGAACTGAAAAAAAAAGGAGTCAATATGGAGGGGTATTAAACTATCTTGATGTGATTAATCTCTGAGAATCAACAGCAGATGGCATGTCCCTGCGGCACATAGGTCCAAGGGCAATCAAGGAAGCTTCATGTGCTCTCCCCACCCTCAGTATCAGCTCCACAGTTCTCATTGGCCAGGAACCATTAGTCAAGATGTTCAGGAATGCAATCTCCATGCTCTGGGAGTCCCTAAGCTTAATGCGACCGGATGACAAGTGATGGATCACTCAATGCCCTGGTCTGTTTATTCCCTCTGAATCTTCTGGCACTGGCCACCATTAGAAAACAGGATAATGGGGTAGATGGACCCCTGGTCAGACTCTACATGGCTGTTCCTATGTAAAAGTTTGAATTCTTTCACTAAAGTTGCATAGTTAAATCAGCTCATTAGTACACATTATATATTTTCTCTAAGATGCTCGTGCATGAATTTGATTCTCTCAGTTCCCAAGCCAACTTTCACACAGCCACTGAGTGTCAAAGGAAAAATACCTTCAGTATTGAAAAACAGAAAAAATATTAATCAGTTGCCTTTTGTCAGGAGGACAATAAAATGAGGTTTGTTTTAATAAAATAAAGACCTCTTATTCCATTAGCTACTGTGAGTGAATGAAAGGGAGGAGAGACAGAAACTAGCTCACCAGACATTCCAAACTAACCTAGCTATGCTAACTGACTCAAAAAGTTGCCAAATCTTGCATTGTATTGTCTGATAGGTTTTTTTTAAGCCACGGCTCTTCGAATAAAGCTTGAAAACATGAACACTAAAGGCTGTGACTATAGGAGAATAATAAAACAGGCCAAACTTTGTTAGTTTAAACATGATGAGATTTTTAAACGAATCTCAAGATTGTGTCATGCATTTGGAATGCTTAGGATTAACAATACTGAAGACTTTACTTGTGAAATCTGTCCCTTGCATAGGAAAGCTAACACACAGTTTGGGGCTAAATAGCACTCAATGTAAGCTACCTGCACAAAAAGAGCATGTTTCCCATTGGGGCACAGATGACTGTCAAACTCTCCACCACAATTATTACCCTTTCCAATAGGCTTGAAAGGCAAGAATTTCATGGGCCATGGATCCTAAGAAAAAAAAAAAATCATCCGCTTCCCCTGGAGAGGAGTAACATTAGTGAGGCAGGGTTAGAAAGCCTGCATTAGCACTTTCTACACTGCAATAATAATAATAATAATAATAATAATAATAATAATCCATGGCTTTCAGCTAAGATGTGAATATAATGCTCCTGGAAAAAAATTACTTGATTACAGCAGTTACATGGGTCCAGATCTTCAAGAGATATTTAGGGTCCTAACTTGCATTGAATCAATACAAGTTAGGACCCTAAATACCTGTGAAGAACTGGACCGTAGTCACTTTTGTGTGTCAGTACCAGACATTTAAGAAAAGCGCTAAGAAAAGTACCCACTCATCCACATATTCAGTGAGTTTGCAGAGGGGTTAGAACACTGAAACACAATTGTATGATAGAGGGAAGAAATGTTTTTTTTCCTTCTTTTATGTTACTCACAGAATATGTGGTAGATAGCACATGGATTCAGTTTCTAGACTTATAGCTAATTTTCCTTTCTCTTCAAGTGTATTATTTGAGTCTCACACAAAACTGACACACTTTCATGGGCCAGTGAGTTTGTTATAGGATAAAGAGGCGTCTATTCAGTTTATTGTCTCTGAAAGGGGAAAACTATAAGCAATGGGCTCTAAAATTAAACAGCTAGTAAGCTGCAACAAAACAGAGGTGTGCTCTTTGTGTCTGTTAAATTTTCTATTATTGCTTTTGGCTCACAGAAAAAAAATCCTTTTAAGTTTTCTTTACTCACATCTTACAAGGACCGAAGTTCACAAAACCATTTTTTTTACTGGACACTAAAGTCAACAGCATGTACATATTTGATCTTACAGCAGCAAAATATTGATCTGATTATTCTGACATATCTTTTGACATTGATCAGGCACTCTGTTTCATAAAACTGATCTAATTCTATACTTTATGACTGTATGATTCTGCGCAAGCCTACTGAATCTTAGCTTCCTCATTGATAAAAATCACTAGATTTACCCGGCATTGCTTGGGTCAACTCAAGTAATTTTTGTGTTTTGGAAATTAAAATGAAAATGTACATGCTTTATTTAAATCATTCCTCCGGGGTGGGATGGGGGATGAGGAGTTCAGTATGCAGGCTTCCCCAGGAAGAGAAGACTACCTCGGCCTGGTAACAGCTCTCTCAGAGTGGGCCATGGACTAGGAGATGGGGGAAAGCCGATTGGTGCAGAGAAACACGTAAATCAGATGGAGACTTCTCTTAGAGGAGAATCCATTGATAGAGATTCTCTAGGCTGTGGTCAGAAAGAGGAGGGGAGAGGACAAACAAGGGGCCAGAGCAGACAAACAACCACATACAAAGGAATCTAATACATCAGGAAAGGGCAGACAAATAAATAGTGGCAAATTTTTAAAGTGCTTCTACACAAATGCTAGAAGTTTGACTAATAAGATGGGTGAACTAGAGTACCTTGTATTAAAGGAGGAGATTGATATAATAGGCATCACAGAAACCTGGTGGAATGAGGAAAATCTGTGGGACACAATCATACCGGGATATAAAATATATCGGAAGGATAGAACAGGCCGTGGGGGTGGCGCAGTGGCACTATATGTGAAAGATAACGTAGAATCAAATGAAATAAAAATCTTAAATGAATCAACATGTTCAATAGAATCACTATAGATAGTAATTCCATGCTCCAATAATAAGAATATAGCAGTAAGAATATATTATCGACCACCTGACCAGGACAGTGATAGTGACATTGAAATGCTAAGGGAGATTAGAGAGGCTACCAAAATAAAAAACTCTATAATAATGGGGGATTTCAATTATCCCCATATTGACTGGGTACATGTCACCTCAGGAAGAGATAAAATTTCTCAATGGCTTAAATGACTGCTTCTTGGAGCAGCTGGTACAGGAACCCACAAGGGGAGAGGCAATTCTCAATTTAGTCCTGAGTGGAGCGCAGGATCAGGGCCAGGAGGTAACTATTACAGGACCGCTTGGGAATAGTGACCATAATATAACAACATTTAACATTCCTGTGGTGGGAAGTACACCTCAGCAGTCCAGCAATCTGGCATTTAATTTCAAAAAGGGGAATTACACAAAAATGAGGCAGTTAGTTAAGCAGAAATTAAAAGGCACAGTGACGAAAGCCAAATTCCTGCAAGCTGCATGGAAACTTTTTAAAGACACCATAATAGAGGCCCAACTTAAATGTATACCTCAAATTAAAAAACATAGTAAGAGACCTAAGAAAGAGTCACCATAGCTTAACCACCATGTAAAAGAAGCAGTGAGGGACAAAAAGTCATCTTTCAAGAAATGGAAGTCCAATCCCAGTGAGATAAATAGAAAGGAACATAAACACTGTCAAATTACGTGTAAAAATGTAATAAGAAAAGCAAAAAAAGATTGAGGAACAGCTAGCCAAAAACTCAAAAAAAATAGCAAAATATTTTTTAAGTACATTAGAAGCAGGAAGCCTGCTAAAAAAAACAGTGGGTCCCCTAGACAAATCAAGATACAAAAGGCGCAATCAAGGACGATAAAGCCATTGCGGAGAAGCTAAATGATTTCTTTGCATCAGTCTTCACGGCTGAGGATGTTGGGGACATTCCCAAACCTGCACCGTCCTTTGTGGGAAATGAATGTGAGGAACTGTCCTGGATTGAAGCGTCATTAGAGGAGGTTTTGGAACAAATAGAAAAATGTAACATTAACAAATCACCGGGACCGGATGGCATTCACCCAAGGGTTCTAAAAGAACTCAAATGGGAAATTGCAGAACTGTTAACTGTGGTTTGTAATCTATCCTTTAAATCGGCTTCCATACCTGCTTACTAGAAGATAGCTAACGTGACACGAATATTTAAAAAGGGCTCTAGAGGTGATCCTGGCAATTACAGACTGGTAAGTCTAACGTTGTCACCGGGCAAATTAGTCAAAACAATAGTTAAGAATAAAATTGTTAGGCACGTAGAAGAATATAATTTGTTGGGCAAAAGTCAACATGGTTTCTGTAAAGGGAAATCATGTCTTACTAATCTATTAGAGTTCTTTGAAGGGGTTAACAAACATGCAGACAAGGGGGATCCAGTAGATATAGTATACTTAGATTTTCAGAAAGCCTTTGACAAAGTCCCTCACCAAAGGCTCTTGTGTAAATTACATTCTCATGGGATAAGAGGGAAGGTCCTTTCATGGATTGAGAACTGGTTGAAAGACAGGAAACAAAGGGTAGGAATAAATGGTACATTTTCAGAATGGAGAGGGGTAACTAGTGGTTTCCCCCAAGGGTCAGTCCTAGGACCAATCCTATTCAACTTATTCATAAATGATCTAGAGAAAGGGGTAAGCAGTGAGCTGGTAAAGTTTGCGGATGATACTAAACTGTTTAAGATAGTCAAGACAGAAGCAGACTGTGAAGAACTTCACAAAGATCTCAAAAACTAAGTGATTGGAGAACAAAATGGCAAATGAAATTTAATGTGGATAAGTGTAAAGTAATGCACATTGGAAAAAATAACCCCAACTATACGTACAGTATGATGGGGGCTAATTTGGCTACAACAAATCAGGAAAGAGATCTTGGAGTTATCATGGATAGTTCTCTGGAAACATCCACACAGTGTGCTGCGGTGGTCAAAAAGGCAAATAGAATGTTAGAAATGATTAAGAAAGGGATAGAAAATAAGACCCAGAATATCTTACTGCCCCTGTATAAAACTATGGTACGCCCACATCTTGAGTACTGTGTACAGATGTGGACTCCTAACCTCAAAAAAGATATTTTGGCTTTGGAAAGGGTTCAGAAAAGGGCAACTAAAATGATTAGGGGTTTGGAACAGGTCCCATATGAAGAGAGGCTAAAGCGACTGGGACTTTTCAGTTTGGAAAAGAGGAGAGTGAGGGGGGATATGATAGAGGTATATAAAATCATGAGTGGTGTGGAGAGGGTGAATATAGAAAAGTTATTATTAGTTCCCATAATAGAAGAACTAGAGGACACAAAATGAAATTAATGGGTAGCAGGTTTAAAACTAATAAAAGAAAGTTCTTCTTCACACAGCGTGTAGTCAGCCTATGGAACTCCTTGCCAGAGGAGGCTGTGAAGGCTAGGACTATAATAGAGTTTAAAGAGAAGCTAGATAAATTCATGGAGGTTAGGTCCATAAAAGGCTATTAGCCAGGGGGTAGGAATGGTGTCCCTGGCCTCTGTTTGTCAGAGGCTGGAGATGGATGGCAGGAGACAAATTGCTCGATCCTTGTCTTCAGTCCACCCCCTCCGGGGCACTTGGCACTGGCCACTGTTGGCAGACAGGCTACTGAGCTAGATGGACCTTTGGTCTGACCCAGTACGACCATTCTTATGTTCTTATGAGAAACATTGATCTAGTCCAATGCCTGCTCAAAGCAGGACCAACCCCAATTAAATCATCCCAGACAAAAAATGTCTAAAGATGGAGATTCCACCATCTCTCTATATAACCCATCCCAGTGTTTTGCCTCCCTCCTAGAGAAATAGTTTTTCCTCATCTCCAACCTAGACCTCCCCACTGCAACTTGAGACCATTGCTCCTTGTCCTATCATTTGCCACCTGAGGACAGTCTAGCTCTATTCTCTTTGACACTCTTCTCTAGCCCTTTTCAAGGGCACCTGCTTAAGGCTTCAGACTCCCAGCCATTACCTCTCTTGGGCTGAGAGAAACCCAAATCTATCCTGTCCTTTGGCTGGGTCAGAAAGAAGACTCTAGATTTGTTTAAGCAGAACCTTTCTCAGGCAACCCCTGTGTTCTTCTTCTAGTCTGAGTTGCCAGATGTCCATTTTTCAACTCAAACAGCCAGTCAAAAGGAATCCTGGTGGGTTCAGTGGGCACTACTTACCTAATTGTTAAAAGTACAGTCAGAGGCACAATGGGAACCCAGGACTTAAGGCAGCCTCCCTTTCTGTGTTGGCTTTGTGTGGCTTCCAAAGTGGCTGCCAGCATCCTACATCCCCTTGGAGGCTTCATCCACATGCTGCCCTTGTGCCTGCAGGCATCACCCGCACAGCTCCCATTGGCCAGGAACATGCAGATGTGAGGGCAGTATGCAGACAGAGCCTCCCTGTGATTAGCAGCTGCAGGAAGCTGGATGCCATTTTCTGGGATCCAGGGTATGAGCCGCTGGATCTCTGCACCACCAACTGCCTCCACATCCCAATCCCCTGCACCAGCCCAGAGTCCCCTCCTGCACCCAAACTCCTTCCCAGAGCCCCCACCCCCCCAACTCCCTGCCCCATCTCTGACACCCTCCCGCACATCAACCCTCTCATCCCTGGCCCTGCCTGTGCCTTCACACCCTAATCACCTGCCTCATTATGGTGAAAGTGAGTGGGGGGAGAGACAGCAAGTGATGGAGGAAAGGAGGATGGAGTGAATGGCGGGGGGGTTGGAGAAAGAGTGAGGCGGGGCACGGCAGGGGTGTTAGGTTTTGTAGAATTAGAAAGTTGGTAACCCTAATTGGTCTCTGGAAGAGCCATTTTGAATCAAAATCTCCAATCCTCACCAAGGGGTGGTACCTCTCTAGAGGTATTTACAACCTTGGTGATTTAGCTTAATCACGCCTCACTATTTTTAGTTTCTGAGAGAGCTGTGGCCATTCTCCCCTCCAAAGCTGCACATAATCCCTGGTCCACAGTAACACATTGTGATGGGGCAGCTGCCCCTCACTGCCTGACAATGGGGTAAAAGCAGCCCTTGGAATGGCGGTATATAAATGAGTCACTCAGAGGGAGGCTTTTCCTCCTCCCCTCTCACAGAGTAACAACCTAAGGCTCCTGGGAATATTTTAAAAGTAGCAAAATTAGTTTTAATTACTGGCCACTATCGTGGAGCAGTTCTGTGCAAAACCAGCTTATTTTGATTTGCATGGATTCCACAAACCTAAACTAATAGGTGATTTGCACATGGATTTGCAGGAGCTTAGAGTGGGATTCACAAAAGGATTTAAGCTTTTCAGATCTGAGAATCAGGAGAAAAAAACCACACAGGAGCAATACTGTGATCCCCCAAACCACATTTGGTATCTAGGCTCCCTACATAATGAATGGGAACAGATAGTTACCTTAGGCAAGTGGCTCTCAACTTTTCCAGATTACTGTACTCTTTTCAGGAGTCTTATTTATCTTGTGTTACCCAAGTTTCATCTCACTTAAAAACTACTTGCTTTCAAAATCAGACACAGAAATACAAAAGTATCAAAGTGCACTATTACTGAAAAATTGTTTATGGTCTCATTTACCATGAAATAATAAAATAAATCAATTGGAATATAAAAATTGTACTTACAGTTCAGTGGAACTAGTCAGTATAAACCAGTCATAGTCTATATGAAATTTTAGTTTGCAGTGACTTTGCTCATACTTTTATGAAGCCTGTTATAAAACTAGGCTACTATCTAGATAAGATAATGTATCCCAAGAAGACCTCTGCATACCCTCAAGAGTATGTGTATACCTGATTGAAAACCACTAATTTAGAGTGTAATCCACAAAGCCAGCACACAAGTTGGAGAGTTGCCTAATCTGTTTTATGGAAGATGCTGATATCTGGACTGTGTACTAAGCCCCACCCCTCTTTTGGAGATAAGTACCCAAATTAAGACTCTGCTTAACAATCCTTGAATAGGAACATACTGTCAAGAAGCAGATGGCTTAGTGTCTTTGGCATTTCTTGCAGAAATGAGTTAGGTGTATGCCTTGATCCAAGCAATGCAGGAGCAGGAAAAGATGAGTAATAACTTGTAGCCAAGTGGTGAGGTCTCTTGCCTGAAGCATGGGAGACCATGTTTCAATTCCTCTTGTTTTGTTAGAGGAGAGGGAAAGGATTGGAAACTTGCCACAACTAATCTATAGCGTCAGTCTAGACCCTACACCGGCCCACTTAGTATTTAATTATTCAATTAAATTAATTATTTAATCAAGCAAGATGGAGGGAGCTTCCATCAGATTGTACCATAGCTGAGGGGTTAGGCCACTTACCTGAGAGATAGTAAATCCCTGATTAAATCCCTTCTCAACAGCAAGAGAATGGAAGATGTGAACCATGGATCTCCCCCCTCTGGCAGAATACCTTAACAATGAGCTACAGGTTATGAGGGAAGACTGGTTGCTTCCCTCACATGTTCTGTGTAAACTTGACTGAAAGGGGTGACAAGACCTGGACCCAACACTGAAAGAAAAAGAACAATTATTTGACTTCTATGGTACTTGAGGATCCTCCTCATTGCTCAACATCTCTCATCTGGGGGCCCTTTTGAAGTCTGAGTGGAGACATGCATTCCAGTGGCTTGCATCCCCTCCCTCACTGCAAATCTTTCTTCTGTGGTGGCTAGCTGCCCCACTTATGGCTTTTTTAGTGCACTTCGTAGCTGTTCCATATATACTCAGTTTTTGAAGGGGGGGAGGGGGGCTGAGGCATCTACTGATACTTCCCCATCAAGTTCCATATTTTCCTACAAGGCCTTTGGACGGGGAAATTGTTGCAGATACAATGGTCTATTCCGAAACATCTTTTGAACAATGAAAAAAAAAAGGGAGGAATAGAACATTATACAGAAAAAGCAAAAACCTGCTTATATAACTTGCAAGTAAATCATTTTTTTATAACATTCAACTTCACTGCTAATGTCACCATGGCTCTGGCAATGAAAGCATGATTTGTTCCCTGCTTGAAGAAACCTGCAGAGAGGCATGCTTCCATAACTACACTGCAACAGTTAATCTAGTAACTTATATTATCTTTCAAAGTCATATGTGTTAAAGCATGAAACAAAACTAGCTCATAAATAGGAAATGCAGAGCCATAAAATGTTCACAGAAACTCACCCTCCTCTTCTCCAGACAGATGTGAGCCAGACAGTTTTGTCTCAATCAGTTAGATAGCTTAAAAGAATTAAGGGAATTTAGTTATCTGGGTATCCATCCTTGAAGGTTTTTCCATACAGCATTATTTGTAAAATTGCCCCAATTGCTAAAGCAGGCACTGTTCATTATAGAGACATTCCTCAGTAGCTGAGTTGCCTTTATCAGAACTTCTGAAAGAGACACATTTTTCAGTGAAACAAATGAATAGACAAATCAGCCTTAATTTCATTAAAAGCACCTGTGCACGAATTGAATTGGTGAATATCCTAATTGTGTGATCATGACTCACAAATAAAAGATGCTTTCTAGCTTATAGCCAGCATTTAATAGTTTGGAGAAAAACAATTTCCTTTGTGAGGCTGTCTAAGGGATCTGCTTTGAGTCTGCAAATTTAATTTATCCAGTTTTGGAGAGTGGTAACTTGTATACAATAGGCAGCTTTCTTTATTCAATTAAATTCAGGATCAGCACAATGCTAAATGTAAAGATGCAAAATGACTGACTTACTTTATTACATTTTAAATAGCGGTCACCTGTTGCATTTTGAGCACTTGACTCTATTATTATTATTATTAAAGTTATTTGTAAAAATATGTAAGTTTTTCAGCACGGTCTCATTGAATACTATGTTATCCCTTGAAATGAGCCTCTTCGAACAGTATTTTCAGACTGCATTCCAAATTTGTTTGTGCATTTGTGTTGGTGTACAAAAGCATTTGTTGTTTATTGACAAAATTAACTCCACAGTAAAGCAAGCATAGGAAAATATACAAAAATTAATTAATGTAAGAATGTATTGTTTATTTATTTATTCAAAGATAAAACAAGACTCAGAAGCATCTTCTCAGTCTTCTTATGATAAATCTATTATTCTTTAATTTATTTCATGTTAGGAATAATAACATCTATTTATATGATTAATGTAATTAGCTCTTTTTCTAAAAGCAAGGGCATCCTGGCTTAAGCAAAGTTCACAGGATAAAAATGAAGTACCCTGATATGGGTAAAGGAGATTTAGTACAGGAAAAGAAAAACCATTAATCCCATGTAGACTAGTATAAACCATTAAATTTTTACCAGCAGTGCTAGACAACAAAGACTGAATTTGGCCCCTACTGTGAATATGATCTATTATAAAATGGAAAAAAAGGTAAAAATTACTTAGGCCTTGTCTGCACTATGAGAGAAGGTTGAATTTATTAAGGTCGATTTCTTAGCACCCAGTTTTTTAAAGTCAAAAGTGCATGTCCCCACTGTGAGCAACAATTTGACATAGTTTGAAGTGGTACTTTGAAGAAAGGGAGAGGTACTAACCTTTCCTAGATATCCCAGACATTGTTAGCTAATTTTCCTGTAAAGGGTTAAACCCATAGACAAGTGGTTCCCTGAGAATCTCCAGGAAGTGTTGTCAGGGATCTAGAAGTGTCAATAGGAAGAAAGCATGAGATTTGAATTGAAACGGGTTCTGCCTGATTCAGGCTTTTGTGTGAGCAGAGCAAGACCTGGGAGAGATGAGTTAACCTGGGACAAGGCATGGATTTTCCAGCAATATCCATATTTAAGAAAAGAACTAAACCTTGGAAGAACAGATATGCAGGTGAGCAGGGAATGGTTAGTTAGATGTGATCAGGTTATTTTCTTTAATTCTGGTTTTGGTTGAACTCTTCTGTGCTGATTTATGTACCCCTCCCTCTCCACACACTGTAACCTTTAAACTGAATCCCAGGGAAGCAATTCTCTGTGCTTTTAATCTCCCTTTTTTCAGTTGTTCTGTAACATCTAGCAACTAAGTATGCTTTACCAAATATATCTTTCTATTTTGTTAATAAAACCCCCCACATTTTTAAGACTGTGATCTGATTCCTGTGTGCTAGAAGGCAGGAGGTTCTGTGTGCACATGCCTGAGAATGAAGGTCAGCTGTAAGAAATTGCTGTTTGTTTTCAAGCCTTAAAGAATTTGGGAGTACCCCACAGGAAGAAATTCCCAAGTGTGTATTCCTGGGTTATCAAAGGGGGTTTTGCATTTAGGTGGTGGCGACATACCACCAAGGGCTGGAGAGGGTGTCTGTGCATGTGGCTGTCCTGGAAAGCTGACATGAAGGTCATTATATCTGCCATGACCATCAAGACTCTCTCCTAGTTCTTTGCTTCCAGTTCCCAGCACTCTCTCCTGTCTTCACGCTCCAGTCTCATCTCCTGTAATAGAGTATTTCTCCACTCACTTAATTGCTCCCTGTCCAAGTGGCTGGATTGCATTTGCTCTTTGAACAGCTCATCTCTAGTATGTTTTCACCATCAGATTTGTGCTAGACAGACTGCTGATGAAGCCAGGGCAGTGTGCACCATGTTTGCTGCTGCACCTGCTGTAATGAAAAGTTAAGGGCAGATTTACAGGAGATACATTGCATGTAAAACCAACTCTGTTACAATGAAAGGAAAGTCTTTCCAAAGACAATAGGGATGTATTACGTACAAGACCACAGAGTTATGCTTTTAAGCACCCACTATGCAGCAGGTACCCCCCAGAGATCTTAGGGGATCAGCTGGACTTGGTTGGCTTGGTGGCAGGCATGGTAGGGGGCAGGCTGGGACTTGAGCCTGAGAGGAGGAGGGGGTCTGGGTGTGAAGATGAGGCAAGAAAGGGCAGGGCAGGGGTCATGCACTGAGCTGGGCATTCATGGTCATGTGTGCTGCTGCGTTGAGGCTGCTCACCACACTGGCCCCACTGGAAATGAAATTCAGATTTTCCTGGGGCTTTTCATTTGCAGCTGGAGAGCAGCAGAGTGGAAAGTCCTGGTGAGAGCCATCACAGCAGGGCCCTGTGGTACACCTCCTGGAGGCCAAGAATTTCAGCTTTCACAGAGCTGAATTTGCACTCCCCTAAAGTTGACCATGCAAGATCAAATTTAGCATTACTCCTCGAGAAAATCAGGATTACGGAAATAGACTTTAACAGCCCTTAAAGTTGCTGGAACAGGCTTGGTGGTGTGTTTAGACATGTTAAATGTCTTCAGGTCACCGAGAGCCTGATGAAAGACATCCTAGAATAATCAAAGAGCTGGCTAAAGAGATATCTAAGCCATTAATAATTAGCTTTGAAAATTCTCAGAGGGGTAGCTGTGTTACTCTGTATCTACAAAAACAACAAGGAGTCCTGTGGCAACTTGGGGTACGTCCACAATGCAACGCTATTTCGGGATACCAGAGTATCCCAAAATAGCTATCCCGCATCTTCATAGCAAGCCCATTATTTTGGGCTTGCTATTCTGACGTCCCTGTAAACCTCATTCTACGAGGAGTAAGGGACATTTCAGAATAGCATTTTATAAGCTATTTCAAAATAGCATTAAAATAAGATGAGCAATTTGCATAGCTCAAATTGCATATCTTATTTCAAGTTACAGTACTATGTAGACACACCTTTAGAGACTAAGGTGGGAGAGATTTTGGAGGGCTAGAATTGGGTAAATATAGGCCAATCTATAAAAAGGGAAATAAAGACAACCTGTGGAATTACAGACCATTCAGTTTAACTTCAGTACCCAGAAAGATAATGGAACAAATAATTAAGCCATAAGTTTGCGAACACCTAAAAGATAATAATGTGATAATTGACAGCATGGATTTGTCAAGAACAAATCCTGTGAAACCATCCTAATAACTTTCTTTGACAGTGTAACAAGCTGCCTGCATGGGGGGAAACAGTAAATGTCATATATCTTGACTTTAGTAAGACTTGTGGATGACCTTCTCATAAATAAATGAGGGGAATATAATTTAGATGGCTGGGTAAATAACTCATTGGAAAGCTATTCCCAGAGAGTTGTTATTAGTGTCTCACAATCAAGCTGGCATATCAATGGGGAGGGGGGGAGGTCCCTCAGAAATCAGTTCTGTATCTGTTCAGTATCTTCATCAATGATTTAGATAATGTCACAGAGTATGCTTATAGAGTTTGTGGGTGATACTAACTTGGAAGGAGTTGCAAGTGCTTTGGGGGGTAGGATTAAAATTATAAATGTTATGGACAAACTGGAAAAATGGTCTGGAGGATGAAAATCAATAAGGATAAATCCAAAGTACTCCACTAAGGAAGGAACACTCAGATGCACATATACAAAATGGGAAATGACTACTTAGGAAAGAGTGCAGAGGAATAGGATATGGAGTCATAGTGGAACTCAAGTTAAATATGAGTAAACAATGTAGTACTGTTGTTAAAAAGCTAACTTAATTCTGGAATGTATTAGCAGGATTGTTGTAAGCAAGACATAAGAAGTAACCTAATTTTTCTGCACTACTCTGCTCTCATTGGGCCACAGCTGGAGTATTTTGTCCAGTTCTGGTGCCACATTTCAGGAAAGATTTGGACAAATTGAAAAAATCCAGAGTAAAGTAACAAAAGTGATTAAAGGTCTAGAAAACATGACCTATGAGGGCAGATTGAAAATGTTGGGTTTGGTTAGTTTGGAGACAAGAAGACTAAGAAAAGACTTGGTAACAGTTTTCAAGTACATAAAAGGTTGTCACAAGGAGGAGGGAGAAAAAGTATTCTCCTTAACCTCTGAGGATAGGACAAGAAGCAATGGGCTTAAACTGCAGAAAGGGAGGTTTAGGTTGGACATTAGGAAAACTTTCTAATCATCATGATAGTTAAGCACTGGAATAACTTGCCTACAGAGGTTGTGAAATCTCCATCACTGGACATTTTTAAGTGCATATTAAGACAAATACATGTCAGGGATTGTCTTGATCAAACTTAGTCCTGCTATTAGTGCAGGGGACTGGACTAGCTGACCTCTTGAGGTCCCTTCCATTCCTATGATTCTATGATTTTATGATTCTATATTTGAAGACTCAATTAATAAAGAATTAAAGGACGGTAATGTAATGACCGCCAAACAGCATGGATTTATGGAAAAGAGATCCTGTCAAACTAACTTTATATCTTTGTTGATAAGATTACAAATGTGGTTTTTAAAGCATATAGTGTTGATATGGTAGTCTTAGACTTCTACAAGGCATTTTACTTGGTACCATATGCACTTTGATTAAAGAACTCAACAGATAACATGAACATGGCACACATTAAATGGATTTAAAACTGGCTAACTGATAGGTCTCAGACCATTGAGCCAGCAGAGGACAGGGGTGGAGAAGGAGATAGGTATCTACTATACATTTCAGAGAATTAGTCTATTTGTGTGTGTGTCTGTCTGTTCCCCAACAAGTGAGCACTGGAGCTGCAGTGGCCATGCACAGGCACTTCTCATCTCACCTGGTCTCAGACTGCTGTGGTGAGAGAGGACTGGGGTTGTCCTCTTTCCCCAGGGCAGCCTTGCACACTGAACCCCTTGTCCTCTGCCCCTGCCTCTCCAGATATTAAAAGATTTTCCCAGTGTTGTCTGGGTCCTTAACTCAATTTTTGTTTTTTTGGAAAATAAAATGAAAATGTAAATGCTTGAACCATTGCATCTTGAATGATCTAACCACTGAGATTACCACAACTACAAATATTTCATATAATTCTGTATTTAATACTTGTACTGCACACAGTTTGGACATTAGAAACAGAACTGACCAAATTCTGTTTCACTTTCTAGTTCTTTTGAAGTGCTCACAGATACTCTCAAACTTTGGTCACGATGCTAAAGTACCTGACAGTCTTCAAGCAGTGATACAGGGAGTCCCTTCTATAATAAGTCACCCTGGGATACATTGGTTCCGTAGTAGTGTTGTTGACACTTGTGGGAACCCTAAGTCCTCCCATTCCCCATGCTTCTGTCGCACCAAAAAAAAAAAAAAAAAAAGACTGATGCGAGAGAAGTTGGCCACGGGAAAAAAATTCCCTGATTTACATCCTTTCACTATACTTCCATGTTTTTTTGATGGTATCTTGGGCATATAATGGGGATGCCCTGTACTTCCCGCTAATGTTTAACCTACACCATGGCTCTCTTGGGGTTTCTTTCACACTATGGGCTTTGCACTTTTTGTAATCAACAAAAACTATGCACAGTTGGTGAAAAATGCTTCTTAGTGTTGTGAGACCCAATTCTCTTTAGTACAGATGGATGAAGCTGAAAGGAGGAGCCATTTTCATTTTGCTGGCCCTGGAGCTACTTCTCCACTGTCTCCCTATCAGGTGTCATTCGGAAGCCACTTTTATATTTTCCACTGAGAGAATCAAAATGTTTTGGGTCAGTTACATGTGAATGAAAAGACTTCAGCTGAGGTCAACTTGACCTTATCTCCATTGCCCAAGCTGCTATTGTGCCTCTTGTGGGTTCCACTTCAGGTGCCAGATTACCAAAAGTACATAAGCACTTTACTGCTATTTTAGGTGCCTACACTCCAGAATGAGGCCCTATTAGGATTCACAAAACCACTGCTCATTTGCCTCCACTTTTACCACCTGAGTTTGTGCGGTACAAGTTTCCTAGGGGCAGGGGAACATACCCTCTCTGTGAAGAAGACTGTGAAGGTCCAGCTCTCCCAAGAGGAGAGACATATTGGCACTCTTGCTTTTGATCATTTTGATGTGCATGCCCTACATTTCAAATCCCATGCATTCAAATAGCAACATGATTTGTAAACCAAAACCAGCCAAAAATGATTGTTTGAGTAAAGCAGCTCCATTATGCTAAACACTTAGGCAGAGTAGATATGTCTATGCAAATACAGTCAGCTCCTAAGGTCTTTTCCCCTCAGTGTATCATTAGATTTTCAGGGAAGAGTTCATTCAGATCCTGCTCACATAAGCAGTTATTCAGAAGTATTTCAAATTCTGTTTGCAAATATTTATGACTGTATTAAATGTTTATGCACTAAGAAATGGCTAGGTTCTCTTTCTGAGACTGACTGGTGCCAGTTATTAACATCTCACAAACCATAGCTCTGAGCTTTCACTCCCTGAAATGCTTTTCTGAAAAGACCAAACTATGGCCTGTGGTTGAGAATAGTGGTGACCTGAGGTGCATGAAAAAGGGGAGTGTAATACCGTGATACATAATATTACTGCCAGCCGCCCCGCCCCCCCCCCCCAAACCCCATTGCTTGTTGGAGGACACACCCTGGCAGAAACAGCCACGTAACAAAACTACCCAAAGAAAGAAGAGCAACCTGGACTGCAGAAAATGAAGAAAATTCCATTTACCACCATAGTTGTAAGTCTTACAAGCAGTCCAAGAAGTGATATCTCCATAGCTGGTCCCTCTTGGTCATGATTTAGTCACGTTTTATAGGAAAGCTTGCACTGCATTCAATAGAAGAATAGGAATAAAGACTTCAGATCTGATCTTGAATGCCTCTCCCCTTGTAAAGTGAGTTTATACCTGGGCTTCAAACTGGATGTAAAATACGACTGTTCTCATTCAATAGAGTTTTGCATTCACTTTACACAGGTTCAAATGGCTACAGAAGGGGCAAGCTGTGCAGAATCATGTTCTTCATTCTCCAGAGTCCTCAGTCCAGTACATCTTACAAGAATTATATTCACATAACTTTGTTTTAAATGCCCCCATTCTAACCTTCTCTTCTGTCTCCTTTTGAACCACTTCTAATGCGCTTGAGTTGTCACTAGGTAATACTTGGACCCCTCCTCTTACTCAGTTATCTTTAACAGGAAGGCTTATCAAACCTCAACACAAATATAATGTCTGAATAAAAATATTGTAATTTGAGTTATTCAAAATAATGTGATATTAAAAACAGCAAAACGGACTGGTTTTATCTCAGTACATTGATGCATGCATCAGTTCATATCCTGTTCAGTGCAGGAGCACCACTGAATGATAATGAGCCCACAATAACAATGAATATAGAGGGTCATAGACAGGGATGCCCTGATATTTAAAAAGATGAGGAAACTGTACGGAACATAAGAACAGTCACACTGGGTCAGACCAAAGGTCCATCCCAGTATCCCGTCCTCCAACAGTGGCTGATGCCAGATGCCCCAGAGGAAGTGAACAGAACAGGTAATCATCAAGTGATCCCTCTCCTGTCATCAATTTCCAGCCCCGGCTAAACAGAGGCTAGGGACACCATCGTAGCTAACAAGTATTGATGGATTTAACCTTCATGAATTTATCTAGCTCGTTTTTGAACCTGTTAAAGTCCTGGTCTTCACATCAAATAATAGCGTATAACAGAGTTATATGCCTTTTGTGGAAAACCATCTATTCTCTCCTCAAATGAGGTGGTTGTTGTTGATTTGTTACATCATTGGCATTTTTATAGCAGATCCCAGCTGAGGGATTCACACCCCAAATCTGTCCAGTATTCTTTTGTATTCAGGAGCATGTATTTTCCTTTCACAAATGAAAGGGGAATGAAGTTGACTGAACTGAATGGGGTTCTCTCAACTATGAGAATTAATGGTAATTTCTTGGTTTGAATTAATTCCATGTAGACTATTTGGTGGATCTGCAGCAACATTAATGGAGGTATTTTTGATTCTGTTAATTTACAGAGACATTTCTCCCCAGAGATAAGTCACTTTCTTTTCTTTTTTCAAGGTTCCATGAGAATCTTTTGTCCAAATGATTAATTCTAAATTTCAAGGATATTAAAATAATAATAATAATAAATAATACCATCTCTTACGTAGTGCTTTGTTGTGTGGTTTCACTATCCTTAATTTTGAAAATGGCACATGCCTATGGAAGAAGGATAGTTTCATGATCCTAGGGACTATTCTGTCCTCAGCACATTTTAGAACAGCCTGCTCCCTTACAATGCTGGCTTTACAAGGTCCATAGATTTCTTTATGCAGAGAATCTCCAAAAGAGATCTCCAGAGAATCTGCCAGAGAAAACAAAGTGTTGCTGAAGATGTGACTCAACAAGTATATTCAGGTGGCTTCAGTTTTCTGAAATACTAATTTTTATTATTGGGTCTCTGCCTCTCATCCTACTTCAGGATGGCACACATTTCTCCCTCATCTTATATCTTGTATAAAAGGGTATCACTGCACTGCTGTGGTTGGGTAGATATTCTGCATACATGATTCACATGAATTCAGTATGTCTTCACCAATATCCTTTGCTATGGTGAGGAGAAAAAAATTAACAGCGTAGCCAAGCCTAACGGATTACTAATCAGCAATCTGAATGGGCCTTCTTGTGCTTGATTGTAAGAAGGGAATGAAACCCAGTAAGCTCTCCTTAAGACTTTGTTACACATTTGTTAAAAATAGAACATTATGCTGTAATGCTATACTCTATTGTCATGTGCACTGAATACTGACCTGCAACTAGATATTTGCACTAATTTAACATTGCTACCAATACCAGGCGGGGACGTGTTTTATTTTTTGTTAAATATGCAAAACAGTTAAGAAAGAAACAAAATCTGGAAAAAAAATCCATCCATTGTAAATCATGGTCTTTTAACTTTCACATAACCAGACTTTGGGTCTTATATTCCTTTTCATGATGCTTACTGGGAAAGGAGAGGGTCTTCTATGTACTATTTCTACCCACTAATTGAAATATTAATTATAACTGGGCACCATATATGGACTACAGTACTTCTACTTCAATGTGTTTACTAAATGTCAGAGGACTATTTGGAGAAGAAGGGAATCTGCAGTGGGTTAATAAACACTCTTATTATAATGAATATATATTTGTGAACTGTTGCTAAAAATAAGTATTAAAGAGTGAGATTTTGCAGTATTCTCTGTAATTATTTGACAGCATTAATTCTTTTTAAAAGGAATTTTATTGATTTGATAGGAAGCTGATAAAATTACTTTCTGTGCATATGTGTATGCAACACATTTAAAGGAAGTTTTAACATTATCAATTTTTACTTATTATGCAGTTTAATGTGCCAAAATAAGATGATCTGTTTCCATTGCTTTTCTTGTTGCAGAGGAAATAGAAAAGAAAGGGATGTGAGTCAGAACTGCTGCTTGCTTACTCTGTTCTTCCATGCATGGAGCTGACATTATTGTACAAAGGATTGATATGGAAGGATTTCCCATTTCATTACAGAGATAGGCGTAGAGGTTCTTTCTCAAATGGCAGTTCTGATGGAATCAGCTATGTAATAACTAGCTGTTGATTAATGGCTACTAAACAATATGACTGAGCAAAATTCTGCACTGAACCTTGTAATGAATGGAGAGCTCTGAAGAGCTTTTCATAAATATCTTCCTACCATATGGGGAAATAAAAGCCATGCATTAGGGCGCCCAAGCCCTTAGTCAGGGCAGGGCAATACAAGTCTATAGCCCAGGCCTGTACTCAGGTCAAACAGCAAATATAGTGAGGGGGGCCAGGCCCTGCGTCAAGGTGGAGTAATACAAGTATGCAGCATGGACATGGGTTCAGGCTGAGCAGCAAAGGGGTTTGGGAATCCTAGCTCCTGTTGATGGCAAATGAATAGAGGCTTCGTGGCCTAGAGAAGGTGTGATGCGGGAGCGGGGGGAGATGTAGGCCTACCCACTCCACTGTGTCCCAGCCTAGGGCCCTACCAGGGGCAGACTGGTCTGCCATGGGGTCAGTGGGGAACTTGACCGCAACATGCTAACCTAATCTCAGGCAGCAATGCAGCCAGACTAGGCTCAGCTGTCCCTGGGCCACTTCCTAGCTCCCCCTCAGGATGTACCTTTGTCCGAAGAGGGTCCTCCAGATCATCCATGGGCTGATCAGCATATGGCTCCTGTGACCCTTGCCAGTCCTCAGCTCCACTGAAGCCTTTGACAGCTCCACTGAAGCCAGGCCAAAAGCAGACAGACGGGCATTTAGTTCCTCTTCTGTCTGCTGCCCAACTGAGATCAAAGGCCCATCTTTTATACTATCTGTCCTGCCCACTGACTTCTGGTGGGAAGAATGAGCACAGCATAGCTCCACCCATTAGGGCTTAGTGAGGCGTTCTTCCCCCCGGATCCATGAGAGGCCACTCCCCTTCACCACAGGGAAGCACAGGGAAATCTAGAGAAGGGGATAATTTTAATTATAGAAACTAATATCAAATGCTGTCAACAGTTCATTGCTTGTGGGCATCTTGGAAACTGTGAGTGTGATGGGTTCAGTCACAAAGGTCCCCTTAACACTATAATTTGATTTGCTGAAATACCACTGAGCCTACTTACCTGCCCTCTGGGGTACCCTACTACGCTGTCCCGCTGAGCCAGACTCTCTGGTCTCCTCCAGTGATGACATCGAGTTGGGGTCACAGCCCATAGCAAAGCAACACCGACACAGATCAGTTCAGCTCTGGGGAGGCTCAGTCAAAGGGACTTGACACAGCACTCAGGTGCACCACCCCAATGAGTCCAAAACCCCAGATAAATCTGTCTTACTATGTATAAAGTTTTATACAGAGGAAGCTCATTTATTTTTCGCTCCCTTTATCAATGAGAGAGAGCTACAGATTTCCCCACCCGCACCCCTCAGATAACAATGAATTACATTTGGACTATTAATAAACAAAAAATGATTTTATTATGTATAAAATGCAGGATTTAAGACAAGTAGTTACAAGTAAGAGCAGACAGATCAAAGTAAGTTACTAAGCAAAATAAAACAAAACATGCTGGCTAAGTCTAATGTTCAAATAAACTTGTTACATGCAATTTCTGTAATAGAAGATTATTATAGTAGTTCTAATAATCTAATCAAGCCCAGAAGCCTTCCAACTTGAGCCTGATCCTTCTCTGTGTTTGGTCTTAGATGTTTCCAACAGTCATTTTGGGTGGTAAGAAGGGGTCTTTTGGTGCCTGGAAACAGCCCCTTTTGTTTGGTTTTGCACCTTTATATTCCTGTTGCCAGAGATGAGAATCCTTTGTGTTAAAATTCGCATTAAAAATTCGCATATCCAGTGGAAAAGTACACCATTCAAAATGGGTTCCAACAGCAGGTGGCCTGGCCACATATCTTGGCGGTACCAACCATAGTCCAGGCTTACAAGAAAGCAAGACTATTCACAAATTATTGTCCTGAGTACCAAACTATTACGGTATGTCTGGACTACATGCCTCTGGTAACAGAGGCATATAGATTAGGCTACCCGGCATAGGAAAATGAAGCAGCGATTTAAATAATCGCCACTTCATTTAAATTTAAATGGCTGCCGCGCTGAGCCAATCAGCTGTTTGTCAGCTCAGCGCGGTAGTCTGGACGCTCTGCAGTCGACATCAAAGGCATTTGTCGACCTCCCTGGTAAACCTCATCCCACGAGGCATACTGGGGAGGTCGACAAATGCCTTTGATGTCGACCGTGGAGCGTCCAGACTACCGCGCTGAGCTGACAAACAGCTGATCGGCTCAGCGTGGCAGCCATTTAAATTTAAATGAAGCGGCGATTATTTAAATCGCCGCTTCATTTTCCTATGCTGGGTAGCCTAATCTGCATGCCTCTGTCGCCAGAGGCATGTAGTCTAGACATACCCTTAAGTTCCTTGAGTACTAGTAATGTTCCTCATTTAGCATGTGTAGATTAGTAAACTGGTTTATATTTCATATTTCTAACTTAAAATACATGCCTATCAATAAAATGTACACATTCAGCAGATTATAACTTTTTCAATGATATGTTATATGAAGTATTTCACATAAAACACATTAAAGTTATATCATATTTCTATTCATAAGCATATTTTCATAAAGATTATAGAGTGCAACATCAGTGAGAATTAGGATGGATTTGAATGTAAAGAGTTTAATTGTGTCTCTTTGATGTATTCTGCTTTGCTCTTCACTGAGCATGCTCACTATTCTGGAATACTATAGTTCTTAGAGATGGTGATTGATTCCAGGTGATCCTATTGTCACTAAGAATGCACAAAAGGAAGTAGGCCCTTAAATCCCTATTTCAGATGCCTGAGTCCCTTTGTTTTAGTCATCTAAGTGCACTGCAGTACACAAACTTCATGATAAACCTTACAGATGCCTAAACTCACTTGGCAACTAAATTCCCCAGGTGCCTGTGTTTCTGCCTCTGTCATGTATACTGCTACCCAAATTTAGGCATCTAGGCGTCTACCTCCCACCTAAACCCCAAAGCAATTCACAAACCAGAGGAAGATTGCCATTCAGGTACCTAACTTGGATGTGGAGCCCTATTTGGTAGGCTACCTCAGATTAGGACACAAAAAAGCAGCTCAGGAGATGGGGCCAGGACTAGGAACTCCCATATAACTTGGGGACATGTGTACACAGCAGCTTTATTTTGGAATAACTGACGTTTCAGAAAAAAAAAAGGCAACAAGCAAAATTTTCAAAAGTTTAGATGACTTAGAAGCCTAAGTCACATTTCAAAAGTGAATTAAGTGTTTTTGAAATGGGAGTTAGGGGGAGATATCCCAAGGCTCATATGGAAGTTAGGCACCTGTCTTCCCTGTGGCAAAATGGCCACTATTGATGGGGTGAGCTCTGTACTTTACTTGGCAGAGACTAAGATATCACCCTTACCCCTGCTCTTGAGGCACCAAGGGACCCACTGTTGGCCCAGATAAGTGGTAAAGAAGGAAGCAAGGAAGGGACACGGGCCCCAGTCCCTCTCAGACTCTCCAGGTTTCTTACCCTCTTCCCCCTTAGCTAGAGTTTTGTCATTCAATTGGTAGTATGATTTCTCTATAAAGATTTGGTTCTGAGTAAATAGTGCTTCACTTTATAGAGGCTGGCCCATCATCAGTTAACCCTATCCTTGCCCCCGAGAAAACAGGACAGTTGAGGTGGTCACACTGGATTGCAAGAGGAAGTGAAATCTAGAAATTAAATCCTTGGTCTAGACAGAGAATCACAGGACTCCATGCTGACAAGGCTAGCGGCCTGCAATCTAAGTGGGGTACTCAATGTCAGCGGTGCTATTACCTTGGGAATTGTGATAACTAGGTTATAAAGCTATTATAAGATGAGAACAGCAACACCTACTTTATGTTCCTTCATGTAACTGTCTGTTGTAAATAAGAACAAGGCTACCTTTTCCAGTAGTTACATAATCTGAAGGAAAAAGTCAAGGAATACTCAAACATAAAAATAATTACATTTTTTCCTTCAAGTTGCACTACTCCAGAGCATGTTCTGGCTGAGAGTACAACATAATCAGAACAAAAAATGTGCTTCAAACATTCATTGCTAGTACAAAATGCAGAGGAAAGGGAAATCAGTTTATTTTAAATAGGTAGCTCTCTGTCTTGGAACCCTCATTGCTCCTTCAACTGAAGTGAATCTGAGCTGGGTCTTTCTCCATCCCTCAAACTGCTCTGATCCTGATCCTTTACTGACAGGTTTGAAAGTTTAGTCAGAGAGTCACTCCTTTCTCTTCACCCACACCTGGCTTCCCAACAAGAGGCTCTGGTCTGTAGCAACCTTCTGCTCATCTACCATCCTTTCTGAAAGGCACCTGGGGCTCAGATGAGTCTTTCCTGAGGCCTTCACTTTGAACTCTCTCACCTCATCACAGGCAAAAACAGGTTAAAAGTTTAGTTAATCACATTCACTTCAGTGAGGAGCATGATGCTGTAGAATTGAACTATGGCCATGTATATCTTTGTTGCTACCAGTTATGCAATTGCAACAACTCCTACACAGAGTAGTCATGTAAGGGTATCAATAGAAAAGTTGCAATCTATCACATATGATGATCCTGTCTGAACACATGCATTGTCTTTGTCTATAAAGTGATGACAGTGACTATGTACCTGCATTTCAAATGTGTCTGCTCCTGGGGTAACACCCACTATAGAAAATGTACATTGAAGCCAGACAGCTTCATGTCAATGGCCCATCAACACAGCTTTCATGGTGGGCCCCAGAAGAAGCTTGTCCCCACTCAATGAGCCTTCCTGTGAACACTCCAGAAAGAATATAGGCAATGGCTGCTGCTTGTGTTATCAAACCATGTAAGGGCAGGTGACTTGCTTATGTGATCCTGGACTTTACCTGTGCCTGTAATTTTCCACAAACTGAGACCGAGAGCTCTGTGTGGGGCAGTAAAATTTCATCCACATAAAAGACCCTGGAAACATTTCCATTTTGTCCTCAGTTCCTGCTTCCTTTCTATGGACTGGACTTCTAACAAAGAAGCTCTCATTGTGGACTGATAATGCCAAAGCTGTGTGGGTAATCTAGCAGCTTATTCCATCACTGCTTCAAACCTGATATAAGAACTTTGCTGCTACTTATATGTACGTGATTTCCTTAATCATTTAAACATTCTTCTATTTCTTTTCTCTTAAAACAAACCTTAGATTTTACTTATTAAAGTAAATAATGGCAGCAGCATAATTATTGAGTAGGACCTGAATTATATATTGACCTGGGTATGCGGCTGGCCCCTTGAAATCAAAATAATTCTTTGATTAAACTGGTTCTTAATAACCACTCATCATAATGTCAGATTAAGGGCACTCTAGTCTCACAATGGGCCACTGAAGAAACTCATCCTACCCTTAGGATTGAATAAGGATCTCAGTTTAGGATTGAATTCTACTCCAATTCATCTGAGGAAGTGGGTTTTACCCATGAAAGCGTATGTCCCTAAGGTGCCACAGGACTATTCCTTGTTCATCCCACCCAGTAAGCCTTCCTGTGGGGGTACAAGCCGGTGTGGGGGTTACACTAGCTCCCTCTGACCTGTTAACACCAGAGTGACAGGCTCAACACGGACAGAGGACACGAGTTCTGCAATCTGATTGGTGGAACTCCAGGATCCCGATTGGTACTCTGCTTCTATTTAAACCAAGCACACGAACAGAGAGGTATGTGCAGCTGAGTTTCCAGTGCTTAGGGCTGCCTCTGTTGTGTTAGTTGTTCCTACTGCATTATTCTGATCTCCTGCTATCCAACCCCACCTGCGTTCTGGTTCCCACTCACTCTGGGTAGGTCAGACTACTTGCATCCCAGCTGAAACAAGTGTTTGGGGAAAAATGTACTGGGAAAAAACATTTGTGTAGAAAAGTTAGTTTTCCCTCATAATTCTTCAGGAGTAAGCCTACCTGAAGACAAAACTGGGCCCCACAGTCTACCTTTTCAAATGCCCTCACCTAAGTTGTTCCTGCTGAAAAACGAGTTGTGCATGCATATTAAATGACTTTGAGCATAAATACCCGATTGTGCTTGGAAAAACTGTACGCATATCCAATAGATGTACACACGTATGTGCTAAGAGATCCTTAACTTTAAAATACACTTCAGAGCCATTTTTAATTTTTTCCCCATAGCTACTGTAGTTTTTGGGGGAGGTTTGTTTTGTTTTTTAAGAATCCTACATATTTTAAGTCTAACACAGTTTTCTAAAGTATCAATTCTGGACAATAAAAATAAAACAAAGACTTTAAAGGGCGTGTCTAGACTACAGGGTTTTATCGACAAAAGTGGGCTTTTGTCGACAAAACTATCTGCGTCTACACTACCGCCGCGTTCTGTCGATGGCGGAAAACCTCATCCTACGAGGAATAACTCCTTTTTTCGATAGTACTCTGTTGAAAAAAGGCGCTGTTCCATGCAAACTGTGCTTTTTCAAAAGAGAGCATCTAGACTCTTTCGAAAAAGCAGCTTGCTTTGTCGACAATACTGGTTGTAGTCTAGATGCTCTTTTTCGACAGAGGCTTTGTCGACAGTATCTGTCAACAAAGGCTCTGTCGAAAAAGGCGTGCAGACTAGACATACCCTAATTGTGATATGCCATTGAATATTTAAAGATATGCAGTATGTATATCAGTGTTAACTTAAATAACATGCATCATGTAGCATCAAGAAAGAGGCATGAAATGGCTTGGTATCAGCAAGACAATACCTGAAAATTATCTCTTTTGAGAACTCGAATTATATGGTAGCAGAGTCACACACTTTAAAATATCAACAGTTGCCACTTTCAAATTTGCTTCACTCATGCCTCAGATTTTTTTTTAAATAACACAATACTGGGAACATTCTATTTTATTTTTAAATAAATAATAAGAACTACCTGAATAAAGTTGGGAGAGCTTGTAAAGAGGATAATATGCATATGCACTAGGGGTCTAACTTCTGAAGGCCTGACTTTTGCACCGTGAAGAATGTTGTTTCATCATAATTTTTGTGTGTGTGTGATATATGTAAGACTATCAAGGAATAGATATGTCAGTTAGGGCTTGATTGAAATCTTATTCAAGTCAATAAAAAAACTCAGATTGATTTATTAGGGTTGGAGGAAGCCCTCAAAGAGAAATATTTAGAACAGGATGGAAAATAGAAATCCCTTCCCATAGACAATTTAGTGTTTTTGAAACTTGTTTCAACCCCAAACTGCATGAATCATCAAAACTACAATTTCTCCAGGTAGACTTTCAAGGAACCAGAGAACCCAGGAAGGTAGGCACTATGCTGACATGACAAGAAATCAGGAAAGCTATTCTCAGAAAATTTTCTGGCCAGATCTAGTAATAGTAACTTTAAATAAATAATGGGGCAACACAAGTCACTTATACTCAGCATAAATTATCAGTGTCCCAACAGAACAAATTAATAATCATATCCCAAATCAGAATAATGTTATATCCTCAGGTAGCAGCCCATGGCTAGCCACTGGTATGCAGTGGAGAAAAAACAACCAATTCCAGTGGCTAAAATTTCATACATATCAACCCTCCATTACACCAACCAAAGTCTATTTTCTCACTGTGTATTTTTACAGCATTTTATATATGAAAAGATACTGGTATGAACATAATCTTTTTGCTGTTCCAAAATATTACAAAAATTATTCTTCTGAACTATTTGGACAAAGACGCTAGCTGGCAAGATCAGAAAGCAGCATATAACTCAGGGATTTAGTAAACCAGCACTCCAGAAAACAATGGCATTCTTACCTTAATTCAACCTGAGTTTTCTTAAACACTTTCCCAGCTACTATCAGAAACATTTAACATCTTTTAATAAGAGCATATTACTGGAAAGTCCCTCCCATTGGGACTACCACTTGAGGGACAAAACAACTAAGTTTGTCCACAGTTTAAGAAGGCATATTGTTTTCCCTTTTCACAATGGTTTTACAATGTAAGAAGAAACTCATTTGCATTCCCTGCACATTCTTCTTAAATAAGATTATTGTGTTGCTTCCTGGGGGTACCCAAGTTTGTGAGGCATCTCAATACCACCTGCCCTTAGCATGAGGGACTCTTGTCTGTGCCTAACAGAGATCAGCTCCCTGACTTCACTAACCACAGTCACCATAAGCCCTCCCCTTTCTGCCCTTGCAGGTATTCACTTTAAACAGCATGACAGGGGAAATATTTAGTGTGTATATATATATAGATTAGATTTAATTCAATTCAATTCTCACAGCAAAATGACTAAGGATTATTATTTTATTGACTGCTGTGACTGAGTTCCCATGGGAGCAACATGGGGATTGCTCAATCAGGGCAAGAATGGAGCAGACAATCTCCACAGCTGGTGGCTAGTCTAATACTTAGATCCATGGTGGGGAACCTAAGATCCAGGTGACTGGATGTGGCCCCTGGCTTGCCTGGAGCTGGCCACTGATACTCGCCTCTCCCCTTCCCTCCCTCCTTCCCCCCCTCCCCCAGTACTGAGCACAAAATCTACTAGCCTGGGCCCTTCCTAAGTTCTGGTGTGTGAGAGGAATATGGGGAATGTCTTTCTTCATCTCAGTCAAGCTACATCTACACTGCAACGCTATTTCGGGATATTGGAGCATCCTGAAAAAGCTATCTTGTATCTTCACAGCAGACCCGTTATTTCAAAATATAACGGACTCGCTATTCTGACATCCCTGTAAACCTCATTACATGAGGCACAAGGGATGTTTTGGAATAGCGGGTTATTTCAAAATTTGGTGCTGTGTAGACAGCGCTAAATTACAAAATAAGCTATTTTGAAATAAGATGTGCAATTTGTGTAGCTCAAATTGCATATCTTATTTTGAGCTACGGTGCAGTGTAGCCACACCCTCAGGAGCCGCATCAGTGAAGGGTTTTTTTTGTTTGTTTTGTTTTTTGTTTCTTGTTTCTTGTTTTTTACTTTTGTGCTGCCCTGACTGATTTTTCTGTAGGTCAGTGGCTGCTGACCAAAAAAATGACTCCCCACCCCAGCTGTCGATCCACAAAGCTGGCAACAAAATAGCCTCTATGATTCCTTATTGTTACCCAATAGCCAAAAGCTCAGTTTCCTTAAAGCAACCCAGCCTTCGAGCTCTCACAGGGTGTGTCTAGACTACATGGCTCTGTTGACGGAGCGATGTAAACTAGTTTACCCGACATAGTCAATGAAGAGGGGATTTAAATAATCCCCGCTTCATTAAAATAAAAATGGCCGCTGCACTATGCCGACAATCAGTTGATCGGGCACAGCGCGGCAGTCTAGACGTGGATCGGTCGACAAGGGAAGCCTTTGTTGACCGCTCCCTTATGCCTCATGAAATGTGCCTCCGTCGACGGAGCCATGTAGTCTAGACACACCCACATAGACAGCCAAGTCAAATACGAGGAGGATTATTGAAAATCATTTTCATCATATAAAAAGTTCTACCAAAGGATCAGACATATTGCATCTCAGGTAAATTAATATTTCAGATCTTACCCAAATACACGCTTAAAGCAAATCTTATTAACTAAACCAACATTTATTTTAAAAAAAGAGTACTGGTTAATAGATCATTATACCTACAGACTTAAAAAAACTTCTTAGGTTAGTTTCAGAGTAGAGATAATGGGCATTAGAGCTACACAGAATTCTTTCAGAATTAGTCAGTAAGTTCAGTCCAGTGTCGAATATCAGAGTGACCCAGAACAGAACTGGGAAATTCAATCTTGTGGCTTAAACTTCCCTAGATGAAACATACGCAGATTTGGGATGAAAGGATCAAGTCCCAAATTCCCTTTATACATTTTCTGGGCAGCCACTTGACAGCATGCACTCCTCAGTGAACAAAAGTGTCTTTGAAGTAACCTCCTATTTCCCAAACATCATCAGTAATTAAGTACATGGATTAACATAAGGCAATTGCCTATCTCCCACCACCTGCTGGTGAATTGCTATATACTTCATAGAGAAATCAAGAGAATGCTATTGCTATATTGAGTGTTAATTGAAATCTTAATATCTCTTTTTGATCTCTAAATTAACTGAATACAGCAAGAGATAGGAACTGCTTGATTACATTGTTAACTTCTAATAGTATATATGTATAGACACACAAAACCACAAACTATCTACTAAGTATCTCTAAATGTTGAATTGGGGTCAATTAGCTTGCGAGTTGTGTAACCCTTTCTGGCTCTGTGACAACTACAACTGCTTAGTTGCATTGTAAAAGCACCCTGATAGGTTAATAACTTAATAATTAAATCATACAGTGTTTTGGTATCATGTGTTGCAAAGAGCCACAGGAGAAACTTGTGGCTCAGAATACTCGGTCTGAGTATAAAGCATGATTTCTGATCCTTTAATCAGTCTTATGGTTTTTCTCTGAACCATCTCAAATTTATCAACATTTCTTGAATTGTAGATACCAGAACTGGATGTAGCATTCTAGGTGTGGCAACACAAATGCCAAATACAGAGGTAAAATAACCTCTCTACTCCTATCTGAAGTTCAACCTATTTATAAATGATCTGGAGAAAGGGGTAAACAGTGAGGTGGCAAAGTTTGCAGGTGATACTAAACTGCTCTAAATAGTTAAGACCAAAGCAGACTGTGAAGAGCTTCAAAAAGATCTCACAAAACTAAGTGATTGGGCAACAAAATGGCAACTCAAAGTTAATGTTAATAAATGAAAAGTAATGCACATTGGAAAAAATCCCAACTATACATACAAAATGATGGGGACTAATTTATCTATAACCACTCAAGGGAGAAATCTTAGAGTCATTGTGGATAGTTCTCTGAAAACATCCACTCAGTGTGCAGCGGCAGTCAAAGAAGCAAACAGAATGTTCGGAATCATTAAAAAAGGGAAAGAGAATAATACAGAGAACGTCTTACGTATAAATCCATGGTACACCCACATCTTCAATACTGGTACAGGTGTGGTTGTCTCATCTCAAAAAATATATATTGGCATTGGAAAAGGGCAACAAAGATTATTAGAGGCTTGGAATAGGTGCCATATGAAGAGAGATTAAAAAGACTGGGACTTTTCAGCTTAGAAAAGAGGAGACTAATGGGGATACAATAGAGGTCTATAATATCATGACAGGTATGGAGAAAGTGAATAAGGAAAAGTTGTTTACTTGTTCCCACAATATAAGACTGAGGGGTCACCAAATGAAATTTATAGGTAGCAGGTTTAAAACAAACAAATGGAAGTTTTTTTTCACACAGTGCACAGTCAACCTGTGGAACGCCTTACCAGAGGATGTTGTGGAGACAAGGACTTTACCAGGGTTCAAAAAAGAGCTAGATAAATTCATAGAGGTTAGGTCCATCAATAATTATTAGCCAGGATGGGTAGTTATAGTTTCCCTAGTCTCTGCACTGGCTGAGCAGTGCTCATCATGCCCATACTGACTACTACAGGTTTGGAATTTCTATTGGAATGATTTTTTGAATGAAAAATGCCATTTTTTGCATAATTGAACATTTCTGTTGGAAAAATTCGATGTTAGAAGAAATTTTAGAAACTCCCCCCCCCCCCCCCAAATGAGAAGTTTTTCCACAAGAAGGAATTTCCATTTTCTAATAAGCTCTACCAGTCACATAGTTTCTTTGAAATCTGTTGAAGGGATTAGCAGGGATTTTTGCTGGTGTAAATGTCATGCACATAAACACTCACACCATTGGGAGAAGTGAAGAAAACTATGATGTCCTTGATGCAGTAAAACTGGCTGGAACATTCTTGATGGAAAAAGTTTTTTCTTTGAAAATGGGAAATATTTTAATGAAAAAAAATCATTCCTTATGCCACGGGGCAGGCTCACCACCACAGTGCTTCCTGCTGGTAGCGCTGGGAATTAGCTCGTATCTGCCAACCTGATGCCTCCCTCTGGCCGGTATCTCTCCATGTCAGTTCTGGACCTGTGTCGCTCTCAGACTGTGGGGTCCTCTTCAGGACACTGCCTCTGGTAGTGCCCATGACTGTTGTCTCTCATCCCCCTTGGGGGGGGTGGGTATCTGTTTCTGCACTCTGCAGTCCTCCTCTCCCAGGAACCCCCAGTTCCCCTATACCCGCCTTGCCTCAGTGACCTACTGCCTGTCTTCATCTAGCCCCTGCCACAGGAGCAAACTGCTGTCTGAAATGGCCACTCATCATGGGCAAGGGGGTGTGGACTTGCTGCCTTTGCCTATCCTGGCTGCACCCCTGCAGCCCTAGTACCTTCAGGCCTCATCTCAGGCCCTGCAGCCCGGGAGTGTTGTCAGGCCAGAGCTCCCCAGCTCTGCCTGCCTTTCCCCAGCATTGCTCTGTCTTGGGAAGCCGCCAAGCTTCCTTAGCAGCCAGGTCCCTCCTGCTCCCCAGCTAGAGCAAGTGTGTCTCCCTTCCTCCCTCAGGGAGCCCTTATTTATACAGCCCCAGCTGGCTAATTAGCTGTATCTCCCTCAGCCCCGGGCTTTGCTCTCAGCCCTCTCAAAGGGTTGGGTTTTACCCTTAAAGGGCCAATGTGGGGCAAATGCCTTGTCACACCATACCTTACCCAAAATTCCAAGAAGCTCTGTAAGGGCACGTGTACACTATGGGACAAATTTGAATTAAGATACACAAGTTCAGCTATGTTAATTGCGCAGCTGAAGTCCAAGTAGCTTAACTCAGCTTTTGACACTGTCTACACAGCAGGACGTTGAAGGAAGAACACTCTTCTTCCAGCTTCCCTTACTCCTTGTGAAAGCAGGGTTACCAGCATCGACCGACGTGCGCCTCTCACTTCGAATGAGCTGTCTTAACTAGACCGCTAATTCTAACCCTGGAAGATCAACAGTGGCAGCTTCAATCTTCCTCTGTAGTGTAGACATGCCCTAAGTCCGTGGTCACCAACCCGTCGATCGCGATCGACTGGTCGATCGCGAGGCCTCGACCAGTCGATCGCGAGGCGTTCGGGCAACCCCGCCCCTCATTTTCCCCCCACCCCCGAGAAGCCCCACTACCTACCTCTAGTGTAGTGCCGGCTTCCCGCGGGGTGGACGGAAGTGCTCTCTGAAGCCCGCGTCACTTCCGGGGGTTCTGGAAGTGTACGGGCTGCTCCCCCTCCCACAGCTCTGTTGCGTGCTGGGGAAGGGGTTGTTGGCCCTAGAGGAGGAGTGCGGAGGCTTCCCTGCGCTGCTGGCGCCGGAGGGGTGAGTTGGGCGCAGGAGTTTCCCTGCACCGCGGGAGTGGGAGTCAGCCCCGGGATTTGGCAGCGCTGCGGGAGGGGAGGGAGTTGGCCGGGCTGGGCCGGGCCGCGCCGTGGGAGGGGGTTTGACTCCGGGGCAGGCGCCCACGGGGGTTGGCCATGCTGCAGGAGGGGGTTGGCTGCGCTGCGCCGCGGGAGGGGGGTTTGGCCCCGGGGCAGGTGCCCGTGGGGGTTGGCCGCGCTGCGGGAGGGGAGGGGCAGGGCTGCGCCCCGCCACGCTGCGGAAGGGGGGTTTGGCCCCACCGCGGGAGGGGTGGGCGTTGCCCCTGGTGCAGGCTCCCACGGGGGTTTAGCCCCGCCGCGGGAGGTGGGGGTTAGCCGCGGGGCAGGCACGCTTGGGGTTTCCCTGCGCTGCGGGGGGCCCGGAGGAGGCATGTGCTGGCTTCCCGCGGGGGGGGGGGGAAGGGAGAGAGAATCCTGGAAGGAGGCAGATGCAGGTGACTCTGCTGCCACTGGCACCCTGTCCCCGCTCCCCAGACTCCACTCCCCTGTCCCCAGCTACAGAACTCTGTCCCCACTCCCCGAACTCTGTCCCCATTCCCCTGTCCCCAGCTACAGAACTCTGTCCCCATTCCCCTGTCCCCAGCTACAGAACTCTGTCCCCACTCCTGTCCCCACTCCCCGAACTCTGTCCCCATTCCCCTGTCCCCAGCTACAGAACTCTGTCCCCACTCCTGTCCCCACTCCCCGAACTCTGTCTCCACTGGCACCCTGTCCCCTGCTGCAGAACCCTGTCCTCTGCCCTCCCAGCACCCTGATCCCTCTCCCCTGCCCCCAGCCGCAGAACTCTGTCCCCACAAAATGTATAATTATAAATGCTTCATTTTAGATTTAAATAGCATGAATAAAAAACAGACCATTTATTTCATAACTATAAACAAATGATTTTAATTTTATATATCTCATCATTTAAAAATAAAGTGTTTATCAGAGTGTGTAAGTAAGGGCTAGGGATAGCAAGTGATGGACAGGAGGAGAATAGAGAGGGCGGGGCTTCAAGGAAGGGGCGGGGCGGTAGATCTTCGCCTGTTCTGAGATTTAAAAAGTGATCTTCGGTGTAAAAAAGTTAGAGACCACTGCCCTAAGTGGTCAAAACTTTTCCATTAAAAAATAATTTGACACACATATGTTTTGTTGAATATTTTATTAACTTTTTTTCCTAGGTGGCCAATACTTCGAACAACTGAGCAATTTCCATTCATGTTTACAAGTATTTTAAATAAACTAAACTCAACTAAAACGCCACTAGAGTTTTAATTTCTAGCATACTGGAAATTTGAAAAACAAGTGTCTAAAGTTAGTGCAAAGAGAGAGTTATGCTCCTCAAACAGGTACCCATAAAACAACTGAGCAAGGAGCTGTTTCCAAATGCACCCCTGAATTCACTCCCTAAATGCCTTATTTCCATCCTCACAGCTGGAAGGAACTTTTTTTTATCTAGGGGTAACCCACAGGAAGTTACACTTCAGAGGTGACTGCAGTATAAAAGGGGCAAAAACCATCCCAGGTATTCTTTCTCTCTTACACACACACACCAGAGGAGACAAAGGAACCAGCCCTTTAGGGACAGCTCCTTACTTGGGAATTTGGTCATCAATGTTGCTTGGAACATGTGTTAAAAATTTTGCCTTGAACCAAATTTGTTTAAGTTTAGTCACTAGAAAACTTTATCTTTATTTCTCTTGCAACCATTTCTGATTTTACTACTGATGAAGGGGTATATTACAGCTTGAAAATTACACAGAAACCTTCTTTTATATACATTCTACATTGTATTGCCTTTATTGTACATTCACGCACTGACTATAATTAACTTGTTTTTTTACCTTATTTTTACATTTTTTGTTAATTTATAGTAAATGTTTTTTTTTTAATTTTGCTTAGACATTTTGATTTTTTTTTACCTACTGCCTATTTTTTTTTATTTTTTTATTTTTTTATTTTTTTTTTTTTTTTGGTTTTATTTAACAAGGCTCCTGAAGGTATCAAGTACTTATTTTGGTCCAGATCTTAGTTACATTTTCCTACTTTCATTTTTTTGATATATTAGCATTTGTTTTATTTGCATGATTTGGGGTGGGGGTGTGTTTTTTAAATGTTTATTACTCTGCAGAACATTTTAAAGACTATACTGGTAGTAAGCATTATCAATATTAGGCTTAAAGGACAAACCAGGGAATGCAAGCTTACCTCCTCTGGTGCAGCCCAGGGTGTATTCATTGTTTAAAAATATATTATGCCTAATTGCTTTTTGCTCAGCTATCAGGCAATGACCACCAATTGCTTTATTTTACTTTTAAAATGTGGCCTAGTGAGTTGCTTATGGTACTTACTATGTAACTTTTATAAGCAATACAATATTTTTTACCAGTTTGGGTTTTTTTCCATGCCTTCATGTGGCTTGCTGTCATTAGTTAGATTTTATCTCTGTGTTGGTTAAACCGTTTAGCAATGTTATGCACATTGTAAATGATGTAAAAAATAATACAGTAATAGGCAATAATACAGTTGCTTTTACATAGTAGGTAAGTTTAAATTGACTGACAGTGTTTTTTAGCTGATTGCCAATGTAATTGTTCATATTTGTTAAACTGAGGTGTAGTTGAGCAGTCTTTCATTTATAAAACATTTTATTATTTTTCATTGAGGGTTGGGGGTTCCTTTACTATATACTCATATTTTCAGGTATTTTTGAGCTGTATCATTAAACAGATTAAATTAATTAATATACTAAAGAGGGTTGTTTTGTTTTTTAGTAACTGAAATTTAATACACAGATTAACTTAGTGCGTTTACAATGTAATAGGCACAACACAAACTATATTTTTGCAATTGTTGTACAGGCATTTATTTTTACGTAAGGTACTTTTTTAATATTTCATACTAAATGTGATGCTTAAATGCTAAAATAGATGCTTACAATTCTTTTTATGAGAAGGTATATTTCTTTTCCCTGCTAAACACTCTATTTTAGCAAAAGAGTTAGTAACGTAAGTTTCACTATGCTTTTTAGAGTTAATTTGCTTGTGATACCAATTTCACTTTTAATTGTTTAGAAACATAAACTTTAACAACTACTATTTTTCTTTAACATAACTTAAAAGAAAATAAACTAAACCAAAATGAATTTTAAATACAGATTTATGCAAATACCTTGAGGGTATTAAACTTTCATGATACTTTGTAGCATTTGGGAGCCAAATACTAAAAATGTTGAAAATCTCTGGTTAGTTTTATGCATAAATTGTTGTTTTAAAAACATTTTTACTATAACATTTGTATAACTATATTTAAAATGTAAACACGTTTATAAAAACCTAAACAAGAAATTGATGTTTTGTTAATATTTCCATTCCCTTAATGATGAGATGTCCCCTTACATTTTTTCTTTGAATAAAAAATAAAATTACCCCTCCTCAAAAAAAAAAAACCTGATAAAAAAAGAATTACATTTGTTTGTAATTGCATTATTTATTGAGGCAGAAAAATAATGAAACCTTTTTGAACTTTGAAAAAATTGGAATGTATAATATTATGATAATTATACCCAACAATAATATTAAAATAGAGTGATACAATTAATTTTTTTAAATATAAAATTGATGTTTGTTACAACAAAAATCAAATAATAAAGTAGTTGTCTGACACATACAACATAAGACAACTTATAATTAAAAACAAATGCCACAATTATGCTATTTATAGCTATCCAAAAAAGGCAAATAACAGGGCTAAACATTTAAATAAGTTATTACCTTTTAATTTAAACCTTTTATTAAAAAATTATAAATTTATATTATTTACCAAATTTGCTATGTTAATTTAGTAACTTAAATATCTTTCATTACTTTATAAAATCTTTGCTTTATGGAAATAATGAAAGCCCGCATTTTAAATATTAGTTAGAGAAGCAGAGTCTGCATTTCTGTTGCTTGGCAACCATATCTTCAAGAAAGTTAGGAGTAATTTCAGCCTTTACATTCCCGAAGGGTTACAATGATTAATTTAAATGGTTTTTACCTTGGCTTTTCTTTGTTTTTTGTTCTGTTTTGTTTTCACTTGCTTTATCTTTTAGAGGGGTTTGTAAAAAAAAACAAACACCTATGACTTTGAATGAGCAGAAATGAGAAGAGATTGGGGCAGGAGCATGAAGAACAACCTGAGAAGGCAGGGAGCCAAGAAATTAACTATATCAAGATATCTGAAAATACAGGCATCAGCAGAGAGTTTGCAAACTGAGAAAAGTGTTCCTTTATATCCTAATTGGTTTGTAGAAATATTTGTGAAAGGTTATACTTTTAGCTATGAGTCTGGAGTGTAGTTCTGGGGGTCAAAGCAGTTGGGAATCCACACCCAGAGTTTTTATCTGCACTCAGAGGAGAGTGGGGTTGTTACCTGCTCTTGCAAAACTTGAATTTCTTCCCCCAGTGTTTGTTCCTTTTGTGTCCATGCCAAATGGATTGTGGGAACTAGATACATTTATGGAGGTTAGGTCCATCAATGACTATTAGCCAATATGGGTAGGAATGGTGTCCCTAGACTCTGTTTGTCAGAAGCTGGGAATGGGTGACAGGCGTGGGATTGCTTGATGATGTTCTGTTCATTCCCTCTGGGGGCACCCGGCATTGGCCACTGTCCGAAGACAGGATGCTGCGTTTCTTTGGTCTGATCCACTATGGCCATTCTTTTGTTTTTATGTTTCTTATGTTCCTTCATGCAGTTAATTGTTTTTGGGCGACTCCATGTATTAATCCTTCAATTTTAGGTCTACCTATTTAGACCCCCAGTAAACCTCTCTTCTCTCTCCCTAGCCATCTCATTCTTTTCACCAGAGAAGATAAAAGAAGCAGCTGTTGGACTCTGAGGCTACATCTAGACTGCACGCCTTTTTCAACAGAGGCTTTGTTGACAGATACTGTCGACAAAGCGTCTGTTGAAAAAGAGCATCTAGATTACATTATGCGGATTGAGAAATCGATCCACTTTTTTGAAAAAGAGTGTCCAGACTGCCGGACTCTCTGTCGAAAAAAGAAGGCACCCGGAACCGCTTCTGGCAGGGTATGCGGGCAGCATTTACTTCCTGGTGCTGCTGCCTGCCCTTTGCAGAGATGAGTGCTTAAAGGGACCCCCCTGAACAGCCGTTGCTCTGCTCCTGCAGCTGCCTTGCTAGAGGGACAGCAGAGGTTTTGCAGTGCTTGCTGTGGCTGCCCTGCTTCCTGGGACACCACAGCAGTTTGGGTTTTTTTGGAGGTTTTTCTGATTTTGATCCCTTTTTCTGCCATGGAGCCAGAGCTGCCCCTGGGCAGGTGATGGCCCCACACCATCATTCTGCAAGTTCTGCTGCATCTGCATGACACAGTTATGATGCTCCTTCCCCATCTGGACCCGGACCAGAGATATGAAAGCTTCGCCCGGGATGCAGGACCAATGCCCTTGCCTCCAAACTTCTTCCTGGAGAGGCATTTTTGGAGGCTTGACACCAGCTCCGACTGGTGGAACTGGCTTGTTATGGAATTGTGGGATGACCAGCAGTGGCTCCGCAACTTCCGGATGCGGAAGGCCACGTTCCAGGAGCTGTGTGCCTGGCTCACCCCTGCTCTCCAATGACAGGACACGCACCTGCGCCCCCCCACCCCCACTGGAAAAGAGGGTCGCTATTGCCCTCTGGAAGCTCGCAACACCCGACAGCTACCGCTCTGTGGGATACCAGTTTGGCATGGGCAGGTCTACTGTTGGGGCCATCTTGATGGAGGTAAGTCATTCTAGGGGGGACAGTCACTGCTGGGGGGGTGAAAAAGGGGACTGTCAGGAAAGGGCAAGGAGCAGTGGGGGATGGGGTGGAGTGAGAGTGGGAGGGAGCTCCTCCACTCACCCTGAGCTGCTCCGGGGGGGGGGTCCTGAGGAGGGGATTCCTGGGGTGTTTGGGGGGGGCAGGTTGGGGGTATTCTCCTCCCCAAGGGCTCAGGCACCCCGTCTAACATTTATTTTGTCTATTTGTCTCTTTCTGCAGGTGGTGAGGGCCATCAATTCCGAGCTGCTGAACAGGCTCGTCTGTCTGGGAGACCTGGACACCATTGTGGCCGGCTTCACTGCCCTTGGCTTCCCAAACTGTGGAGGAGCGCTCGATGGGACACACATCCCAATCCATGCACTGCCCCATCGAGCAGCTGAATTCATTAATAAGAAGGGCTACTTTTCAATGGTGCTCCAGGCTCTGGTCAACCACCGGGGACAGTTTACTGACATTTGTGTTGGGTGGTCGGGGCGGGCACATGATGCCCACATCTTCAGGAACTCCTACCTCTACTGGAGGCTGCAGGCAGGAACATTTTCCCCTCATCAGGACCTTGCCCTTGGGGATTGTGGCTGATGCCACCTATCCCCTGATGCCATGGCTGATGAAGCCCTACACCGGCCACCTGGATGAGCACAAGGAGCAGTTTAATGCTCATCTTAGCCAAGCTCACATCCAGGTGGAATGCGCATTCAGACATTTAAAAGGGAGGTTCTGTTGCTTGCTCACACAGCTAGAAATGGGGGAATGCAACATCCCTGAGGTGGTGGCTGCGTGTTGCGTTCTCCATAGCCTCGTGGAGAGAAAAGGGGAGGCCTTCCTCCCAGGGTGGGGTACAGGTGCTGATGGCGTGGAGAGGCAATTTGAGCAGCCCCGGACAGGCTCGCCAGTCTGGCATTTGCATCCGGGAGGCCTTTAGGGAGTGATTCTCTGAAGGAACCCACTGAGTCTCCCGAGGGTCTCCTCTGTGGGGGCTTGGCCCTGGCCCAATACAACCTTCCCTCCATAACCCTCACCTGACCCTCTTTCTAGAAATAATAAACACCAGGTTTTGTTTTAAAAGAATATGTTCTGTTTTATTGTTATCAATATCATTAACTGAAAGCATCTAGAAATGTTGCTAAAATATAAAATCTTTTGTTCATTGTACATAGTTTTCTCTCAAAGCATAGTTTCTGATTCAAAAATAAACATTTTCTTAAATAGCCAACATTGTCTGTAACTGGGGTGGTGGAGGTGCTTAGAACCTGGAGGGGAGAGGGGGTTCAGGTGGGACGGTGCTTCCCTGCTCACAAGCTCCTGCCACCTCATGTGCAGGGACCACCATAGCCTCGGTGTCGGGTGGAGCGACTGACAGAGTGCTGGACAGGAGAGGGGAGGCGCACTTTGGTCTGGGAGGGCTGGGGGAGAGGCGGGCTGGGGGACAGAAGGGGCTGAGGGAGAGGGAGGTGCAAGGGGAGAAGGGAGTGGTGGTGGGGAAGGGGGGTTTGGTGGGGCAGGGTCATGACATGCCAGAGGAGCAGTACCAGGGACAGGAGCAGTCAAGCCACAGACTTCACGGATTGTGGCACAAATTGAAGTACGCTGCTGGACAAGCTCTTCCAGCAGGCGATCATACCACAGAACCTCTGCCTCCATCCTCTCTTTCAGCATCTTGTTGAGATCCTGCAGGGCCGCCACATGCGTCTTCAGAATAAGCATGCCAGCGCCTGCGGCTCCCGTGTCCCCGAGATGGAGGTGGGGCTGGGGTGCTGGGGCCCTCTTGCACAGGTGGTCCTGCTGTGGAGGAAAAGAGGAAGAGACAATCAGTCATGCATGCAACAGCTGTCTCTGAGGGCATGCCCTCACTGTAAGGGACTCTCCTTCAGACAGGGGACTCAGAGGTTCTGAAAGTAACACCATGTGTGAGCTGGGCATCAGCCTGAGCATCACAGGGGCCCCAAAGTGCCAATGGTACCATATGCCCCCTCACACTGCCAACCCACATGTGTGTGTTGTGGAAATGGCTCCTGGCACCACCTCACGTGTCACACTCTACCACTGCACGTGTTTGCACATGCACAGCCAGCTGCATGATGTCCAGGCTGAGCATGACACGTTTCCCTTGCACATCACCCACTGTGCACCCACCTCCCCAACCCTGTGTGTGGCACAACCTCACAGCACTCACCTGCTGGTTCTTCCCCGACATCCAAAGACACCTGGGAGGCCTCTGGGGTCAGGGTGACCGGCTCCAGGGTGAGGGTCACGGTGTTGTCATCGTCATCCTCCTCCTCCAGCAACAGGTCTCACTCTCCAGATTCCCTGGACTGCTCGTGCTCCTGCTCTGGTTCATCCACGACAGGCTCCGATAACCCAGACTGCACGAGATGCAGTCGAGTCCGGGCTTCTCCACCGTCAAGAATGTGTGCCAGCTCCATGTAGTACGGGCAGTAGTGTGGGCCTGCCCCAGAGCGAGAGCTCGCATCGCAAGCCGTCACATACCCCTGGCGCAACTCTTTAACTTTGGCCCGCGCTTGCTCCAGGGTGCGGGGGTAGTGCCCTCTCCTGGCCAGTCCCTGGGCCATGCAGCTATAAATTTCCACATTCCTGCGGCATGTGTGGAGGGCTTGTAAGGATTCCTCCTCGGACCACAGCTTGAGGAGACTCTATTTCTGGCCCAGACCATGCCTGTGCCCAGCGTTTGGAGACCCTGGGTGGGTCCTCAGAAGGGTCCCTAGAAGGGCCAGGATGGTCTTGGGGCTGGGACATGCCTGGGATCCTGTGGGACAGGAATAGCCACAGTGTGCTGTGGCTGGTTTCCTGCCACTAATGGCTGGCAGGGTGCCTATCCCTTTAAAAGATGGCTGCAATCAGGAACTATAGAAGTGCCAGGCATGCAGATAGACTGTCCACCAGGGCTTCTTCCTGGAGGCCTTTTTTTCAGACAGAACTGGCTCCCTGTGTCCACACACACCCTTTTGTTGACAGATCTCTGTCGACAAAGGCATTCTTCCTCATAAAATCAGGGTTACCGCTGTCGACAAAACTGCTGCGTGCTGTTGACTTACTGTCCACAGAACATGGAGATCGTGTAGACACAGGCATAGTTTTTTCGACAAAAGTCAACTTTTGTCGAAAAAACCCTGTAATCTAGACACCCTGAAAGTGGAGGCCTGACTGGAAGAGTTTGACCAATAATGCTGTTGGCAGCATGTGATGAGAAACTTTCCTTTAAATCTAATAGAGTGTGTTAAATTAGGCACTACAGGTTGTACATCCTTGGTCTGGTACCCTTGGGACCTGCTGCTGGCCTCCAGGCTCTCCTGGGGGAGCTGCCAGCCTCTTGGCCACCAGACTTTCATCCTGGTTCCCAGCTTCGGCCATGGTCCTGGTCCCAGCTGCTGGTAAAGCTCCCTGGCCCCAGCCATGCTCCTGGCCCCTGCCACTGGCTTCCAGACTCCTGGCCAGCCCTTGCTCCCTCTCTGGACCAGCAACATCCATGGTCCTACCAGCTCACAGATATTGCCGGACCAGAGACTCCCCGACAAGAGGGGTCCTACCTGTAGAAAGTGATTTTATCTTTTATTTTTTAATAATAATTCTAGCTCTTAGGTCTCATTGTTTATACTCAAAATCTTTCTTTGTGGTTAACAAATGTGTTTTACTGTTTGTCTAATCCAGCGTGTTCAAATTACAGTTTCTGGGTAATCCTATTTAAGGAAAGAAGCTGGTGTACACTGTTCCTTTAAACAGGTTTAATATATTTGAACTGTCCAGGACAGGGGTGGGCAGCTCAAGACACTTTTGGGGGAGGGGGGGAGGGAGAGGGAGAAAATCCAGCAATGGGCATTAAGGTCATCCTGCAGAAATAGCCAAGGCTGGTAGAAAACAGAATATAACCCAATTGTGTCTGTCAAGTTGAAGCTACTTGCAGACACTAAGGGTAGGTCTATACTAGACCTGGAAGATCAGCTTTAAGGTACACAACTCCTGCTATGTAAATAGCATAGCTGGAATCAACATACCTTAAGCCAATCATTTCTTAAACTTTTTAAGACCTAGGAACACCAAACAATAATTATTTTTTTATGAGGAACACCAAGGATTTTTTGTTGAGGAAAAAAAAGGGTTGGGGGAAAAGTTATTGAGCAAAAAAAAAAAGTTGCCTGCCCCTTTAAGGGTGGCCATTTTGAACTCTGTTGTTCTCCTCAGCACACTAGCGTGCCATGGAATACAGTTTAAGAAACACTAAGAATATGTTGATTACATTAGTCATTGGTCATCTAACATGATGGAGGAAGAAGAAATACGCTGGTGATTCTGTTAGATTTCTCAAGTGCTTTTGATATCATTAGGTCCTATTTACATGGAGTCAGTTCCTGGTAAATACAGGTGTAGTCAAATAAGTTGCTCCATTATTTTATTTATAAAATCACTCAGGAAGGGTTGATCCGTGACCCCAAGAGATCTCTCTTGTGAGGTTCTTTCCTGTCACGATATACAGATGCCAAAACTTTGTAACAGTTAAGACTATGTTAACCCATAAATTCTATACTTGAGCAATTGCTTTCCAAAGAGGAATGCACTGTGCTTGTAAGGCCAAGCCACAAATAAGCTGAGCTTGGCATCATCTCCACAGTTGGAGGTTGATGGGAGCAAATGTCCTGTCAGCTTCACCTACTTCTTGTGAATAGAGGACTACTGGCACCACCCGGGGGGTACCCTCAGCATTAGATTTAGCAGTTCCTTACTGGACCTGCTAAATCAAATGCCAGAAGATTGATCTCTGGCATGGCAGGTAGAGACGTGTCCTTAGAGTGCTGCTTGCATACTAGATGGCTGTATGTAGGAGGTCCAGGTGAGTGCTACAGAAGCAAGGCATTGAAAAGCACCCAAGGCTGCAAGGTAAGTGTGACACAGCTCCTCACTGTTCTTGATTGCACCCTGGTATATCACACTACATGAACAATTCATATTTGTGCCCAGGATTTTGTTATCCATGTTATTATCTTATAATTATCTATCTATCTATCTATCTATCTATCTAAAGGAAGCTCCTTCAAAGCATGTGGTCCAGATCTCAGCGGTTGTTTTTTTCCCCTAGAATACACTTTTTCTTTTTTTCTTCATGTGGTCATCTGTGTGTGTGTTTGTGCAGTTTTTTTTTTTTAATTTCAGCACTTCAACGTACTATTTGAAATTCTTTTCTATTTTGTACTCTGTTCAGAGAAGAAAAGCTGATGAGCCTGCCAAAGCTTCAAAAAGCTTAGTTCAGCCTCAGGTCGTCCTTGTTCTTTTTCCAACCATGATTAAAATAATCTATAACTTGAGGTTGAGTAACATTAATGCTTTCTTCAAATGATCAGTAAAACATTTTTTTAATCACTGACTTAACATATTTAGTAACAAACTTTCCACCAGTTTTTTCTGTACCAGTGGTAACAGGAAACATGGAGTCAAGAATGTAAATTAGGTTCCTGGCTCTACAAATAATTTCCTGTTATGACCTTTGTGAATTAATTTAACCTGTATGTCCCTCAGTTTACTCCTATGGAAAATAGGGATAATACTCATCATCTCAAATGGGTGTTGTGATGTTTAACTAATTAGGAATAGGGCCTGGTCTATCTGCTGTAAGTACAGAGGTGAGTAGGTTTAAGAGAGCTTTAACAGCTTTCCCTCTCCCATGAAACAGACACTTGAAGCTAAAATTTAGAATGTTTGTCGCCTGAGCACAAGGGGAAGGGATTTCATGGTACTTCCAATAGTACTAGATACCCAATGTGGGCAGGATGGGGCTGAGCTCTAGGTCCTGCCACTTCTGGAATTAGCTACCAATGCTGCTAATAGTATGTTACACCCCCATACGACTCATTATATGCTTCCCAGAACTGCCAGATGTGTTCTTTCTGCCTGTCTTTTATACCCAGGAACCCCTCTGAGAATTGCCAGCTGGCACTGCATCTTGAATTTTGCTTCAAACAGCTGTGGCTTTACACACTACAATCTGGTACTTTATAAATGGGCTCAAATTGCAGCATTGGAGGGCTAGGTTCGACATTAGGAAAAACTTCCTAACTGTCAGGGTGATTAAACACTGGAATAAATTGCCTAGCGAGGTTGTAGAATCTCCATCACTGGAGATATTTAAGAGCAGGATAGAAAAGCATCTGTTAGGGATGATCTAGATGGTGCTTGGTCCTGCTGTGAGGGCAGGGGACTGGACTGGATGACTTCTCAAGATCCCTTCCAGTTCTAGTGTTCTATGATTCTGTGAAAGTACCTTGGGCTAGATTCACAAAGGGGACTGTAGTGTTGCGATGCCTAACTCCTAGATGCACTTTCACGCAGTGGAGTGTATTCCTCTGACTTGCTCAGAGTCACCATGCATTGGATGATAAGCGTTAGGTGCCTACAAAAGGGATTCACAGAAGCCAAGACAGCAGGGAGACACCTAAGGCAACCAGAAGTGAAATGCAGATGAAAAGGGGATGTGGCTTTGGGGTCAGACACACAAAGATACTTAGGCACACATCTTTCTTTTTTTTCTTTTAAATAAGGGCTATGGGGGCCTAACTCCATGAGGGGGTTCACAGCTCCCTCCAATCTACTCTTAGGCAGCCGACTGACAGATCAGAGGAATACGCCTATCTCCACTTTGTGAACCCTCTCCTGGAATTAGGCACCTAAGTCATATCAACCTTTTCTATAAAAAGCCAGTGTGAATTCCTTCCTTCCTCTGTAGTTATAGCTAATAGCCCACTGGTCGGGGTCTTCACTTGGGGGAAGTGAAAAATCTGGGTTCAAGTCCCTGTTCCAAACCAGGAAGAATGGGGATTTGTACCATGATGTCACACATTTCAGGTGATGGCCCTAGTCATGGGACTATTGGGTATTCTAGGCCACACACATCTACCTGTCAGCTCCAAAAACTTCTGATGTGCTTGCCTCCCCCACTCCTTCATGCAGGTTACATGGGCTCAGAACATGTATACTGGAGAATGCCTCATTTGATAATTCTGCTGGAGGTTAGGCTTGAGCAAGGGTTTATGAGCAGCTTAGTAGCTGTGGGACCAGGGTCAGCCCACATTTTGGCACCTGAGGTGGGGAGCCCAAATGACGCTCCCATACAGCCTTGCTTGGGCCAAAACTTTGAAAGGTCTCAATTCTGCCTTCTTCCTGTTCTACTCCTCTCATGGCACACCACCATCTCTGTGCATCTAGAGCAGAGAGAATACATATGCACCAGTAGCAGACACAATTTTCTACATTCTGGGTCCTAGTGGCGCCTCTCCCCCACTCCCACCCCACAGTCTGGCACCTGAGGTGGCCGCCTCAGTTTGCCTCATGGTAAGGCCAGCCCTGTGCGGGACAGTGTCAGGACTTAGGCAGCTTTGTTTATGCTCATCACCAGAAACTTAGGTGCTTCTGGAGCTCTACGCTCCTACAGGATTAGGCAGAAACTAAATAGTGGTTTTGTGAATATCAGCGACTCCTAAATGTTGGACTTAGGCACCTAAAGAGGCAGTTAGACTAGATTCACAAAGGGACTTAGGAACCTTTTTGTGAATTTCAGGGTAAGTCTAACAAAGGCTACAGTGGCACAGCTGCTGCACTGCAGCTATGCTGCTGTGGTGCTTCAGTATTGACACTGTAAGTTTGCTTCATCAGACCCTTATTTGAGAAAATTCCCTCTCCTATTGTAGTGAGCATTTCCTGGAGGCCTATTTTCTTTCAATGTATTTCAGCTGAGCAAAAAGCTCTGTTACAGGGAACAGTAACTTGGCAGGGTACGTTATTTAATGAACGCTCTAAATTAAGCCTTCACCATCTGTTCTGCTCTCTAATTACAAATTCAAAGCAAACCTAATTCGCAGTTGTATCATAAAAATGCAAGACATTGTACATGGGATTTAAATGCACATCTCCAGTACGTTCTTTATTCAAATGGCATGCATCTGCTATTTTGTTTTTGTTTTCTTCCCCTTCACAAGTCTGAGGCACAACTCAGAGTTGGGGGAAGGGATGGAATCATACAGAGCTAAATTCTTCCCTTGGGTAAGTACGTGAGACTTCTTTAGAAATCATGGGGAATCACTGGGAATCTGAGGACAGAGCATGGTCCAGGAAGAATGCATAATTGTATTATTGCTTCTTGGTAAGCTGGAACTCAGCTTTCAGAAGGATTTCATTGGGCTCTTCTATTTTACATTCCTGATAGGTCTGTAATTTTAACCAGTTTTGGGGATGAGAGACTTAACTGAGAGCCCTTCAAACATAAATTAAATCTCATTTGCAAAGGCTAGGCCCACCAGTCTCTCCTGTGCACAGTCTGAAGCCATTTACCGAGTTTAATTGCACAAATATTGTTCTGCTCCTTTATTCCACTCAAGTGGGTTTATCAGTCAGAATCTACATAAATTAAACTCAGATGAGCAAGGATTAAAATACATTACTTGCTCAGATACCTGCCACTATCTAGGCTTAAAGTATGGGTTGGTGGATGTCCAGAACACGAAAGAGCTGTTAATAAACATGTCTATTACAGTAACATCCTAAAGGCCACAAACAGAATTAAGGCCCAGTTCTGTGATGAGTGTACAAACAGAGGTAGACATAGTGAACTAAAAATAATTGACTGATGCCCAGAATATAGAAAAGAAAAAAAAACAAGAAATGCTGAAAAATAAAAGGAAAAGTTTAGAAGAACCAATTAGTATTCTTTGGAGTGTGCAGAACTTTCTCTGTTACTGCTCCCAAATCACCCACCAGATACTTGGAAACCTACCTCCTCTGTCCTGTGCTGACTTGGTGACTCTCAGACCAGCCCAATCATATTTTCTACCACTGTTGCCAGTGGAGAGAAAACTCACCATCAGAACCCATTACTTTCAGCAATAGAAATTAATTCATTACATCCTCTTCCATGTGTGTTTGAGTCACCTCAAACTGGTAAGCAAGGCCTGATCATCCTAATGTGATACACACACTACAGGAAGTTCTCACAGTGTCTCCAGCAGTACAGAAGAATCAGTGAATACTGTTATGATGCAGGTCAGGCAAAACATCATTGAAGCTGATGCATTTGGAGTAAGTTATTTGGAAGAATAGGAGCCATGTGCAAGGCCAGTGAGAAACTGAGTTATGTGTGTGAAGGGGTTTCACCAGGTATAGTTAAATGGAAGTGCTCGCAAAGTACTGGAAGAGTGGTCCTGAGACTGAGCCTAGAGCACTTTTTGAGTGGCGGCCCAGAATTGGCTTGGAACTGTGAGCAAGAAAACTGCTTTTTATTGTTTGATCCTGCTATGTTCAGGGATACAGGGTTTTGTACATTCTTTGTAAAGACACCACAGCGCATCAAAGAAATACTAGACTCAGTCATCAATTTCTCCTCTTTATGGAAGTGACTTGCAAGGCACAAAATATTTGGGTAACAATATGAAAGGGATATTTTCCTCAGAGTGCAGCATACAGACAGACCATGCCATTCTCCTTGACTCTCTAAATCCTAACATTACTAAACTCAGACTGCTTAATGCTACGACACTGACCACATTACAGTGTGTTCTGTAGATTGTTCTTTGATTTGTAAGTTAAATATCTCTCTTGCTTGGCTGTGCAGAAACAGAGATTCTATGGACAATTGTAAAAATGAGGGGATGGTGCTTGCATTTTGGACTATTTTAATACCATAGGTTCCACTTTCTCTAATATTCTCCTTTATTTCTTGTCCTAAAATTTGTTGTAGTATTTCTGAGTCCTCTTAAATAGTAGCCCTTGGTCTTGTCTACAGTGGCATTTTTGTTGCCAAACAACTGCCTTTTGTTGACAAAACAGTGAGAGTGTACACACTACAATGATACTTTTGTTGGGAAAACAGCCCATTTTGGCAACGAAAAACTTCCAGCCCAGCAAGAGACTTTTGTCTCTTCCCCTCCCTTTACTGTCAACAAGGAGCCAGTGTGGACTCTGTTGTTTGTTTTGTTGAGAGAAATAGCTTCTACCAGTATCCCACAATACCTGCCCTCATGGCTGTGCTCAGTGTTTTGTGATCTCTGCTGCCCCGCAGGCATGCACCTCTTCCCATTTCAAAGCTTGGAGACGCATCTGACAGCTGAGTGAGCTGCTCCATTCGCGGAACAAACAGAAAGATCAAATCATTGGAATGTTCCTGTTCTGCCCTGCTAGAAACATAGCAGCAGGAAGACTGCTGCTTCAGGGGGAGGGCTGGAGAGACTGTAGTGCTGCTTTGACATTCCTCAGCATGGAGAATTCACAGAGCTACTCATGATGCTGCTCTCAGCTGCTGAGACATCTGTAGGAGAACTTGAATAGAACCCGAAGAAGCATGGGGATCAGCTCTGCCTTCCCACAACATGGCACCTACCCACATTGCTTTGCTCCATCTTTCAAGAGGAGAGCTAGCAATGTGGCCATGAAATGTCAACAATAGAAGGCAGAAAAAACAGTTTGACAGGTTTTCACTTTTGCTGACTTTTGCCTGTTGACAGCACTTTTGTTGCCAAACCTTCCCAGTATAGACATAGCCTTTAAAGTGCCACCAGATTCTTTGTTGTTTTTGCTGAAACAGACTAATATGGCTACCTCTCTGAAGCCTGTAGATCTCAACTCTTTGTTCAATAATGTTCTTAATAATCCTTTCCCAAGAGGGTAGTACATTCCATGCACTACTTAGGTTAAATGTTGAGTGGGCAATTTGAGTAACCATGCATATTTTAGAGTGCTTAGAAGAATCACCTATTAAACAGAAATTGCTTCATAACCTTAACTTTAGAGGATGTAGGACTCCCTTATATAAAAAAATTGTGAAACATTTAAATGTTAAATAAATAAAACAATAATATATAATTAAATATTTTGAGGACTAAGCAGTAGACCCCATTAAACAATCAAATACATTTAACTCTTTTTCTTGTTTAGCATGTGAGAAATAACATTTTTAGCCTGGTCTATGGAAGTATTAATTACAAGCTTTCACCGTCAGCACTGATGCTAAATTTGTGTATAAAGCTATATATGTAACCCTTCTGCCGGGTAGGCCTGGCAGTAACCAGGGCTGGGTTCAATATCTTGGGGTCCATCTCACACAGAACCGGCTCGAGCCCCCACCCAGTAATCTGGGAAATTCACACACCCCTGGGTGCCCTTGAGAGGCAATGCTTCCCCACTCGCAAGCACTGAGTCTGAGTGTAGGAAAGAAACATTTAGGCTACATTTAGACTGGCATGATTTTGCGCAAATGCTTTTAATGGAAAAGTTTTTCCGTTAAAAGTATTTGCGCAAGAGAGCGTCTAGATTGGCACGGACGCTTTTGCGCAAAAGCACTTTTTGCGCAAAAGCATCCGTGCCAATCTAGACGCGGTTTTGCGCAAGAAAGCCCCGATCGCCATTTTAGCCATCGGGGCTTTTTTGCGCAAAACGAATCTGAGTTGTCTACACTGGCCCTTTTGCGCAAAAGCTTTTGCGCAAAAGGACTTTTGCCCGAACGGGAGCGTCAAAGTATTTGCGCAAGAAGCACTGATTTCTTACATTAGAACGTCAGTGCTCTTGCACAAATTCAAGTGGCCAGTGTAGACAGCTGGCAAGTTTTTGCGCAAAAGCGGCCGCTTTTGCGCAAAATCTTGCCAGTCTAGACGCAGCCTTAATGAAACAGAGAGAGAAGTCATACGGCATTAACTTGGGGAAAACATCACAAACAGAGTTCATAACCCAAACATGAGCTAAGCCCCCGCCCCAGCCAAGATTCACCTGAAGTCCAAAAAGTCTCTGTCCCTGGTCCATGCCACCCAGAGTCCCAAAGTTCACCCGCAGGGCTTCACCTCCCAACCTGGGTAGAAATGGGGGTGGGGGGATAGATAGGGGGCACCTTACGACACTCCACCACGCTCCACCAGCTGTCTCGTCCCACGCCACCGGACGCTCTGCTGGTCACCTGCTGCGGCTCATCGCTTGCTGCCGCCGCTGGTCGCTGTAGCCGGACATGACCCCCATCTTGTTCCCCCCTCCCCCCCCGAGAGCAAGAGAAAGGCAGTCAGCCTTTGATGCCCTGGGAACGCAGGTGTGCTGCCTGTCCCTGACTCTAATAAACAGAAACCAGACAGTAAATGGGCTAGCTGACGACCCGGGGCCTCCCGCCGCCCTGATGGCTAGTACCAGTAATTGACGCGCCTGCACTGTCCCAGGAGAGGAATCTTCGCCCATCACATACCAGAGGTGCCCATTGTCTGCATTTTCCCAGGTGTGAATTATGCTTTGCACCCTTCGTGGGAAACTTGGCATTCAAAGCCATTTTTCCTAATTGGCCACTTGAGACCAGGAAGAAGCCTACGTGACCCAAGGGGTATAAAGAGGGGTTTAGTAGCCCACCCCATTTGAGCTCCAATCATCTACACCTGCTGGCAGGTATTGGTTGTCTCCCGAGGTCTGTGGGACGCCCAACCTCGCCCTACTTCTTCCCGAAGGATTGAGAGAAAGACGCTGGCCACGCCAAGTCTGGAACGCAGGGGTGAGAATATATACCTGCTAGGTGTCTATTTTGCATGCATTTAATAAGAGCTCAGAGAACCAAAAGGGTTTCATGGTACCTGTAAGTGACTTATTAGTGTAATTTCTGTCCTGTCCTTTGTAGTGGCTGTGTTATCTGTAACACAGTAGTAGCATTTAACAGCTAAGTTTACCCTGTAACAATAAAATAGTAACTGTTTAAGCTGTGACCTGACTCCTTCAGTTGCTGTAACATAACCAAGCACAATTTTAAAAAGAACTCCAGCCGGTCATAAGGGACAGATATAGGGAGAGCTTGAGCGTTGGATCGTGTCGCTTCCAGGGGACAGATCCGTTGGGGCATCTCTCAGCCTCCCCAGGCTGCCCGCTGCGAAGGGATCGTGTATCCTAGCAGTCAAAATCTGAGGTGTAATAAGCTCTCCCTGTAAACTTCTTGGGGCGCCCGTCAACCTCCTCCAGGTTGCCCGCTGCTAAGGGACCCCAGTCCTAGCAGTTGAAGTCTCGGGTGTATAATACACACACACCACTCACTGCCCTGACCACCGGCTGACAGTCGCCCTCCTTGCCTGCCACCGCTCCGTGCCACACCGCTGGTCGCCGCGCCACGCCGCTGGTCGCTACTCCTCGCCTGCCGCCGCTCCACGCCATGCCGATGGTCACCGCTCCTCGCCTGCTGCCGCTCCACGCCACGCCGATGGTCGCCGCTCCTCGCCTGCCGCCGCTCCTACCGGCCATGTTACACCACCAGCCAGTGATTCCCACCAGCCACTCTGCTGGATGCCGCCACTTCAGTGGCTGCAATAGGTCTGGCTCTCAGCCAAACCAGTGATTTCAGCTCTCAGTGATTTCAACTCTTTAGCCACCAGCTGGACTGGCAAAGGAATCCAGCTTCCACTGGACTAGCAAAAGAAAAGCCTCCTCAGGGAGTCTGCTTTAGGTCTGTCCTTAAAACCAAAGGGGGAAAGGGGCAGGTTGGGCCAGTCTTACAGCTCACACTTGGCAGGAGTGAAGCAGGCTCACTCAAGCCCTTTAACCCTTCCCCCCAGCTCAGTTCACTCAACTCTGGAAGGGGGAAGACTTGTTCCTCCGAGACCTCTTACCATGATGGTGGTGTCTCTCCTGCAAGCACTGGTGGCATGTTTTACAGTTCCCACATTTAGGGGTAGCATGATTAGGGACCCCCACAACAGTCCCAAATTATTTACAATTCTCCACATTCCATTCCAACACTGACCCTCCATCAGCCCTGGCTGAATGGGATTTACATAGCAACACCTCGTATTCTCTCCTGAGCTGTATTTACATATCAACAGTTAACAGTTAATTACCTTGCAGAGCTAAACAATTGGGCTATGTCTACACTCACGGTTTCTTGCGCAAGTACGGCCGTTCTTGCGCAAGAATCTGCAGAGCGTCCACACTGCCTCCCGCTCTTGCGCAAGGAAATTTACAGTACGGCGTTGTAAGAGAGGGCTCCTTGCGCAAGAGCTACGCTCTTTTTTAACAGGTGTAAGCCCTCTTGCGCAGGAGCTCTTGCGCAAGAGGGCAGTGTGGATGCTCAGCAGGGGTTTCTTGTGTAAGAAAGCCCTATGGCTAAAATGGCCATCAGAGCTTTCTTGCGCAAGAGAGCGTCCACATTGCCATGGGCGCTCTTGCGCAAAAGCACAGCTCGCACATGGCAGTGTGGACGTTTTCTTGCACAAGACTTCTTGCACAAGAACACTTGCGCAAGATGTTCTTGCGCAAGAAGCCGCCAGTGTAGACATAGCCTTGTAGCGGGCACACCCACCCCTCCTTTTAGCTGGCTGATAGCAAGCAGCAGTTCAGCCCCTGCTTACATATACAATCAGAAAATCATAGAAAATTAGGATTGAAAGAGACCTCAGGGGGTCATGTAGTGCAACCCACTGCTCAAAGCAGGACCAATCTGGTGTCTTATCTGAGAATGCTCTTCAAGGGACCAATGTTTAGAATTGTTACCGTTTCTTCAGTCTAAAACTTATCATGTGAACAAATGCTAGCCTTGCAGATCAATTTTTTTCAAACAAAGCATGGAATACTTTGGTCTTTGTGTGCTATTCACAGAACATCTTCATCACTTTCTAACTGAGGTACATTGATACACTTTCTCTTTTCTCTGAGTCAGATTGATTGAAATTCCCCATGAATTACTAGAAGCATGAAACTAAGTAACCTGCACAGAATGCCCTTGTTGCTTTGTTTACCTGTCTGAATCATTGCAGTTTGACAAGATTTAAAGGCTAGAATACTAATACCTTACCACTTCACCCTGTCCCCTTAGGGGTAGAAGAATACTACTCCTCTCCCATTCACTTGTGGGAGGAAAGGGACTAGCTCCTCTCCCTCTTGTCCAAATCCAGAAAAGCAAGAAAGAATTGGCAACATCATAACTGACAACATTACCCTGATTATGAGCCTTCTCAAGCCACTCCCCACATAGCCAATAAACCTGTAGGTCTCAAGCTCCCCTGGTGGATAAAATCTGGGCTCTGTTGAACCAAACCGGTAAAATACATCTCAGAATCAAGCAATAATCGTGGTCCAGAATTTTTAGATCAGAACAAGTTCAAGAATGATGGATAGCGAAATTTAAAATATTCCTTTCAAATATTTCTACAAATCAAATTAGGAAAAAATGCACTAAGATCATTTCTCAGAGGAGAAGAGTACCAGATTAAAAAATAAAGAGCATCAGTTCACCTTACTAGCTGGAAGAGATTTTTGTTTATAAAAACATCTTGCAAAGGAAAAAAAACCACCTCTGTACATCAGCTATGGAGGAATGAAGAGTTTGCCTATGCTTTCTCTACAAGGTTTCTATGGAGACCGGGCCTGTTGGTTAGCATACCACTGACACACAGGTTTGCTTTCAGTGGCAACATTTGAAAAAAAATGTGCAAGAAGAATGTGTGGTCGTGACTCTTTGTCTTAACGGGAAAAAAAGGAGGAAGTTATCTGCTGGAGGGCTTACTCAAGGCCTTGCTTAATCATCATACCATGTCAATAAAAAGGCCACCCACAACAAAGTGAGCAGGTGATGTAAATCATTGATGATAATTTACACTTGTCAAAGCAAGAAGCAATAGGAGGATGTAACTCCAGCTTGCCAGGGGAAGTGAAGCTCTGCTAAATGAAAGATGATGTTTTATTTAGGAAGCTGGTAATGGAAATATGAAAGGGGGCTAAATAATGTATAGTCGTGAGCTTCTTTTGCTACCCCTCCCTCCTCCTCCTCCTTCCTTTGATTAACGTGATAATGTCATGGAAACCTTCAGGGGAGATGGAAGCAGGTTAGCAGCTTACTTAGGCAGTACAGGAAACATACTTTCTTTCAAATGACAACATAGAATGACTGTTTTCATAGGACAGGTGTAAATGTCAAACTCCCCTCTATACATTTCTCCTTTATATGCAGACAGCACTCAAGAGGTAAAAGTGAGTTTAATTAATACCTATTCCTTATGGGATCATTCTGATAGTATACCATCGGACTATTAGTGTGCTGCCTCCTTCTGGCTACTCCAGGGATTAGCTCATCAGGTACATTACCTGTGGTTTCATGCTGTCACTTTCAGTAAGAAAGCTGCCTGAAATATAAGGCTTTGTATCAAAGGCCTGATGTAAGGCCTTAAGCCTGGGCTAAAGTAGAGGTCAAAATCTGGCAAGCACAGAGCTGATATTGCAAAAACACACAGTCCTACAAGGTAAGAGTCTCAAAAGCATACATAACATGTTCCAAAAGGATGGTATCAGAACACCCCAATGCCCGTACAGTCTCCAAAAATAACAGAAACACACTGACCCATCCTAAACATACGGTCAGGATGGCAGCAAGATGGATAGAGCACTTTGAACCAAAAGGTACAAGACAATGAGTGGTGGTTAGCTATGTCAGAAGGGAGCACCTAAGTATGACAGGGAGATATATGTAACTTGTTTGTATTAGTGGATAAAGATGTGTCTCTGAGGCAGTGTCTCTGGCTGGCTGAGGGGAAAATGGAAGGTTCTGCCAGTCACTGAGGTATACATGTGTTAATGTCCTTGTAACCATTGAGCTGGGGCATTAGTACAGTGCCTCATTGGTAATAAGCCTAGGGGAGGATTTACAATGAAACACACCGTTCCCTGGCACGGGGCCTCCCCAGCAACTCAGGGTCCTCAGGGCCCCCAGGGCCGAGCAGTCCAGCACTGGGTCCAGCACTCCACCTCCACCCTGCAGGGGTGGACACTCTGCAAGGGGGGAGCAGTCCCTCTTCAGAGAGGGCTGCGGAGGGGGAGGGGGGGCGGAGCAGGAGAACAAGGAGGCTCACCTGCAGGCTGAAGCCTCAGGAGAGCCAGCAGGAGGCAGTGAGCAGCGTGAACATGGCCGAAAGGCTTCAAAATAGCATGAGGCAGCCACACAGCTGGCCGGAGAAAAGCAGTGCTTTGAAGCAGGAAAGCAGTGCTTCTCTCCTTCTTTCCGATAGCCAGCTGTGCAGATACCCAGTGCCCCTCTGCAGCCTTCCAGCCTGTGTTCATGCTGCTGTCTGCCACCTGGTGAGTGGTGGCTGCCTATGGCGGTGGGGGGGAGGGTGGCTGGAGGACGGAGAGCCCACAAGCTGCACAGCCATCAGGAATAAGCGCACGCTGAAGCAGGAAAGCACCGCTTCTCTCCCGCAGCTGGCTGCACGGCTGCACTGCCCCCTTCTCCTGAGTCCTCAGCCCCTGCAATACTGCACTGCTGTTGGCTGCCACCTGGTGAGTGACTGCTGCCTGCATGTGAGCAGGAGAGTGGCAAGGGAATGGAGAGCCCGGGGGGGAGCACCCCTCACCTTCAGGTGGAGCACATGTGGGTCTCTGCCCACTTTTCTGGGCCACCCAGCACAGGGCCGCTGGGGCACCTGAAGCTGTCCTCCACGGCCATGGAGATCTTCATATCTCCTCTGTCAGTTTTCTTCTCCAGCCCCACCATGGCGGTTCTGCTCCTGCACTGGGCCCCCAGCTCTGCCCGTTCCACCCTGGGCCCTGCCCTTCTGGGGGTCAAAACCTGCCCCCCCCCACACACGCACCCCTTGCCCAGAGGCCTGGCTATTCTGTCAGCAGCCTTGCCTGAACCCTTAGTTCCTGTGCCTGTGGCCCACACCCAGGTCTGGAGCTGTATCTAGGAGAGACAGGGGCTGGCTTTCAGCAACCCACTACTACAAATATTCCAGTGCCACTGGTTTTAAACCTAATTGGGAAATGGGTAGTCCAGACCATGGCCCACCCATAGCTACATCCCTGCTCTTTCAGAAATTTTTAATCTGCCTAAAAATCAAGGTCAGTTTTTTATCGCGAATGAAGTGATACTGTGAGTCTGGCAGTCAAAAATGCAAAAACAAAACAAAAAAGGTGAGGCAAAAAGACAAAGCTGAGCAAAAAGACAGTTTGTCATCTTATTTTAAAAATCTTGAAGTATTGAATAGACGACATTCATCAAAAAGTATGGGCAAGGAAACATCTCAGTTATCTGATCACTTGCCAAGTTGTGCGGATACCATGACAGCTGCAAAAATTGAACAAGTGGACTCTAAAGTGGCAATGGAATGACAAAATATTGGTAATTTTTTTGAAGTAAGGGAAGGAACTGACACTGAAGACATTTCATTATGGCCAAAATCTATTTAATCTATTTCTATATCATATTCATGATAGAATATTTCTTAATAAATAAACAAAAAAATCATAGTTAATATGGAAAATTTGAAAAAAGAGTGTGAGGTTGGAGGATGAAAGCAATTTAGATTTTCACAAGTCCCATTTTCAGAGAATGAAGAAAAATGGGGCCACAGAAATGAGAAATTGGTTGATTTTTTCAGAAACCACCATGGCCATCTACTGTTATGTTTGCAGATTATTTCCTGACCACAATAAAGGAAAACAAACATTTTTGTTTGTCGAAGAGCACTCTAATTGGAGAAATGTTTCATATTAATACTATGTGTAAGTTTGTTCAAAGATGAAAATTATCTGGACGAATTGATTCTGCATTATTGGCTCAGTTTGAGAAGGAGTGTTCTTATTGGAGGAAAGCAATGAGATGTGTTGTTGCCACGTGAACTGATATCTTCTTTGGGACTATTGTTAAGAGGACACGATGAGTAATCAGTGTCAAATTGAAAAGCTAATTTTTAATCTGCCTTGAATATCTTAGTGAATTTGACAATTTTCTCAATGAACATTTGAAAAATTACCAGTATTGTGGCTCAGGGAAGACCAACTTTTACGCGAAACCTACAATGAATTCATTACTGTAATGGCAGAGCAGCTCAGAAACCAATTTACTGATGAAGTAAAGGATGCTAAGTACTATTCCATAACAGTTGATTCAATACCTGATGTGAGTCATGTGGACCAATTAACATTAATTTTAAGATACGTGACTGGCAACGGTGAAGTTGTAGAGTGATTTCTTTGTTTTGTCCCACTAAAATCCCACACTTCTGAATGTCTAGAGACAACAGTTGTAGAAATCATTGCAAATTTAGGCTGGGACATCAAAAAATGTTGTAGGCAGAGTTTGATAATGCCACAAATATGGCAGGAAAATATTCAGGTCTACAGGTAAGAATGAAGAATGCAAATCCCTCTGCTTTATTCATACCATGTTCCAGCCACTCCTTACATTTAACCGGCAATGCTGCAGCTGCATCTTGTGAGAGAGCTACACATTTTTTTTTACTTTGTTTTAAAATATTTTTTATTTTTGGTTTCCACACATTGATGGAGTATGAACAGGCAAATGGAAAACATCTGACAACCAAAAGAATTTGTGACACCAGGTGGTCTGCTCATGCAGCTGCTGTTTTGGCTTTGAAAATGAGCTATGATGTTATAAAAAGAACCTTATTAGACATAGCCACATCAAATTCTGAAAAACCATGTGCAAAAACTGAAGCAAAATGCTTAGCAGAAAAGTTTTCGAAGTATGATATTGCTGTTTTTACTATTTTGTGGAACCATTTATTTGCAATAATTAATGCTGCCAGCAAATCACTGCAAAAAATTGATACAAATTTATTGAATGCTTCACAATTGTTAGCCTCAGTTACAAGTTTTGTCATGGAAGTTCAAAATGACTATAGGTCTATGGAAGCAGAGGCACTAATATTAACAGAAAATATAGGTGCCTCTGATATAAGAACATAAGAACATAAGAATGGCCATACTGGGTCAGACCAAAGGTCCATCGAGCCCAGCATCCCATCTGCCGACGGTGGCCCAGAGAAGGAGAACAGAAGACAATGATCAAGTGATTTATCTCCTGCCATCCATCTCCTGCCCTTGTTATGAAGGCTAGGGCACCATACTTTATCCCTGGCTAATAGCCATTTATGGACCTAACCTGCAAAAATTTATCAAGCTCTTTTTTAAACCCTAATAGAGTCCTGGCCTCCACAGCCTCCTCGGGCAAGGAGGAGAAGCATATCTGATGAGAAGCATAAAAAACCATGAAGTTATTTTTCAATGACACTGGAGACAATGAAATCAATTTAAAAGGGAAAGAGAAGATCATTGTTGAGACTGTCAATGTTATTTGTGACACAATAATAGTTAAGTTGCAGAGTAGAGGTGAATCTTTAAAGAAAACTGTTGGTTTATTTTACATGTTTTTGATGGAAGTATAGGTGAAGATGCTAAAAGCCACGACAGTAAGAAATTAAGTACATTCTACCAAGAAGACATATACACAAATCTTTTTGAAGATGAAAGAAACATTTCATTCATTTTATTGAAAATGATTAGGTCTGTGCTTTGAGATCACCAGTTGATTTGTATAGACTTGTACAGGATGGTATGCAGACAACCTTTCCAAATATAGAAACCATTCTGAAAATATTTTTAACAATACCTGTTACAAATGCTTCTGGTGAACCTTCTTTTTCTGTATTGAAATGAGTTAAAAATTATTTGCGAAATATGAGTCAGGAACACTTGACAAGTTCAGCAATATTGACAATTGAAAGTGCCTCTTTACAAAATACTTATGATGACTTAATTGATGATTTTGTAAAGAAAAAGTGGAGAAAGAAAGCTATCAATAAATATTTTTTACAAATTGAACAAAGTTAACTTTACCTTTTCCATTCATGTGTCATCTATACATTTTATTTGTATATATTTTTCATGTTAGCTTAATGCAAATACAAGCTTTCATCGAGACCAGAAGTTCTCAAAGTGTGCTCTAAGATCTCCATTCAGATGGACTGAAGTTAAACAATTCAGATCTGGATACAATACCTGAGGGTGTTCTGGCTTCATGGATTTCATTCAGCCCATTACAGAGATAGAGGTGATTTATCAAATTCAATTCCAGATTCAGATTTGGATATGAAAGCTTCCCAATGTTTACTGGTGTTTTTATCCAGGATTCCAAATAGGGCCTTTTCCACCTGATACATATTTGCATAAACATTTGTGCATAAGATTTTGTATCCATACACTGTATGGCTATATCTACACAGCAGTGTTATTTTGGAATAACTGATGTTATTCCAAAATAACATAGTCCTCCTCTAGACACAAGCAGTTATTTCGACATAATGTCGAAATAATGTTGAGCTGGAAGACTGCTTACTGCAACTCCTGTAACCCTCATTATATGAGGAATAAGGGAAGTGGGGGGAAGAGTGCTCTTTCTCTGACTGACTGCTGTGTAGACAGCACCAAAAGTCGAAATAAGGTATTTCGATTTAAGCTACGCAATTAGCATAGCACAAGTACATAGCTTATTTCAAGTTTAGCCCTGATGTGTATATGTGCCCTATCAGTTCAGAAAGTTGTCATTCATATTTCAAATGTCAAGTGTCTCATCTGTGGTTAGGCTGACCTAACTGATTCTTTAGGTTGCTGATTAAACCCTGCTTTTCCTAGCACAGTTAGCACAGCTCAGTTTTCTCATAACTCTTATGTATTGCTAAAGTAAGTGTCACATTAAACTTAAAGTAGTAGAATGCAGACTCAGAGAAGTCAGAATTCAACTTGGTAAGAGAGAACTGAGCTCACAAAGTCTGTGTACGGGACAGTTGTTTGCAGCTTGGAAGACTTTGAGGTCTATACTTTTTCTATGCAACCATCACTAATTAAAAAAAATCATTCTTGTTCAGTTATAAAGGCCCACTCTGTCTTTCTCATACACAAAACAATAACTATTTATGCATTTTCTCTACATGTATATTGTTCCCCCTTTTTTAACAGCATGATTAGTAATGTTTGGGGTCTTGTGGGTTGTTTCCATTAGGAAAAGTGGCTAATGATAGAGTCAGGTATTTCTTTGATTAAATTTTACAAACAATGCACACAGTGTGCTGTTTCCCTACACATAACTGGATGAAACAACCAGAGGCAGTTTACTTGCTCAGAATTCCAAGACTGCCTTACAGCCAGTGCTCTGCATAAAAATCTCTCTCTGGAATGCTGTCTTTTCTCAAGGCCATGATACAAATGCTTCATTGGCTGTCATGTAGTTTTCTTGCCACATTTGGAGTGCTTCCTTTTCTGCACAAACATGCAGCTGCAACTAAATCAATATTGAGCTTTTGTACTTGCAGTTAGTCTAGTTTTTAGGTGGTGACTTCCATTGTTTCATCTCTCTCTAAATAATGGGTAATTTAACTGTTCCCTGATTTAGCCTGAATGGAGGCCAGCTACCATTCCCATGAACTTCAGGGAGCTCTATGGCTGCCTACAGAACAAAACTGTGCTTGCTGAGAGCAAAAAAGCCCTAGAATAATAATATTTTAGCATCTTGAAAAGTATGAGAGAAGGGGAAGGAATAAAACAGCTTTTATTGATGCTTGTGAAATCATAAGAACACAGGATTTGGGTCTCAGAGCAAGACACATATCTTTCTGGCATTTGAGCTCTTCTGAGTTTTCACTAGAAGTAAACCAAATTAAGAAATTATTTGTTGAATATTATATTGGGGAAAATGGCATTGAATTCATCAGATAAATTATTAGATGGCTATATTCACAAAGTATTCAGCCAACTCTATGGACAGGGATAACAATAGGGGAAAGTAGATGTTGAATGTTTTATTCTAAAAATATCACTGAATTCATAAAAACAATAATTTTAATATTATTTGATCAAATGTAGTTTACTCCTTTCCTTTCTTCAACATTTGCAGCAGTTTTAACTGTGTCCTGCTTGTATTCAGTTAGTTGTTTTGCTATTGTAAAGCTTCTGATGTCACCAAAATATTTTGCTCTCCATTCAGGTGCTTTGCTTTGCTCCTGTTATGGTGACACCCCGAAAGGAACAGTTTTAGTCATTCTTTCTGTATAACCTGATTTAACATTTGGCTGGAGCTCTGATGGGCCCAAGCCAGATCTGCAGTGCTGTCATCTCATGGAGTGCTGCTTTCTCTTCCGACTGCATCATGCCCTGTACTTTCATTGAAGTGATATTCTCTGACCTGCAGGATAACAAAATAATTGTTAATGGAACCAGTCAAGAGATGTGAATATCATTTATGTCTCCTAGTCATCTTCCAAGCCAATGAGATTCTACCAGGAAAAGATTCTTTTTTTTTTAATTATAAAGACTTCTAACATGTTAAGCTATTTCTGGTTAATTAGTGTTATATCATCCCAGATTAAATGTCACATCATTGTACAAGTGATCTTGTGATGTGACATTTCCTGTAATATATAACTTGGCAGAGTATAATCCAAAAGAGAACCTCAGAAATGTGGCTTGCTATATTCATTAGATCAGGTAACTTGCTAATATTTAGGGTAAATACAGTACATCAAACTCAGATGACTTAGGTTTTAATGAACACAGAGATGTTACTGGTAGTTTGGGTGAAACTCTAGCTCATGAAAACAACTGGCAGAATTCTGCTCTGGAATCCATACTGTGGAACTCACATTGTGCACTCAGATCCCACACAGAACCTCCATCAATGTAAGTTTTATGCTAAGAGCTAACATAAAACCTGCAACAGATATACAAAGGACTAAATCCCATATTATATTGTGTCAAAGTATAAAAAGCCCCCCCAGAGTTAATGTACACATGTCTGATTGGTCCAAATATCCACAGGCATTACAGAAGTGCCTGACTGAAGGGAATTAATGTATTTTAGTTACCAGATCATTTCAGCAGTCCTGTGCAGATCTTGCTCCTCTTTGGGCCTTAGTATCCTTGCTATATTTTCTGTGGGTGGCAGATAGAGAGACCAGAACTGGACCATCATAGTTTATTTGGGAAATGGAAGAATCGCTAGGCGTTCCCTTTCCAACCGCTGGCATGGGGCAAGGAAATAAATAGACAGGGTATTTGTCCCAATGTGTCCCATATTCTCAGGCTGCATCTAGACTGGCAAGATTTTGCGCAAAAACTTGCCAGCTGTCTACACTGGCCGCTTGAATTTGCGCAAGAACACTGACGATCTAATGTAAGATTGTCAGTGTTCTTGCGCAAATACTATGATGCTCCCGCTCAGGGATAAGCCCTCTTGTGCAAGAATACTTGCGCAAGAGGGCCAGTGTAGACAGGGAAGAACTGTTTTGAGCAAAAAAGCCCCGATGGCAAAAATGGTGATCAGGGCTTTCTTGCGCAAAATCGCGTCTAGACTGGCCACAGAAGCTTTTGCGCAAAAGCACTTTTTGCGCAAAGGCACCCGTGCCAATCTAGACACTCTTTTGTGGAAATGCTTTTAATGCTAAAACTTTTCCGTTAAAAGCATTTCCACAAAATCATGCCAGTCTAGACGCAGCCTCATTGATTAACACCTTAGACATTCAGAAACTTTGGTGAATAGGGTATTAGAGGAACCAGAGCTCCATTCTGAAGCAGGCAGTCAGCAAAAACAAAAAATCCTAATGTTTGGAATGAAAATCGGGACATAGGATTTTCATTCCAAACATTATAATGGCCATATTAGGTCAGACTAAAGCTATGTCTGCACTGCACTGTAGTTCAAAATAAGATACGCAATTTGAGCTATGCAAATTGCGTATCTTATTTCAATCGTATTTTGAAAGAACTTATTTAGTAATTTGGCGCTGTCCATTATTCTGAAAGATCCCTTACTCCTAGTGCAATGAGGTTTACAGGGACATCAGAATAGCAAGCCCGAAATAACGGGCTTTCTGTGAAGATGGAGGATAGCTATTTTGGGATATTCCTGTACCCCGAAATAGCATTGCCATGTAGACATAGCCTAAAGGTTCACTGAGCCTCCTATCTTGTCTTCTGACAGTGGCCAGTGCCAGTTGCCCCAGAGAGACTGAAAAGAACAGGTAATCATCAAATGATCCCTCCCCTGTTACCCATTCCCAGCATAGCCATTGATGGACCTATTATCCAAAAATTTATCTAGTTCTTGTTTGAACCCAGTTATAGTCAGTTTAATTGGCTCTCAGGATTTTTTGGTCTGAACCAGGGGTAGTTGGAAGGAATCCTGAAGAAAATCCGTCAGGGAGGATCACCTCTTGCCCCCATGAGGGAAAGACACTGTCTCCTTTGGTGTCGTCCTCAAAACTCCATTGTCATATAGACTATTTTTATGGAAACGAGTCACACGCTCTTCATCTGAGCAGAGAGAGAAGTTGCGCAGTTGGAGAAATGATACACAGTTATTTCAGAGGATGACTCTTCAGAATTCATAGTAATCTTCAGATGTGAAGTCCAGGCTGGTCACCAGGGTCCTGAAAGCTCTACTATGTGGGTAAAAAGGGATATTGCCTACAATGTGGTTCTGAGAGCAGAATTTTTCATCACAACAGGTAATCTGGAAAAAGCAGATTTTTAAAAATGATATCCTCATAATTGAACTCACCTGGAGAACTAGTCATCTTTTAGCTAAGGCCAACAGCAAGAATACAAATATTAGCATCATTTTTTTAACATAAAATGATAAATCAAGTGACATACTATAGAAAATTAACAATTCATTGCAGCTTTATAATCAGTTCTGGACTTTGAAAATAAAATTTACTTGGGTATCATGAGATACAAATGGAGACAATATGAGCAATTGCAGCTAAACATCAACTGATATCAGAAATAGTCATGGCTATAGAACACATTTTGTGATTTCGATATTAAGAAAATCACAAAATATAAACACACATATTTAAGGACAGTTTACAAAATCCCATAAAGAATTCTGTAGCAAATTTTGTGCCTGGGAAATAATTGCTTTAAATAGGTGAAATGATTTTTGTCTTTTTATCGAATGAACTGTCACAGATAATTATGCTATTGATTGTCCATTCATAGGTAATTATTGGCAGATGTGAACTTGCCACCCCTCCATTTTGTGAATGTTTGGATCTGAGCTTTGGATTAGGGAAAAATAGAGATTCAGGGAACCTACAGAGTTCACATATATATTTATAGGGATCACCCGTCTTCTTATACCACACCACAACTGCTGTGCTCAGCAGTGGTGCTCAAGCTGCACCCCAATATAAAAGAGGGGAGAGCAGGCAGAGCCTTCTCTCTGAGGCCTCTGGAATTTACTTCCCCTCTTGATTAAAAAATAGTCCACGTGTAGTGACTGTCTGACCATGTTTCAAAAGGCTTGAGTGCATTATCTGTGAGAGCTGAAGTGCACTTTCTATGAGAATGAAGCGTGGAAAGGAGTGTCTATAGGTGGCTATCTGGGTGAGTTCCTGCTGAAATAATTACTTTAATGCAGCTGGGACTTGGTTCTGTTACTGTGCAAAGTGCCTTACATAGGCATCCTTGTGATTATTTTAAATCTAAAATAAACACAAAATTTATATTGGCCCCAAGCCAGTAAAGCATGTAAGTCCATTCCTAAACTGAAATCTAATTGCAGAACATTTTGGGATAATTGTTTTAGCCTTGAAAATTTAGTGATGTACTTTACTCAGGGAAAAGCTAAACAACTGACTCATTTCCTACCACTTCACCCAATTTGTTTAGGGGAAGGTATGGTACCAGAAACTAGTTTTAATTTAGTTCTAAAACCTGACTAGACCTCAAGTTGACTGTGTCCCTTTAAAATTAAATGAAAAGGTAAACCATACATTCCTACCAGAAGTTTTCCCCTTCTCGGAAGAGAATGCCATGATGAGTTGTTGTGAATTTATTCCTCCTCATCCTCCTTTCTCTACTCCCAAACTGAGGAAACAAACTATAAATACTGAGTGAGACACATTACAAAAGACTAGCCATCTCCAAGCAGGATGCTTTATAATTTATTTGCTTGATAATTTATTAAACAAAAAAAGGAAATGAAGACTCACAGCAAAAATAAAATCCAAATGTGAGGGAATTTCAAGATTTTTCCATCTCCCCATAGGAGCACTCTGTAATGGAAAAGGGGAAGGCCTGAGATATGTCCCCTCTGAGTAGAATTTAATGCAAATTAGGGGCTCCCTAAAGTAAAGTCTCATGTTGAAATAGAAGCCCACTTTTGAAAAGTAACGGTTATTAGTATGTAATATTTACTTACCTACCTGAAATTTTTCCTTCTTGAAAGTGATGCCTGCTTCTCCCCAATAACCCAGATGTAAGAGATCATGGACCTGTGCAACAGATGCCCATTAGGGAGAAAGATAAGTTTCTCATGGTAAAATAAATTCACCCACATATTTTACATTTCTAATTGTACAGTAGACAGTCAACTGAAGATATTCTAGCAACTGAAGATATTCTATAGGTAAAATATGTATGAGCTTATGTTATTATAAGAACGATGGTACTGTATATGTAACTGTGATGCCTTTGTGAAAATGCAGTACACAGAAAAAAATTGTAAAAATTCTGCCTGTGTGATCAGATAGCAGACATTCTGCTTATAGAGTTGATGCAGTCAGTGCATAAACTGTGCTCCCTCATACAGACTTAAAGAAAAAAGTTTTCCATTAATCTAAAACAACACATTCAGCTTGAAAGTAGATGTGCAGAAAAACATGTCAAGAACTTTAACATAACCATTCTTTTTGTGTTTAAATATATAACTTTATTGTTTACATAATTTATTTGTGTTAAATTTCCTTGTAACCCCTATTAGAGCAGTCTGCGACTTTGTCTCCCTCCAGTGGCTGTTCCGCATAAAATAAGACTCTTCTGTTGCTAGCGGCTAGCAAAGTTAATCCTGGAACTTCGGAAATAGAGGCTCTACTTTTAGCACTAATAGTCCCAAGCTTGGTCCCTATTTATGAATAATTTGAAAGGAGATGGCCATGCAGCTTGAACAAGAAAGCTATGGTTTGAAATCCACCTCTCAAACTCCTTTGCTCAGTTGCGTTTTGAGGAATAAATGATTCAACTCCAGGCAGCTAAAGGAGGAAGAGGGGGTGAATTCAAACCTTTACAACTGATAGAGCAACAACAACAGAAAAGTAAGTTATGCTCTGGGAGATTGTACAATATGTTTCATGAGACATTTACAATGTTCTTCAACAACAGTTCCAAGCCTGTAAAGTGAGTGGTGGTTTCCCTCAGCTAACATCTTGCATACTGCACTAGTTTATTGAACTGATTGTGTTTTCCTTTAGTGGCTGGCCTCAATGACAACTCAGTACTTTCTCAGTAGTGGAGGTTCTGAAGGTCTGTCTCATCCTGCTGGTGACTGATGTCTGTGTGCAAACAAGGATACCAAAACCTTGCAGAATGCTGATTTCTTTAAAAAGGATCCTTTAAACACTGTGTTTGGAGGATTTACCTTCAGTTTTTATGAATCATTGTGTGATTAACTCAAGGGTTGTTACCTTTAAATGTGCTACAGTTCCTGCATTTCAGGAATTCTGTTGACAATGTCCAAACACTATCACTTTGGCCAGGGCGGAAGGACGAATCAAGATACACAACTCCAGGTACATTAATTATGTAGCTAGAGTCAATGTACCTTGATTCAAGTTTCCCTGCCATCCCCATAGTGGTAGGCCAACAGGAGCAAACACTCCTGTCAGCTTCCCTTACCCTTTGCAGGAAAAGGAATACTGGCTGCAAAGAGGGGGCACCCACTGAGTTTGATTTAGTGGGTGTTAGCTAGACTGTTAAATCAAACTCTGGAAGATCAATCATAACAGTGTCGGTCTTCTGCTTAGTGAAAACATGGCCTTCATCTGAAAGTGAAATTCTAATGGGTGGTGGAAATTGTGTGGGCTGATAGTACCATAGATGGCATGGGGGATTAATTGGATTCCTCAACTGTGTTTTTCCAGATTTCATAACATCCCTCAATTTCAAAATATCTCTATGATATGGCAGTTTACAAATTTTTGATCGAGATTTAGCTGTAGGTTCAACCAGAATTATTTTTGCAAAGTTCTTTGTGTTAGAATATAAAGATTGTTGCAAGGTCAATCGTGGACCTGATCATCAAAATGGAGTGAGCAGAAGATGATAGACCATTTCCCAAATACAGCCAATTCTCTTACATCAAAGAATGAATCACTACCTAGTCATATACCTTTGTGACTTGATTATACAAGTGAACCTCTATGTAAGAGCAGGTGATTCATTGTTGCAACAAAGAGGAACAGATTTACTAAATTACAAATTTTAAGGTAATGAGTTAGGCTGTAAATTACTCTTCTACGCAGTTGATGGATGAGCTCATGCTCTATTTAGTAGATGTTGAATACTTAATTGCCAGTATAAATGTAGAGAGAAAGAAAATACTATATAAATATCTAGCAATATAGGATACCATATAACATAGGCATTATGGCCCTGAGCCAAAGAAGTACTAGCATGCATATCCTGGGCAGGACATGAACCTCCCTTCCTTTTGCTGAGGCTAGTCTCCTGGCCCCACTCCTTCTGCCCCCCAAAACCCTTCCTTCCACTGCAGCTGGAGAAACCCCAGCTAAGCTATCCCAATGTGTGGGCCGCTAGCCAGCCCATCTCAACTGCGCTGGCCTGCCTGAATGCCACCCCAAGTCCAGGCCACTGACCAGACTAAGCACCAACTTGATCCCTGAACTGGTCTACACCACCCCTGGCCACCACTCAAAAAAGCTTCAGGCCACTGGCCTGTGCTGAGCCCCCAGTTCAGGAAGAGGGGGGTACAGGACGAGGGGGAGTGAGGGCAGGACTGTGGGGCAAAGCATGAATGGAGCCGCAGCATGGGGAATCTTAGCCTCTCCTATGATACCCACCATCCATGATGCATATATAACTTCAAGCTCAAGTAGTTCAATTTCAGTGGATGTGCTCAAAATTACGGATTGGGGTCTATATAGGCTTTAGGGTTTTTTAAGTCTATGTATATAGCAATATAGGGCTAGACTTTAAGACAGTGTAAATCAGCTCAATGGAGCTATGGCTACTTAAATAAGATCAGATCTGGACTTTAGTCTCAGCCATAGTCCTTGAACATTTTATTAGTAAACATTTTAAGTATTTTGTTCTATTCCTTTTTTTATAAGTATAAATATGACCATGAAAAATCCTACAATATATCCTCAATTCAAAGCTCAAAGAAATCAAAGGAAGTCTTTCCATTTACTTTCTTGGCTTTAGATTTGGCCTACTGGTCTTTCATCTAAGACTTTATCTAGGACATAAAACGTAATTTGAGTGCATTTCATACTTTCCACACAGGGACAGAATTACAGTTGATTTTGTGCCATATTTGCCTATCAGCATAATGCAAAATATACTTGAATATTGTACTTTCCATAAGATGATGTATATTCAGTTATGAGTTTTATGTGCAATATGGGGCTCATTTAAAAATTAAAATTAACTTTAATTATATACATTATAGTAATTTGGTGTCTATATCTATATCCACTATGCCTTTCCATTAATTCTCTAATATACATGGGTATGTTTGTATATGCACACACACACCCATAGCTACATAGGTAGCTATCTAGCTAGCTAGATATGGATATGTGTATATCACATATGTAATACATATATGCAGAGAGAATTAAGGGAAAGACTGTAATGTCTGCAGGGTAACAGTTACAATCAAAAGACTTATTTAAATCTTCCATACCACCCCTTATAATTTTGATTTACAAAATTAGTTTGACCTCAAATTTGTCAATTTTAATCTGGAGACAGAAACAAAAGTTTCCACGAAGGATGGAAGAAATTTGGTCAAAACATAGTTCAGTTACAATTCATTAAAATATTGCCATCATTTATAATTGGTACTTATGTGTAATATTTTTGTTCTCCTACTGATTTTTTAGAAGGCTTTTTAACTAATTCATAAAACTATCCCCATAGGTAAATCTAGAAAACTCATGTGTCATCTGTACGTGAAGAAAATATACTGAAGCCAAGCATAAATATGAACACCTTGTTTTGGATAGTGTTGGGTACAGTATTGTTTCCAGTGATTTCATTTGAATTAAGGAAGTGATCTTGCTCCTACTACAGGTTGCACCTCCCAAATCTGGGATTCTCTTGTACCGGCAACATCCATGGTCCAGCATGACCACAGATGTTCCTGGATGAGAGAGCCCCAGGGCAGGAGGGCCTGCAGCTGGGAGTCCAGTGCAGCCCCATGAGTCTGCTTGTACGAGGCCTGCAACATCCTGGACAGAGCGCAGTTGGGACTGTCTGCCGACCAGCAGCGGGGCTGGGACCACAGCAGCCCAAGAGGGGAAGCCTGGCTGGGCTACGTCAGCCTGGGAGATGGCAGGGTTGCAGAAGCCCAGGTGGTAGTGCTGGCGGTGGCAGCAGCAGCATGATTGGGGCTGCCTACTACCCAGCAGCCAGGCCTGGGCTGTGGCTGCAGCAGCCCAAGAGGGGAAGCCAGCCACAGCAGCCTGGCAGAATCAGTGTGGCAACATGATGCCCAGCAGGGGGGTTAGGGGTGCGGCAGCTCGATCGGGCAATGTGCTGTTCGGCAGGGAGGCTGGAGCTGCTTGGCTGGTCGACAGTGGACTTGGGGCTAGGGCTGGCCAGCAGACAGCCCACCCTGACTGAAGGAGCTGGCAGCAGGGCGGGGCAGCAGGCTGAGCAGCTGGTGTTAGGGGACATCCCATTGTCTGGCAAATTCTCTCATTCAGGACCAGTCAGGTCCCGAGGGTGCCGGACAAGAGAGGTCCAACCTGTAGTCTCAATGGGATATTAATTGTTTTTAGTCGGAGAAGAATCAGGTAATGTGTATTTACACTCTTAACTAAGTGAAGTCTTTAAAGAACATGATGGTCCTTTTATAGATAACAAGTAGAAAAGATCATCCTGTAACTCAAACAGTAGAAGTTGTTTCCTGAACCTATATGACCAGGGATCTCTGTTCAGCTCTTCAAATTTACAGTTTATTCTGGAGAGATGGTAGCTTCTCCATAATTAATGCTGATTTCGATTCCACTTGCAATAATACATTTTTAAGAGTCCCATTTTCAAATGTATTTTGAAGATTAAAATGGTTATTTAATTGTTTGTGAAGTACCTAACATCTCTTTAAAGGTTACATCTACACTGCGCATTGTTGCTCAAGAAGATATGCAAATGAGCTGCCATTTTGCGGAAGGGGCTTTTGCGCAAGAAGGAGCTGTCTACACTGCTCCTTGCGCAAAAAACCCCTCTTGTGCAGGAGCCGTTCTGCAGCTTATTTTCAGGAAGAATGGCTCCTGTGCAAGAGGGTGTTTTTGCGCAAGAAGGAGCAGTGTAGACAGCTCCTTCTTGTGCAAAAGCCCCTTCCGCAAAAATGGCGGCTCATTTGCATATCTTCTTGAGCAACAATGCACAGTGTAGACGTAGCCAATTTGTGCTTCTCTTTCAGATAAATTGAACTAGCATTTCATCACAGATTGAAACCCACACACACATATTGCTGAACCCTCCGAGGCTGCCTCATTATTGTTTTAAAATATTGTACAATGCTCACACAGAATTGCTTATGGAAATAAGTGCCTGACTAAAAATGCAGGTAAATTTTGACACTTGCTTATGTGGCAGAAAAATTTCAAGAACAGAAAACACAATGTTTGAAGAACAGGTATAATTTTCCATTACTAAAGAAAAGGAAAAGGAAAAAGGAGAATATATTCTATGATTGCCCTGTTATTGATGCATTCTTTCACACTTATTTCTTCACTCTATTCAAAGATCTCTTTTCTTTTGTCCACCCAAGACCTGCCTTCTCCTTCCATTAGGGTCAACACAAACAATTTGTTCCTGGCCTGTCAGTGCATTGTAGATTTGTCTGTCTGGGTTGTCCCTGCTACTATGCACTGAAACTTCCTCCATGCACTTTGGTTTAATCCCATTTCAAGAAGCAGCAAATCTAAGTGTACAAGGGAAATTTTAGTGTGCAGTAACAGGATCCACATGGCTAGTTAGTGCATGACAAGCTAGTGCACTGTAGATTTACCTACCAGCTTCCTGCACATTAGCTCTTCGTGTAGACAAACCGTTCCTCTCCTTTGACTACCATGCCAGGAAATAAATGTGACATCCTGTATCCAGTTCCTCACTCTGCTATCTCCAAGCTATTGTGTATAAATCAATCCTTTCAGAGACCTCATGTGAAGGCATAGCTGCCACATCTGGCTTCCCAACTATTGATTGCAAGGGAAGGATGCAAGAACTATCTTAAAACTGACAAATCTCTCAGCCAGTAGGTACTGACAACACATGAACAATCTTCTCTTCAGACATTCACTGTTCTATACCTAGTTCTCATGGTCTCTTACCCCGATGGAATTGATAACACACACTTAATTTACTTTAGTGCCATTGGATACTGTCATCCTATTGCTTATTTGAAAAAAACACAGATTTAATTGACTAGAAATACACTCTGTCTAGTCATAGGACTAGAAGCAAAACAGTACAGGATTCTACTGCTGGCTCAACCATAGACTTCCTGGTGCTATCGGTGTGTCATTTTCTCTGCCTCAGTACAACAGGTATAATCTTAGGGTATGTCTACACTACAAAGTAAATTCGAACTAACAGCCGTTAGTTCAAATTAACTCTCATAGCATCTATACATACAAACCGCTAGTTCGAATTTAATTCGAACTAGCGGAGCGCTTAATTCGAACTAGGTAAACCTCATTCTACGAGGACTAATGCCTAGTTCGAATTAAGTAGTTTGAATTAAGGGCTGTGTAGCCACTTAATTCAAACTAGTTGGAGGCTAGCTCTTCCCAGCTTGCCCTGGTGGCCATTCTGGGCCAAACCAGGGAAACTTTTCTGCCCCCCTCCCGGCATCGGAGCCCTTAAAGGGCCACGGTCTGGCTACAGTGCTCATGTCAGTTGCAAGCCTGCCAGCACCCAGCCAGCAGACCCTGCACCTGGCACGGCATGAGCCAGCCACCCGCTGCCACCCAGCCCTCCGCCTCTTCCCAGGACCAGGCTGGCAGCTCCCAGGAGCCTGCCCGGGGCCGCAAGAGGTGGGCGCCCGCCTGGTCTAGTGCGGAGATCGTGGACCTCATCAAGGTTTGCGGGGAGGCCTCCAACGTCCATGACCTCCGCACTAGGCACAGGAATGCGGCTGTCTAGGGCAGGATAGCTGCCAGCCTGGCCACCAAAGGCCACATGCGAACCCAGGAGCAGGTTTGCATGAAAATCAAGTTGGTCCAGTGAGACCCCCGACCCTGAGCCCTGAGCTTAGAACATAAGAACATAAGGACGGCCGTACTGGGTCAGACCAAAGGTCCATCTAGCCCAGTAGTTTGTCTGCCGACAGCGGCCAGCACCAGGTACCCCGGAGGGGATGGACCGAAGACAATGACCAAGTGATTTGTCTCATGCCATCCATTTCCAGCCTTCCACAAACAGAGGCCAGGAACACCGTTCCTACCCCCTGGCTAATAGCACTCCATGGACTCAACCTCTATGAATTTATCTAACTTCTCTTTAAACTCTGTTATAGTTCTAGCCTTCACAGCCTCCTGTGGCAAGGAGTTCCACAGGTTGACTATGTGCTGTGTGAAGAAGAACTTTTGCTTATTAGTTTTAAACCTGCTGTCCATTCATTTCATCTGGTGTCCTCTAGTCCTTCCATTATGGGAACTAATGAAGAACTTTTCTTTATTCACCCTCTCCATACCCCTCATGCTTTTATAGACCTCTATCATACCCCCCCTCAGTCTCCTCTTTTCTAAGCTGAAAAGTGCCAGTCTCTGTAGCCTCTCTTCATATGGGACCTGTTCCAAACCCCTAATCATTGTAGTTGCCCTTTTCTGAACCCTTTCCAAGGCCAAAATATCTTTTTTGAGGTGAGGAGACCACATCTGTACACACAGTACTGAAGATATGGCGTACCATAGTTTTAGACTTCCCCTCCTCCTTCTTCCCCTGGCTTCCCCCTTCCAGCTCCCTCCTCCCAGGTTTTCCCCTCCCCTCTCCCACCCTCTCTCTTCCCCTCTCCCACCTCCTTTTCCCAGTCTCCCCAGAGGTTAATCCCACCCCCCCAGTTTTGTTAAATAAAGAGAGTTTCTATTTTTGAACACGTGTACTTTATTTTTTATATCAGGAAGGGGGGCTAGGGAGGGGTAAGTGGAAGGAGGTGAGGGAGGAATTGGGCACGAGCCCCCGATGGGGAGGACTGGGGTGGCTCTGCGGGCTCCTCGGGGTGGAAGCTCTCCTGCAGGGCCTCCTGGATCCTGACAGCCCCCCGATTGACCCCCCCGGATGGCAGCCTGTGGCAAGTGCAGCCGGGCTGATGGCCAAGTGCTGTGATGTGCCGAGTGTGGGCACTCAGGGCACTCCAAGACAGGACTGCTTTGCTGTAGACAAGCAAGTGGGGAACCCTGAGAACTGTCTGTCCGGGGTGGCAGTCGGGTCCCTTTAAGCACAGCCCTCGGCTAGCCTGAGGCAGCAGCTCCACGCTCGAAGTCCTAACCTGATGCCCTGCCGGCACTGGGTCTGGCCAGCCTTAACTTTGGTTCAGGGTTCACTCAATGTGGACATGCTAGTTCGAATTAGCAAAAGGCTAATTCGAATTAGTTTTTAGGTCTAGATGCACTAATTCGAATGAGCTTAGTTCGAATTAGTGCTGTAGTGTAGACATACCCCCCGAGTGGAGGTATGAAATATTACTCTTCTTCAAGAACTCAGTGCTCCTTAGATCCCAGAAATTAAAGATAGAAAAGATATTAGGTTGCACAGTCGATTTTCCTACCCATATAGAAGAAAGGTGTCATATAAGTGCAAAGTATTATTAAGGTATAGTTATCTCTAGCACCGTCATGAAAAGCATTGTTTTTTCCTGTCTGTTTTATTTTTTCACTTAATAAACATTACTTTTCCTTACTGTTTCTTAAACAGTACTCATCAACATGTGTCAGTTTTACTGCCTAAAAATATATGTTGCATGTCTGTAGAGCTGTTAGAGCTTCAAGAGCAGTTGATATGAATATAAATTATTTCATCACCACCACACCTCTGGTAGGTAAATAAGCATTATTACCCTCAGTTTATAGAGGAGAAAACTTAGGTAGAGAAGTTTAATGAGTTGCCTGGGCCCTTAAATCACTGCTGGAATGTTGCATGCTCCAGGTGGAACTGAGGGTTGGCTGCTCCCAGCCCAACCCCTTTCACTCAAGGCTGTGCCCCTTCTAGAAGTATAGAACCACCCTCCCCTTCTACCCTGCCCCCCACCTTACTTAGGGCCCAGCAAGTCTGTTGGCCACTCTGACTGTGAATAACAGCATTTTTGTTTGCTTGTTTCCATTTTTATGTGTTTTTATCGGGGCAGATTATTTGATTATTTTTTTGAAATCCTAGCAGGATCATAACAAATGCTGAGATCTGCTTCACAGTATATCTTAACATTATGCACATCCATGTAGTGTTAGTGCTATGATTGAACTGATTTACTAGATCTCATGCCATTTTTCATTCAACTTCGCACATCCTCATCTCTTGGGCCTCAGAGGTTGCACAACACTGATCGGCAAGCCACAGGGCTAATTAAAGTCTGTCTCTACACTACAGTTAAACCCCCACAGCTGGCCTATTTCAGCTCACTTGGGCTGAGGAGGCTTAGGCTAAAGGGTTGTAAATTGCTGTGGAGACATTCAGGCTAGGGCTACAGCCCAGGTTTTGGGACCCTCCCACATCCCAGGATATCAATGCCCAGGCTTCAAACATCTATGCTGTAATTTTAAGCCCACAGCCTGCACCCTGTGAGCCTGCATCAGCCAACATGGGCTACCATTGGTGGCTTACTGCAGCGTAGGCATACCTAGTGATATTCAGGGTTTGAAACAAAGGAATACAGAATACAACCAATAAAGATGCAATAGCAATAACCTTATACCTGCCTATTTTATGGTTTTCTTTCTCTGCATTCGTTGATTGGAAAAAATCTGAAAACTAGAGTAAAGTGATGAGCACAGTTTGCCTTCTGACAGTTCTGTGCTTCCTGGTCAGGTTTTAAAATATTTGAAAATAAAGAGGAAAAGGGGAAATCATGTCACACAATGAACAAGACACTCTGGACTTTAAATCACCACTGTCTGACTCCAGTTTTACACAAGTATAACATCACTGATTTCAGAATTTAAAACTGAAGTCATACAGTGGTGATTTAAAGTATAGTTCATCCCCATACTTGGAATTAACAGCAGTTGTAAAATGAAACTGCAAATTAACATGTTAGCATATATCTGCCCTGCACATTAAGTCTGTGTCTGTGGGACTGGGGCTGGTGCATTCAGGGTTTTCTAACCCTCTGCTTGAATGTCCACATTGCATTGTCATCCAGGGTTTATAATTGCTTGACCTAGAACTCACAGGCATGTTTACCCAGCTGTACTGCACTACACAGACTGTCTGACTTTGTCTATCATTAGACCTATATTCACACTGCAAAAAACAACAGGACTTGGGCCCAAGTCACAATGGGGTTCAGGCTCAGACCAACACTACCAACAGGATCCTAAGGCCTGAGTCAAACTGATTGTATGGACAAAAGGGGGACTCTGGCTCAAACCTGACTCAGAGTCCAGGTTTAATGTGCAAAGTGGACAAACCCACACAGTTTCATTTTCTTGTAAACCAAGAAAATGTTTCCCAGTCAGATACCTAAAGTCATCAGTTCATTAGGAACTTCCTTATTAAAACGCATCTACCTGTCATGCACCAAGCTGTTATGTTAACGGAAGCTATGACAAAGGCCAGTGGTAGAGGGGTGGAATCCTAACAATGGTATTGGTCCATTTGCTAGGTAGAAATAGCAGACTAGTCAATAAATATTTTTAAATCAGCAGGTCTGAATAACTTGCATCCTATTTATAAGCATCTGTTGAAATCCCTGGACCCTTAATGCTGATTTTAATTAAGTCTTGAAACACCAGGAAAGTTCCAGAAAACTGGAAGAAAACTAATGTGCCAATATTTTAGAGATAGATGGATGACCTGGGTATTTCTAGGCTGGACCCTCTGAAATCAATCCCAGGGAAAATAATGGAGTATCTTATACAGGACTTAATTAATAAGGAATTTAAAAGGAGTAACATAGTTAAAGTCAATAAACATGGGTTTTTGGAAAATAGATACTGTCAAGCTTGATATCTTTTTTATATGAGATTATAAATTTGGCTGATAAAGGTCACAGTGTAGCTCTTAGACTTCTATAAGGCCTTTTATTTTGCACCATGTAACATTTTGATTAAAAATTAGATAAAAATACATTAAAGGGATTAAAAGATGACTAACTGATAAGTCTCAAAATGTCATTGTAAGTGAAGAATCACCTTTGAATGGGTGTGTTTCTAGTGAGGTCCCATAGGACATGTTCTTGGCCCTCTCCTATTCACCATCTTCATTAATGATGTGAAAGAAAACACAAAATCAACATCGACAAAGCTTGCAGATGACAAAATATAGGTAAGTGATAAGCAATGAAGAGTATATGTCACCGTTCCAAGCAATATGGATCACTTAGTAAGATGGGTGCAAGCAAATAATATGGATTTAATATGGCTAGCTGTAAATATATACATCCAAGAACAAAAAATGTAGGCCTTACATACAGGATGGCGAACACTATCCTGGGAAGAACTGATTTGGAAAAAGATTGGTTTGTGATGAATTATCAGCTGAATGAGCTCTCAGTATGATGCTGAGGCCAAAAAGTGTAATGCAATCCTTGGATATCTAGACAGCAGAATCTCATGTGGCAGAATTTATTTTACCTCTGTATTTGACACTAGTTCACCCACTGCTGGAGAACTGGTGACCAACTCTGATATCCACAATTCAAGAAGGATATTAGTAAATTGGAGTGGTTTCTGAAAAGAGCCATGAGAATCATTGAAGTCTCTCATAACTTAATCTACTTATCTTAAAGAGAAGGTTAGAGGATGACATGATTACATCCTATAAGTAGTTACCTAGGGAACAAATATTTAATAATATCTCTTCAGTCTAGCAGAGAAAGATATAACACAGTCTAGAGGTAGGCATTTGAAGCTAGACACAATCATATCAATAAGGTATACATTTAACTGTCAGGGGTCTGGCTGACACTGAAGCGGAAAGTCAACCTGAGATATGCAACTCCAGCTATGTTATTTGTATAGCTGGAGTTGATGTATTTTAAATTGTCATCCATGCAGCGGCAGAATGACGAGAGCAAATGCTCCCATCAGCTTCCCTTTCTCCTCATGAGGAGCAGGAGTACCAGTATTGATGAGGACGCCCTCTGAGTTTGATTTAGTGCATCTTCACTAGACCCACCAAATCGAACCCTGGAAGATCGACTACGGCAACATCGATCTTACCCATAGTGTAGACATGCCGAGGGTGATTAACCATTGAAACAATCTACCAAGTGTCAGAGTAAATTCTCCATCACTAGCTATTTTTATATTAAGATTTAGAAAAACGTTCATAGATTCGTTCTAGTTCAAACAAAAATTAATGGAGGAAAGAGTTACGGCCTGTGTCCCTTTTTGGCATTGAATCCACAAATGTAGGTTCTAGCCTGTAGACTGTGTGGCCTTGCTGTTGCAGGAACCTCTATCAGTTAATCTATACTGAAGCTCCATGTGGGAAGGGTGAATTTTTTACTTGACCAGACAAGATAAAATAGAGAAAGGAGAACACTAAGACAAAAGATCTCAGTTTGCTCTCTCTCTAATGCTTCCATACATATACTTATTTCCATCTGCAGTGCTCAAAGACAACCTGTGGCAGCTTTTACTGTTCATAATGAAGAGATTCATTCCTTCAACTTAATTTAGTTCAGTTACATGCAAATGAGCCTTGTAGAAGAATTAATGTACGGGTATGTATGATGTGTTGATTTGCCATATTTAACTATCGGTTGTTTGGTGTTACTCATAATTGCCTGCTTTTGCATTAAAATAGTAATAGTTTGTACTTATATAGAACCTTTCATATGAGGATCTTTAATCACGGTTTATTAGAAAAATAGTGCAGGTAATCACTGTGTAACTGATAACAAATACCTAATTGAAATTTTTTAAAAATATGATAATCTTCAGTGGTATAACTATTGTACAGTACTCATTTATTATGACCCACATAATTCACATGAAGTTTATTGCTCATGAATTATGTGACTATATAAATACAAGCATATAAAATATTTACACCTAATTTCTCTCTCCCTTGTGTGTTAGTATAAGAATCATCTGCTGAATGTGTATTATAAGGCAGATTCCAAACATGAAAAAATTCAGCTTGAATGGTTATCTTCCAAATCACCAGCAACAGAAAGAAAAAAAATATGATGGAGAGTGTTAGGCAACATAAATTACAGACTATTACTGTATTATGCCCACAACATATTATGCATGAACTATTGAATATATACTATCATTCAAAATCACTAGTTGCTTTTGAAAATGTAGTCAAAATATAGTGTTTTTTAGCTTGTCAGATCAAAACCCAAAGCTTTATTGATACTTCCAAATTAGCTTAGAAAAAAATCAGAAGAAACACATCCCCTGTGATCTTTACCACTGACTTCATTGCTCTGCTTCATGGGCAAAAGTGTTGAACCGACAATTCTGTTAGCATTAAAGATTAGAAACTAAGTTCTGAATGCTTTATTGTTTCCAATTATTTGCTTTGCTGCAATTATTATATTTCAGAAAAAAACGCAGCTCTGGATAAAGAAAAGACAGGCAGCCTGTTTTCCACTGCAGAAGAGAGAACAAAAGTTTCCCACACCTATCTGTGACATACAGCAAACAACACAAAAGGTGCACTCTAATGACATCTTTTTGTTAAAACACCAAAAGGAAAAAGAATGTCCAGCCATTGCAAGGTGAAATCAGAAAGCTGAGGGCTTAAGGCTGTTTGAGAAGCCCCTTGTGCTTCATTAGCATAAAGATCACCAGTAAACCATCTTGTTAGTCTTTAAAGTGCTGCATAGGCCTGTCTTTTATTTCAGAAAGCCAAGACTGTCTGTTCATAGCAGTAGCTCCACAGTACATTAATGGGAGTATATGATCTAGAGTTTGAAGCAAATGAGGTGGGAAGCATAGTGTAAAACTATAGACTCCCTCAGAATTTTTAATGAAGTCTCACTTTTTAGCCGGCCAAAAAGGGATTTTGACTATTGCATCTCACCATTAAGTTCTGGGGGTTTTGCAGAGCAGATGATGTTTACACCATGACTTTGCCATTTCCTTCACTTGTTATGAAACGAACAATTGACAGTATCTTGTATGGCACTGATTGTTGCAGGCAAAAGACAATATTCAGGTAATCTGATTTGTCATTAATTCACTGAAAATCCCAGCAATCAAATTCTACCAAATTATTCCCAGCACTCCCACCTGGAAGAAAATATGATTTTCTATTTACAGGTTGACCTCTAAAATTTGGCACTCTCCAGTCCAGAAACATCCATGGTCCAGAAGGACCTTGGTTGCTCCTGGACCAGAGAGCCTGGGAGCCTAATGGCAGGAGGGCCAGCAGCTCAGCCCGGGCTGGGGACAGTGGGGCTGGAGGAGCCCCACAGCAGTGCTGGGGCTGGGGCTGGGGCCACAGAACCCCGGCAGCCCAGGACAGTGTAGGGTTGGGGAACCTTGGCCACTTGCAGCAGCGAGGAGCTGGGGGCTGGAGAACTCCATCCGCCTGCAGCAGCAAGGGGCTGGGTGTCAGAGAAGCCCAGCAGCACACAGTAGTGTGGAACCAGGGAAACCCAGCCACCCATGGCTGCACGGGTCTGGGGGGCTGGCGAAAGCCTGGGAGCAACACAGCAATGCGGGGAACCATAGCCACCTGTGCAGTGTGTGGCCGGGGGCAAAGAAGCCTGGCCACCCGGAGCAGCACGCAGCCAGGGAAACCTGGCTGTCCACAGCAGTGCAGGGCCAGTGCTGGAGCCCAGAGAACTCCGGCCACCCATGGCAGCCGGGGGTGGGGGCAGCAGTAGCACAACGGACAGCCCAGTGAGAAGGGAATGGAGGGGGTCAGAGACAGGAGGTTAGCTGGCTTGGGAAGATGGCAGGGGATATCTCCCCTGGTCCGGCAAATTCTCCTGTTCAGGACTGGTCAGGTCCCAACAGTGCCGGACCAGGGAGGTTCAACCTGCATTAGTATAGTTAGAATTAATCTTTTCTTGCTTTGCAGACTTTCTGAAGCAAAAATTAGAACTAAGTTGTTAGTTGCTTTACCACAGTTTCCTAGACTCCCTGCCTGTTTTCTCAGGCTATGTCTAGACTGCATCCCTCTGTTGACAGAGGGATGCAAATCAAGCACGTTGAAATTGCTAATGAAGCAGCGATTTAAATATCCCGTGCTTCATTAGCATAAACATGGCCAACGCTTTTTTCAAAACGGAGCTTTTTCGAAAAAAACCCGGCAGTCTAGACGTGGATCTGTTGAAAATAAACCCTTTTTCGACAGATCCTGTATTCCTCAAAAAATGAGGTTAACAGGATCTGTCGAAAAAGGGTTTATTTTTGACATCTGCATCTAGACTGCCTTTTTTTTTAAAAAGCTCCGTTTCGAAAAAAGTGGCGGCCATGTTTATGCTAATGAAGCGCAGGATATTTAAATCCCTGCTTCCTTAGCAATTTCGATGTGCCTCATCTACATCTCTCTGTCAACAGAGGTGTAGTCTAGACACAGCCTCAGTGTCATCTTAGTAACATAGCTGCTGACTCTCCATACATTATTCATGTTTAATAGTGCTTATGCCAGAAGTCCCATTACATTGAAGGGGGATACTTCTATGAATAAATGTTATTCAGTGTGAGTAACAATTGCAGTATCAGGACCCTAGTGAACAAATATGGAAACATCATATTGTCGCAGTTCAAGGCAACTATGCCTGTAATTCTCTCAGTGATCCAGCAAGGGCACCCACTCTGAGGCTTCCAGCTTCCCAGCCATTCCCTTTCTTAGGCGGAGACACATAGAATCATAGAACGTTAGTGCTGGAAGAGACCTCAAGAGGTCATCTAATAACCCTTCCAACCTGGGTATTTCCAGGCTACACAATTGTCTGCCTCCACAGTGTTACCCCAAGCAGAGACAGATTGCCAAGAACACCTGTTTGCTTTTCCTTAAACAGTTAACAAGTGATTGCCAACAGTTACAGATACCACACAGCACTTCCATTAAAGTATTTTTATTCCTAAGGTAATAGCACTATAAAGAAAACACTAAGAAAATGTTTAGACCACCCTTTATAGAGTTCAGGGATCAGTGAATAAATAAAAAGTGGGTTTTCTTTTTCGGAGCATAGCTTCAAAAAGTGTGAGGCAGAAATGGGTTCTTGGAATTCCCCTTACCCTGAGGTACTTCCTAGAAAATACACTTCACGCATAATGTTCCAAAAAGCATTTTAAAGATCTTAATACCTCCAGAAATTGCATTAGCCTCCCAGAGAAGTTACATATGTACTATAACACTTAGATAATTTAATTTTAGTACAATGGATGCCAAAGGAATTGAACCTAATTCAACAAATTTCAAACTAATTCAATAAAATTCATTCAGGATATTGCAGGAAATTGTCAACCTGTCACACTTTTGATCCCATTTTCCACAATAAGCCAAATCCTGTCAGTGTAGGTAGAAGTGATTATGATTAATGCTGTTAATTCCCAGACAATATACTACATTAAAATGGGGTTAAGTTTGAAAGTACATGGGCAATTTAACATTATAAAATAATTCAAAAATTATACAATCCCCACCCCCCAAAAAAGTAGTACAAATCCATAATATTTAAAGTTAAGGTTAAACACAAAATAAATTAAAATCATGATAAATGCACAAATTAAGGAACCCAAACAATCTTAACTCTGCCCGGTCTCTATAGCTCCATTACATACAGAATTATGATTAATGCATTTTAACATCTGTGGTCACAAATTTTATTACCCTTTTTTTAAGTTATGCTTTTTCTCCACTTAGCATCACTACAAGGCAGAATTATAATTGTCTGGATACCCAAATAATGTTAATGTATTCATGTAACTAACTATGGATTTCAGTGCGTAACATTAAAGATCAAATTTTGACCAGAGTGCTTTAATGAGGTGGTGTGTTCACTTGGTTGAGTGGTTGATGTATGTGGGTGTATACACAAACTACTTCTGTTCTGGAGCAATTTGGGAGAGTTCCTATACACGAATAGTACTTGTTTATGTTTTTATTTAGGGGGAGGGCACTAAATAATAGTTTTGTTTATGGAGGGCAATAGAAATTCTCTGTGGTTATTGCTGAACCTCAGACTTTGACACCATGTAGTAAAATAAGTTAATATTATTGAATATTTGTAGCAGTCATAGATAAATCATAGATAATCATATTGATTATTGAGGAAAAACATTCTGACAGACTTTTACAAAAATGTAATCGTACATCAAGAAAATCATTGTGGGGCCTCAGTCAGACTCAGCAATGAAGTTTTCAAGATGTACAGCACAATGTAGCTATATGGGAATCAGGCTATTACACTATGCTGTGCAGGGGCTCTCAATTTTTTTTTTTTTTTTTTTGCAGTGATTCCCTTTGAAAAATATCTCAGGCTGTGATTAAAACCTCTGAAAGATGACCCTTTCGTACAATACCATCCTTATTTCTGTGCTGCTGCTGCTGGGGGCAGTGCTGTCTTCAGAGCTGGGTATCTAGTCAGCAGCCGCTACGCGCTGGCCACCCAGCTCTGAAGGGCTTGGGCTGTCAGACTTGAACATGACTGACAGCTAGATCCCCGACACATGCAGAAGCTGAAAGCTTGTGACCCTCCCTCCCATAATAACCTTATGACCTGCTGAGGGGAACAGAGCCATAGAATTAGAGCATAGATTAGTTTCCGGTCTTCCTTCAGGGCTCTGTATATTATCTTCACAAACAAGAAGAAAAATATGCAAAAGTAACACAAACAACCACCAGGTGAAGCCTCGAGTAGCCACAGAGATCTCATAGGTATGGATGTGGGGATAATCAAATCATCCTCTTACATGCCTCCTGCAGGAGTGGTGCCTGGGACACACCCTTTGTCCACCAACCTCCCCCTTCCCATGGAAAAAAAGGTCATTTTTTCACCATTCACATGGGTGGCTCTAGACTGGCGGTGGTGAACTATAAGGGTATGTCTACACTAGCCCCCTAGTTCGATTTAAATATCCCGGGCTTTATTTGCATCTTCCCATCCGGGCGCCATTTTTAAATCCCCCTAGTCCGAACTAACTGCCCGCGGCTACACGCGGCAGTCAAACGTTAACTTCAACTAAGTCCTTAGTTCGAGTTAACTGTTACACCTCGTAAATCCCGGGCTTCATTTGCAACTTCAAATGCCTACATTAGCCTCCCTAGTTCGACCTAGGGGGCTAGTGTCATACCCTAAGAGTATAAAGCTGTAGGCTAGGTACTATACCATCAGTCTGGGGTTTGCCTCCGGCATGGCATAAATCCACTGCAGTGGGACATGGTCAGTGATGATGTCTGCAAGTCACCAGGGCCTGATGAAATGCATCCTAGAATACTCAAGGAGCTGAGAGAGGAGGTATTTGAGCCTTTAGCTATCATCTTTGAAAAATCATGTAAGACGGGAGAGATTCCAGAAGACTGGAAAAGGGCAAATATAGTGCCCATCTCTAAAAAGGGAAATAAAAACAACCCAGGAAAGTACAGACCAGTCAGTTTAACTTCTGTGCCAGGAAAGATAATGGAGCAAGTAATTATGGAATTCATCTGCAAACACCTGAAAGATAATAGGGGGATAGGTAACAGCCAGCATGGATTTGTAAAGAACAGATCATGTCAAACTAATCTGATAGCTTTCTTTGACAGGATAACGAGTCTTGTGGATAAGGGAGAAGCAGTGGATGTGGTATACCTAGACTTTAGTAAGGCATTTGATACGGTCTCGCATGATATTCTTATCAATAAACTAGGCAAATACAACTTATATGGGACTACTATAAGATAGGAGCATAACTGGCTGGATAACCATTCTCAGAGCGTAGTTATTAATGGTTCACAATCCTGCTGGAAAGGTATAACAAGTAGGGTTCTGCAGGGGTCCGTTTTGAGACCGGTTCTGTTCAATAACTCCATCAACAATTTAGATATTGGCATAGAGAGTACACTTATTAAGTCTGTAGATGATACCAAGCTGGGAGGGGTTGCAACTGCTTTAGAGGATAGGGTCATAATTCAAAATGATCTGGACAAACTGGAGAAATGGTCTGAGGTAAACAGGATGAAGTGTAATAAGGACAAATGCAAAGTACTCCACTTAAGAAGGAACAATCAGTCTCACACATACAGAATGGGAAGTGACTGTCTAGGAAGGAGTACCACAGAAAGGGATCTCAGAGTCATAGTGGACCACAAGCTAAATGAGTCAACAGTATGACACTGTTGCAAAAAAAAGCAAACATGATTCTGGGATGTATGAACAGGAGTGTTGTGAGCAAGACACGAGAAGTCATTCTTCCGCTCTACTCTGCGCTGATTAGGCCTCAATTGAAGTATTGTGTCCAGTTCTGGGGACCACATTTCAAGAAAGATATGGAGAAACTGGAGAAGATCCAGAGAAAAGCAACAAGAATGATTAAAGGTCTAGAGAACATGACCTATGAAGGAAGACTGAAAGAATTTGGCTTGTTTAGTTTGGAAAGGAGAAGACTGAGGGTATGTCTACACTTGCACCCTAGTTCGAACTAGGGATGCGAATGTAGGCATTTGAAATAGTCAATGAAGCGGGGATTTAAATATTCTGCGCTTCATTAGCATGATCTCGCCGGCGCGTTACTCCGATCAACAGCTGTTTTGAAAGTGAAAGTGTACGCCGGGACGCATTAGTTTGAACCAAACCCCTTGGTTCAAACTAACGTTACTCCTCTTTCATTTTCAAAACAGCTGTTGATCGGCGTAATGCACTGGCGAGATCATGTTAATGAAGCACGGGATATTTAAATCCCCACTTCATTGACTATTTCAAATGCCTACATTTGCATCGCTAGTTCGAACTAGGGTTTAAACTGCAGCAAGGGAGGTTTAGGTTGGACATTAGGAAAAACTTCCTAACTGTCAGGGTGGTTAAACACTGGAATAAGATGCCTAGGGAGGTTGTGGAATCTTATCTCTGGAGATATTTAAGAGTAGGTTGGATAGACATATATCAGGGATGGTCTAGATGGTATTGGGTGCTGCCATGAGGGCAGGAGACTGGACTTGATGACCTCTTGAGATCCTTTCTAGTTCTAGTGCTATGATTCGATGATGTTGGCTTGTAGTCTGTTAAAATGGCTTCTTTAGTTCCCTCTTGATTTTGAAAAAGGGCAACTAGTTCTCCATCTTGGAACCCCTCCATCACAGAGCATTTGGTATCCTTTTGCCCAGGAGAGGGAAAGGTGAAGGATGTTGAGAAACTGGAGAGAGTTCAGAGAAAAGATATGGAGAATGATTAAAGAATTGGAAAACATGCACTATAGTATAGATTCAAAGAGCGTGCTCTATTCAGCTTAACAAAGAGGAGGTTAAGGGAGTAACTTGATCACAGACTATAAGTACCTACACAGAGCACAAATAATTGATAATGGAATCTTTAATATAGGAGACAAAAGTAGAAGATGTTGAACTACACAATTTAAAACTGCAAATAAAGCGTAAATTTTTAACAGTAAAGGTAATTAACCAATGGAACAATGTACCAAGGTTGTGATGGATTCTCCATCACTGGCAATATTTTTAAATCAATTTTTTTTTTTTAAAGAGAGATGCTCTTGTTTAATCAGGAGCTATGGCCTGTGGTTTACTGAGATGACCACAGTCGTCCGTTCTATAAATTATTTCTACAGTATTGTGTTAAACAGCAGCCATTTCCATTCTAAAATAAGCAATATGTCACTGGTGGGTGAAGTGATTAGTATGATACAGAGCTGTGACATGCTTTTCTAGGTTTGGAAAGAGCCAAAATACATAAACAAAGATTTTTTTTGATATTTTCAGCCATGACTAGAAGCTATTCACATCCAAGTGTAAGAGGAAGTGAGAGATCTACCAGCTATGGTGAACTGTACCTTTAAGAGGCTGTGGCAAGAATCAGTTGAAGACTTGCATTACACAATTCTGATCAGTTCCCTGAAGCTCATCCATGTTCCCCAAAGATAGGGTAAGGTGCCCTAGGCAAATCAGGGTTGGTGTGTGCAGTTCATTTCATCGCCATTTCAGCATGTGTTTCATTTAACGCTGTAATCCATATTTGGTTTCTACATTTTCCAGCAGTAGGTTGCGGCTGTCTTGGCAGGCTGTGCATGCATTCATTACAAGGCACAAATGTAACTTTAGACATAAGGCAGAATTAAGAGCTTCTCAATGTGACAGACTCTGAACAGATGGGAAGGTCTGTCCGCCCGCAACTGGTACACTTCACTGCACAACTCAACAAGGAGTGAGAATGCTTACTGTAGGTGATCCCAAGCTACAGTGCAGCATTCATTTGGATTTCTTATCTTTTTCCATAAATGGTTAATGTCCATTTGGTTTCTTAAATTTAACTGAATTGCTGTAGGGAGAAGGGCAGTTCATAACAATTCCAACTCTTTCCTTCACCAAACTCAAAGTGCCAGTGAGCACAACAAAAGAGGGTTCATTAGATACTTTGAAAAATCAAGTGTCAAAGTCTGCTTTTGTTTTCTGGATTAGGGAATACAACACTGAACAAAGTGTTAAATCTGAATTAGAAAAGCGGGGCAGCTTTTTCAAACTGTCACTGATTTTTGCAGTCAAGCATATCCCCTTGGAAATGAGTCATTCCCAAGTAGCCGCCTCGATAGCTTTTTTCCATGACAGCTCAGCTTTTGCCATCACTATTTGTGTCCCCGGGACTGAGCAGAAAATGTATCAAACTTAACATCGTGGGAAACAAGTGATGATGGCACAAGTCAAGAATTCCTGGAGAAAAACAGAGATGCACATACTGAATCACTCTTAAGTGGATGTGGTTAAAGACTGTGCATACTACACAGAGGCCCCTATGTCTATAGTGCAGCCAGAAAGGCTCTGAAAAAAAATAGACCTAACAAAAATGTACTCCCTTTTGGAATCACTGAATTCACTGTACACTCAAGTATGTACATGCACCTTTGGGTGGGGTGGGCATTCCCTGCATGATAGGGTTGTTTGTGATATATAGATGTCTAAATCTCACATTAAAATCGACTGGCTTTTCCAAGAGTGCTTATCTATGAGCTAAGTGGTGATGGCATAAGCTATTTCCCCCCCCCCCCCCACTGCCTGTCTTCCTCTACTAAAGTAACACACATTTTCTGACCCAATTTAGATACAAGGAACAGTTCAGTTTTTTTAAAATATACTGTGGCAAATACCAGAGTGTAGACTAGCTAGTTAAGTAAGTAATAGCTCAGAAGCACGAAAACTAATAACCCAATCCACTGTTCAGAGTTGAGCAAGCACAAAGAAACTCATTAAGCCAGGTTTTAATCTTCTTCCTGTCATCAACAATAAGCTTCATAATTCTACAGATAATGAGCACATCGGGTTTAAAAACTGACATTATTAGGAAGTGCAACCTTATCCATACCTTGACCCATCAAAATTAATGGAACACCATGAGTCCAAAATATTATAAACAGAAATCACTTCATTAATTATTATAGCAGGGGTACCATCAGCTTTATGCTTGTCATTATAAGGTAACACAACTGTTTTAACAGGACTCACAGTCTGTACTCTGGACTGATGTTAAGATGCAGGTGACCTTACAGAACTGCCCCGTCCCATCAGCAGTCACATGAGTAGTTGCGATTAATGGCCATGTTCTAACCCAGTGTCCATTCAAATCCCATGCAAAATCACCAGGACCATTATCTGTCCCTAAAAAAGATGACAGGGCTAGAATCTAGTGAATATCAAGTTACCTGAGAGATCATCAAATGCTCTCTGGAATTGGATTGCCCATAGCAGATAAATTATTGTGTCTTTTCATTTTAGTTTTCTGCTGTATGTGTGTTCATTCTGGAGTGGAAGGGATTTTTGCTGCTATGTTCCGGAGCATGCTTTTTCTTGGACAGAGCTGCCTGCAGATCACATCCCATCTTGGTCACAAGGGCGCTAAAGTTATGTGTAGTTGGATGTAGAGCTCCATTATTAAAGCTGATTGTGGTGTCACAGAAATTTACTCCCTTTTGGTATCATAGGAAGTTGATGCTAGTGTGCGAGTGATTCGGATGCTCTTCTGACAGTCAAAATGCAGCTGGAGGGGAAAATGGGGTGTGAAGTGACATGTATAAAGCAATATATACTAGGAGTCGAGAATTTTTTATTCTATTACTGTTTTTGCCAGACATTTCTCGCGTCACCCTGAACTAATCAGCTTCAGTTACCTCATTTGTAAAATGGGGATAATGAGTCTTATCTTACTCACCTTGAAGCTTAATTCATTAGTGTTTGCAAAGGGTTTTTTTTAAAAGATTAACTACTCTCATCCCTAAAGCTTGTCCCTGCAGAACAAACATGCTATAACATAGGTGTTAAGGTGCTCACAAGATAATATCACTCAGTGAGTGAAGTTTCAGAAGTAAGTAGGAGGGGCTGGAGGACGCTTGTTTACAAAAACAATTTCTGTTTCTCAGAAACAGAACTCCTCAGTGGGGTAAAGAAGAAGAATGGCTCAGTGGGTGGGGTGCTTGCTACAGAATAAGCTTCTGTTCTCTACTCTGCTCCAACATCCTGTAGCATGCTCAGGGACAATTTTAAATCTTCAGTGGATCTATCCTCACAGCAGCATAGGGAAGTATTATTGTCCCACTCTTACAAATGTGAACTTATGACTGAAGGTCAGATTCTTACAGGAGTTTAGGCACCTAAAACAGCACAGAGACACCCAGGGAGATTTTCAGAAGTGCCTGGAGTTAGGTGTATGGGTGCTCTGGAAAATCCCACTAGGTGTATCTCTGCAGTTTTAGGTGCCTAAATTCCATCGAAAAATCTGTCCTCAATGACGAAGTTCCCACTTGTAAAAAGGGGGATGATAACGCTTCCCTACCTCTTGTGAAACAAAAGACAGAACTATGTAGCACTTTAAAGACTAACAAGATGGTTTATAGGTGATGAGCTTTTGTGGGCCAGACCAGCTCATCACCTATAAACCATCTTGTTAGTCTTTAAAGTGCTACATAGTTCTGTCTTTTGTTTCAGCTACACCAGACAAACACGGCTGCATCTCTATCACTACCTCTTGTGGATTGTTTAAAATAGTACCATTAAAGATAGTGGGACCTTCACACAATAGTGGTGGAAGACATAAGGATATAAAATAGATTATACTTCCCAAGGTAATATTTTCAAAAGGGCTTAAGTGACTTTGGCACATAAGCCCATTGACTTTCAGTAGGCCTTCAGTGTCAAGTCACTTACGCACTTTAGAAAAATGTTACCAACTATACTATGTTCTTCATTTTCCTATTCAATTCAGTGAACACCTTTCTTTTTTAATTTACCTGAAACTGCCACTACCATTTGCTGTTTGCCACAGAATTCTTCACCTGGGTGCCCCAGAAATGGGGCCTGGTACTGCAGAATTTACATGCAGTGTGTAGCAGAGTACACAGGGCACCAATCTCCAGCAATGCAGGTCAGGGGAAACTCACATTGGTGCCCTTCATCATTCCACTGAACAACTGCAAATACTAAATGAACATGTCAATTATGCATGAATTCAGGGTCATGAATGCTACTTGTAAAACATTGATTAGATGTAAATATTTAATAGCTGCTTCCAGAAACACATTCTTTAGAAATTTAATCTACAGTTGGATGAATAAACACCAATGTCTATATAAAGGGCTCACAATTAAATGATAGTAGGAAGATTCTCACAGAGGACCAACCAGATGGTTGGGAAAATTGGTTGGTTGATTTATTATGATCATGAGTTTATTGTGCAATTCAGATTCAAGTCATTTAACTGAACGTACACGTTTGAAGAGTTTCTATCTATATGCAGCATTTTCAATACCCAATTATTACACTCAGTTTGTTTCAATTATATTTTGAACTTCTTTGATCATGACACTTAGGTAAACCTTCTGTCACATGGAGTTGTCAACAACCAGGGCCAGGTTCAATATCCTTTTCAACAGTACAATTCAGAACCAGCTCAAGCCCCCACCCAGTCACCTGGCAGAATTACACCCCACGTCTGGGTGTCTCAGAGAGGCAATGCTTCCTCTTTCACAAGCATAGAGTTTGTGTGTGAGAAAGAAACTTTTAATGAAAGGAGGGAAGTCACTCAACATTAATTAGGGAGATGCCATAGGCAGGATTCATAAACATCAAACTGTGAGTAGGTCACTCACCTCAGAATGTTTGGGGCAGTGTTTTCTGCCTCATATTCTTGAGTTCAATAGCAAAAAGATCCTTTACCATGCCCCCCCTCTGTTCCCTCACCACACCCCACTCACAGGGGTTAGTTCAGAGGTGTGTGAGTTCACCTCCCACCTTGGTGAGGGGGGGGAAAGAAGGCACTTTGGTTACTCCACCATCTGAACACTTGCTCTGGCTGGACTCCTGCCAGCTACTTCACTGCACAGTCACCTTCTGCAACCATCTGCATCTCAGCTGTGACCTCTGCAAGCCAGTCTCTTGAGGTGTCCCTCTAACACATCAGCTCATAGAGCAGGAACCAGCTGGGCAGAAAAACTGTCTCACAAGAATTGATTTCAGCTCTAGTAAGCACATAACAAAACAAAGACTCCTAATAGAGCCCTACTTAGCTCTGTCTTTGAATAGCAGACTCCTAGGGCTCTGAACTAAAAATACCTCCTTAGCAGAGATAGAGTCCCCACACTTTGTTACTTTCACAGTGGTCTGCATCCAAGCCCCTGGCTTGGCAAGTTCATTTCAGTTGAGAATGACCCCCTCAGTCAGGACAAGCTAAGCACAGTTCTGCTCCCCTTTACTCATACAAGAAACCTTTCACTTCCCCTGCATACAATATTAAAGGGATTTGTAACCCAACACCAGACAAAATTGATCACTTTGGGCAATATAGCTGTGTCTGTTAGATATCTTGGCAGAATAGGTCTGTTTGTATAAAATATTTCCCCCTCCCCAGCTCAGCTCAGAGGAGAGCTCATTCAGACCATGCTTACACTTAAGATCAACTTAACTATTTTCATTTGGCAGCATGTAACAGAGGCAACGCACGGACTTTGAGACATTTTCAAAGGTCATTCAATCCAGTCTTTAATTTTACATGTGGCATTTTACAGACATAAGTGATAGAATTAGATGTAATCAAGTAGCTAGTTGTCTACATTCTACAACTTGCCTCCCTACCTGGCTGAGGGAAAGATATTGCTCACAAGTGATTGTAGGTACAAGATTAGGCCATGATCCTGCAAACATTAATATGTGGATTTGTCGTTAATCACAAGTAATCCTATTGCATTCAATGGAATTATGCACATGTGCAAACAATTACCATTTGTACTGAAACTTATCAGTTCAGGATCTCTGAGGCTGGGCTGAAGTTCTTTTGAAAGATTTCACCATGAAGCCAGGCTAACAGATCTTGAAATATATTGTGAAATTAGAGCCCTGTGTGGATAGAAATGTCTATCTGCAGATGCAGCTAGTCGCAGATAGACATCAAGATCTACAGGGCTCTAATCCCAAGAGGCACTGTGTCCAATGGAGAGGAGTGTTAACCCAGTGCACCTATAAGCCAGTGCTTCGAGCTGGCAGCTCCACCCAGCAGCACATCTGCACCAACGCCAGCCGCACCCCCAGTTGTGCTGTCTCATGTCCAGTTCATACAGCCTTCCTGAGGGCAGGGCTAGGGATAGTGCAGCCATGGGGCTGACAGAATGGGATGTTGGCTCCTGGGCACAATGGGGTAACACTACTCTCCATTGGCCACAGTGGCTCTTGGGAGTAGAGCCCTACAAATCTGTGGATCACAATGTCAATCTATGGATATCCACATCAGCAAATAGACATTTCTATCTGCACAGGGTTCTACAGATGTATAATTTCAGATGCACTCTATGGCTATGTCTACACATCAAAGTTAATTCGAAATAACAGCCATTATTTTGAATTAACTTTCCTAGCGTCTACACAGGCAGACCACTATTTCGAAATGCATTTTATGCGTAGACATGTTATTTCAAAATAACTGTAGACATACCCTATGTGCAATGCAGAATTTCCACTATTAATATTTTTTAAAACTTTGTTTATTCTCCAGTTTCAGTTACCCAGGACAGAGGATGCTAAGAAATTTGATAATTGGGTCTTTTAAGGGCTTTAAATTAGATACGCCAAAGAATTTGGGCACCAAACTGCCACTTTAGGCACCTAAATCCAACATATAGGCACTTCTGAGATCCTCAAAACCCTATTCATTCGCTATCTAATCCTGCAGGAGTCCAAATCCCTTAGGTGCCTACCTTTCTACCATGGGTATGCACAAGACAGCCTAAATCCTGAAGCTGCCATGCTGCTCAATGCCCTGGCTTTTTGATGCCAAAACCCCCAGGAGAATTAATTAGCTAGGCATTCCTTCTCACATGTCCAATTTCATAGGGGAGCTCAGAGCATGCTTTCCATATCATGCCTCACCCAAAAGAGTTAGGATTGAGCAGAGAGAGAGAGAGAGAGAGAGAAATGATTATTATCCGTAGCAGGACACTCACTCACAAGGTAGGTTTTTTTAATCTCCATTCTGCCTAATTTGGAGCAGTGCTTTGAATGCAGCTCTTCCTTATCCCAGATGAGTGTCCTAATCACCAGGCTGTATGGTACTCTGGGGTGACTCTTTCAGGCTCTCCTGCTGGAGCTCCTTCACTTTTTATTAATAATTAAATATTAATTGAGCCTGGGGATTAAGGTACTCACCTGGGATATGGAAGATTTGCATTCAACTTCCTGTTCTGAATTAGGTAGAATGGGGATTTGAAAACAGGTCTCCCACCTCTGTGTGCTGCCTATTGGCTCTAAAAGCGCATGTCTCTTTGCTTCAAAGCCTGATCTGGCTTAGGCACCTACAACCAGAAGGGAGGTCACCATTTTGAATCCCAAATAGAGGGGAAAGCCTCCAGAGTCAGGTACCTAACTGCCTTTGAAGGGCAGGGTTTAGATACCACTCTTTTCAGCATTTTCTATTGGATGGCTCAAACAGCTCCCCACTCAGGGCATGTCTAGACTACATCCCTCTTTCAAAAGATGAGGTTTACAGGATCTTTCGAAAAAGGGTGTTTTTTTTTAAAGAACCACGTCTAGACGACGGTTTCACCTTCGAAATACCCGTTTTCGAACGAACGCGCGGCCACCATTATGCAAATGAAGCACAGGAAATTCAAATCCCGGCTTCATTTGCGATCTCGATCTGTCTAATTTACATCCCTCTTTCAAAAGAGGGATGTAGCCTAGACATAGCCTCAGTGTGCTGGCTTCTGCCAATCCCATTCTTAAGTGCCTAACTTTGTCTGTATAGTGCATGGGGAACAGAAGGGCCTAACTCAGCACCTTGAATTCCACTGGTCAACAGAAAAATTAAGAGTCCCTTTGTCCATCTAGCTCTTTGTGTCAGAACCCACAGCTTCATGATCATGCTAATTTTCTTCAGCTGTCTCTCTTAAAGGCAGAACAATGGCTACTAATGGATTAGAAATATTTGTTATAGTAGTTACTACCTGCAGATTGCTGCTGTGGCATGGTCCTAACCAGGGCCACAGTAAATCCCTTCAAGAATGAGCATTGTGTCTGTTATTGACAGAGTCAACAGCGACATTGCAGTGCAGGAAAGTAGTAAATAATGACTGGCATTTTAAAAAAAAGCAGTAGACTTTCAACATAAATAGCACAAAATCTTACTAAAATATTTAGGCCTGATTCCCTGCTTCTTGTATTTCATGCCTGTGCTGAGAGAGTTTAAAATTGCTGTAATGTACTACCACTGATGGAAGTGGAGAATATTGATTTGGTAGCATTTTAAACCCTCTTTACACAGATGTAAGTGACAATACAAGATACATAGCACTGAAAAATCAGGCTCTTTATAACTGTTCTGTGTTTAGTAAACATTAGTGTTTCAGAAATTTCCTTTTAAAATATAATAATTCAGGAAAAAAAACAGAATCCAATTCTCAATCTGAAAGATAAAGTGGTTCTTATCAAAGCTACAACATACAGTATAAAGAGCTGATAAGAGAGTTATAAGAAATTTTTTAAATAAATGGGATAATATGGGAAACAAAAGCAGGCAGAGAAATACAATACTGAGAGTATCAGAAAATTTCAGAGCTCTTTAATTGAATAAAGTTCTAACTATTTTCAATTCTAGTGACAGAGTTTGATCCAAATCCCAGACAAGACAGCCTGATAAGAATAACAGATACTTAATTAATAACAACAGGGGAAACCCAGAATTGGGAAAGAATGTGTTTTAAGAATATTTAGATAAATTAGATGCATTCAGGTTACCAGGTCTTAATGAAATTTATCTCCAAGTGCATGTCTATACTACAAACCTTTATTCCAAAATAATGTCGAGCTGGAGGACTTCTTACTCTGACTCCTGGAACACTCATTTTATGAGTATGGGAAGTCAAAGGGAGAATGGTCTTCTTTTGATTTCCTGCTGTGTAGACAGCACCAAAAGCTGAATTAAGCTATTTCGACTTAAGCTATGCAACTGACATAGCTGAAGTTGCATAGCTTATTCCGACTTTGGCCTTGCTGTGTAGATGGGCCCAAGATACTTAAGGAACTAGCTCAAGCAATAGTAGAATTCTTAGGGCGTGTCTACGCAGCATCCTTACCTCGAAATAAGCTACGCAATCTGCGCTGTGCAAATTGCGTAGCTTATTTTGTGGTAGTTTTGAAATAGCTTACTTTGAAATTTGGTGTTGTCTACACAGCACCAAATTTTGAAATAAATTATATTCCAACAAGTCCCTTAACCCTCGTGGAACAAGGGTTACAGGGATGCCAGAATAGCGCACCTGTTATTTCAAAATATATTTTGAAATAACAGGCACATTTAAAGGCGCAGAATTGCTATTTCAGGATACTTCTGGTATCCCCAAATAGCCCCACTGTCCAGATGTAGCCTTACTAATTATCTTTGAGAACTCTTGGAAGACAGTTGAAGTCCCTGAGGACTAGAGAAGGGAAAACATAGTATCAGTCTTTAAAAAGGGGAACAAACAGGAAATTATAAACCAGCCAGACTAACTTTGCTACTTGAGAAGATACTGAAACAGATCATTAAATGATCCGTTTATAAGCACCTAGATGATTGTAGGGTAATAAGTAATAGTGAACATGGATTTGTCAAGAACCTATCACTGTAGTCCAACCTGATTTCCTTCTTTGACAAGGTTACTTGCCAAGTGCATTAGGACAGAGGCTTTTGATACACTTCCATATGATATTTTCACAAACAAACTAGGGAAATTAAACTACTATCAAGTGAGTGCACCACTGCTTGAGAGACCATACTTAAAGAATAGTCATCAATGGTCCACCAGCAAACTGGGAGGATGAAGACTGGGTCTTCAGCAGTCAATAGTAGATCCGCTGCCATTCAATATTTTCATTAATAACTTGGATAACGGAATGGAGAGAATGCGTACAAAGTTTATGGATGACTCCAAACTGAGAGGGGTTGCAAGTACATTGGAGGATAGAATTAGAATTCAAAACTTCCAACGGAAGGATTCATCTGAAATCAACACAATGACATTGAATAAAGACAGGTGAAAAGCATTTCATTAGAATGGAAATATCAAATGCATGAATCAAAAAGGGAAATAACAGACAATTAAGTAGTAGTACTACAGAAAAAAATCTGGAAGTCAGAGTGGATCACAAATTGAATGGGCAAACAATGTGATGCAGCTACAAAAAAGTTATCATTATGGGGTGTACTAAAGGAAATGTCTGTGTATGTAAGTTGTGGGAGGTGATTGTTCCTGTTATCAGTGATAAAGCCTTACGCTGAGTAGTATGTCCAGCTTTGGACACCACTCTTCAAGAAAGATATTGACAAAATGGAGAGTCCAGAAGAGCAACAAAAGTGGTAAAAGGTCTTTTAAAAACTCTGATCTACGAGGAAAAGGTGTTTTTTTTTTAAATTAGGCATGTTTAGACTTGAATAAACCCAGGGGTGGGACCTAATACATCTTCAAATATATTAATGGCTGTTACAAAAAGGTATGGAATGGCTGCCATATGAAGAATGCTTAATAACACTGGGACTTTTCAGCTTGGAAAAGAGAAAACTAAGTGGGGGATATGATCAGATCTATAAAATCAATACTGGTGAAGAGAAAGTAGATAAGGAAGTGCTATTTACTCCTTCTCATAACACAAGACCAAAGGGTCACCAAATGAAATCAATAGGCAACAGGTTTAAAACAAACAAAAGGAAGTATTTCTTCCAACAATGCACAGTCAATCTGTTCAACTCTTTGCCAGATGATGCTGTGAAGGCCAAGACAATAATGGGGTAAAAAAAGAACTAGGGGGTAAGTCCATCAATTGCTATAAGCCAGGATGGACAGGGATGGTGTCCAGAGCCTCTCTTTGCCAGAAGCTGGGAATGGGCAACAGCAGATGGATCATTTAATGCTTATCTGTTCTGTTCTTTCCCTCTGGGGCACCTGGTATTGGCCACTGTCAGAAGACATAGTACTGGGCTAGATGGATTTTGGCCATACAGGACAAGACCAATCTTACGTTCATATGGGCTGGGATAGAGGTTGTGACTATACCATAATATTAGCTGCAATTTTGTGGTGGGTTGGGGGTCAGGCTTTCACTGGGCAGGACAGATGTGAGGTCTGCTGCTCATTCTCCAGTAAATCTTAATAGCTGTCACCAAGGGAATTGGTGGGGGGGGGAGGGGGAAGGAACCAGGCAGCTGGTTCCAGAGCCATCTTGGGGTAAGAGGTTATGAAATTGTGCAAAACTCCTGTCCAGTCACTCTACTGCCAGATCTTTTCCTGGTATTCCTGCTTGTAATGTATGTTCTCATGAGCTGTTTGCTCTTTATCCTTCACTGGCTCCCATTCCTCGTGTTCCCTTGGAGTCATCTGTTTAGCTATGTCCACACTAGAGTTTTATTCTGGCCCAAAACCTTGCTGTACTGACATTTATCCCCATGGCCATGAGATCCAGGGTCTCAGCACAGCTCTGAGCAGCTGCTTTAGGCATGGAATGTTATGCTGATCTACTCCAATTCTGGCCCTGTGCCAGCTTTTAAAGGGTCAGAGACAAGACTGGATTATGATATTCTGAGGCCCTGAGCCATGTCCCATATGGCTTCATGCCATAAAAAATGAATTTCTTATTTTCACCCAAAGGACACTGAATATATAAATATGAAAACTTTTATGTTCTCTCATGAAAACAAGAGACAATATATAATTGTTTACACCATAAGGAAAATTATTCTTCTTTTCATATGAAGGAATGAAAAAAGTTTGATTAATTTTGTTAGGGATATTCAAAATTTATCCATACTATATATAAGTATATTTACAAATGTTTATTTCAATGTCATTTTTGCTACAAAACACTGAATTGTTGGGATTTTTCTTTTTCCACACTATAAGGTTACAGTGAAAGTTCCTAAAACTGACAGGGGGAAGCCAACACCAATTTATCCAGCACAAAATCCACTCAACCCAACTCCATAAGATAATCACCTGCAAACACTATCATATGAGGCATAGATAGTGTCTGAAGCAGAAAGTGGTGTGCACACTAAAATACACAACTGTATGTATGAGTGGATCAAAAGAAGAAAGAACACACTTAAAATGAAGAAAAATGGGAGTGAAGGCATATAGGACTGAGCATGCTGGACTGGTGGCTTGCCAACTATTATTAGTCAAGGGGGATGCAATGCATGACACTACTCCTATGATAAATCCCATATGAATATGAGTTTGGCAGGAGTGCTCCATGACACTGCTGTCTCCCACCTCATTTTTCCAGCAATGAGGTTATTTATTTACTGCAATAAGTTATGAAGACACAGTCAGAATTTTTCCAATAGCAGCTGGCCAACAAAATGCTGCCATAGGAAATGGATAGCAGACTTACCTCATAGAAATACTAAATTTACAAGTGCAATTATTGGTGTTTTTTTTCTCAGCTTGGTCTCCTGCCTGTCAATAATGAACAGTTAGTGAAGGATAAGGGCAGGTTAAGGGCATTTGGGTTACCAGATGTGTACATTTTTGTCACATTTTAATGAAAATATCTATAGGTAGAGAGAATCTTTTTTTTCCCTCCATATGTTCTTCATTTATTGACTGATTTTGATAGAACAGGGTTGAAGAATCCAAAGCCTTCTCTCCAACACTACCTCTGCAACCACACATTTACCTGTGTAATCCGATTGTCCCTACCTGGTCCATTTCCTGTAACAGGGAAGGAAGGACTGCAAGCCAAGCTTCCAGGCAGCTCTGGTGCAAGAAGGGCTTGAGGAGGCAGAGAAGGGCCTGCTGGACAGTCAGTGCAGGGGGGGGGGGAGGCTGTCATGAAGGAAGTCCATGTCCTAGCTCACCAATAGGGCTGCCTGGCTTTTCCCATGTGGTCTCAGCACTCTGCTGACCTGCGCTCCCAGGGGACCTGCGGGAGCTCGGGTTTGCAAGTCACTTGGGGTTGCTCACGCTGTTGAGGTAGAGCAGCAGCCAGGAATGGGGGAGGGGGAGAAAGGAGTGAATAGGGATGGGCCTTGTGGGAAGAGGAGGAGCAAGGGAGTTATGGAGGTAAGCAGGAATTGTGGGGGGAATGCTGAAATAATTTGCCCAATGCAACAAAATGAGTCACAGACAATGCCTGGTTCCCCCTCTAGAGCACTATAAACTAGCTTGCAGTCTCCTGAGTTCACTTTAGGTTGGGCTGAAGGTTTGTTGTAAGACCAGCAGCAGAGGAGTGTCCAGTGGGTGATGATGGGGTTGGGAGTGCTAGGCTGGTGGTTGGGCACAGCTGCAGCATGCAGGCCTGGCTGGTCCCTCTACTGATCCATTAGTGCTCTCCTTGCTGTGGTGCCTCCTCTTAGCCCGCAGGTCACCTTCACCCCTGCCCCATTTCCAGCCAGCTCTGGCTGCTTGCTGTGGTGGCTGGTGAGTGCGGGCTGGCAATGGCTGGTTACATGTCACCTCTGATGCCCCTCCATTGGCCCTTCACATGCTTCCCCTTTCACTGTACTCTCCCTGCTATGCCTGTTCACTCCCCCAAGGCCCACTGTGCCCCCATCTCCAGTGGGCTGCATCCTGCACCCTGTGCTGTGCAGAGAGCCAGCCCCCTGGTTGGATCATTCAGCTCACCAGAAGCCTGGCTGGTTGGCTCCTTCCTTCCCCCACTGCCTCTGACTGGGCTGGCACCCAGGAAAGCTCAAGATCCTACGGCCCAGAGTGTGGGCCAGGAGGAGCCATGCCCTGCATGTGCCAAAGCCTCACACAGGGCTGGCATGGGGAAGCTTTTCCACCCCTCAGCTAAGCTTCGGAGTGGCAGGGAGGAAGCTATTTCCAGCCTGTTTGCAACTGGCACCCTGGGATGGACTCACCATCCTCTCTAGCGACCTACAAAGCCAGATCCCCTCCCTCCACCGCCTCCCATTGTAGGAGGAATTCCTGCCTTCATCTATGACAGCTGTTCCTTAGGAAGTCCTCATTGTCACATTGCTCTGTCTGGTGTTAGTGTTTGGGTTGCATCTCTGGCCCCACAGAATAGCAGCGGTCCCTATAGTAGATGGAGTACCCTTGCTGCCAGAGAGAAGGATTGATCCTAAATGGAGCAGGGAGGGAAGAAGAGAGACAGACTCATCCTCCAGCTGGGACCAGCCTCAGAGGATTTGGCAAGTTTCAACATTACCCAATGGGAGACAATCTCAGATGAGAGGTGGATCATTTCTTCAGGGGTCCCATTGCCTGGCTTCTGTCAGTGTCATTTTTCTATTTGGTCCCATTTCGTAGCTGGGTTTTTTACCTCTGGTGTAGCCTCAGTTTATAGAGTCAGTAAATCCCCACCCTGGACAGCTGGCTAATGTCCTTGGTTGGGTCACTGATGGACAGTTGCAGCTAAGTCACCAAGTTCCCTAGTTTGGGGAACTGTGCTGAGGTCTAATGGAAGGGAAGGAAAGGGGACTCCATCTGCATTTTACTGTCAGCTTCCAGTCTCTTCTGGGCCAGGAGTCTTTCTCCCCCAATTCCCTCTGCTGGAGACCCTGGAGGAGAGGAGCTAGACCCTCAGGTCCTTCTGCCCCCAAGGGATCCTGGAGCAAAGGAATGTGGGCAGGGCCCTCCATGAGAACTTGCATCCTGAGCTGCTCCAGAAAGACACAAAGGGATCCAGGGCCAGGCATCAGCCTCTCTGGAACAGGGACTGGAACAAGGTCCCTTTAAAGTCTCAGGATCTTCACTGAACCAGGAGAAGATGAATTTGACTCAAATCTATCCAATTTCCTGTTCTGACTCTGCCTTCCTGTGATGGGGCGGACAAAGCCCGACCTCCCCACTGGAGGCCTTTCAGCACCCTGACCAGCAGCAGGAGCAGTGGAGAGGTCCTCCAAGCAGGGTAGAGGAGCTTCTTTCACTGCAGCCAATCAGGATCTGGCAGGCTGCTATATAAGGAGCTGCTAGCTAAGGCCTGTCAGTTCCTTCCTGGAGCTCAACCCAGGCAGATCTCCAATCAGTGGGCTGACTGGAGAACACAGGAACCTTGAACAGCTCTGAGTGGGAGCTGGGCCTCATAACTGATTCGAGCTAGATGCTGTGGCTAGCCAACGACAACCTTGGACAAGGGGAATTCAGCAACAAGTCCCTAGAGAAGGGCTGGATGAAACGGCATCCTGGGGAAGTGGCCCAGGGATGTGACTGCAATTACGGACTTTGAAACTTGGCAGGTAATTGCTCTGTAGAGGGTCCCTGGGCTGGGACCCAGAGGAGTGGGCAGGCCTGGGTCCCCCCAACTCCATGCAAACCACACCTGAGAAAAGGGGGCAAAAGAGGAGGCTTGAACCCCAGTCATGGACTGGATATTGACTTGCCTGTAGACAGGAGACCCCCTTCAGCCACCAAGGGGCACTCACACAAAGGACCTGTTACACTTCCCAAGAGGAACACTCCCAACTCACAAGTTCTGCAGCCTATTGCAGTCAGCCTGTCTACACTTGGCATCAGGAAGCCAGGGACAGAGGTCACTTAAGTCAAATTCATGGAGATAATGAATCAGATCAAGACTCTGCTGTTTCTTATGGCAGTGGCTCTCTCCTGGGACCTTCTGGACCCGATGCAGAAGTTGACATCCTGTGGAGGAAGGAGGCAGCTCAGGATCAACAGACCAGTGCACATGTTGTGCAAATGATCCCAACCCCATCCCAGGGGCTGAGACATTGTGTTCAGGGTGGAATATCTTATTTGTTGATCTTGGCACTGGAGAAGAGGATTGCCACAATTTTGTCTCTGTAGACTGGGAATATGTTCAGTGTCTGGGCTGGTCCCATTCTTTCTGAAGTCATGAATCATAAACAGTTCATCAAGATGGAGACAGACCTCTTGCCCCTCACTGGCTCAAAAGTCCTTAGACAGAGGAAGGGAGCAACAGTGAGAGAAATTCGACCGTCTCAAATCAGTGCTGGTAGGAGAAAAAAGTTGATTCCCTTCTGACCTACCTGGTTCTCCAGGAAGAAGTCTGTGACTATTCTGTGAGCAGGATCTCCTGGCAGGAGTGGGGGAGGTTGGCCAGGGGAAGAGATTTGAGGTTATAACTGCCAATGCCAGCCAGGGACCTGACTTGAAGTTCCATTGCCTTCCGCTGTCCCTGAAGGAGGAAAGGCCCAACATAGCAATACCCTGACTGCCCTGATCAGGGATGGCCCACTGGGGTACAGGCTAAGAGAACAAACTGGAACATGGATTTTCAGTCTCTCTTTTCCAGTTCTTCCCAGCACTAAGGTAAAAGTACCCTCTGTCCCTCCTTATTGTGCTTACCTCTAAGATGTATTAGGACCTCTGTGTGTCTGGGGACTCTACCAGCAGGTTCCCCCCATGGCTTGCCTGAAGTCAGACAAGACCTTGTGCAGAGCCTGCAAAGGAAAGGACAGCCGTGGTTTGTTCTCTTTGGGATAGCCTCACAAAGCCATAAGGGAGAGTGTCTCTGAAGTTGCCCCTGACTTGCTCCTCTGTCCTGCCTTGCTGGTGTCAGGGTTTCTCTGAGGTCGTCACCTCCCTACCACCTTTCCCTAAAGGGCTGAAATCCTGAAACAGGCCTTTGTGATGTCACTGTTGCTGTCATGCCTACCCCTCCCCTGAAAGGCTGATGTCCTGACTTTCGTCAGCCCTTTGGGACACATTTACTGAGCAGAATAAAGTGCTCTCAAGTAAGCTACAGACCAACAATTGTTCATAGTCATTATTCAGCAAGTATTTTAGAAGAACTGAAACATTAGAAAGAATCAGGAACTGCACAGAGAAAATAATTGGGGAGAAGCAGCATTATTGCTTGTGACTTATTTGTTTGGTCTTAAAGAGACTAAAAGGACCTGACTTTCCTCATTCAATAGCCACCTGCTGAGCCACAGCATCAAGACTCAGAGCTGAGAGGTGGAGGGGTCTCAAGAGAAGTCCAAAAGGATGGCCCAGATCACTACTGGAGGGGATCTTCTCCGAGCACTCTTCCAGCCCCACCTCTTTGTGAGGGCCTTCCACAGTGACAGCACACACTCACACTCACACACTCTCTCTCTCTCCTGGGTGAAGGCAGAGAGGGATGGAAAAAGGGGAAAAGAACCAAGAGAAGAAAGAGGGAGGAAAAGAGAAACTTGAAGGGACACTCTCAGCAGTGATTCTACTGAACAAAGTCCTTGGTAGGAAACCAAATCATCTTGTTAGGCCTCAGAAAATTGGGCCTAGAGCGGTTATGCTAAGACAGTCCCCAAAAGGCTTCTGGGTAGTTTCGGAGCAGAACTTAAGACATGGTAAAAGTAAGGGCATATCCAAAATACTTGCTTAAGCTCCAAAAATGAGGTAAATGAGGACTGCATTCCTGTAGTTGCTGTGCTAGGGGAACGGCTTGTCTGAAGAACTGATAAGGAAACTCCCTGTCCTAACTCCCTGTTTCTGTTCTTCATCTGTTCTTAACTCCCCATCTCCCTGTTGTCTCCTGTGCTGATAAGAAAGTTGCTGATGTATTATGGATTGCTTAAAACCATATTGTATAGTTGGCTAGGTATGCATGAGGGGGGGTGGGTTGCTTGGGTGAGTAGTCTGTGACGCGACGGAACTGTCTATATAAACCTACTTGTAACTGAAATCGTGGCTGGTTCTCTTTGGAGACGGGCCGCTCTCTATTGTTGTTGTGTGCACTCTTCAATAAAGAGCCTGTGATTGAACCTTGCTGGTGTTGCCTGTCTCTTCGCAGTCAGACAACAAACTTAAGCCGTCCGGGTTCGAGTTCCTGACAATCTTAATCTAGTCATTTCTATGCCTAGGATCAGACTGAACAGGTTCCAAACCTTCCTGAGACTCTTATCTTCTAAACAGGGGCTACAAAATCAGAAGTAGGGAAGGAGAAAACTCCAGTGAGGTTCCTCCTCATGCTCACTTCCATTAATCCTAATACTCTCTGTCCCCAAAGCGAGTTTCCTTCTCAAGGTCCCTCCACTGCAAAGTCATGAGAGTCTTTGTGGTTGCCCCTGCCTTGTACCTCTGTTCTGCCTAGCTGATGTCAGGGTCTCTTTATGAGGTCGCCACCTCCCCTCCACTGTCCCCCAATAGGCTGAGGTCCTACAACAGGCCTTTGTGATGTCACTGCCACACAAACCCCTCTTTTGCAATGCTGGTGTCCTGACCCTGGTTAGCCTCTCTGGCTGTTTGAGTGGCTTCCCCTGGATCATCCCACTAAATAACTGAGTCTGGGGATCAAGCTGGCTGCTTAGTAAAACCTTAGAGGCTGCTCCCTATGGCACACTCAGTTTTTCATTCATTAGTAGACTTTAAGACCAGAAGGGACCGTTAGAGCATTGAATCTGACTCCTGTATATCTCAGCCCTCCTGTATATATCATAGGCTGTGTCTAAACTACATCCCTTTTTCGATAAAGGGATGTAGATTAGGCACGTCGATATTGCAAATGAAGCCGGGATTTAAATATCCCACGCTTCATTTGCATAATGGCGGCTGCCGCTTTTTTCAAAATGGGGCTTTTTTGAAAAAAAACCCCGGCAGTTTAGATGGGGCATTTTCGACAGAAATGCCCCGTTTCGAAAGATCCTGTACTCCATTTAAAAAAAAAAGCAGCAGCTGCCATTATGCAAATGAAGCGCGGGATATTTAAATCCCGGCTTCATTTGCAATATTGACATGTCTAATCTACATCCCTTTATCAAAAAACGGATGTAGTTTAGACACAGCCATAGTAGCTAAGTTTTGATCCAAGCACACACCAGAAAGTCATCTCATTTTCATTATAAGATATCAAGAAATGGAAAATCCGTCACTTGCTTTAACAATAGTGAATCATCCTCACTGTGAAATATATTTGTGCCTTATTTCTAATATGAATTTGTCTTTTTTCACCTTCCAGCCACTGGTCTTTTTCTGCCTTTTTCTGCAACATTAAACAGCCCTTAGTACCTGACATTTTCTCTCCAGCAAGGCACTTAGACACTTCAATGAGGTCACCTCTTGGCCTTCTTTTATAGAAGCTAAACAGATTAAGTTCCTTTCAGTAACTCCCAAGAAGGTGTCTTTCTTCAGCCCTCAAAACACTGGGCTCTTTGCTGCCCCATCTCCAATTTTTCAATGTCTTTTAAAAAGGTGGCCCCTAAAATAGCTTGTAGTATCCAATATAAGTCTCACTGGTACTGTGTCACCTCCCTGCCCTACTCACTCCTCTGCTCACTTGTCTAATGATGATTTTAGCCATATTTACCACAGCATCACCCTGGGAACTCCTGTTGAGTGGTTTGCCCAAAGTCCACCCTGGCAGTTGACTAAGCAGTGCGCACTCCTTGCTGAGGAGGAGACTTCATGCTCTCCCCCGTCCCCAGGCTCTGATTGGCCTGGCAGCTGGGGAGCGGCAGGACATCTGTGGGCCGGATAAACACACTTGGATGGCCGGATCTAGCCCATGAAGGCTCTTTTGTCCAACCGTGCTCTCGCCTCAGCCTTATTTACCACTCTGCTCGAATTTTGTCACCTACACACATTACCAGCTGTGATTTCATATTTTCTTCCAGTTTACTAATAACAATTATTTAAACAATTAGTTCTTAAAAGCCTATTTAGACCCCCTAGTACTCAGTACCTGCCGTTCTGATTTTTTCCAGTTTCTCTGTCTGCTTTTTGAGATGTCACCCAAAACTGGACAGAGTGTTCTGGGTGCTGATATGCCACGATTTATATAGTAGCACAACGGGATTTTCTGTCTTATTTTCTATCCCTTTCTTAATAATCCCTAATATGATGATAGCCTTTGTGATTGCTGCTGCACAAGGAGTAGCAGCTTTCAGGGTGACTCCAAGGTCTCTTTATGGCATGGTAACAGCTAATTTACAATGTCCATCATTGTACATGTATAGCTAGGATTATCTTTTCCAATGAGCATTACTTTGCACTTCTCCATGTTGAATTTCATCTGCCATTTTATTGCCCAGCCACACAGGTTTGTGAGATCCCTTTGTAGCTCTTCACAATCTGCTTTGGACTTAACATTCTTGAGTATCTTTGTATCATCTGCAAACTTCCCCGTTAACCTCCTTTTCCAGATTATCAGTGAATAAATTGAAGAGTGCAAGTCCCAATACCAGAGCTGTCCTATCCATAGGATGATTCAGGGCAGCTGCTCCAGACCCTGTGCTTTGGGGGTCCCCATGACAGCCTCCCCTATTGTCTTAGGCTGATCATATAGAAATTGTCCGATCTCTTTCAGGTATATTTTCTTTAGCACCTCATTACAGGAAGACTGGTTTGTTCCCCCAGCAATGCCTTGTATCAGCTATCAGATCTCCCCCTCATGCACCTGTTTTGTACCCTCTGCCCTTCTTTTGAACTCCACCAAACTCACACAGAAAATCCCCCATCCAAACCATTGTTACTGCACATTTTGGGGTCGGCTGCATAAAATGAATATTTTTAATCTCTTATGATAAGCTGGTTTTCAAAACCCAACCTCTCAGTAACATCCTATCAGAAAATTGTATAATACAATGGTTCAAAGTTTAAAAAGGCCATTCAGCTGTGCTAAGACTTATGAAGCACGTGTTTGACCTTTATTATTTTGAAATCACTTCTGAAATGAGCAGACCGAGTCAGCCACGGGGACTCATACCACCTCCCTACCTTCAACTATATCCTTTCTCCCAACCTGCTTTGCCAAATTAATTTCTCCATAATGTTTAAACAAATGAGCCTTTCACTAAAATCAGCATTAGGGCATCTGAAATCATCTGCATATAAAGATGGACAGTCAGGCTCTGAATATATATGGATCCATGGCATTTCAGGTACATTAAATCCCAAAATATACATTTACAAAGGGTATTTGTGTTTGCAGGAAATATACAAATATGAGGCAAGAATGAAAAGAATTAGTGAAACAAAAATTAAGAGCAAAATGCTGCTCGTCTTCCGATAAGCCATGTCAGTAAGGAGAATCACATGCTCCTTTTCTATCCCTGCTTCTGTCTGTTTGATAAAAGCCTGCAGTGCATGCTGCAGGTCTAAGGAAAACTAATTTTACTCAAGAGCCCCATTCTCAGAACTTTAGTAGCCTTCATTCTTACACTGGGAATTTCTGTTATTTTTCAATGTAAAGCCAAATCAGAATAGATATTTTCTTTCTAACATTTCCCAAGTCATTGTTTCCCCGAAGGTCATTACTCATCTCAAGAATAAGCAAACTTAACCTTGAAGATAGGCGAAAGCAAGGTAAATTGGTTCTAGTACAAGCAATTCGGCAGAGCACTTTTCTGCAGAGACATATATTAGAAGGATTTCTCTTTCTAGAGGCAAGAGAAGCATTTGTTTAAATTCCCTTAATAGCTACTTCATGTGATTCCTCTCCAGTATAAAAAGGGCATTTTTAACAATGTGACTTTCCCAATTATTTGAACATCATATAAAGCCAGACACGAAAATCAAGATTTTTCCCAACTGAGTACCTAAAGTTAGTTATATGCTTAAATATACAATTAGGAGCCTATGTCCTAATCTTCAGATGAAATGAGCACCCAGCAACCAATTATCTGGGTGTTATAAATATGCATTTGGGAGCCTAACTGAAGGCACCTAGTTTGGAAAATCTTGGCCCAAATAAACTATCAATATGGTCTGCGTAAAATAGTCTTACAACCTTCCCTTTCTGCTAATCAGCAGTGCTTTTCCATCCCTGCTCTGCACAAATGAACCCCAGAAACAATCTTCATTCAATATACAGTACTTTCAGCAACTGGAATTGATTTATTTTATTCAAAAAAATTAAATGACACAGTATCAACAAATGGTGTCATATAGGAAATTGAGGTTAACAAGATTTTATGAGGCATTCTTCTTGGGGCTATCAGAAAATGGGAGCATGCCAGAAAAGACGTTTGCCATTTCTAGACAAGGGGATCAGCTCGAGCCAGCCACTCTAAAAATATATTGTATAGAACAAGGAAAAGGCATAGAATGACAAATGTCTTCAATTTTTGGCAATCGTCTATTGTTATCTGCTTGGAAAACGAGAGAAAGGACTTATACTACTCATACCTATGGCCTTTCATTATTAAAAAAGGTTGTGTATTATACATGCTTGCACCCAGGTGTTAGCTTTTTTATCACCCCCAAGTAAACATAACAGGAGAATTACCTGTTTTTTCGTCTTTTGCTGCTGTAGGCTGCTCATGAAAAATTTAAGGTGAGATCATATACACTGTACCTATGTATATTTTAACACTTTCCTGCTGTGACTTTTCTAATCTGAGACACTGGTTCTTCAATGAATCTACAAATATAACGTTAATGCAAAAAGACAGCCAAATTCTTGCTCATATGATTTTACTAACAAATCCTTATCAAAATCCAGAAAAAATGAACATATTTTATTAGATTGGATTATCTAATAAAATATCTAACTGAACAGAACATCTAAGGGTGCATCTATGGATGCGTCTACGGAACTTGAAATAAGATATGCAAATTGCACTACACAAAGTGTATATCTTACCTCGATCTATTTCAAAATAGCTTATTTTTAATTTTGGCTCATCCACACAGCGCCAAATTTCAAAATAACGTGCTATTTCGAGCCATCCCTTAAACCTTGTGCGATGAGGTTTACCGGGATGGCAAAATAGTGTGTCTGTTTTGAAACATGTAAGGAATAATTTTGGACACACTGGGTGCAGGTGAGAACAAGCAGAGGATTTATTGGTTCACACAGCTGGTGGAGTACCCACCACAGGTTAACCTGGTGAGCACTAACTTAACCAAAACATACATTAGATTATATAGGCAGCAGATGGGCAGAGGGGAAGTGATTTGATAGGTCTATCAGCAGAAATGAGATGTGTACATAAGCCAATGAACTATGAAGGTTACACAGGATCCCTGCCCATCGCCAATTAAACATATTATCACTAATACAAATGTAACCCCCTTTTTCCTCCCTGGGTTACTCGGGAGCAGGTCACACTCACAGGTGTGCCTGGGCACCTGATGGTTTTAACCCAAAAGGAGATCCTGAGCATCCCAGTGGTGATGGTGTTTAGTTGGGGAAAGCCCTATCCACCTCCTTGCTGCAGTCCCTTGCTAGTAATGAATGTACAATGGCGGTGCCTCCACCTGGCTGGCCTTGTACACACTCACTGGTGTGCCTTGAGAGCCTCCAGGAATATACTCATTCCAGCTATAACCTGGATCTAATTCCAAAGCAACAACTACAAATCATATACATCTAATAGATTACTTTAAAATAAACAATCTTTACTGAACTTAAATAAACAGGGTTTAACAGATTAACATTGAATAGCATTAACAAAGTGCACAACAATAATTGGGACTTATATTTCTAACATTTGTACTGCCAATATTGATCCCACCCCAGAGTGTGCACACCCCTGGACTCACAGTCCCAGACTGTTGCTTGGGTGGGCGTGCTTGAAGAACTGCAGCTGTAGTGGAGATTCAGTCCAAGCTAGACAGCACCTCTGTCCCAGGCAGCACTTTCCCAACAAGGCCCAATTACTTACTGCCGCATGCTGTGCCTATCAGAAGCAGCCTGCTAGATCCCAGTTCCAAAAGGCATCTAGTCCCAGTCTGTAGCTGCACTCCAACAGCCCCTGGACTGGATCAAACTGCTCCACAGCAGCCTGGCTCCCCTTCTGTTCCAAACTCCAAGGCAGAGTCCCAGACTGCTAGGCCTCTCTTCTCATGCACATGGAGAGGGAGAGATCTTCCACACCAGAGTCCTTCCTTCCTGTTTTTCCCAAGGGCTCATGGGAATTGTAGTCTGGATTGCAGCACACAGGGTCTTTTCAGAATAAAACAGAGGCCGCTTTAGTAAGGGGATTACACAAATAATTATTCCTAACAAGCTAAATAAGCCAACATAAACAAAGGCATGTTGATGGTCATTTTATTGGCCGGAAATATAATGCGTCTACTGTGGAGGTGGTAGTGCCTTGGCGCGATCTTTGGGATCCAAGCTTATTTTCTAGGAATAAAGCAGACAATAAAAAACAATCCCGTGCAGTGGTTTGGTACCGGCCTTATCAAGTGAGGCCCTTTTGGAATGTGGTTGCCAGGATGACCAGGGTCAAGTTAACTGCTGTGCTGTATTCCCAGGCTTGTCTAATGATTTAGGATTTGAGTTCTCAATTCTCAGCAAGATACCATGGACTGCCTCAGTTTACCCCTACAAAACATATTTCAAAATAACGGGCATCTTGTGTAGATGCAGGATAACTATTTCAGGATACCTCTGGTATCCTAAAATAGCTGTGCAGTGTAAATGTATCCTATGTAACCTAGCGTGGTTCACTGTCACATGTAGTGGCACTTAGACCACTTAAGGTGAGAGATAACAACAAGGGAGCTCTACAGCCTAATCTAAGAAACAGCTGGCTTTTAGCTCAAGTGGTAGAGGCTCCAACACTAAGCACCAGAGGTCCCAGATTCAAATCCACCCAGTGGCGGTTACACCTATACTGCAGTACTAGCTCGAAATAAGCTTCACGAGCTATCTACACAGAGCCAAATTTTGAAATAGACTACTATTCCAACAAGTCCCTTAAACCTTGGGATGTTGGAATAGTGAGCCCGATATTTTGATTACATTTTGAAATAATGGGAGTGCTGTCAAGACGCGGTAAATGCTATTTTGGGATACCAGAAGTATCCCGAAATAGCTCAGCAGTTTAGATGTGCCCTAAGTGGACAGGATTATAAAAAATATTGCGTACTTTCAGTGTTTAAAATAAGTCAGGAGCTGCTGCCAGAAGGGGATGCCCCAGGTAAGTGTGACATGGTCCCCCTGCATTTCTTCATGTACCCCAGTCCCTCCACAGACTACCCCCTCTCCCTCCTGCCCCCATCCTGCCACCAGACTTCCTCCAGAGCCTGTCACCAGCATACCTCCATGCACCTCCACCCCCTTCCCCAGGCCACAGCCTGCACCCAAACTTCCTCCAGAGCCAGAACTCTCTTCTGCCCTTCAATCCTTGGCCCCAGCCAAAAAGCCTACACCCAGTACCCAAACTACCTCCTGAAGTCTTAAGCAGGTGGGGGAAAGGAGTTTGTGTGAAGGAGGGGGTGGGCTCTGGGCATTCTGGGCACCACCAAAATTTTTACAAATCTGTTGCCCCTGAATAGCAGATACATATGCATTATTCTGGGCACAAAATTAGAGAGCATAACTGATAAAAATTGTTCTTAATATGAAGGCTATGCAGTGACATTCTCTCACAGCATGTTGTTTGCATTGCATGCCACACAGCTCTTTCTTTAGAAGAGACTTGGATAACTTTCCAGGCTGTCTCATAAAATGATAATAGTGAGGATGACTATATCATTGAAATTCTGTACCAGATGTTAGGGAATAAATGGTGATTTCTCAGGCAATCCTTGACTAGAATTCACTTGAACACTATCCAAGAAATAGCTGTAAAAGCAGTGCTCGATTCATTAAAAAGCTGGGTTTAGTTTTTATTGTGCTTTCTTATTAAAGCAGGAAATTGTTACTGTATCTAGAAATTATTATTCTACAGTAGAATTAGTCAATAGCAAATTTCACAGAGTAACACTGATCTGAACTGGTTGCCAAACAAAGAGCAACATTAATAAATGTACATCTTTCTGGGCCACTGGAACACTGCAGTAATTTTGGCTTAATTTTTTCAGGGTATGTCTACACTGCATGCTTATTTCAAAATAAGCTATTCCAGAATAGTTACTCCAAAATAGCTTATTTCAGATAGCACATCTACACTGCAGGGAAACCTCAAAATTAGTCCGAGGCAGGCTTTCCTAATGTAGACATGCTATCTCGATTTAGAGCCCCAGGAAGCACTGGGGAGGAATAACTTAGAATGGCCCTGGTGAGGTGCTGTTTTGAAATAGCAGTGGAGCGTCTACACACGCCTTATTTCGAAATAGCTACTTTGGACTAGGCGTTATTCCTCATAGAATGAAGTTTACAGATTTCAGAATTAACTGTCCGTTATTTCCAAATTATTTCAAAATAACAGAATGGCTGTGTAGACACTCGCATTATTTCAAAATAATGCTAGTTATCTCAAAATAACAATGCAGACACACCCTTCAGAAGAATGTTCTGTAGCCTGTAACAATCTATTGCTGCCTACACATGCAGACACCACATCATTCTATGCATACAGTACATGCAACAGCCAATGGCCAGTACATGAATTTTGCTTTAAAAAATTCTAGACTTCTGCAGTATGAACTAAAAGAATCTCCATTAGTTGCTGAAGATTAGAGTTTATATACTTTACGTTCTTAGGCCACTAGTGAGTGAAACCACTGCATACTGATAAATTCTTGAAGTCTAACTCTTCCCAATATACCTTCTATCTCTGATTTTGATTCCTTTTCCTCTGTTCTGTCTCCCTCTCATACCTGATAACAGCAATTTTCAAATTAATGTTCCATCCAATCCACTAGTCCCCTGCCTCCTTGCCATCATCAACCTTGGATTAATTCTCTCATTTAGCAAAATAGCCACTTGCCTGACTTTTTTCACTAAAAAAAAATGTGTCTATTATGGTCTGTGTTCCCTTTCTCTGGCCACCAGACAGTCTCATTCAATATAACTTGCCCCCTGCCCTTCTATTAGGGCTTTCCACACTATCTCCACTCTGTCATTCATGAATTCTATCATCCACAGCCTCCCTCTTTCAGCTCTCTCGTCCCTTGCTTCGGTAAACAAAGTGCTTGTCTACAAGAAGAAATTTCCCAGCATAATTGTACCATGACACTTATACCAGTATAATTCCTTGTATGTATCTCTTTATGGTGGAATGATGTCCATCCAGGGAGCTCAACAATATGATTATACTGCTAATTATGCCAGTAACTTTTCCTATGTAGGCAAACATTCAGCTATTCACTCACTCCACTGAGACCTTGCCTCTATCTTTGATTCCCATGCCCATCTTGCTGTTACAACAAATCCATTCCACTAACCCACACACCTGGCTTACTCTCAGCACCCACTTTCCCCACTCTTGTTCTTGAGCTGCAGAAGGCCCATAGAGCATGTCCCATGAGCTCACTGATTTCCCTCCATTGCCCGTTTGCTCTCTCCTCCCGTATTTTCATAGCCAAACAATAATACTTCTTCTCTCTTATTCAGTTCTATGCCCACAGTCTATCAGGGTATGTCTACACTACAAAGTTAATTCGAACTAACAGCCGTTAGTTCGAATTAACTTTCATAGGCGCTACACATACAAACCGCTAGTTCGAACTTAATTCGAACTAGCGGAGCGCTTAATTCAAACTAGGTAAACCTCATTCTACGAGGACTAACGCCTAGTTCGAATTAAGTAGTTCGAATTAAGGGCTGTGTAGCCACTTAATTCAAACTAGTTGGAGGCTAGCCCTTCCTAGCTTGCCCTGGTGGCCACTCTGGGCCAAGCCAGGGAAACTCTTCTGGCCCCCTCCCGGCACCGGAGCTCTTAAAGGGCCACGGTCTGGCTACAGTGCCCATGCCAGGTGCAAGCCTGCCAGCATCCAGCCAGCAGACCCTGCACCTGGCACGGCATGAGCCAGCCACCCGCTGCCACCCAGCCCTCCGCCTCTTCCCAGGACCAGGCTGGCGGCTCCCAGGAGCCTGCCCGGGGCTGCAAGAGGCGGGCGCCCGCCTGGTCTAGTGCGGAGATCATGGACCTCATCCAGGTTTGCGGGGAGGCCTCCAACGTCCACAATCTCCACACTAGGCACAGGAAAGTGGCCATCTAGGGCAGGATAGCTGCCAGCCTGGTCACCAAAGGCCACATGCGAACCCAGGAGCAGGTTTGCATGAAAATCAAGTTGGTTCAGTGAGACCCCCGACCCTGAGCTTAGAACATAAGAACGGCCATACTGGGTCAGACCAAAGGTCCATCTAGCCCAGTAGCCTGTCTGCCGACAGTGGCCAACACCAGGTACCCCGGAGGGGATGGACCGAAGACAATGACCAAGCCATTTGTCTTGTGCCATCCATCTCCAGCCTTCCACAAACAGAGGCCAGGGACACCATTCCTACCCCCTGGCTAATAGCACTCCATGGACTCAACCTCCATGACTTTATCTAACTTCTCTTTAAACTCTGTTATAGTTCTAGACTTCACAGCCTCCTGTAGCAAGGAGTTCCACAGGTTGACTATGTGCTGTGTGAAGAAGAACTTTCTTTTATTAGTTTGAAGCCTGTTACTCATTCATTTCATTTGGTGTCCTCTAGTCCTTCTATTATGGGAACTAATGAAGAACTTTTCTCCACACCACTCATGATTTTATATACCTCTATCATATCCCCCCTCAGTCTCCTCTTTTCTAAGCTGAAAAGTCCCAGTCTGTTTAGCCTCTCTTCATATGGGACCTGTTCCAAACCCCTAATCATTTTAGTTGCCCTTTTCTGAACCCTTTCCAAGGCCAAAATATCTTTTTTGAGGTGAGGAGACCACATCTCTACACAATACTGAAGATATGGCGTACCATAGTTTTATACTTCCCCTCCTCCTTCTTCCCCTGGCTTCCACCTTCCAGCTCCCTCCTCCCAGGTTTCCACCTCCCCTCTCCCACCCTCTCCCACCTCCTTTTCCCAGTCTCCCCAGAGGTTAATCCCCCCCCACCCCCAGTTTTGTTAAATAAAGAGAGTTTCTATTTTTGAACACGTGTCCTTTATTTTTTACATCAGGAAGGGGGGCTAGGGAGGGGTAAGTGGAAGGAGGTGAGGGAGGAATGGGGCACGAGCCCCTGATGAGGAGGACTAGGGTGGCTCTGCAGGCTCCTCGGGGTGGAAGCTCTCCTGCAGGGCCTCCTGGATCCTGACAGCCCCCCAAATGACCCCCCCCCCAGTTGGCAGCCTTCGGCAAGTGCAGCCGGGCTGATGGCCGAGTGCTGTGATGTGCCGAGTGTGGGCACTCAGGGCACTCCAAGACAGGACTGCTTTGCTGTCCCTGATCAAGGTAGACAAGCAAGCGGGGAACCCTGAGAACTGTCTTTCCAGGGTGGGGGTCGGGTCCCTTTAAGCACAGCCCTCGGCTAGCCTGAGGCAGCAGCTCCACGCTCTAAGTCCTAACCTGATGCCCTGCCGGCACTGGTTCCAGCCAGCCTTAACTTCGGTTCAGGATCCACTCAATGTGGACATGCTAGTTTGAATTAGCAAAACATTAATTTGAATTAGTTTTTAGGTCTAGATGCACTAGTTCGAATTAGCTTAGTTTGAATTAACTAATTCAAATTAAGTTAGTTCGAATTAGTGCTGTAGTGTAGACATACCCTCACTTATTTATAAATCTGAATGCATCTTTGAATCAGCCCATGCTCATTCTGTGCACAAGATTTTCATGTCTTTAAACACACACACACACAGGGATCTTATCCATCATACCTACCCTTTTCTCTCATTTTCATTGTCTCCTCCATATGCATTCTCTTCCTTCAGTATCACTGAACTTGAGTTCTCCAACCCTCTCTTCCCTAACACATCTAGTTCTATTGGTGGTCATCCCATCCCTTTCCATTTTCTTGTTTTGATTGCCTCAGAATTCATTCCCTCCCTCACCTTCTTTCTCAGCCTCTCATAATCTACTTCCTTCCTGCCTCGATATAAACATATCCTGGTCTCTCAGTAAAAGTTTCTCTACTACAAATGCACTCACTTCTGCATGATAGAGTTCACTTACTACAGTAGCACCTCCTTCTGGCTGTCATGAGGATAAGCTTTGCCAACCATTCTTCTCTCCTTGTGAGGGCTCTCAAGCCATCTTCTCCACCTGCAGACACGCATCTGTCCTAACACTGCATCATTTGACCCTGACTCCACTACTTGTCTGCAACTTGGTAACTGACTGCTGTACACAGGCCAGCCATGATCTGGCCTTCACACTCTTATGAGGTGATTAGCTCAAGCAGCTTCAGCTATCATCTCTGTGCTGATAACTCTCAAATCTTTCTACCACGAAGCTTGTCTTCTTCTATTCAGTCCCACATTTCAACTTGTCCTTGACATGCCGTTTCTCATATACTGTCAAATCTCAAACTGAACACAGCTAAAACTAAACTCTTTATCTTCCTCCTCAAAGCTTCACCTCATCCCTTTAAAAAAAAAAGCTGTCAGCACTATCCATCTTTCCTGTCATTCAGGCCTGCAAACTTCAGGGGGTTATTTTTGGTCCTTCAGGGGGTTATTTTTGGTCCTTCCTCCCACAGGCATCATCAATTCCCATCAGGGTCCCCCTAACCCCAGCACCACCTGCCCACTGGCAGGCTCCACAGATCAGCACCTCCTGCCCTACTGTGATCAGCTATATCATGGCGTTCAGGAGGTTCTGAGGGGAACGGGGAGGAGCAAGGACATGGAATGTTTGGGGGAGGGAGCAAAACTAGGCAAGAATAGGTGGAGCAGGGTGGGAAGAGGGGGGGGCCAGAGTGGGTTCTTGGGGAAAGGGGTGGAGTGGGGGTGGGGCATGGGATAGAGTCAGGGGCCAAACATCCTCCTCGCACTTTGAAAGTCATCTCCTGTGCTTCATCCCCATTGCTCCACATGTTCAGATCATTTTATAACCTGCTTCTTATTCCTCAAAATCTCCAAGATCAGTTAATTCTCCATCCCCATGGTCAAATTTCTTGTTCATACCCTCATCAAAGTCCACCTTGACTACAGTAACATTTTCATTTCCCTCCCCCTCAAGTTTTATATATATAAAGGTTATAGTTAGTAATCAACATAAAAGGGAAAATATAAGGGAACTCATGTAATGCAGAAGTGAACTGGAAAGCAGACTTGAGAAGGTATATGATTAAGTAGGCATGATTTACAGAGAACAGGTTTATTCATAGATCCAAAGATGCATAGATTCCAAGGCAAGAAGATCCAGTTTGATAAGTTAGTCTGATCTCCTTTATAACACAGGCCATAGTAATTCCTCAAAATAATCCCACATTTGCTTTCTCTCCAGACCAATTATTCTGTCATTATTTAACCCACAGTGGAACTGCTTCAACAAGGGAGACTCAGGGCAAGTCTACACTACTGGTTAAGTTGATCTAATGTACATCATTCAAGGGTGTGAAAGAGACAGACCAGCATGAGACACTTTCCCACCAACATAGCTGTCACTTCTCATGGAAGTGGAGTAATTATGCCAACAGGCAAGCACTCTCCCATTGGCTTAGAGCAGTGGTCTCCAACCTTTTTACACTCAAGATCACTTTTTAAATCTCAGAACAAGCGAAGATCTACTGCCCCACCCCTCCCCCCAAAACCCCACCCCTTCCTTGAAGCCCCGCCCTCTCTATTCACCTCCTCTCCATCACTTGCTATCCCCAGCCCTTATACACTCTACACTGCCACTTTTTTTCCGATTCTTCTGTGGGAAGAGATTTTTCCAACATTTAGCCTGTCTAGACTGGACCAAATGTCAGAAAAACCCCTTCTTTTGGCAGCCCCCTTATTCCTTGTGGAACGAGGAATATAGGGGTTACCGAAAGAGCATGTTTGCTCTTCCACTAAAAAAACGGAAGAGCAAACACATCCCTGGATGCAGAAGAGTTTTTCTGGGATATCTCTGGAATCCTGGAAAAACTCCTGCAGTCTAGCCATACCTTCACTGGGTTGAGACAGGATGTGTGTGGGCTCTGGGGTGGGAATGAGGGATTTGGGTATGGGAAGGGGTGAGAGGTGCAAGCTCTGGGAGGAAATCTGGATGCAGGAGGAGGTGGAGAAGGGGACGCCGGCTCAGGGAGGGGGCTCCAGGCTGGGCAGTGTTGGGGTCAGATGGAGGGCTGCGGTACTAAGCAAGCCACAGGTTTGTGGATGTGAGGGTGCAGGAATTTGGGTTGGGGTATGTGAGAGGCTCAGGGCAGGGGGTTCCACTGTATGATAGGCTCAGATCTAGGATCTGGGGGTGGTGTGTGTGTGCAGGAGTGTTATAATGCTGCAGCCAGATGGGGGCTTGGCCCCAATTGGGGGTGTGTTGGCCAGGCTTCATTTTTAAATAAAATACTATGTCAGACACAAAGTTTCTGCATTGTCTTTATTTATGAGAAGGGCAGAAACCTTTTTGAGTCAGGGGTCACTGATCCACAGAAAAGTCAGTTGGGGCCACACAAGGGAGATGCAAAAAAAAAAAAAAACAACCCTCCTCCAAACCCCCCCCTCCCAAGCCTCACTAATGTGGCCGGAACTCTGCTGGTGGGAGTAGGGGACATGGTGCTGGGAAAGGGTATTAGTGGGTGCTGGGGCAGGGGACAGGGTGGCAGTGGAGGCAAGGGACAGGGTTCTGGGGTGGGGGCAGGAGGCAGGGTTCTGCAGCAGGGGGCAGTGTGCCAGTGGGGGAGAGGGGACAGGGTTCTGTGGCAGGGGGCAGGGTGCCAGTGGGAGCAGGGAGTCCCCAGCAGGTGCCACCTCCTGGGGCCGCCTCCCCCCTCCCATAGAGAAGGGTGCACTTGGGCTGAACACCATGACCAGCTGGCCAGGCAGCCCTCCTCTTTGCTCCAGCCCAGCTGCCCTGCACTCAGCCCGGGGAGGCTGCGCTGAGCTCCTGCTGATCTGGAAGCCCTTCCTCTTTGCTCCAGCCCAGCTGGAGTGAGGCGCAGCTTCCCAGGGCTGAGTGCAGTGCAGCTAGGCTGGAGGAAAGAGGAGCGGCTGCCCAGTCAGCTGGCCATGGTTTCCAGCCCAGGTGCACCACACTTTACCTGGGCTGGAGCAGAGGGGAAGCCACCTGGTCAGCTGGCCGCAATGTTCAGTAGAAGCAGAGGCTGCGCCACGCTTCAGCTGATCGGGCGGCTTCTCCTCTGCTCCAGCCCAGGTAAAGCGTGGTGCACCTGGGCTGGAAACCATGGCCAGCTGACCGGGCAGCCGCTCCTCTTTGCTCCTGCCCAGCTGTACCATGCTCAGCCTGCGCCCTCTCCTGCTGGCTGGGAAGCCTTTCCTCTTTGCTCCAGCCCAGCTGGAGCGAGGCGCAGCTTCCCCAGGCTGAGCACGGTGCAGCAGGGCTGGAGCAAAGAGGAGCGGCTGCCCGGCCAGCTGGCCATGGTGTTCAGCCCAGGTGCATCACGCTCCACCTGGGCTGGAGCAGAGGAGAAGCCGCCCGATCAGCTGGAGCACGGCACAACCTCTGCTTCTGCTGAACACCACGGCCAGCTGACCAGGCAGCTTCCCCTGTGCTCCAGCCCACGTGGACCGTGGTGCACCTGCACTGAACACCACGGCTAGTTGGCTGGGCAGCCGCTTCTTTGCTCCAGCCCAGCTGCACCACGCTCAGCCCAGAAGGAGCGAAAGATCGACTCATAGAGCCCTTGCGATCTACCGGTTGGTGACCATGGGCTTAGAGCATCTTCAACAGAAGCACTACAATGGCACAGCTGTTTCAGTGCAGCTGCACCTATTTTCTAGTCTAGCCCTTCTCTGAGGGAACCCCACATCAGAATATCTTATAGCTAAGTAGTAAGGGCACTCACCTCAAAGACACCATTGCTGCTTCAGATCCATTTTTACTCTTCAGTGGACTGGGGGACTTGAACTGGGGGTTCCCACATTTCAGGTGATTGTCCTAACCACTGGGCAGAAAGCTCAGCCTCAGGAGATAGCTGAGAGCCACAGGCAGAGGGAGGTGCCTTCCTGAAGCCTGGATTTACAAGTTTCTCTCAGAAAAGGGTTTGGCTTATCAAACACTACTTCACTTGGCACATCCTATTGTCTATTTTAGGTGAGGAGCTGCCTAGAGAGCTGACTTCTGTGAATCCCATTTTGAGGCACCTATCTTGCCCTATTCCTTCAGCTTAGCTACGGAACCCAGACACTGTCAATCCCTGTGATTTTTCTAGCCTCCTAAAAGTTAGGAGGTTTCTTTGCAAAGCTTGCTTGCAGAGTTTAGTTTTTAATACATTCACAAAATAGTGGGCAAAGCATTAGAAAACACACTACACTGAGTATGTCTGTACTAGAAGGCAGAGTGAACTAAATCATCTTCTAGGGCTTTTCTGTCTAGCTTTTGTGATTCTATTAAAATGGCTTTTGATCTTTAATTTTAACTGGATGAAGGAGCTGACTGAAGAAAAGGATTGCTGCTTGTGAAACTCAATTTATTGAATTCAGTCTTATGAATATGTCGCACTTTAACCTTGAAATATTTGCCACTGACTTTAATGGCAATATTAAAAAATGGTGCCTAATAACAGCAGAAATAGTGGAATTTTAATCTACAAAAATCCATAGCAAGTGATATTTGCTAGGCAACAAAGACAAAAGTACAGCAATAAAGGGAAATTAAGTCATTATATGAGCATTTTTCATTCCCTTTCTTTTATCATATTCCAGGGGAAAAGATATTGAAACTAGAATCAGGTTTAGGTAGTTGAAAAATAATTACCCAGATGGATTACATGTAAGTGCATTTGACACCTTAAGTCATTCCAGTATTGTGTCTCAGCTGAACATTTTAGACTACATTGTGAATAAAAAGGTAATAAATACTAAAATGATCTGACATTCTAACCTTCCATTTCCCCAAAGATGGATACTTATGAGCCAAATGAAGGTGATATGGTTTATTTCACTCAATAAAATAATTATAGGAATCTTCCCTGTTCAATCTGTTACAGTGCCTTGAGCAATAAGTAAGGAATTTACCAGAGCCTTTAATAATAAACATTTTAAATAATGCTTACAAACTAGGACTCTTATTCTAAAAACAGATGTACTAGTATATATTTCTTTCATCTGCAACAAAGTCCGATTGGTTTCAATAGAACTCTGGGGATCTGCATTCGGCTATGTGTACACTGTGGCACTATTTCGGGAAATAGCTACTCCACATCTTTTAAGCATGCCCATTATTTCCAAGTATAACAGGCTCATTATTCTGATGTCCCTGTAAGCCTCGTTCCATGAGGGTTAAGGGAAATTTCAAAATAAGCCAATTTGAAATGACCTCGAAATAAGCCATGTAATTTATGGATTATATTATACATCACTAAAATACACCTACCTTCTAGAGCATAGAAGATAGCAACCTTTAAACAGCATGCAGCAAAAGTACTCAGCACTCAGGCCAGCAAATGAAGAAATATGTCCAGCTGAACTGGGAAGGACATTAAAGTAGTGACCATGGGTTTGCTGAATTGGAATTTGCAATAATATAACAAAATAACTCTAATCTTTTTCTGATGCATAAATGCTAGGAACCCAGAAAGAACTTTGATATTTTCAGGTTAAATAATGTAGAATTGGTAGGTGAAATGTATGAAAATTGGTTTATAGTTATTGATAAGATTTATTATACTAGTGTAGGAACAAATTAGGCTAATGTTAATAAAGATAAACAGCTGGAATTTAAGTTCTATTTTTTCAGTTCATGTATGTTTTTGAAAATAAAAATTAAAAAAATGGCCCAATGAATGTTATTTCACATTATTTTAAAGGCTGACAACAGCATTTATTCTTTTCCTGTATGCATTAAAACTTTGTCTTCTATATCCTATTGATAACTCTACTGAGTTCACTGAGAGCATGTGCATGGCTGAGGGCAAGTAGAATGTGTGCCAATATAATGTATTGTTAAGTTTTTTTAAATTTTGGGATACAATAGCTTGGTTAACAGAAAAGATCAACGAAACAAGAAAGGTAGAAAAAGTATAGTAATTATCAAGGGCAGATAAGAAAACCTGCATGAAGGATTGGGTGCCTTTGCACTCAAAGTCTCCCACCCTGGACAATAGAGCTGATTTATAGACCCAGTCAGTTGTAAATTCATTGAAATTGGACAATTTTTAGTACAAGAAACGCTTATGAGTCAGCCATGATTTTTCTAATTTTGTTTGGCATTTGAAAATATTTGCTGAATGTTTATTTATTGATAGTGAAGACAAGCCATGGTGAGACAGTGGATTATTTGTGATTTCGGTAGCAGCCATTTTTTTTGTTATTTAGGACTCTAAATCGCTTATTAAATTACCTGGGTTTGATTCAGATTCCTGACTGGAACAGGAGAATTAGTTGAGCCAGAGGAGAACAGAATTGGTTGGGGTTTCAGCCTCTCTTCAAAAGAAGGTGATGTCAGGTGCGGAGAGACTGTGGTTTTACTGGTGACCATTTTGAATAGCAAAGTATTTTTCTGCTTGCTGTCCTCTTGGCTAGCTTAAGTTTGTTTGTTTGGCTAGCTTTTACCCTAGCTAAGGGACATAGGTTTTCTTAGCCATAAGCAAGGAGAGAATCTGGCTTGTGCCCATGTCTGTGTGGGTGGTAACATAACTGCATCTGTTACTCACTGCTCGTTATTGGTGAGTACAAGGCAGGTGTCTGGATTTGCTTTGGGGGGAGGATTCTGTCTAACCCAGTCACATGTTTATGTTTTGTTTCATAGATTAGACTCTTAGCTCTTTGTTTCTCATTTTGAAATGCACATGTGGCAGTGCTATCTCCTCACTGCTTGTCAGTCACAGCTAAATCTGTTTGTCAAATGTAACTGTGTAGCCTCACTTTGGCTCACACCCATGTCTGTGTCTGGTGCAGAACTGCATCTGTCACTGCTAGTGTTGCCTCCTGCAAGCAGATGACATTTTCTGCTGGGTTACATAATGTTAAGCAGTGACCATTATTTAAAATTCCCACTACTGGTAGTAATCACATCAATAGATATATACGGAATAATTAGGGGTTCTGGTTTTCAGTTTTAACTCAATAATCAAATACCCCCAAAATAAAGTCTATCCAAAAAACACCAAAAACACCTGGTTTCCAATGCCTATTCCAGGGCAAGGATTTTAATTTGGGTATCCTCTATCCCAGGTAAGTGGCAATCACTGAGCTAAATACCATAAAAGGAAACATCACTCTCACCACCACCTCTGGTTTTGTGACTCTAGTCTAGAGCAACCCAAAAAAATAAAAAGTGTTTCTCTTTTATAATATTGAAATGGCTCATTTTGATATTTCCATTTTTTCATTTCACCCAAAATCATTTCACAGAAATTCACACCAATTGGTCTGAAAACATTCACTTCTACTTTCAAATATACCTTTTTTTAGTAGAACATTATTAATACAGGCACATATTCATTCATTTACAATGATCCAACCTCCTGCAGTTTCATGAATAAATGGATAACAAAGATCTCAAATTAAACCAAAGCCCTGATATTTGTGAAATATTCTCAAAGTGTTGTAAAAGCCAAATCTACATTCAAAAGTCAAAATCAACTCGGCTATGTCACTAAAAATTGTGAAAAATCTACACCTCTCAGGCTATGTCTACACTGCGGGCTTCTTTTGGAAGAAGCTTTTCCAGAAGAGGTCTTCCGAAAAAACTGCTTCCGAAAGAGAGCATCCACATTGTGAAAGCGTATCAAAAAAGCGATCTACTTTTTCAACAGATAGTGTCCACACTGAATGGACACTATCTCTCATGTAAGCTGTGATTACTATGGACAGAGTGGCCACCAGGACACCTGTGCTTTTTCCTCTTTCCTCTTCTTGCGAAAGAACTCCCTCTTCCCCGTCCACACATGCCTTTTTTTCTGACAGATCTCTTTTGGAAAAAGGTTTCTTCCTCATACAAAGAGGTTTACCAATGTCGGAAAAACCCCTCGGTTCTTTTGATTTTTTTTCCCGAAAGAATGCAATTTCAGTGTGGACATAAGTGACTTTTTTTGGAAAAACCTCTGTGCAGGTTAAAGTGTTTTCCAACAAGTTTTTGTGTGTTGCCTTTTCGGAGATCCGATTTGTGTCCATTAATTCTTTCCCGTAGACACTGTCCAGTCTGGACAATGTATGTGGCACTGGGGCATTGCTGGCATTTGATGGCATAGTTCACATTAGTGGATATGCAGTTAAATGAGCCCCTGATGTAGTTGCTGATGTGGTTGAGTCCAGTGATGAAATTGCTTGTGTAGATGTGTGGAAAGAGTTGGCACAGGAGCTGATTGCAGGGTTGAGTTCCTGGATGATTATGATGGAAATGTGCTGTGTGTTTACTGGAAAGAATTTGTTTGAGGTTAGGGGGTTATCTGTAGGCGAGGACTGGCCTTTCCCCCAAGGCCTGTAAGAGTGAGGGGTCATTTTCCAGGATAGGTTGTAGATTGTTGATAATGATTTATGTTCAGGCTGCACAGTTCCCTGCCTACATTGTGATATCTCCAACAAGTTAGGCTTCCTAAGCAAGTCTGCTTTACTTTTCTCCTTAGAGGCATTAAACTTTCTGATTACCTATAGGTATAAGTTACCATACAACCATTCCTAAGGAAGTTCTTTTAAGATGCATCTACACAGCAGGGCTTAACTCGAAATAAGCTACACAAATTGAGCTACTTCAATTGTGTATCTTATTTCCAAACAGCTTATTTCGAAATAGGGAGCATCTACACAGCACTTATTTCTAAATAGAGCACTCTTCCTCTGACTTCCCTTACTCCTCTTACAATGAGGGTTACAGGAGTCAGAGTAAGAAGTCCTCCAGCTTGACAGTATTTTGACACTATTTTGAAATAACTGCCTGCTGTGTAGATGCGGACTAAGTTATTTCAGAATAGTGCTAGTTATTTCGAAATAGTGTTGCAGAATAGATGTACCCTTATTGTAAGGTAAATGTATCATAGAGACAATATATTCGATCAGAACTAGCACACACATGAGTCTGTGAATCATATACGAAGTTTGGGACTTCAATCTTGTCCCCATGTAACAGATGATAAACAGACAAAAGCCCCTCTCCCCTGAGCAAAACTTCAAAAGGCTGATTTTTTTTATACCACTAGAGGGATTACATATACCTCTCACTAGAGATCTCTTGGGAAATTTATTCATTTTAAAAGTTCATTCTTATCTGGCATGATGTTTTAAAGAGTCTTTGAAGCTCATAATACTTTGCAGGGTTAATATTAGTCATGCCTTCCTCTTAAAGATGTTAAATACTATTGCACAATAATATATAAATATTTTCATTTAGTATACAATGAATGCCTAAGATACTTAAGTGTAATTCAATAAAGTTTAACTTAATTTTAAAAGGTTTGTGTAGGAAATTGCCATATCTGTCACAATTGCACAGAAACACTCAGTTTGCATCTTTCAGATTAACTAGGAATAGCTATATGGGTTTGCAGAGAGCCTGGAACAATAGTGTTGAGAGGTGAGAATTTCCCTATTCAGCTTAGTGAGGTGTTAACGCCAGTGCTCCTGGATAGTCATCTAAATGTCAACTTTATTAACTATGTTAATCTTCATGGAAGAAAGGGAAGAGTGGAACATAGCTCTGCATAATTACTATGACAAGTGGATGACATCTACCTGAGTTCTATTACTTTTCCCTCATCCTATAAAGATACAGAGCCCAGGCACATATTCAACCTCCACTAAGGGGAACCAAATTCAAATAGTATTTGCAATCATACTGTGATGGAACTACAAAACGAAGGAGTTCAGCTCCCATCAGTCCCCTCTCTACTGCACATCCCCTTCCTTCTGGCTAAGCAGGGATTTCATTTCCCATTAGCCCTCTCTCCATTGGACTTCTACTTCCTAGGTAATAAGGAAAGGTCACTTATAAAGTAGGAAGTGGACAGCCTCTCTCTGGGGTAAGGAGCCACATGGCAGCAGGGAGCTGAGGAGAAGCCCTGTGAATGGTGGATAGAGCTGCACGTGGAACAAGCTGTGAGGACCAGATATCATAGCTGGTTGTCTGTGTGAGATTTATGGGAGCACAGCAGCAGCTAGTCAGGAAGTCAGTGCAGGGAGGTCCCTATAAGAGAGACTTAACTGAGCCAGACTAATAAACCCACACATGTTTCTTTGCTTTAATATAGAATGGACTGCAAAGGGCACCCCAGGCACTAAGTTTGAAGAGCCCAGACTCTCCACTGAACTGCCCCAGATCTGAACAGGAACCACTGTTGTGTGCTTTGAACAGCATCTCTTTAGGGCATGTCTACACAGCAGGGCCAAAGTCAAAATAAGCTATGCAACTTGAACTGTGCTAATTGAGTAGCTTAAGTCAAAATAGCTTATTTCAACATTTGGCACTGTCTACACAGTGGTTATTTCTAGATAGAACACTCTCCCCCCTGACTTCCCTTACTCCTCGTACAATGAGGGTTACCGGAGTTGAAGTAAGCAGTCCTCCAGCTTGACAGTATTTTGACATTATGTTGAAATAACTGCTTGTGTGTAGATGCGGACTATGTGATTTCGGAATAACACTGCTGTGTAGACATAGCCTAAGCCTCCTTTCCTAGGATATTTTCAACCTCTTTTTCCTGCCGGAAAGGTAAAAATCTTTCCCTAAGCCATCTGCCTGAGTGGCTATTGAAACTCTCCAGGCCTAGTGCCTACAAGCCTTAAGGGTACATCTAAACTACACCCCTCTGTCAGCAGAGGGATGTAAATTAGATGTATCGAAATTTCAAATGAAGCAGGGATTTAAATATCCCACGCTTCATTTGCATAATGGTGGCCGCCGCTTTTTTTCGAAATGGGGCTTTTTGAAAAAAAACGGCAGTTTAGACGAGGAGTACAGAATCTTTTGAAACAGGGCTTTTCAAATCAACAGAAATGCCCCATTTCGAAAGATCCTGTACTCCTCATCTAAAGTGCCATTTTTTTCTAAAAGCCCCATTTCAGAAAAAGTGGCGGCCACCATTATGCAAATGAAGCACAGGATATTTAAATCCCCGCTTCATTTGCACTTTTGATTTGTCTAATTTACAACCCTCTGCTGATAGAGGGGTGTAGTTTAGATGTACCCTAACTGTTAAAGCACCTACCATGCTTCCCTCTGAGATGTGGTATATCAGGCTCATACCGGCACCCTTGGTATTGGGATATATTGGGCTGCCCATAAATACAATATTTGGAAATCTGTATCATCCACTGTAAGGTCTCCTTCTGCTTCCCTATGCATGCACAGGTGGAGCATCTTTTGTGGGTGCTTGGACTTGGAAGAGTTCTCTTGGTCTGCTCCCTGAATAGGACTGAACCACAAACATTCTAATTATGGGTGATGTCTCAAACCCCTCACTTTTTCAGAATTATCAACCTGAACATTCAAAATTCAACCGTTAGACCTCCCCGCAACACACAAAATAGTCTTTTTACTAGCTTTCTGGGTTTTGTGCATTTAGAGGACATTTGGGCAAAGTTTCCCAGCTTTTCTCTGCAACCACCAAAGCTAGAAAGGCATTTTTTTAATCTTTTATTTATGAAAGCTGAAATTCTCACCAAATCAAATACCTTCAGAAGCTGTAGCTTTATAAAAAAAAACAACCCCAACTATCATGAGTCTTATGATACAATATCAACAGTTAGCAACACTATAAATCATGTCTAAATCTCTCTTCCTGGCACCCAAATATCCCTCTCACTCTGTGTAACTCCATCCCATATATAATGCCTTTCCTAAAGGTGCCTGGCTGTTTAACACAATTTGCCTCAGAATTTCGATTCCTCCTGTTTGTAAGGAACAGGTGATAGGGTTTGGTGGATCTGGTGGCCTCTTTGCTTGGCAACAAAGTTTCAGTCTAACCTGCACCACACTAGTCTACATTGTCTCTCCAGGGTAGCCACACAGAGTGAGTAATGTGACTGCTCAGTCAAGTGCCTGCCTGAATTCCACAGTGAATTCTAATGCTAATCAGCTATTTAATTACAGCTTTAAATTGCATCCTTTGGACCAAGGATAACTCATTTAAAATTCCGGATAGTTGCAATGAAATGTACATTAGGGAGCTGATTAGGGCTGGCCCTGGGTGGCTGAACAAGGCTGAAGAGAATGGGAAGAGATTCCTTCCCACAGTGTACGCCACTGCAAGGGCGCAAAGCATGTCTTTGCATTGCTAGACAATTAAGGGAGGGGGGAGAGTAGCAGGGCCTTCCAGAATGACATTCCCCAAGGTTACAGGAATAGGTATGCTGATTACCTCAGTCACCATCCCCTTCCATACCTATCTGTCACATGGAAATGAATGCAGGGGGACTATTGCTAGGGCAGCCTTATAGCTTGTTTGGGAAAGGCTCTGAAACAATTTTTTCTCAACAAATGCAACCGTTGCAAATGACTCTTGTCCATTGTGACCAAACCCTTATGGACAGGGCTGGCTTGAGGATTTGGGGGAAGGTAAGTAAGATCACTTTATATTTAAAAAGTGAAAAATTTTCCCACCTCTGTAGCCTCTTGCTTCAGGAAACATGGCTTTTGCTGGGATCTGTGTATGGTTGCCAACATTTAAAAAAAAAACTTTCCAGGGATTTTTCAAACAAAAATAAATCTGGGGAAAATTAAGTTCCAGCTAAAGTAAATTCTGGTGAATTTGAGCACTTACCATGCATGTAACAAAATAACTAACTAATCAGAGCAGGAACCCAGTGTGGTGGGTAAGTTTTATTACTCCCCAGGTTAAGTGGCTTACCTAAGACCAAAGAGGGAGTTACTGTGAGCATGTGCGAGTATGAGGATATAGAGTCTCATGCTCTACCACAGGCTTATTCCAAGTTTTGTGTTTATTCCAGTCCCTGCCTCATGCTGTTGAGCTGTACTTGCTTGTTGAGAGAGATCACACTGGTTTCTCAGCAGAGGAGGCTGCTCCACTGGAAGGGAGCTTGCAATGGCCTCCACCTCCCTAAATTTAACTGTAGGCAGGTGTTAATTCTGATATCCTCAGAAAAATCAGGGAACCTGTTACACTGTTTTCCAACAGGCTACTGAGGGTGGGCTTTGTGACTAGCCTGTGATATTCAAGAAAAAATTCTAGGTTGTTTGCCTTGTGCACATGCCGTTTTTCAAGCAGTCCTAAGGAGAGTAAACTCATACCTAGCTATCTTCCTAACTAACTCAGATGTTGCCATCCTTCACACTAGAGTGAGACTAAATATAGACTAGATCCTGGTCTACATTAGGACTTTATTTCAAAATAACCTCCCTCTCTAGGTTGAATTTATAAGCGGATCATCCACACTGCTGTGCCCGTTATTTCGAAATAACAGACTGCAGAATTCGAAATCTGTTCTCCTGCTTTACATCAGGAGTAATGCTAATTCCAAAATCATTATTTTAAAATAATGGTAGTGTGGACACTCTGGTGCTGCTATTTTGAAATAATTACTCCCCAGAGTAATTCAAACTAATTACTGCCCAGTGCTTCCTGAGGCTCTAAGTATGAAGTAGCTTGTCCACATTAATGGAGACTGACTCAGACTAATTTCGAGGCTTCCCTGTAGTGTGGACACATTAGTTCAATCTTTGTTAAATCAGGAATTATTAAATTGAATTTAGTAATTTTGAAATATTTTCTTAGTGTAGGCATGGCCTAGGTGTCTTGCCTTGGAGTGAAATAATGAAAAAGGAATGGTGTTGTTTCTGCACTGTGCATAGAGAATTAAGAAGTGATCTCTTGTAGTCTCTTGACCATAGTGATATTTTGAGATGGGTGGGATCTGTGGGTGGTTGGTGATTTGTTGAGATTTTTGTCACCCACATTAGCAACATATATGCTGTAGAGATGTATATGTGTGTAAGCAGTATCTGAAGGAATGTATCCCTTACAGCTAGCTGGAAGGGAGGGGAGTCCCTGGGTGTGTCTATGTAAATAAGTGTGTTCCTTCTTTGCTTAGATGTACTAGATATTCAGCAGCTGGAGTGGTATTTTGCTTATTGTAATCAACTTAATTTGTGATCCAACACCAGCTATGTTTGTACTAAATGCAGGGACAGCTAAAATATGGTTAGCAATGTGTCTAGTTTTTTGGGGAATACAGAAACGTATGACTGTGCTACATTGCTCCAGATGAAAGGGTTCACAGTTAGCCGAAAGAATCTTCTTAATGCAGGGGCTTGACTTCCAGAGTCTTTTGAGACAGAGGGGTGAGGGAAGGTTGTTCTGGTCAGCTGGCTATATGGTTGCCTTTGTCTGGACTGGTTTGACCTATTTCCCTACCATCACTGTTCAAAGAACAGAGCTAAATAGGCATCATTAGATGCCTCTTTTCTTCTGTTCATTGTATTGGAGTTGTGTTTCTTCTACCCTGCTTGCCAAAAGTTGAAATCACTGGGAGCTGAAATCACTTGAGACTGATAGGCAGAAGACACAGCCAAAAAGCGGTTAGAAGTGGATGTTGACTGAGACCCAGCAAGACGGTGACCAGTGGTGTGCGTAAGATGTCTCTTTACTTCTCCCCACTCAGGATGGAAAATGAATTCTGGAGGCAACCAGCCCTCAGAGCTGCTTGGACTATGCCTTGTTCCCCTCCCCCAGTCTGCTCTGACCAGTGGGGTGCACAGAAGGGTTTGGCATGTGAAGGGGACATTTAGATTGCTGGACTTAAGAACCTGAGAGTTCCCTCTATGATTTTCCATCCATGAGCCAAGTGAGTTTTGTCTTATGCACCAATATTGAGGTCACACCATGGCACTCACCAGTTTCTAACTAACTAACTAACTATATAAAACCCACCCACCCTGAAAAACACCCATCTTGGCACCCAGTCTCACTCCCACCCACCCTCACTCCCACCATTCCTGCATCCATGGGCTCCCCAACCCCTTCTTCCCCATCCTGTGCATGTGCACCCTTTACCACTAACCCTGCATTGTGCCCCCTTTGCCCCTAACTTCTGCACAGTGCCCCCTTCATCCCAACCCCTGCACTTTCCTCCCAGCTGTGCCCCCAAACCTCAAGCTGCACTTCCAGCATGTCCTGCCGCACTGCCCTCCTGCCCAGTACCATTCCCCTCCTTTGCCCAGCAACCCCCATGCCCAGTTGCTTCTCACCCTCTGGCTATGGCACCCTAGGCAAGGGCGCAGTTTGCCCAGCCCTAAGGCCTGTCCTGCCACAGGGCAGTCACCAGCCACATGGCCCTGCTGGCCGCCACCATGCAGCTCACCCTGACTGAAGCTCCAGCCCTGGCAAAGGGCAGAAGCTAGGAACAGAGCCATGTAGTGGCTGCCCAGCTGCTCCTGGGGAGGGGTAGCCACCTGCCATGCGGCCGCTGCCCCACTCTGGAGCAGCTGAGCAGCCACTGCTGAGGAGATAGGCAGGGTTCAAAATCTTTGTGTGTGCCCACGCAGGCACACACCTTAGAGGGAACTATGCTGCCCAACCTATTTACATAACCATAAGAATATCAGAATGGCCATACTGGGTCAGACCAAAGGTCCATCTAGCCCAGTATCCTGTCTTCTGACAATGGCCAATGCTAGATGCCCCAGAGGGAGTGAGCAGAACAGGTAATCCTCACATGATCCCTCTCCTGTCATCCATTTCCAGGCTTTGACAAACAGAAGCTAGGGACACCATTCCTACCATCCTCACTACTAGCCAGTAACGGACCTAACCTCTGTGAATTTATCTAGTTCTTTATTGAACCCTGTTAAAGTCCTAGTCTTCACAATATCCTCTTGCAAGGAGTTGCACAGGTCGACTGTGCGCTGCATGAAGAAAAACTTCCTTTTGTTTGTTTTAAACCTGCTAACTATTAATTTCATTTGGTGACCCCTAGTTCTTACGTTATGGGAACAAGTAAATAACTTTTGCTTATTCACTTTCTCCATGCCTGTCATGATTTTATAGACCTTGAGTTGGGACTTTTACTCATGGTTTTGTTTATGATCTCTGTTTGTGATGTTTTCCCGAATTAATGCCAAGTTACTTCCCTTCCTTTTATTAAAAGTTTCTTTCCTACGCTCAGTCTCTGTGCTTGCGAGTGGGGAAGCATTGCCTCTCAGAAGCTCCCCGGTTACTGTGTGGGGCATCAGCCAGTTCTGTGTTGGATGGATGGAGAGGAACCCCTAGAATAGATAGTGAACCCGGCCCTGGTTGCTGCTGACTCCACCTGGCAGAAGGGTGTAAGATAGTTCTTAGTCAATAGGTGAAAGCTGGCTACTGATTCAGATTCAGAGTTAATGCTATATTTTGAATAGACCATTTGATATTTTACATGTTCACATTTATTGTATAAATTGCAAATGAATTTAAATTTCTCTCTTCTTTCCCTTACCTATTCACTATTAACTATTTACATCAGGGGTGGTGACCTTTTTTTGGGTCGGGGGCCACTGACCCACAGAAAAAAATCAGCCAGGCAGGGGCAGTAGGGGATAGAGCACCAACGCGGGCTCCCCAGTACTCGGGGGGAGGAGACCTGAGCCCCAGGGACCAGATCCAGCAAGCCGTGGACCACATCTGGCCCCAGGGCCTAAGGTTCCCCACCCCTGATTTAGATAATATTCCTTGATACACTACAAATTTGACTGCTGCTAGGTGGGCAACAGCAGTAGCCAGTGTGGCTGACCCTATAGCCATCTAAGCAGTTGGCCCCCATGCTAACTACTTGTCAGTCACTAGGGGGCCAAATAGAATTGCTGGACCCCTGGACAAGGTGTGTGGGGGGGTGCTGGCTTCACAGTCCCAGAAGGGGCAGGACCTTGCATGGAAAAAGCGGGGCTGGAAGCAGCCAGCCCTCAGCATTGCCCAGACCGTGCTGTGTCCCCCTCCTCCACTCAGCCCTTAGTGCTGCCTGACGTGCACTGCCCAGGGTTCTGACAGCAGTTGAAAGGGCCGCTAAAGTTGCAGTAGCAGCAACCATAAAGCCCAGGCCCTTTTGAATCTCTGGATCCAAGGCAATTGCCCCTTTTGCCTGCTTTTTCCTCCCCCGCCCCACCATTGGCAGCTCTGTCAGTCACATTGATCACTGCACAAGTTATTGTTTGAACTTCATGAAAAACATGACTTCCACGACCTCCATGACAGGCAGGGAGCACTATATTACACCCTCTGCTGGCTGTTACGGAGCCCAAAATATTTGGCTATGCGTTCTTTGCTTCAGAAATATGATTTTTAGGTTTTCACAGATTCTGATATGTGACTCACATTGCTTTTCCAATTCTGATCAGATGATTATGTCACATCCTTCAATTCTGCTTTGCTTTTACACTGCCAATAGGACTCTCCAACAGCAAAGAATTTTGAAGTTGTAACACATTGCCTTTGCTCAGCAGTATAATTTCCCTCTACTATGTAATGAAAATATTTCATTTGCACTTTGTGATCTGTATGGGATGATGCCAGATTCTCCTTGTACAGTTATTACATTTGATAGGATTTGAACAATTTTACAAAATATATTGCTTCATGGAAGTAAAATGGGCCACAAAACTACAGTATCTTCCGAGTTTGAAAGGTCTCTGTCCTCATACCAGCTGCCCAGGTATTAAATGTCCTTTATTTTAGGCTAAGAAATAACACACACAGCAAAACTTCTAGACTTATTCCACTGTGATTTATAAGCATTATGCTGACTCTGCAACCTTGATAGTAGCATTTCCCACATTTCACTGACAATCTGTATTTAACCGTAGTTTCTAAGGAAACCATTAACTGATATAAATCATTATAAGACTGTGGGCTAATCCATGTCAATGGTGCAATCTGAAGCAGATGTTCTGAAGCTTTGTAATTTTTTTTAATAAAGGCTCATCTTTTTAGAAAGCTCACATACCTCACAATTCATTGGAAGTCTTTAAAGTATGTTTTAGGGATTAACATTATGATTATCTGCTTTAAGAAGTTTCTAAAAAGCTCAGTGCAACATTTTAAAATCAGGTGTCTTTAAGTGGTGAAAAGCTCAGATATATGATTGCTATAACTCAGTGATGGAAAAAAAATTATCACAGAGTTAAGCTTGCTTTCTGGTGTGTTGGCCCTTTGCAGAATGTTGACATGAGCTAAACTCAAACTTCTGAAAACCAGGAAATGCCCATGAAATCTTAATTCTGTCCTCCTTCAGCAATATCCCAATGTGCCCCTTTAATGGGGCAGACTCACCACCACAGCACCTCCTGGTGGTTGTTCTGAGAATTACTGCAATTCAGCTCTTGTGCACCCTCTCCAGGCTATGTCTCACCCATTGTCTTTTCTACTGTCTACATCTTCTTCAGAATCTTGGACCTACATCTCTCCCAGACCATGGCATTCTCTTCAGCGCTCAGCCCTCTACCTGTGCCCCAATTCCATTCCCTCCCCCAGGGAACCTGCAGTTCTCAGTCATTGGAAGGGGGGTTGTACAGGTAAAAACAAGTATTCTCCAGGTAAAAACATTCAGATTAAAAATGTCAGTGTCCAGGATGTTCAGCAGGACAATAGCACTGGCACATTCCTTTGAACTATCCAGCAAGCATAGAGTAAGAGCACTGAAACACTCTCATGAGTTTTTTCTTCACTGATTCGTATGACCTGCAATCCTTCCAAACTGCACATCCATGCAAGCAAAGAATATGTTCTTCAGTACTGTTCATAATTTGGGTCAAAATCTTGATGGAGGCCATTTTTTACCTATTACTGCAATAGTTTGAACTCAAGCTCTGGAAAGAAAAACAACCCACAAAACCCATCAAACTAGAAACTTTTGGAAAATTTGATCTTTTTTTTTTTTAGGATTTTTATGTCCACGACTGCTACCTCAAATTACTATAAATTTGTGCCACTAATCTTGCACCCTCCTGGGGCACACAAAGGAATCCCACTAAGCATATCACTTTCAAGGATTTTGAAAGGTCAATCTTTAAACAGAAGTTGTGATTCCATCTTATTATAAGTGGTGCTGCTATACTTCGGTAATCTGCAGGTAAGGTGGTACAGGGCCTCATCATATTCCTTCTGAAGTAAAAGGCAAAACCCCCTTTAACTTCAGGTGGGAGGTGGAATATTAACATATTAACAAACAATGAACTACCAACAGCTTTAATCATCTCATCAACTTATGTGGGATCATGAATTAAAATCTCAAGAAATGTATTTCACAATGTGTTCGTTGTGTGAAATATTTTGCTGGCTATTCAGAGAAACTGAGAAATTGGGGGTGGATGTAGTAGGAGGGAGGGTGTTACGCAAACATCTAATATATAAGATGTTCACTACAAAGGAAGAGCAATGAAGGTTCACTCTCCCTTGCCCATTTAGTTTTTGGCCTCTCTGAACATGTTGTCAACAAAGAGGCCAACTACTGCCTAACGTGGTGTTGTGGAAATCTGTTCATTTTAAAAACTGCATCCAGACGTCAAACACTACCAGACATCAATGTGAATTGCCTTTCAATATCCACTGACTTGGGCTGAATTCAAACAGTATTCTGGAAATGAAATGTTCCAAAACCTTTGAACTATCCAATTTTACCTTATGTATTATAGTGTTCAGTTAGTGGTGAATACTGCAGTAATGGTGACAAACCAGTTTTAGTTATATTTTCATTGCTTGTAGCTGTCCGTAATATTCTTTCTGGGACTGAAATCTTCCTTTAATTTCAGATGGACAATTTGAGAAAAATTCACTTATATGTTTTATAAGTTATGGAAAGCTGGAAAAAACAAACAAAACCTCTTTCTAAAGTGGAAAAATGCATTATTTTTCATACAGGGTGTGTCTAGATTACAGGGGTTTTTTTGAAAAAAATGGCCTTTTTTCGAAAAAACTGTACCTGTGTCTAGACTACCGCCACATTCTGTTGACAGTAAATCAAAAGAACACGGCGGTTTTGTCAACAGCGGTAAACCTCATTTTACGAGGAATAACACCTTTTTTCGAAAGTCTTCTTTCGAAAAAAGGCGCTATTGCATGAAAACAGGGCTTTTTCGAAAGAGAGCTGTCAGCCGGTGGCCGGGGCAGTGAGTGGTCTGTGAGCCCTATTACACACCCGAGTCTTCAACTGCTAGGACAGGGTCCCTTCACAGCAGGCAGCCAAGGGAGGCTGACGGGTGCCCCAAGAGTTCGCAGGGAGAGCTTATTACACCCGAGTCTTTAGCTGCTAGGACAGGGTCTCTTCGCAGCAGGCAGCCAAGGGAGGCTGACGGGTGCCCCAAAGGTTTGCCCCATGAAGGCGGCACAACCCAACGCTCAGCTCTTACTGCATTTACCCCTGACTGGCTGTGATCCTTTTAATTGTGTCTGGTTCTGTTACAGCAACAGGAGGAGTCAGGTTAAAGCTTAAACAGTTACTATTTTATTGTTACAAGGCAAACTTAGCTGTTAAATGCTACTGCTGTGTTACAGATAACACAGCCACTGCAAAAGGACAAGACAGAAATTACACTAAAAAGTCACTTCCAGGTACCATGAAACCCTTTTGGTTCTCTGAGCTCTTATTAAATGCATGCAAAATAGACACCTAGCAGGTATAGTCTCACCCCTGCGATCCTTACTCCGGTGAAGCCAGGTTCCTCTCAATCCCAATGGGAAGCAGTCAGTACGAGACTAAGGCATCCCTAAAGTCTCGGGGGTCCAAGACCGCCTGACCAGCAGGTATGTGGGTGGATCTCCAATTAGAGCGGGGCACAGGGCCCTACTTTATACTCCTGTGGTCACGTAGATGCTTCTCTTGTCATTAAAATGCCAAATAAGTTGGAACGTCTTTGTGACGCCCATTCCCACAGGGGGTCCAAAGCTTAATTTGCACCTGTGAGGTGGAGGTAACTAAATCATTAGGGCTGGACATTCTTTTCTGATGGGGTGGTAGATTCCCCTTCTGGGACAGTGTGTGTGGGCGTATCAATACTGGTACCAGCCAAAGGCAGCCCAAGGCCCTGATCGTCTGCTGGCCCAATTGCCGTTGTTATCTGATTCCTGTCTAGCATCCAGGGCCATTGTCATTCCAGCACCTCCGGAGGCCCTGGAGCCTTTGAAGACAGAGTTTCACTCTCAAGGATTCTCTTTCCCAAGGATGTCAGAGGGAGGAGCGGGACCGAGGGGGGGGGGGGTTCTGTCTGGCTACAAGAGCATCTAGACTCTCTTTCGAAAAAGCGAGCTGCTTTTTTGAAAAATCTTCTTGTTGTCTAGACACTCTTTTTTGAAAGAGGCTTGCAGTCTAGACGTAGCCACAGATATCTGAAAATGGATGATCTTTGAAACTTACTGGCATAAAATAGAGTAAGGTCTAGATCTTATATAACTTCATCTAACTTTAACTATACTATATTGTAAGTGCAGCGTAATTGTTATGTGAGGAAAAGCCCTCATAAGGACAGATTCTGATACATTTACTTACCTAAAGCCTCATCCAGAGTCCAGTGCAGTCAATGGAAAGATTCTCTTTGATTTCAGTAGGTTTTGGCTTAGGTCTTTAAAGTAAAGTAGTACCTTATTGTTTTGAAAGCAGCTCCATTGATTTCAGTGGGTTATTTAGAGAGTGTCCTGTTACTCTAGGTAAGAATGACAAAATATGTTTATTAGCAAAAAAATATATTGGGAATGCTAAATTACTTTTCCCTGTGCCTCCTTGATAATCTATGTTCACTGTAACACCTAAGAAGTAATCTGTTATTAGGTCAATAAAGATTTAATCATAATGCTAATGAATAAGAAGAAAAAATTAAGACTGGACATTCACCCTTTGGTATACTTGACTTTTGAGATTTTAATCATACAGTGTTAACTTTGTCATAACATAGCTTTCTAAATGTAGTTTATATGTATTTATATTAGATATGTGTGGTCCAATCGTCCAACAACACCCCCCCCCCATCAACTCTCCACATACAATGAGAGTGAACATGTCAGAAAAAATCTGCATTCAAGGTTTAGTGTTGCTAGTTTGTTCTAAATAAGTTTCTATACGAGTCTGTTCAGTGTGATTGGAACATTTGCCACATTTGCAGAACTAGTGCAGTGTGTAAATCTGATTTCTGATGGGCTCTCTCCAGAGAATTCTAGATATTTGACTTTGAAGTGAAGATAGTGAGTTTCTGTGGTGTATCTGATTTGCCTTTGTGCCCCTACCAAAGCATGTAATAATATTCATTCATGGTAGATTAATGGCTTGATTTGTTTTATTGTGCAGAAAAACAAATCTGAAAAAAAAATAGTAGGCAATGTCTTGGGCCACTGGTACTCATTTCAGTTAGCTCTGCCATAAATGTCTCAGTGGTTTTATTGCACAAACCAAAATCACCTCTTTCCAGGCCTCCACCCACAAAAAGAAAGATGGTATTTGTTTTAGTGAAACCTTCAGTATTTTCCAGGTATTATGATAGTGTTTTTCTGATACAGGTAATATAGGAGTTAGTTTAGTGTTCTTTCCTCACGTAAAAGTTCCAGTGAAAGGAAATTCAGTGGGAGGTCTGCCCAACTAAGGACTGCAAGACTGGACCTGCTGCTAAGTGCTGCAGCTAACAACATGCGTGAGAAGTTCTATAACCAGCCTCATGTTAGCTCTAGCACTAGTGTTAATTAGGAATGTGTAAAATGATGTAAGTGATTATTGGGCTGTAGGAGTAAACATAAATAGGGTTTCTGAGCCTTTACTGCTGTGGTTGCCCTGCTCTTATTTTCAGGCTTGGTCAGAAAGTGAAAATTGGGATAAAGGAAAATACATTTCAGCCTTGCTATAAGAAATACCGAGGGATATTGCTATCACTGCCTTAGGTGGCGTTCGTTGATTGAGCTAATCTTCAGGTTTGAAATATCTAGATTTCCTATAACTAGATTCCTATAATTCAGTGTTGCCAAGATCAATTTGGCCTTCATTCTTCCAAAGGGGATTAAATGGATTTCCTATGCTTTGTTATGTGTAGCTCTTTCCAACAAAATGTAAAAAACCAAGCTCCTATCAACTTACAGGAGGGGTTTCCTCCTGTTTTCTGGCCAAACTTGCCTTTCTCCTTGTTGTGTGCACAGTACTATGCGCCAGTTTTTCTGGTAGATGCCAACCTCAATCCCAGAGGCTGTTAGATTACAGTGACAAGTGAAGTGACTCTGGATAGACCTGTATTTCAAGCCAATCAGTCACCCTTTGCTCATGGAAGGACAATTCATGTGAGTGAAGACTGATAATATGATTAAGGCTGCAGGTTCGCACCTCTAAAATTGTAAAATGCTTTGAGACCCTTCCAGAAGAAAGATGCTGCTTTCAGGATTTTCTTTTACTCTGTGTGGCTGTAAAATAAAATTCCTGATTGATTCTTTTTTTTTAAAGGTGTATATTTAATTTCTGCCTATTGATTTGGTTCTCCAGGGAATCATTCTGTCTGTGGTTGTTCCCCCATATGGTGAAAATTGAATGCTATCTGGACAACAAAGGAGATAAATATTAATGTTGATGAGGATTCAACTGCTGCCTCCTGCTAAGCCATTTCTTTTGTAATGATTTAATAAGATCAGCCAAGTGCTGCTAACTAGTGATGTGAGTATGGCTGCACACAATCATCATTATTATAGACAAGCTTTTAATTTCTAATTATTTAGAGACATTTAGGTAGGGGCAGAATACTTAAAAAAACCTGAGGACCTTCAAGCCCTACCAGCAGCAGGAAGAGTTGGACATATAATAAAAAGGAAAATGTTTATTTCTAAAGAATCACTGGACAACATAGGACTTAGTTATTTACCAGCCATATGATGGGGAAAATGGCATTTACTATGGGAGAGTAGCTCTCACAAGTCTTTTATAATGATGCAGATTCTCAGTAATACTTTTTTATTTTTCTGACAGTAAGGAAGGTCTTTTCAAAGCTTCACAGAAGAGTCTGAATGCAATATTTAGAGGTTTTCTCTTGACAGACATTGCTATTTATCCCAATCAATTATGGAAAATTTTATATTTTCACAACTCTGCCCTGAGGAGTGAACTTACTAGAGGGTCCCAAAATATTGTACTTAAAATTCTTATCCTGAAATAAAAAGTGTGAGTAATTCACAAACTAAATGACAAAAGAAGCAGTCTGAATGGTTAATGGTAAGCAGTGGCCAATGCAACTAAAACAAGCATGCCCATCTATCTTGCTACCCATGGCTTGCCTCTAATAAATCAACACATGTCATTGGCATAGGAGGCTGCAACCAGATGTATTTATAAAAGAACACTTTTATATAATAAAATGCTGAGCAAAGAACAGACTGAAGGCAAGATCTGAATGGGACCTCTTCGGTAAGGTAATCCCCACTATTCATGAACATATAGTTTACCAGACAACAGACTGATGAACTAACCTGGCTAAGTGCATTATATTGGGACAGTTTATAAACTCTGGAGTTCTAGGGAAAGGATACTGGTCTATATGGAGCATTAGTCTATTAAGGATAATATTTGTTGAACTTCTTATACACTGTGTCATTTGTTCACATTATTTGTATACCAGCATGAGCATGCCAGGGAGCTCTGCAGACAAGTATCCTTGCCCCAAAGATCCCACAAGGTACAAAGGATAGGGGAAGGGCAAGCAGAGTAGTTGGCATGCAACTTGCCAGTTCCATGTCAGTTTTGTTGAATTTATTGTTTGGCTTTTTCTTTAACCCTCTGCTGCCTAACCAGGTGAGGATTTAACGGCATAGGCTTTCAAAATATCTGTTTTAAGGAGAAATTTCAAAGAGGAGAGGTGTAGGCATGATAGGCCAATACAAGGAAAAGGTTCTCTTGTGATTCATGAACACGTTTAATATGGCCTGATAAAAGTGAAGACATACTTGCTAAGAAGCTCAAGTTTACCAAGAAAGCTTCCATTTGTAGGGTCACCGATACATTGAAACAGGGTACACAGCAAAGAGTCTGCTTTTCCATGCTCCAGCAGAGCCAGTCTCTTGTGTAGATCTCTCCATTTGGAAGATTTTTGTCAGCAGACGAATGGGAAAAGCATCTTTCAACATCTTTCAGTATATATTACTTGGAATCTGAAAACAACTAACTTTGAAAAATGACTGCAACTGAGCAACATTGTTCTTATCAAGAAGTCTAATATCGGGTTCTGATGTCACTGTTGTTACACTGTGTTCTGTGCTAGTCATAAGTTCCTGCTCTTGCAGCATCTCCGAGGTCCTCATTTTCTGCCTGCACAGTCTCTAAATTGAGTGTAGCTTCTGCATTTATCGCTACTGTTGGCATTTCTATGTCTTGATTAATGACGTCCTCATTTTGAGGCAGTGGCATTGAAATGTCATTTGTGGGTACAAAGTTTTCATCATCAGAACTGGAAGTGTCATTATCAGTATGGTCACAGTCTAATGGCTGAGGCGTCTTTTCTGCAGGAAATGATGTTATTGGCTTTAAACCCTTAACTGCTGCTTCACTCTGTTGCTTTCGCCCTCTCTTACTTGCACCACATTCAAGTCTTTGCTTCACTTTTAATAAAGGGGTTCTTTTAAAACATAGTAATACACAATAAATTAATTTGCTAAAGGCTATAGGTTATACAAAATTTTAACTGTATATACTTCACAATTAATATTCTATAATAACAGTTTGGAAGTGTTATTTACTACAGCCCTTATAGCCCTATTTCAAAGTATTGAAATTTTGTCTGTTAACATGTTCCCGTTATTAAATTCCTCTATTAACTGGTGCATTATTATAAATATGAACACAGGGTGATTGCCAGATTAGATATAAAGTTTATTAAACAACAAGAATTAAAAGTTTATCATCACAAAAAAGTCTTTAAAGGTGAATCTAAACCTGGATGAAGAAGTAGCTTACAGCTGAGCCTGATATAGTTAATGTATATGAAGACACATAAGAAAAAACAAGACTGCAAAAATCTCATATGCATAGATAAACATTAATTTAAAGGTTAAACTCACCCTCAGACCAAGCAAAATCACTTTACAGTGGCAAATTTAATCACGACTTTCAAAACTTCTAAACTATGCAGAGACTGTAAAAAGCATTTCATAATGTAGAATCACTAATCACAGACGCTACTCCAGTCACCAGTCACACAAATGAAAACTTGGATGTGACTGAAAAATTGAGGAAGGCCTGAAGTCCCACAATGATTTAAATCAATTTTTTGCAGGTATATATAGCTTCTTTTGTTGTCTCTATTATAACTGCAAAGTGTATAATAAATGGAAATGACTTGGTATAAAAATGTCAAAATTTGAGGCCCCTTTGTCTCCTGGGACTGGGCCAAATGGCCCTTGTGCCCTTCCCCCTCCCCTTCCACCCCTATTAGGTCCTGCCTTCACCCAAATATCCTTGAGTGGTCAAAACACTTACCTAAGATGTGTCAGAGCCCTGCTCAGATCCCCTTTCCTACTCAGGGGGAGTACCCTCACCATGGGGCTAAGTTATGAGGGACATCATCCTCCCTCCACTCCTTTTGCTTTAGGCATCTAATTCTGAGAGAGTATTTGCAGTTGAGAACCACATTCAGAGGGAGGCACCTATCTCTGAGACAGTAACAGTGGCAAGGCCCTGGCTAGTGGGTGGCTTTTGTGAATCTCAGTCTAAGGTGCCTATCTTTCAGCCATTTAGTACGTAGGAGATCAAGGCCCTGACTTAGACTTTCAGATTCACATTGATTTTCTACGTACATAAAAGTAAAGTATGGCAATGCTCAATCACTATGCCTAACTCCTTTTGTGCAGTCAGGCCTAAGTAACTGAAGTTAATGCTCTTTCTACTGAAGGAAGTGTTTGTTTGTTTGTTTGTTTGTTGGTCTTACCAAAGTGTCTATGAGTCCTAGTCATAGACCAGGACCCCACTGTGCTAGGCGCTGTACAAAGATAGAACATACATGTTCTTAATGTTCAAAGCATGACAATCCCAATTGCATTGTATTATGATCATATGCTAAATATACATGAAAGCTATGCAAAATTGCATAGGATTTTATCCAACACCCATTGAAGACAATGTAAACAATCCCATCAATGTCAATGAGTATTGGATTGGGGCCATCATGCAGTAGACACTGCTGGGTTAAGTGGAATATCAAACTGCATTATAGTTAATTTACACACAGAGGAACTATATGAAAATAATTTAAAATATTCTTTAATGTTTCTCAGTTTAAATTGAAATATCAAGAACTATATTATTGCTATGTTCAAAAGTCATTTTTGTTTTCTCTCTCAGGGAAAAAACATACATAAAAAAATAGTATAACCAATCCAGAAGCTTCTTCCCTCCCTGTTTACACATATGGGTCGTCTTACTGACACATTTGGGGTTACTTGCAGAGTAAGGGCTCCAGAACTGGACAATTCAGAATATAGTCTGAGTTACAAGGAACTAGATCCATGGGAAGAATATTTTGACGATAATTGCCTTTGCAAGAATTAAACAAGTAGTGCTTTTTGCTGATTATTCTTTACTTTCCATGTACACATTGCAAAATAAGCTGTGATGAATATATTTATCTAGTTACATATTTCAATTTACATAAAATTACTGTATTTTGCAAATATCCATTTTCCATATTTCCTACTTATGGATTTCCATAAAATCCATAACAAGAATACCAATATTGCTCCAAATCTCTGGTAAAACAGCCCATTTTCTTATTTGCTATTGAAAGTAATTAATAGGAATGTAATTTGTTAAAAATATGCAAAAAATATGTTCCCAATATTCTTTTTAGGTTCCTGCTTTAGGCATGTTGTGGGGTTGGGTTTTGTTTGTTTGTTTGTTTGTTTGTTTTTGTCATTGAATTTAAACACATTATCTTCTCATCTCAGTCTATTATCAGTATAATAAATCTGGTGCCTCAATATCTGGATATGAAGATTGAGAAAGAATGGTCCTCAACACTTTTCATATCTTTTGATAGACACTTCTAAAAGGTTCATACAACCCTTTGTAAAAATTCTATGATTCTTAAGTCAAATATCAATGGTTTAAAGAACAACAGGGAGTCCTGTGGCACCTTAGGGCATGTCTACACAGCAAGGTAAAAGTCAAATTAAGATACATAACTTCAGCTACGTCAATTCCATGGCTGAAGTCAAAGTAACTTAACTTGGCTTTTGGTGCTGTCTACACAGCAGGAAGTCCCAGGTAGAACACTCTTCCTTTGACTTTCCTTACTCCTCATGAAATGAGGGTTACAGAAGACAGAGTAAGAAGCCCATTATTTCAAAATTATTTGCTGTGTAGATGCTCACTGTTATTTTGAAATAATGTCAGTTATTCCAAAATAACGCTGCTGTGTAGATTTATTTGGTCATAAGCTTTTGTGGGTAAAAACCATTTAGTCAGACTGGGCTCCTTGTTGTTTTTGCAGATACAGACTAACATGGCTACCCATCTGAGAAATGTTTTAAGAAAGAGTCATACTGAAGTTCATAACTTAATCAATAGCTGACACTATCAAACACGTAAAACACATACACAATTTATTTCAGCATTTGCAATGTTAAAAATACATTAACATCTGGTGAGACTATTCTATAGAGTATAAAACTCTCCTTAGTCCTGCTTTATGTGAAATCATGAGGAGACTTCATACTTCTTCTATCTGAAGCCAAAAAGAGAAGTGTAAATAATGTTATTGTTGTCTTATATTTCAAGCAATCTTTCTCATGTTCACACTCTTAGACTGCATTGACAGATACGCATATGCTTAACTAAAAAGGCCACTAGAACATTACAGTGTAAACTAGAAACTGGAGGGGAAAATGAGAAGTCAGTCAGTTTATAATTTAAAGTAAACCAAATATTCATAAATGCCAAGGTCAGAAGGTGCCATTATGATTATCTAGTCTGACTTCCTGTATAACATAGATCATAAAATATCCTCAACATAACTCCTAGAGCATAGTTTTTTAAAAAATCCAACCTTGATTTAAAAAGTGACAGAGATGGGGAATCTACCTCAGTCCTTGGCAAACTGTTCCAAAAGTTCATTACTCTCACCATGAAAAATTTATACCTTATTTCTAGTCTGAATTTCTCCAGCTTCAACTTCCAGCCTTGAGATTGTGTTATACTTGTATCTGTATTAGCCCTGTAATGGGGCAGTCATCCCACTCTGGTGAAATAAGGGTTAAGCTCAGCTCTGAGAGAGAGATGGGACTGTGGGCCAATCAGAAAAGGTCTAGAGACAGCCAATCAGGGGCTGGGTAAGCTCTATAACAAGGGCTCCTGGAGAGGAGGCACACACACACTCTTGCTCCTGCTCCGGAGCAGGAAGGACCTGTCTGCCTGAAAAGCTAGAGAGGGTACCTGAGGCAGAGCAGTGCTGGGGAAAGGGTGGGCAGAGCTGGAAAGCTCTAGCCAGGCAAATTCCCAGACTGAGGCCTTGCTTTCAAGGTCTGAGGGGTATTAGGCTGCAGGAAGCCAGTAAGTCCACAGCAATGGTAGTATGGCAGTAAGTTCTTACCAATGGTGAGTAGCCATTTCAGACTGCAGTTTGTCCCTGAGGCAAGGGCTAAGTGATGACTGGCAATGAGTCACTGAGGCAAGGTGGGTATAGGGGGTTGGGGTTCCCTGGAAGGGGAGGACCCCAGAGTATTGGGCAGTATCTCAGTGGAAGGGGCATTGTGGACTGAAAGGGACATGGGGCCTGAAGTGGAGAATAACACAGGTAACCAAGGGTGAAACACCAGCCAACAGGAGGTGCTCTAAGGCTGGAAGAGCTAATTCTCAGATAGACAAGCAGAAGGTGCTGTGCCTGTAAGTGCTTGGACCATTACAAGCCCATTATAAAACATTTGTTCCCTGGGTAGCAAATCACTGTAATCAAGTCATCCCTTCTCTTTGTTAAACTAAATAGATAGTGCTCCTTGCATCTATCACTGTAAGGTTTTTTTTTCTAATCCATTCTTGTGGCTATTCTCTGAACCCTCTCCAATTTATCAATATCCTTCTTGAAATGAGGACACCAGAGTTGAATATTCAAGCAGCAGTCACACTAATGCCAAACTGGCAAAATAACCTCTTAGTCCTACTAAAGATTCCATCTAAGGGCAGAATTAGGCCTTTTGGCCTTAGTATCACACTGGGAGCTTGTGTTCAGCTGATTATCGAGCATGACACCCACATTCTTTCACAGTCACTGCTTCCAGGATAGTGTCCCCCATCCAGTAAGTACTGCCTACATCCTGTGTTTCTAGATGTATACATTTAAATTTAGCCACATTAAAACACGCATTTTTATGCATGCCGATTTTACCAAGCATATAAATTGGTCTGAATCAGTAACCTGTCCTTTTTGTTATTTACCACTGCCCCAATTTTTGTGTTATCTTCAAACTTTATCAATGATTATGTTACAAAGCATCCACTCAGTGAAGAGTCCTTATGTTTTGAGACCTATCAGCTAGCTGGTTTTTAATCCATTCAATGTGTATCACTTTAATTCTATATCATTCTAGTTTTTAATGAAGATGTGCAGTAGCAAATTATATATTTTTTAGAAGTCTAAATATATTATGTGAACACTATTACCTTTATCAACCAACTTGTAATATTAAGGAAAAAAAGATAAGTTAGTTTGACAGGATCAGTTTTCCATAAAATCATGTTGATTTGCATTGATGACCCTCCTTTGTTTCTTTATTAATCAAGTCTCTTCATTATCTTCCTGGATTTAATATCAGCCAGACAGGCCTATAATTACCCAGGTTATCCTATTTACCCTTTTTAAAAATTAGCACATTACGTATCTTCCAGTCTTCTGAAATGTCCCAAGTGCTCCAAGACTGATTAAAAAATCAGCATTAATGATACAGTGAGCTCCTCTGGACCGCTTTTTTAAAAACTCTTGTATGTATGTTATTTGGACCTACTGACTTAAAAATGTCTAACTTTAGTCACTCCCATTCACCATCTTTCAGAGATACTAGTGGAATAGAAAGTGTTATCATCAGCATATAATTTAACTATATTATCTGGCTTTCCTCCAAATACAGAACAGAAATGTATTGAATATTTCTGCCTTTCCTACATTTCTGCTAATAAGTATACTGTTTCTATTTAGTAATGGACCAGAATCATTGTTAGGATTCTTTTTCTTCCTAATCTAATTTTGAAAAGTTCTTATTGTCCTTAATTTTTCTGGACAGAGATTTTTTTCTCTTGTGTCTCTTTGCTTATCTTATAATTTTTCTACAGTTCCTAACTGCTGATTTATATTAATTACTATAAACTTTCTGCCAATTAAAAAGTCTCATAATCCTTTTTTGCCTACTCTGAACTTGAAAAAGGGGTTGTCCTAAAACTTTTGAATGGGTTTTGTATATTATTTTGAATGAGAACTGAAGAAAAGAACTTTTGATAAATTTCACAAAAGCATAACCATGTTGTATAGGCATAATCCTGGTTTGTCACTATAGGGTTTCTGTATTCTAAGTAGAAGAGTAGAATCTCAGTACATGGAGAGTGTGCTGCAACTGCTCTGGTGTGATCTCCATTTCTGATCTTTCTCAACCATTGCAATCAAGCACTGTTAGCCCATGTACTCTACCAATACCGACTTAGAAACATGGTAGGGTAATGCACCATAGAGCTATGTGATTTCCAAAGCACACTAATGTGTTATGCACTAATTGATCTGTGTAGACCCTGGTGGTGCTCACTAATGGTTACCTAGCATACTTTACCTATTTGAAAAAGCACCACATTAAAGCACATGAGACAGCTCTTAGAGCGCATCAGCAGGGTCTGTAGAAAACAACTGACAGACAACACATTTAGTACTCTTTAGAAATTACTCCTCTATTGGCCACATCACCCTACTGTGTAAACATGCCCATGACTACATCCACTTCAGTGTCAAACACACTGACAAAACCAAAAATATCTGCGCAACCATTTGATCTCTGCCCATTACCAGAAAGCAATTAATGACCCACAAAACAACTCCAGTCTTTGACACGTACTCCGGCCTAAAACATTTAAGATGGTTAAGCAGACCTAAAAATCTGAGGAAATATGCTTGACAACATTTTCACTACAGCCTTCTCAGTAACCTTCCTGACTTAAGGAAAATTTGTGATTTTTTTTTTGTCATTCAGTGGTTTATTCAGCCAGCCTATAAGGGCACGTCTAGACTATATGGCTCCGTTGACGGAGCCATGTAGATTTGTTTAGTAGGCAAAGGGAAATGAAGTGGCAATTTAAATAATCGCCGCTTCATTTAAATTAAAATGGCTGCCACACTGTGCCGATCAGCTGTTTGTCGGCACAGCGCTGCAGTCTGGACGCTCCGCGGTCGACATCAAAGGCATTTGTTGACCTCCCCAGTAAACCTCATCTCACGAGGCATACTGGGGAGGTCAACAAATGCCTTTGATGTCGACTGCAGAGCGTCCAGACTACAGCGCTGTGCCGACAAACAGCTGATCGGCACAGTGCGGCAGCCATTTAATTTAAATGAAGCGGCGATTATTTAAATTGCCACTTCATTTCCCTTTGCCTACAACCCTAATCTACATGGCTCCGTCGACAGAGCCATGTAGTCTAGACGCACCCTCCGTGTCTACATCCAAATGGGTCTTGCATTCTTTCAGAGAATGAGCACTGACATCTCTAACACCATGGCAAACTGGCAACTGGTTAACATATACACATTCAGATGAGCTGAACTATGCTTATCAGAAGACTATTCTGGAATTCTCACTTTTGATCAATACATTCACATACAATCAATTTTGAAGTAAGAAACAATGCATGTAATCAAATACAGCCAGAAAGACCACACTAGCTGACTGGCCAACAGTCTGCTCATGACAAACTGAATATCTGTCAATAGACAAAGAGGATAACAATGGCTTTGCAGGTCTCAATAATACATACACACTTGAAGGCTTCATTCATGATCATGTCATGAAGAGTTATAATCCTCAAATTGTGTTCTTGGTAAGGTATGGTTTCTCTCAACAAACATTCCATATGCTTGCAATCTCATTCAGAGTGAAATTACGCATCTTAACCTGATTAAGTTAAAATTCATGATGCTTCGTAGCACTAGCTGACCAGACAGGACTAAAGTGCTTTGTGATTTGGCTAGTGATTGAACTGAATCAGTACAATTTTGGCTTAGCTGGAAAGATAAACTGAAAAAAATACAGCTTGTGAAAGCATAGTATTAGTGTGGCAGTGACAGCTACTATATATAAATCTGTAAATTAGAGCTCTCACAAACAGAGCTATTAATCAGGAAGATAAATTGATTTCGTATACATTTCCAGTTTGTCTGGACAGAATACATTGGGAAATCAGTTCTTGTAAGTAGAAGGCTGAAACATATGGATTAAAATATGGGAACTGGTTATTGCAGTGACTGTAAGTATAAATGGAAAAGGGTTGTTATGTAATCAAAATAAGAAAGTAGTCAATAGTAAATAAGTACCATACATTATACTTGAAATCCTTTATATTCATATTGAATTCTCTAAACTGTGTGATAGATTAATGCTGAGACCTTTGTACAAACTCCTGCTCTGTATGTGTTCTAAAGAACACAACCTTCTGAAAAATTAAGATAAGAAGCTTGTAAAATAATGCAACAGCTTCCAGGTGTTGTGCTGTACCTGGACACTACATTATACATTGAGCTACATGAGAGAAAATCTATAAGACAGAGGTGGACAACTTGCGGCCCATTGTGGTTTTATGTGTGGCCTGTGAGACATCTTGTTTGCCACTGCCCACATGCAGGGTTGCCAGATTCTGCTGGTTTCCATCTGTGTAGGTTTTTTTTCCTAACAGTACTACTATAGTGACATGCACATAAAACAAGGGTATGTAAAGCAAGGTGTATGCTGATTTCTTAAAACATTGATCATGAGAACCATATGCTCCTTCTGCATCCAAGCACTGCTATGGTTCAATCAACACACTCTGCAAATTCCAAGTACACAAGCATAGTCAGCAATACTACCTCATCCTAGGAGACCATCTTAGTTACAACAACCTTGCAGCCACTGAGATGGAGGGCCACTCATGTGGCCACTCACTAGTCTAAGTTGCCCATCACTGCTGTATGGTCTATATTATTGGCCAATGTTAATAGTATGGACAATATTAACATTATATAAAATATCACATATGTTTATTGAATTGTCCTCACGTTAAAATCTTCCCAGTGTAGTCTTTCTTATGTTAAACTGCCTAATCAAGGGAGATGTGAAGTGTTATAATTTCAAGGCTAGATACAAAAGCAAATACTTGTTAGCTTAGTGGTATCTGCAATACTATTCCTACATTGTTCAAAATAAATTATCTTGTGTACGCACAGCTCTGTTTCTGCATAATGTAGATATAAAACTGTCAACATGTATGATATATGCCAGCTAGAAATTTACAATATATATCACAATTCCCGGTAGGCAATTATTGATGATTTACTGTCTGTGAAAAGCATGTCAGTGAAGATAGATAAGAAATAGGTATTAGGTGAAGTAATACAATAAAAAAATACAGGAAAACGCTTCCCAGCCAGGTATAAATACAGAAGGGATAACTTGGCCTCCAGACGTATTGGTATGGATTGTTATGTATTCTTCCTTGTGCTGTATTAACCTTTGACTAATTCTCTGTGTGACAGGGCATCGCCCCGCACTGGACCTACAAGGGCTAAAACCAGGGAGGCTGAGTAGCAGGCAGCCACAGGCGATAATGAGAGCAAAACTGACCCTGATAAAAGGGAAGCTGCAGACTAGGGCAGGAGAGCCTGCTGCAAGGAGCCTGAGAGGGAAGGCTGGCTTTCTGGGTGACTGCACAACTAGCACTAGGAACAGCCTTGCTCATCTGGCAGGCCCAAGACTCTGGGAGGAGAGAGCTTGGGGTAGGAGCCTAAGGTGCTGGAGATGTGGGGAAGTGGCCCAGGGAAGCAGGTGACGTTAGAGTTGGACGAGAGGCAGTGAGAGGCTGCCACTAAAGGGTCAGTGGGTTGGGGCCCTGGGTAGTGGGTGGGGCTGAGCTCCCCCTTCACTCTCCTATACTTGCCAGTGATGAAGGTGGCCAGGATAGACTGCAGTTTGCCTTTGGAAGGAGAGGCTAGACTGAGGACTGAAGTGGGCCTCTGTGGTGAGTGACAAGACAGTGGGTTGCTGCTCCTCCAAGAGAGGGGAGGAGCAATAGCACTGGCGCTCATCCTGAGAGCTTGTGCCCTAGGGTGGATGCCAGGGATCAGGACTGACACAGGTTCAGACAGGGATTGGTATAGAAGTGATGGTGGCGAGACGCCGCTAACAGAGGGCGTCCTGAGGGGTCGATAGTGCTAATTCCCAGCACGACTGGCAGAAGACACTGTGGCAGTGAGTTGAAACCCATGCCACTAGTGGAGAATGTAGGCAGATGGTCACCCCTGATGTGAGGGGAAGATTGAGAACTGTGAGGGTATTGCACAGGAGGAATGGGTAAAGAAACGCTGAGATTACGGAGGCATGATGTGAGGAAGCCTACTTTGCGAAGGGTTTACATACTCTCCTGGTATGGGCACTGGAGAAGAAGCCCCTGCAGAGGGAAGAACTGCAGACACCACTTCGGCAATTACGGAGGGCCCCGCACAGCTAGTGTGACCTATATGATCTAGCTACTGAAGCAACAGCTAGCTCTCCTCTGGCTGCTAAGACAGGAGATTTTTTCCAATTTCTCTATCACAAAGGTTCTCAAATTCCATTGTGCCCCCAACCCACTTCAGGCAGCAAAAATTACTACCTGACCCCAGGGCCAGGGGGAGAGGCAGAGCCTGAGCCCCTCCACTCCAGACTGAAGCCCTCTGGCTTTAGCTTCAGCCCATGGTAGTGGGCTCAGGCTTCAAACATTCTACCCTGGGCCCCAATAAGTCTAACACTGGCTCTGGCAGCCTCATTAAACTGGGGTCATGATCCATTGAACCACAGTGTAGGAAACAATGGTCTATCAGCATCTCTTCAGCAGACGTCTTCAGGTGCAGCCTCTGAATCAATCAAAGATAGAATCACAGAATTCTAGAACTGGAAGGGACCTTGAGAGCACATCAAGTCCAGTCCCCTGCCCCCACAATCTAGATCATCCCTGATCAATGTTTACCTAACCTGCTCTTAAATATCTCCAATGATGGAGATCCCACAACTTCCCTGGACAATTTATTTCCAGTGATTATTCACCCTGAAGTTAGGAAGTTTTTCCTAATGTCCAACCTAAACCTCCTTTGATGCAATTTAAACCCATTGCTTCTTGTCCTATCATCAGAGGTTAAGGAGAATAATTTTTCTCCCTCCTCTTGTAACATCCTTGTAGGTACTTGGAAGCTACTATCATGTCCCCTCTCAGTCTTCTCTTTTCCAAACTAAACAAACCCAATTCTTTCAGTCTTCTCCCATTTTTCTAAACCTTTAATCATTTTTGTTGCTCTTCTCTGGACCTTCTCCAATTTCTCCACAACCTTCCTGAAATGTGGTGCCCAGACCTGGACACAATACTCCAGCTGAGGCCTAATCAGCACAGAGTACAGTGGAAGAATGACTTCTTGTGTCTTTCTTACACCATTCCTGCTAATACATCCCAGAATGAAGTTTGGGTTTTTTGCAACAGTGTCACTGTTGACTTGAATTTAGCTTGTGGTCCACTATCATCCTTAGACCCCTTTCTGCAGTGCTCCTTCCTAGACAGTCACTTTCCATTCTGTATGTGTGAAACTGATTGTTTCCTAAGTGGAGTACTTTGCATTTGTCCTTATTGAACTTCATCCTGTTTACCTCAGACCATTTCTCCAGTTTGTCCAGATCATTTTGAATTATGATCCTGTCCTCCAAAGCACTTGCGCCCCCTCCCAACTTGGTATCATTTGCAAACTTTTAAGTATACTCTCTGTGCCATTATCTAAATCATTGATGATGATATTGAACAGAACCAGTCTCAAAACTGATCCCTGCAGAACCCCACTTGTTAAGCCCTTCCAACATGACTGTGAAGCATTAATAACTACTCTCTGAGAACAGTTATCGAACCAGTTATGCACCCACCATATAGTAGCGCCATCTAGGTTGTATTTCCCTAGTTTATTGATAAGAAGGTCATGTGAGACTGTATCAAATGCCTTACTAAAGTCTAGGTATACCACATCCACTGCTTCTCCCTTATCCACAAGACTTGTTATCCTATCAAAGAAAGCTATCAGATTGGTATGTCATGATTTGTTCTTGACAAATTCATGTTGACTGTTACTTATCACCTTATTATCTTCCGTATGTTTATCAAGTACCTTTGCCATTTTCTGTTATTGTTTTCCCTCTTTGTTGAGCAATGAGCCTACCCTGTCCTTGCTCTTTGTGCTTCAAATATCTTTGTAAAATATTTTCTTGCTACCTTTTGTGTCTTGAGCTAGATTGAGCTCATTTTGTGCCTTCGCCTTTCTAATTTTGCCCCTACATGCTTGTTATTTATTTATATTCATCCTTTGTACTTAGACTTTGCTTCCACTTTTTATAGGACTCATTTTTTATTTTTAGATCACTCAAGATCTCCTGGTTAAGCCAGGATTGTGTCTTGCCATGCTTCCTATCTTTTCTTTACAGTGGAATACTGTGCTCTTGCACCCTTAATAATGTCCCTTTGAAAAACTGCCAACTGTGTTCAATTGTTTTCCTTTTTAGTCTTGCTCCCTATGGGACCTTATCTTCCAGAATCCTGAGTTTGCTAAAATCTGCCTTCTTGAAATCCATTGTCTTTGTTTTGCTCTTCTCCCTTTTCCCATTCCTTAGAATCATGAACTCATCATTTCATGATCACTTTCACCCAAACTGCCTTCCACTTTCAAATTCTCAACCAGTTCCTCCCTATTTGTTAAAATCAAATCTAGAACAGCTTCTCCCTATCAGCTTTGATATTGTTGATAAGAGAATAATTACAAATGTCATAAAGTTGGAATTGCTACAATCAGTTAGCTAAGGCTTCTGTAGCATAAAGTTCAACCTGTTGTGCTATCAGGTCAGGGGGTGTCCTTTGTTGCTCTAATCCAAGGCAAAACAAACTTTTGAATGCTCAGTAGCAATGTTAAAATCACCTTTCCTAGTAAATGGAGGCATATATTATCCCCCAGGAAATCAAGTAACTGTGAAGTTAAGATTATAAATGTTCTACTGTTTGCCTCCTACATGGTGCCTCTCAATGTGCTATCATTTTGACTTAGGGATATAATAAGAATATGAAATCAAGGGGAACGCACTCATACTGGACTAAGATGTGAACAGCATAATGACAGTGGAACGAAGACAAACATATATGAAAGTAACTAAGAGAAATGTACAGTGTCTGTGTTGACCTAAACAAGACATGGTTCAAAAAATTAGCTATGTGGCTGCCAAAGAACTGCCATCCTTATGTAAAGTGATAAAAGTTCAGCACCATCCCAAATAAAAATAACTGTTGAAATTAAGAAAGATACTGAGTTCTAACTGGAATGAGACAACTTACTCAAGAATTTCAGACCGCAGATGGTATGACTAATATTCCTAAATCATGGGAACAGCTAACAAAGTCTGTACCTCAGATACTCAGAGTATTTGGACAACTCCGGGTACCTTGGCACCATCACCTTAAAGGCCATTATTCTTGGCACTATAATTTTTCTAATGGTGGAAATCATGGTATTGACTGACTGCTACAACATTGCTCCTTGAGCAAATACACTTTAGAGGAGCTAATATAAGGCTCACCAAAAAGTGAAATCTACCCAGTCTAAAAAGAGCACTAAATTGCTAGAATGCTAGGAGAGCAACACCTCATGATCCCTTTATATCACTTTAGGAAAATGTAATCATTTAATGAAAACCAAGAATGATAAAAATATGTTTAAGAATCACAAACAAATGGCAGCCCATAGCATCCCCAGTGGTGAGCCAGGAATGTGGTTTACTTGGATATTGTAATACTTGCTCACCCCTCGTTGTAATTCCATGGAATATCATTTATAAATGAAGCCAGAGGCTGTATAGGAATTTGCACTAGACCCCATTACCTAAGAAAGACAGACATAAAGAAATGCGAGACCTACAGAGCACTTCGATTAACCTAGCATTACAATGATAAAGTACTGACGCATGCCATCCAAGATGACAGCAAGAAAAAGGAGGAATCAGAGTTGCTGTTGAATTGGCAGGATTTGGAATAACATTTTCAGACTTTGTGACCAGCATTGTTTTCATGAATGTACACTGCTCATGCATTCACTGGGAAGAATTAACCTATTCTTGACTATATAATAATTTAGCCATATTAAAATATTAATAGCTATTTGTTTCTTTCCACCTATTGTTTTTCTTTAACAGACATATCTACTGTAATAATTTCAGGTAAAATTGTACTCAACTTTAATGCTGGATTTCCCTTCTGTTCCAAGTTGTGACAGAAAGCAGTCTGTGGCTGATCATGAATAAAGCCATCAAAACCCAAGAATTATTGAAGAATAGGCACTGTGAGTTACTAAGTGCATGTTGTATTTTTGAATTTTAGGGAATTAAAAATTGAGTGTCTATTTTTTCTTGACCTGTAGCTATCTGGCATGCACTTCTGTTCCATCTGTGCTGGGTAAGTAATTTGCAGTGAATAATTTGCACAGAGTATCTAGCTGCTAGTTCTGTTCCTGGAATGTCTTCAAAGAACTCCTTGCCATATCTGTATTTGGTATTTGCAAATATTTTATTAATTGTTTTTACCTTAAGAATGGTCTTTGTGGGATCCAATGGGCTTTGCTGTATCTATAAGAATTATATAGACCACCCTGCACTGTGTATCAGCCTCACTCTGACGGTCTCGGTGAGAAAAGCTCAGGGCTATGGCTCGGCCTCCTTCTCAGTCCTTCCTGCCTTTTTTGGGGGGAGAGGGTAGGGAGTAATTGCTAGGAACAAAAACTGAGCAGCTTCTGCTCCTGGGGTGCTATTGCACACTTCCTTGGAATAGGCAGCACAAAGGAGTAAAGATGTTTGAATCTACAACCAACTCCAGTGTGAGAGCAACCATCCTGGCTCAAACACTCCAGCAGATCTGATGTAATGCAACAGAGGGCAGTGATGATCATACCCATCTCATGCTTAGAGGAAGGGGGAGGTTCAGGTTTCATTAGAATCATGACTATGGAAAAATTCTACTGCCTATTACTTAGGAAATCCAGTTCAGGGGAATTAATAATTACAACTTTGTGTCTGAAATTAGTACTAATTAATGAATAGTTACATTCATATATGTCATGAATTAGTGCACAGTTGCATTATTTGTTTATTCTTTAATGTACTTTCTTATTATATATTGGTATCCATGCAGACCCATCCCTTTGCATTAAAAAGAAAAATTAAATAGCAGAAAAAGAAACAACGCGCTTAGTATGATTCATCACGTGCCAGATTCCTCTGTGCTTTCACTGTTGATGTCATTTGAGTTATGAACTGGGGTGAATTTGGCCCTTGGCATTATTTACTACTAGTCTAAAGATGCCACAAGACTAGACACTTTTTTGTTGCTCTAAAATTCCTGTTGCTCTTTGTTATCACACTCTGATTTTACAGAGTAACTAGTAAAACAAGTAAGCAAAGACTTCAACAGCTGACATACACATATGCATGTTTATATGTATGTTTGTAGATGAGGAGGAATATTCAGAAGGCTTTAGCTGAAATATCTGCAAAAATGTGAAGCATTTTGCAAAAAAAAAAGTATCTGTCTTAGGCACCTATCACAATCCAGAAATATTTCATATACATGAAACGCATTGTAACAGGAATTATAAAATAGCCTTAGAAAGAACCTTATTAATCCCTGTTTGATACAACCTTCCATTTCCCCACACTATAGACAAATCGTATTGCAAGAGTAAGATTTTTTACAACTTTAGAAAGCATTAAAGAATAGGAAAATTACAGGTGCAAACTTGGATGCTTAGCCTTCATTTTTGGTATGAAAAGTTATCTAGAATATATACAATATTGCTTACTAACTACTCAAAATATAAAATGCATAGCTATTTAGGAGTTAGATTTTATTATTACAATTATTATCATTGACTATTAGACAATAATCAATGCTAGGGAAAGTTTGAAAAGCTACCTCCAAAATGTCCCTTTGAATTAAACATTTAATCTCCTTACTCAAAATCCTTTTAGCATGTTAACACACCCCACTTTCAAGTGAGATGCGGAGATACAGACCTCTGCAGATATTTTAGTTCTGCAGAGAGTACTTCTGCAATGTGAGGTTATACTCTCTCAAAATAGAAGGGGGGACCAGATACTGAGATGGCCATCAGTCACTATGATTCCAAAACAAGATTATAATCAGTCCCAGAATGCGATCTGTAAAGGCAGACTAAGATTCTACATGAGGCTACTAACAATACATTGGATGTTTGTGGCCAGTGGAAAATGGAGGAAGGACAGAAAGTTCTTCAGCAAATAGCATATGTAATACAAGTACTAGAGCTGCTAGCAATACATAGGTGATGTATAATGGAGGCATGTAGGATCTAGTGCCCTCTTTCAGGTTTCTGCTTGGCCTGCGGGTGTGGGAGGGACAAGGGTTCCCTTCTCACACTGCACCCATCCCCCAGTTTGTTCAGCCAGTAGGCAGTCAGGCCCAGGAAGGGAGCAGTGGGGGTTGGACGTGGCAGGCCTCCACCTCAGTCAAGCTTTCTCAGGCAGGTGCTGCCCTTGACAAAGTCAGCAACACAGAGGTGCCAGCTTCAGCTGGTGTGAGAAGTGGCTCCCTCATGCTCCTCACTGAGCCCAATGGCCAGGGAGAGGGGCCAAATATGCCAGGGGGAGGCATACCAGGAGAAGGCCAGAAAGTAACTCTGGTGGCGCAAGGAAAAGTATGGCAGGCCTGAGCTGGGCATAGGGGGAGATTGCTGGGCAGAAGAGACATGTGGGGCAGTCACATATCCTCCCCTTTAAATTGTGTGCTCCTAGTATCAGGAGGCACAAGTAATCACTGCAGTAATACAAGGACTACAGTTGGGATCAAAACTGGAATGAATGAATGGCAAAAAGCAAACTATACAGGAGATGTGCCTACACATTTTCCTAGAACTGGGTAAGCTTTTAGGGGAGTACAAAATACAAGCAATGGCATCAGCAACTCCCTTTGCTCTCCCAGCGACATGCTGCAGCCCCATGCCTTTGCAAGGGAAAATCAAAGAAAACATGAAAAAGAATGGGAGATATGGGAGTTATTTCCCAAATAGAAGAACCCACTAACTGATATGTGGGCACGGTTGTAGTACTGAAGCCCAATGGCCAGATCCTCATTTGTGTGGACTGTATACCTCTTCATAAAAGTGTGTGTAGCAAGACATGTTTCCCATAGCTGACCATATGTTAGCTCAAATTTGGAAGCCAACGTGTTCTCAAAGTGAGAGACTGGAGCAGGCCTCTGGCTAAAGAACTTACTCCCCTTGCTAAAGAACCTATTCCACTAACTACATCCAGGCCCCCATTTGGACGTGACCATTTTAACTGGCTTACACTCAGCAGATTGTCAGCAACATACGTCCGTCTTCAGCTCAGAAACAAAAGCGCTCACTGAACCGAGACAAGGGTACAAACTTTAGCTTAAAAGCACCCAGATGTTTGGATCTTGACAAATGGTTCCTAATTCAGACTCCAAAAGGAGTTTCCCTACACAACAGGGGATCTGAGATTTCTACATACTCTGTCATCCCGAAGGATCTCCATGTACAAACTGAACTCAAAGGAGAACATTGATCATATCCCCTCAAAGACCTGATCATTAGAATACTTCTCTGGACAATGTTGATGCACTTCATATGATGGGCACATAGTACAATAAATATCTCTAAAGAATTTTAAGTTTATTGTGAATTATATATACACACACAGAGAGACACACATAGGCTACGTTTACACTACGAGTTTTCTCTGCAAAAAATATGCTAATGAGGGACTCATTTGCATGAGTCGTGATCTCATTTGCATATGTTCTGCTGATCCATTTTTGCGCTAGGGTTTTTGCACAAAAACAAGCAGTGTGGACATTTTCTTTTTGTGCAAGAACCTCTTTTTCCACAGGATCCTTATGCCCCAAAAAAGGAGGTTTACTGATCTTGTGGAAAAAGGGGGTTTTGTGCAAAAAGAAAATGTCCACACTGCTTGTTTTTGCACAAAAACCCTAGCGCAAAAACGGATCAGCAGAAAATATGCAAATGAGATCATGACTCATGCAAATGAGTCCCTCATTATCATAGTTTTTGCCGAGAAAATTCGTAGTGTAGATGTAGCCATACAGTTTAAAATTTAGATTTTAATCTTTTATCTTTTTTAAAAGGGGCGTTGTAGACTAATTATAGGGTTTCTTGTCCTCAGTTACCAGAGATGGCGGGGTTGTGTTGCAGGGAATGCTTACTAAACACAGTCAGTTTTCTAGTTGCTGCTTAAGGCATGGCTCTTTGTCTACCCACTACATAGTTCAAACGGAATTAATTCAGGGAAGTCCTGTGGGGTGTGTTATACAGGAGGTCAGATGGTCACAGTGGTCCCTTTATAATCCATAATAATAATCCATGCATCATTGAATCTGAAAAACTATCAAAAGGCAGCAAGGACAAGGAAGCATTTTCTTTATTCACACTCATGAGGTGCTTCTCCATATCCTTTCAGGCAATGCTTCCTTGCATCACATCAACATATGGTCTACTAAGTACCACAGGAAATCCCATTATTCCATCAATAGATCTTATTTGACACATTAAAATTGGTCCAAAACTCATTTAGCAAGGAATCTAGGAAAGGGTAAAGTTAATGATGTAGTTGCTATTCAGACTTCACCCTTCATTTTCCACCTCTTCATTTGAGAATTGATTTTTGTATACATGAGTGGCAAACAGTAGCTAATATTATAGGGTAAAGTTATTAGTAGTGATGCTGTAACATTATTTAAATTTAACTGAAAAATATCAACTAAAGAAGCTTAGGAATATTTACCTAAGAAACTAAAGGATTGATTTTTTTTTTTGCTTCATCTCACAAAGGCATATAATTTTGCAACAAAAATTAGAGGTTACAATTAGTATATTGAAGGTGAAATTGCAGTAACCGTAGAAAATAAATCATTTTACATCCTTCAGAGGCCCAGATGTTGTTTACCTGTACCTGTAAATTAAATAAACTCTGCAGAATATGTGGCATTAACTGCCATTAATTAAGCTTGCTATTTGAAGAACCACTTTGATTGTTGCACTGGGATTTGCATTACTCTTCAGAAACAAATACTACCATTGAAATAAGAGGCCTTCCCAAGTAGTAATTATATTGTTGGCTACTTTTCAAAAAGTGATAAAATGGTTGGCTGGAGGGGAGGTTGCAGAGGAAAAAAGATAAAGGTATAATATGACTGACAATGGGTGCCCCTATTTTTATTTTATTTCTTGACCCAAAATATAATATCTCTGCCTTTTACTCATGAAAGAATGACCCATAGGGCAAATAAGAACTTGAGGTTCCATTACTGAGATCAATGGGAGTTTAGCCATTGATATCATTGAACATAACCAGGCAGTCATCAATTTAACTGTGTGTTATCTTTAAGCTGTCAGCCATTGGTGTGGAAATTTGCTTTCTCCATTTTTCAACAGCCTAACCCTGAAGATTTTCAGTCCATGGTGAAAGACACATTTATTTGCTCCAGTTTTTCCCTGAGTGAGACAAACTTGATTGTGATGAAGCTGGAGTTTCTTTTTTGGTTTATTTTGTGGTTGTGGTCAAGTGGTTGTGATTGTGGTCAGATAACTTGGGTGAATTTAACAAATTGAAATATTAATTAAATTAAAATGTTAACAAAATTAAGAGTTGCAATACAATACAAAACAAATATTGGGATTTTGTTTTGTTTTGAGATAACGAATCCATGTTATGATTAAATAGTATATATTTGTGCCCTTTCTGCAATGGAATCCAATGTTTTTATTCAACAGATATATCTTATATAATAAAAACTGTTTACATTATGAAGATTAGGTAACAATATAATGTAAATTTGATTAACACAGAAAGCCTACTGTAAAAGAACATTAACATTACAAAGTCAAATTCTCAAAAGTATGCCCCCTTAATTGGCCACTTCCTGGACATGAATTATGACACCATCTTTAATTACATGATTACATAATATTTCTTCCATAAGACCCCCACCTCTTTCAGGGCACAAGATGGATGGTGTTCACCATCTAATAAACAGCTATTCAATATTTAATTTCTTCCTTATTATTCAGTGCCTGGCCCCAGCACTTCTTTAATGCACACTATTAAACCCTTGCTCTGTATACAGACTTCATTTTTTCATGGGCTTTTCTATGGGGCTCATAACTATCCAGAGGTACTCTGGAAAAACTCTGCTGTGTCCAAGGAACACGTTTGCTCTTCTGCTTTTTTTTGCGGAAGAGCAAACGCACTCTTTCGGGGAGCCCTGTGTAACCCTTCTGCCAGGCCGAGTTAATAGCGCCAAGGGCCGGGTTCAGTATCTAGGGGTCTCCTCCCAACAATGTAATACAACACTGGCTCGAGCCCCCACCCAGTGACCTGGGAAATCTTACACACACCGGCTGTGTCTACATTGGCGCAATCTTGCGCCAAAGCGGCCGCTTTTGTGCCAAAACTTGCTGCCTGTCTACACTGGCCATGAGTTCTTGCGCAAGAACACTGACGTTCTAATGTATGAAATCAGTGCTTCTTACACAAGAACTATCATGCTCCTGCTCAAGAATAAGCCCTCTTGCGCAACTGTTCTTGCGCAAGAGGCCAGTGTAAACAGGCAACATGAATTTCTTGCGCAAGAAAGCCCTATGGTTAAAATGGCCATCGGAGCTTTCTTGAGCAAGAGAGCGTCTACACTGGCATGGATGCTCTTGCGCAAAAGCACATCTCTTGCGCAAAGGCACATGCCAGTGTAGATGCTCTCTTGTGGAAGAGTTTTTGCACAAGAACTCTTCCGCAAAAGAGTTCTTGCGCAAAATCATGCCAGTGTAGACGTAGCCACCCCTGGGTGCCTCAAAGAGGCAATTCTTCCCCTCTCGCAAGCACAGAGCCTCGATATAGCAGCAAATCTTTAATAACATGAGGTAACCGACATCAGCATTAAATTGGGAAAACACCACAACTCGGATTCATAGACCAAACATGAGCAAAGACCCACCCCCAGCCAAGAATCACCCAAAGTCCCCAAAAGTCCAACACCCCAAGAGTCTCTTGAGTCCAGCAACCCAAAAAAATGACCCAAAGTCCCTAAGTCCGACACCCCAAAAGTCTCTGCCCCGGGTCAGTTCCACCCCAGGGTTCAAAAGTTCACCGGCAGGGTTTTACCATCCCAGCCTCGGTGGAATGGAGGGGGCGGAGGTTGACACACCTTACGTGGTCCGCCGACAGCTCCGTCTCTCCGTAGGGTTCTGCTGCCGCCGTTAACGCAAGTCACTCCGCCACACTCCACCTGCTGTCCCATGAGCCGCTCCAGCCGTCCCATGAACTGCCCTGCTCCGCCAGCTGTCTCGGTCCACGCCCCTGGGCACCAGCTGGTTGTTCCTACAGCTTCTCCACTGGCTGCCTGTTGCCACTCCTACCGGCCGCCCGCCGGTTGCCCCTACCAGCCACTCTGCTGGCCGCCTGCACCCGCCAGTTGTTCCCACAAACTGCTCTGCTAGTAGCCCAGCAGTCTAGCATCAGGCCTTCCACAGCACACAGTGATTTCAGCTCTTCAGCAGTCTAGCATCAGGCTCCCCACAGCAATTTCAGATCATAGTAGAGAAGCCTCAGTGCTAGTGCACCATTGGCCCACAATGAAGTCAGCTCAGCAGCTTGCAGCTAGACTCCTAGTAGAATCCAAATTAGCTCTGATAGTCCACAGCAGAGAAAAGAAGCAGTGCAATTGGCATGTTTTACACCCTCATACAGGGCCCCATCACCAGGTACAAATACCTGTCCCCAGCCTCTCTCAGCTTGACAGGGTTTGGAACCCATGCCCCTTGTCTAGCGAGCACTACTTAGTTTATCGTGAATCCCTCTGTCATAAAACAGCTCCACTATTCCACTGTCCTTGATTCACATAATCAGGGTAACAACATTTTATCCCCCCTGCCTCAATAACAGAGAGACTGGGGATCCCACAGTGGCCAAAGTGACCATTTGGGCTGCTGTGAGCACATACTAGGCGAGGTGGGTGTGCCTATGAAAACGAGATCAGCCCCTGAAGTCTTTTTGCACCACTTGCCATAATTCACCACCAGATGTCAGGGTAGAGCTTATCCTGACCCTGCTTACACCAGGGCTGTGTCTAGACTGGCAAGTTTTTCCAGAAAATCAGCCGCTTTTCCGGAAAAACTTGCCAGCTGTCTAGACTGGCCGCTTGAATTTGCGCAAGAACACTGACGATCTAATGTATGATCGTCAGTGTTCTTGCGCAAATACTATGACGCTCCCATTCGGGCAAAAGCCCTGGTGGGGCCACATAGTGCTGCACGTGTGGAACTATCAGCAATGGCTGCAAAACATCCGAATGCGCAAAGTCACTTTCATGAAACTTTGCAAAATGCTTTCCACCCTGAATTTCAGGGACACCTGACAGTGGAGAAGTGTGTGGCTACTGCCCTGTGGAAGTTTGCCACACCAGACAGCTACTGGTCAGTCGGGAATCAATTCAAAGTGGGGAAACCTACTTATTATATAAGTAACCAAAGCAATCAATACCATTCTGCTAAGGAAGGTAGGGACTCTGAGAAACATAGATGCCACATTGAAGGGCTTTGCCATGACAGGGTTCCCTAACTGCATTGGGGTGATAGGAGTACATAAATCACAAGGGGTATGTCTTAGTGGTGCTGCAGAAATGGGGGGGGGGGGTCCAAAGGACTGTTTCACTGACATCCATGTGGGATGGTCAGGAAAGGTGCATGACATGCACACTTTTAAGAACACCTGCTTTTTCAGAAAGCTGCAAGCTAAAACTTTTTTCCCAGACCAGAAAATTACCAACAGAGACATTGAAATGTCAACAGTGATCATTGGTGACTCAGCCTACCCCTTGCTCCTGTGGCTCATGAAACTGTGAATGTGTACAAGCTGGATAGCTGCTGGAGCCAGGGAAGTATGCAGCAAGCTCCTTGTTGTTCCCACTGTAACAAAAAGTTACAAGGGAACACATTACAGGAGATACACTGTGGGGCCTAAAACCTAATCTGTTAACATACAGTGAAGGTCTCTGAGAAACATAGATGGAGACATAAAGACAATGGAGACGTGTTCTGTGCAAGGCCAAAGTTATGCTTTAAAGTGACCATTATACCTCAGGTACACAACAGACTTCTCAAGAGAACAGGTGGACTCATGGGCTATGTCTATACTGCCCCCTCTTGTGCAGAAAATATGCAAATGAGGAGAAGCATGGAATATCACTGCACCTCATTTACATAATTAATGAAGCTCCATTTTTGCACGAAACCCCCTCTTGTGCAAGAGCTGTTCTTCCGCATTTTTTTTCAGGAAGAACAGCTCTTGCGCAAGAGGGGGGGTTTTGTGCAAAAAGGAGCCATGCAGATGGCTCCTTTTTGCGCAAAAGCCTCTTGTGCAAAAACGGAGCCTCATTAATTATGCAAATGAGGTGCAGCGATATTCCACGCTTTGCATATTTTTTTTGCACAAGAGGGGGCAGTCTAGACATAGCCATGCAATTTGGAGGCAGGGATGGTAAGAGGCGTGCCAGGAAATGATCCACCGGGTGGGAGAGGGAACAGGGCCTGGTTGTGCCACTGGGAGAAGGGAGCAGCTCATGCAGCTTCCCTCCTCTATGTCTGCCACACCCCACTTCCTGGGAGAAAACTACTTTCCCATCCCACGGGAGACTGTAGGCGGGAGGGGGGGAGGGTTGAGGCATGCTGGTAGGACAGGGCAGCAGCTTATGTGGCTTCCCTCCTCTGTGTCCACCACACCCCACTTCCAGGGAGAATGCTGCGGCGGGAGTGCAAGTAAGAAATGCTTTACATCAGTGGTTGGCAACCTGCAGCCTGCAGGCTGCATGTGGTCCACTCAGGTTCTATGTGTGGCCCAGGAGACATTTTGTTTCCCATTGCCCATGTGCAGGGTTGCCACATTCCTCTGGTTTCTGGGTAGCTTTTTCCTACTGGTATTACTAAAGTGGCATGCAAATAAAGCAAGGGCATGTGAAGTGAGGTGGGTGCATGCTGATTGCCCACAACATTGATGGTGAGAGCTGTGCACTCCTTCTGCATCCAATCAAAGTGCTGCTATGGCTCAATCAGCACACACTGCAAATTCTAGGTATGCAAGTGCAGTTAGCAAAACTGCTCTATCCTGGGAAACCGTCTTAGTTATGACAATCTTGTGGCCCACCTAGATGAAGGAGGGCCACTCATGTGGCCCACTGACAACCCTAGATTGTCTATTGCTGCCTTTTATAAAGAGAAGATAAAAAAAGAAATGTCTGGCAATATGGAAAAACAGCAAGAAATATCAGTGAAACACCATTCTTCTTTCCCTCTCTCCTTCTCACGTGGTCCATGACAGTTTAGGAAGGCAGCAGACTTGTCCCTGGTATCAAAAATTCTTGATACTACCATCATCTGTTACCTATTTCCTTCTACTCAAATCAGACTACAATCTATATTTGGTCACCTAAATAAGTGACCTTGGTTGAAGTGGAAGGCTCTTAGCTCCTTCAGAAATCAAACCATTTATCTAGATACTTTGTCACTATTCACCAGGTATTCATGATTTATCTAGTAGTTATGTTTGTTTTCTGCAGTAGAGGGATGTTATAGAATCAAGTGATAATGAAGGCTTGCATGAGAATACTTCGATGAAAGTGCTCTTCCTAGACAAAGTTACTGTGCTGTCCTCAGCGACTCATGTATGTATTCCCATCACCCATAGCTCTTCATTATTTTATATTCCAAAACTGCAATGAAATTACTGTGATTTTACAGATCCTGGAATAAGTTAAGAATGAAAGTTATTGCTTTCATATTTAGCTGAGGTTTTATCTGTGTTTCTTATCAAAGTGTTCCTGATAAAACTCAAGCAGCAGCATTGGAATCTGCCAGCCAGATTTAGTGTAGAGAAGATTAACATTATCTGTTCTACGTCTTACCTGGTTCCTCAGCAGCAGATATCTTCCTGCTACTAGATATGTTTTCTTTTCATTCCCTCTTGGTAACATATTGTTTTGTTTATCTGTGTCTTGATTTGTCTTATTAATCTCTTATTCTTATATCTGAAATGTTAGCGGGTCAGTAAATGATAAAAGCAACATTCAAGCAGTGATTTTTGAGGGCAACAGCTTTATTGCAAATATTTATTCACTTTCTAATCTGTTTTCCATTTTGACTTTGGATTGAATATTTGCACTCACAAGGATGTGTGAAGGTTCCCAGGACTAACAAATCAAGTCTTCTGTTTATGTTGGATAAACACAATAGTGCAGGCTTAGTGTAGTTTAAGATTTCACATATTTACCAATGACCATATCAAGCCCCACTTCAGATTAGTTGTGCAAGGTGTTAATTGAGCGTTAGACGCTAAGAAGAAAAAACGCATTATGTCTCTGTCCTGAAATCTGCTAACAGCAATAGAATATAGTTAGTGGCTAGTAAGTCCCCAAACCATTTTCCCTAGAACATAAATTTTGCTGTTGAAGGTAGGCCAAGAGAAAGTTCAAGGATCCAGCCCTTTGGATTGAGATATACTTTTATTGACAAGACTTTTGTTGGTCACGGGTATGAAAAAAATACCCCCAACAAATATAAGTTTTGCTATCAAAAGTGCTGGTCTGGACAACTCTAAGTCAGTAGGAGACACTCTCTGACATAGTTACCATTCCTTGTGGGATGCTGGTTTAATTATGCCACAGGAGAGCTCTCTCACACTGGCGTAGAGCAGCTACACAAGAGATCTTACAGTGGCACAGCTGCAGAGGCAAAGCTGGGCCACTAAGATCCACAGTGTAGATATAGCCTAACTCCAATTAAAATCTTTGAGGATCTGAGCTAATGTGTTTCAAATAATAGAACCCCTGCTCAGATTCATGATCCAGGTTCTCTGTTCTGTCTTCTCTTAAAGGTAGTCTGATACTCTGCTTCTGAATTTGGAAGGCCTCATATTCTTAATCTATAAAGTCATCATTTATAGATTAAGAATATGCTACTACTGAGCGCATCTCAGTGTTCACTCTATCTGACTGTATCTAGACTGGCCAGTTTTTCCGCAAAAGTGGCTGCTTTTGCGGAAAAACTTGCCAGCTGTCTACACTGGGCACTTGAATTTGCGCAAGAACACTGACGATCTAATGTATGATCGTCAGTGTTCTTGCGCAAATACTATGACACTACCGTTCGGGCAAAAGCCCTCTTGTGCAAATGCTTTTGCGCAAGAGGGCCAGTGTAGACAACCCAGAATTGTTTTGCGCAAAAAAGTCCTTATGGTTAAAATGGCGATCGGGGCTTTCTTGCGCAAAAGCGCGTCTAGATTGGCACGGACGCTTTTCCACAAAAAGTGCTTTTGCAGAAAAGTGTCCGTGCCAATCTAGATGCTCTTTTCCGCAAATGCTTTTAACCGAAAAACTTTTCCGTTAAAAGCATTTGCGGAAAATCATGCCAGTCTAGATGTAGCCTCTCTGTATAGAGTTTTGGGAGAGAGTTAGAAATTTTCAAGTGGACCAGAGGTTCCTGAATTACGATACCTGTAAGACAGCTATGTTTCTCATAGTTCAAGTGACTCCTAATATTTTTTTCTTTTGGGGGGACTAAGAGGGTGGAAACATCACATTTTGGCATTTTAATACAGGATTTTACAAAATTACAATCTCTAAAACTGTTCTCTACTTTTATTTCTGTATTCAGGTCTTTCAAAAGTGCTGGAATTCTGGACAATCTTCCTCAGAAACAGCAAAGGCCATCAGCACATGGCTACTGTTGGTCTGCAGTTCTGCAATCCAGAGCTGTACATTTCAAACACCATTAATGATTCTTTTAAACTTTGAATAAAGATACTGGAAAGGAGAACAGAGGTGTAAAGAATTAAATGGGGATTTTATTTCAAGAACATGCCTTTTCCCTTTTTACTTTTGCTATAGAGAAGTTTTTTTTAATCCCATCTTTTGACAGTCTGTTAAATAGTAATAATTGTGGTTTATTTGGGAAGAAGGAGGGGTGAAAAAAAAAGTTAGTCCAAATGAGCTGGAATTGCTGCTGCTGTTAAAATCTGATCCCACTTCCTAGAAGACAAAACACACAAAAGAGAAAAGAGGAAAAAAAGAAAATGCAGCTTCTTTCCCTGGGGTTAGCTCTCTTTGGTAGCCACACTGCTAGAAAAACACTGACACAGCACATGGTCTTTGGAGCCTCTCTAAGACTTGGTAAATGTGTACCAGAATCAGACTGTTTAACACTTTCTGCTTAGCTGCTTTACTGGTCCCAGGCTTACAGCAAAGTTGCGAACTACATAGTCTTGGCCAGCTGAGTCAGACATTTATTAGCCACTTAAGCAGGGACTGAATGAGCTCTACTGACATCTAGTGATAATGTAAGGAAGAGGATTCCAGGAGCTAATCTTGTATTCATAGGCACACCCACTGTGCCTAGGTGCTCAGCATCATGGGGCTTCTTTGCCCACATGATCACTTTTGGCTGGAGTTGGATCCCTCATCTTTTTGTTATTGAGACAAGGTAATGAACTGGTTTTATCCCTATTGAGTGAATCATGGGCAGCAGAATTGTGTGGCACAGCCTGGTTGAGGGATTCACCCTCAACTTTATTGCACTTGCTAGGCAAGTGATATGGTGCCAAAGCCCAATGAGTTGAGAGAGAGGGTGGAAGAGGTTTGTGTTTGATGGTGTGGGCTTTGCTGAAGGGTTTCCTTTGGTCTTGCCTCACCTTACTGTGCAACTTTTTTTTCTACACTCAGGGGCTGTGTCTAGACTGGCCAGTTTTTCTGGAAAATCAGCTGCTTTTCTGGAAAAACTTGCCAGCTGTCCACACTGGCTGCTTGAGTTTCTGCAAGAGCACTGATGATCTCATGTATGATCATCAGTGTTCTTGTGCAAATACTATGCTGCTCCCGTTTGGGCAAAAGCCCTTATGTGCAAATGCTTTTGCGCAAGAGGGCCAGTGTAGATAACCCAGAATTGTTTTGCGCAAAAAAGCCCTGATGGCTAAAATGGCGATCGGGGCTTTCTTGCACAAAAGTGCGTCTAGATTGGCCAGGGACGCTTTTCCGCAAAAAGTGCTTTTGCGGAAAAGCATCCGTGCCAATCTAGACGCTCTGTTCCGAAAATGCTTTTAACGGAAAACTTTTCCGTTAAAAGCATTTCCGGAAAATCATGCCAGTCTAGACGCAGCCAGGCTGTGTCTACATTGGTGCGATCTTGTGCCAAAGTGGCTGCTTTTGTGCAAAAACATGCTGCCTGTCTACATTGGTGGGGAGTTCTTGTGCAAGAACACTGATGTTCTAATGTGTGAAGTCAGTGCTTCTTGTGCAAGAACTATGATGCTCCTGCTCAGGAATAAGCCCTCTTGTGCAACTGTTCTTGTGCAAGAGGCCAGTATAGACAGGCAACATGAATTTCTTGCGCAAGAAAGCGTGATGGCTAAAATGGCCATCGGAGCTTTCTTGTGCAAGAGAGCATCTACACTGGCACAGGTGCTCTTGCGCAAAGGCCCATGCCAGTGTAGACGCTCTCTTGCGCAAATACTTTAATGCAAGAACTCTTGCGTTAAAGAATATCTGCGCAAGATCATGCCAATGTAGACATAGCCTCAGACTCTGTACATATGAGGAGAGAAGTATTACCTATTAGAGGCATCCTTAGGGTGGTAGGTAGTTGCCCCAGGTTAATGGGTGGGAGCTTGAGCAGGTTTTGTGTTTTATTATGAAAAGGAACCCCTATATATTCAACCTGGCCCTTGTTGCTGCCAACTCCAACTAACAGAAATTTTACAGATGGAAGGGGAAAGGCCAGAAATAGGAAAGAAATAAAATAGTAAGGAAAAGGACAGAGGGAGGGGAAGGGGCAGTGACAAAATACCATCGTGGAGGTGGTATTTGAGATTTTTGTTAGAGCTGACAGAGGTGATGATCTCATCTGGGTCCCTCTTTCTGCCCGAATCTGGTTAGGATATCTCTCAGCACCAGGAAATAAAATGTTACACAGCACCCCAGAGCTGCAGGATATGAATGTGGTGGCAGCCCTGATGGTGAAGAATCATAGAAGATTAGAGTTGGAAGAGATCTCAGCAGATCATCTAGTCCAACTCCCTGCTCAAAGCAGAAAATACCCCAACTAAATCATTCCAGCCAGGGCTTTGTCATCCTTAAAACCCTCTAAGGATGAAGAGTCCACCACCTTCTAGGTAACCCATTGCAGTACTTCACCACCCTCCTAGGGAAATATCCAAATATTTTCCAAATATCCAACTTCGATATCACCCACCACAACTTGAGACCACTGCTCCTTGTTCTGTCAGCTGTCACCACTGAGAACAGACTAGCTTCATCCTCTTTGGAATGCCCCTTCAGGTAGTTGAGGGCTCTATCAAATCTTCTCCTCTGCAGACTACACACGCCCAGTTCCCTCAGCCTCCCCTAATAAGTCTTCTGTCCCAGTCCCCTAACCATTTTCATTGCTCCAATTTGTTTACATCCTTTCTGTTGTGGAGGACCCAAAACTGGACTCAGTACTTCAGATGTGGCCTCAACTGTGTCAAATAGAGGGGAATAATCATTTCTCTCAATCTGCTGGAAATGCTCCTACTAATGCAGCATAATATGCCATTATCTTTCTGTTGACTCATATCCAACTTCTCATCCACTGTAATCCCCAGCTCCTTTTCTACAAAACTGGAGAACCACTTTGCCATTTGGTCCCAAGCCTGTAGCACGGCATGGTGTTCTTCAGTCCAAGCGTGCAGGACTCTGTATTTGGCCTTGTTGAACTGTAACAGATTTCTTTTGGACCAACCCTCCAATTTGCTGAAGGTGCTATCCATCATCCAGATCATTGATGAAGATTGTAGTGGGGTCAACTCAATGTCATAGAAGCAAGAGAGGTTATGTATGGAGTGCTGCTAAGATTGTTTGAAGGGGATATGTGAAGATAAAGTATTGTTTGTTAGATGGTTACTTAGTGAGCGAGAGGGTGAAAAACGGCCATCTATGGGTGTACACATAACATATAAAGATTGGAGACTTCAAGGTATGATCCAAAACAGCTAGCAATCTTTCTGGGTTAAACCCTTTAATCTCCCCACAACACACACACACACACACACACATCTCCATCTCCCGTCACTCCCCATGAGATGCTGTAAGTGTCAAAGGTTGGACATGCAGCTGCTATGTATAAGGGTGCAGTAAATGTGGAGAAAAATCACTCATTAGAACAGTGTACTCAAAAGCACAGAACCTAAATGTTGTAATTAATGGGGAAATATGATTCAACATGTAAAGCATGTGCAGGAGCAGAATGAGCTAAAGAAATATAAAAAAAATCAAATATTTTTTTAAAATTACATATGGACTGCGTCTAGACTGGCATGATTTTCTGCAAATGCTTTTAACAGAAAAGTTTTTCCGTTAAAAGCATTTGCGGAAAAGAGCATCTAGATTGGCACGGACGCTTTTCCGCAAAAGCACTTTTTGCGGAAAAGCGTCCGTGCCAATCTAGACGCGCTTTTGCGCAAGAAAGCCCCGATCGCCATTTTAGCCATCGGGGCTTTTTTGTGCAAAACAATTCTGGGTTGTCTACCCTGGCCCTCTTGCACAAAAGCATTTGTGCAAGAAGGCTTTTGCCCGAATGGGAGCGTCATAGTATTTGCGCAAGAACACTGACAATCATACATTAGATCGTCAGTGTTCTTGCGGAAATTCAAGCAGCCAGTGTAGACAGCTGGCAAGTTTTTCCACAAAAGCGGCTGATTTTCCGGAAAAACTGGCCAGTTTAGACACAGCCATGGAGGCTATAAAAGGGTATCAGAAAATAGAAAAAAAGCAAAATATGCAAGTCAAAGAATACACAAGTGGGACAGAAGAAGACATCTCTGGTCGAGGAGGGGAACATGGGAGGAATATGAGATGATGGATTGCTTGTCAGTAAAGAAAATGTTATAGTATTCCTTATAGAAATAATTAACTGCACTTTGCAGATTGGAGGGAAAACTGAAAGGACTATAATCATAACAAAAACCACAAAAAATATATCTAAAGATAGATAACCTCTCAATGAACCACATTCATGCATCTTAAATGAAGGCACTGATACAGCTTAAATAACATGGTTCTAACAATCCCTAGCCAGCATGAGCACAGTTTAATAATGCATGGATAGGCGTTTCAGAAAGTCATCTCTGAAATGGGGGGAAAGCCTAACTTAAATATGTGAGCAAGACGCATGGTTAATAAGTAAACCTGTGTTCAATCCATCAGGATATCATAGAATCATAGAACCACGGGGCTGGAAGAGACCTCAGAAGGCCATCAAGTCCACCCCCTACCCAAGGCAGGACCAATCCCAATTAAATCAACCCAGCAAGGGCTTTGTCAAGCCGAGACTTAAACACCTCTAAGGATGGAGACTCCACTACTTCCCTTGGTAACCCATTCCAGTACTTCACCACCCTCCTAGTGAAATAGTTTTTCCTAATATCCAACCTGGACCTCTCCCACCACAACTTGATACCATTGCTCCTTGTTCTGCCATCCATCACTACTGTGAACAGCCTTTCTCCAGCCTCTTTGGAACCTCCTTTCAGGAAGTTGAAGGCTGCTATCAAATCCCCCCTCACTCTTCTCTTCTGCAGACTAAATAGACCCAACTCCCTCAATCTCCCCTCGTAGGTCATATGCTCCAGCCCCCTAATCATTTTGGTTGCCCTCTGCTGGACCCTCTCCAATGCGTCCACATCCTTCCTGTAATTGGGGGCCCAGAACTGGACACAATACTCCAGATGTGGCCTCCCCAGAGCCGAATAAAGAGGAATAATCACATCTCTGGATCTACTGGCAATGCTCCTCTTAATGCAACCTAATATGCCATTAGCTTTCTTGGCTACAAGGGCACACTGTTGACTCATACCCAGCTTCTCATCCACTGTAATCCCCAGGTCCTTTTCTGCAGAACTGCTACTTAGCCATTCAGTCCCCAGCCTCATAACAATGCTTGGGATTCTTCTGTCCCAAGTGCAGGACTCTACACTTGTCCTTCTTGAACCTCATCAGATTTCTTGTGGCCCAATCCTCCAATTTGTCTAAGTCATTCTGGACTCTATCCCTGCCCTCCAGAGTATCTACCTCTCCCCCTAGCTGAGTGTGATCTGCAAACCTGCTGAGGGTGCAATCCATCCCCTCATCCAGGTCATTAATAAAGATGTTGAACAAAACCGGTCCCAGAACTGAACCTCGGGGCACTCTGCTAGAAACCTACTGCCATCCTGACATCGAGCTGTTGATCACTACCTGCTGGGCCCGACCTTCCAGCCAGCTTTCTATCCATCTTACCGTCCATTTATTTAATCCACATTCTCTTAACTTGCTAGCAAGAATATTGTGGGAGACCATATCAAAAGCCTTTCTAAAGTCAAGGTATATCACATCCACTGACTTTCCCATATCCACAGAGCCAGTTACCACCTCATAGAAGCTAATCAGATTGGTCAGGCACGACCTGCCCTTCATGAATCCATGCTGACTTTTCCTGATCACTTTCCCCTTTTCCAAGTGCTTCAAAATGGATTCCTTGAGGATCCCCTCCATGATTTTTCCAAGGACTGAGGTAAGATTGACCGGCCTATAGTTCCCTGGATCGTCCTTCTTCCCTTTCTTAAAGATGGGCACTACATTTGCCTTTTTCCAGTCATCCAGGATCTCACCCGATCTCCACGACTTTTCAAAGATAATGGGCAAAGGCTCCTCAATGACGTTTGCCAACGCCTTCAGTACCCTCGGATGTATTAAGTCTGGACTCATGGATTTATGTACCTTTAGCTTTTTTAAATAGTTCCTAAGCTGTTCTTTCCCCACCAAGGGCTGTCCACCTTCGTCCCATATTGCATCACTTAGCGCATTAGTCTGGGAGCTGACCTTGTCTGTGAAGACAGAGGCAAAGAAAGCATTAAGTACTTCAGCTTTCCCCACATCATCTGTCACTAGGTTACTGCTTTCATCCAGTAGGGGCCCCACACCCTCTCTGATCACCTTCTTCTTGCTAACATGCCTGTAGAAACCGTTCTTGTTATCCTTCACATCCCATGCGAGTCTCAATTCCAATTGTGCTTTTGCCTTCCTGATAGCTCCCCTGCATTCTCAAGCTATACATTTATACCCCTCCCTAGTCATCTGTCCAAGTTTCCACTTTTTGTAAGCTCCCTTTTTGTGCTTAAGTTCACCAAGGATTTCCCCGGTAAGCCAATCCGGCCTCCTACCATATTTGCTTTTCTTGCTACATATTGGAATGGTTTCTTTCTGTGCCTTCAATAAGGCTTCTTTAAAATACTGCCAGCTCTCCTGGGCTCCTTTCCCCTTCATGTTAGCATCCCAGGGGATTCTGCCCATCAGGTCTCTGAGGGAGTCAAAGTCTGCTTTTCTGAAGTCCAAGGTGTGTATTTTACTACTCTCTTTTCTTCCTTTGGTCAGGATCCTGAAATCTACCATCTCATGATCACTGCTTCCCAGGTTGTCACCCACCTCTACTTCCCCTATTAGTTCCTCCCTGTTTGTGAGCAGCAGGTAAAGCTGCGCATGGCCCCTGGTCGGATCCTTCAGCACTTGTACCAAGAAGTTATCCCCAACATTCTTCAAAAACTTTCTGGATTGCCTGTGTACTGCTGTATTGGTCGCCCAACAGATGTCAGGGTGATTAAAGTCCCCCATGAGAACGAGGGCCTGCAATCTGGAAACTTCTCACAGTTGTCTGAAGAAAGCCTCATCTACCTCGTCCACCTGATTTGGCGGCCTGTAGCAGACACCAACCACAACATCACTGCTGTTGCTTACACCTCTAAACTTGACCCCTCGACTCTCAACAAGCTTTTCTCTGATGCTATATTCTGGAAGGATAGAGAGGCTATTAAGGCAGGGGGTGTCTGTATATTTATGAAAAAGGAACTCACTTCAAATTTAAAGTGCAGAAACTAAGGGTATGTCTACAGAGCAAAGTTATTTTGAAATAACAGCCATGATTTCGAAATAACTGTCCTAGTGTCTATGCACCTATTCCGTTATTCTGAAATTAAATCAAAATAGTGGAGGGCTTATTTCAAAATTGGTAAACCTCATTCCATGAGGAATAACACCAATTTCAATTTCAAAATAAGTGCTATGTAGACACTTATTTCAAAATAGGGGGCCTCTAGCCTTTCCAGGGTGCTCTGGTGGCCACTCTGGCCTCAACCAAGAACACTCCTCTCCCTCCCCACCTCCCTGGAGCCCTTAAAGGGGTAGACTCTGGCCACAGTGCCTGTGCCAGCTCCAAGCCTGCCAGCCCAGAGCCAACAGTCACTGCCCCTGATGCAGTGGCCCCAAAACATGAGCCAGCAAGCCACTGGCAACCAGCCCTCCACTGCTCCCCAGGAGCAGTCTGCCAGCTCCCAGGAGCCTGCCAGGGCCCGGAGAAGGCAGGCACCTTCCTGGTCCAAGGTGGAGATCATGGACTTTATTCAGGTTTGGGGGGGATGCCCCCAACGTCCATGATCTCCACATTAAATGGAGGAATGCGGCTGTCTGTGGCAGGATAGCTGCCAGCCTGGCCACCAAAGGCTACATGCAAACCCAGGAGCAGGTTCGCATGAAAATGAAGTTGGTCCGGCGAGACCCCCAACCCTGAGCCCTGAGCTTTGCCTCCCCCTTCTTCCCTTTGCTTCCCCCTTCCAGCTCCCTCCTCCCAGGTTTCCCCCTCCCCTCTCCCACTCTTTCTCTTCCCCCTCCCACCTCCTTTCCCCAGTCTCACCAGAGTTTCATTCCCCACCTCCCAGTTTTGTTAAATAAAGAGAGTTTGTGTTCATGAAAATACATGTATTTTATTTGACATCAGGAAGGGGGGGTTAGGGAGGGGTAAGTGGAAAGACATGAGGGAGGAATGAGACACAAGCCTCCAGTGGGGCAAACCAGGGAGGCTCTTAGTGCTTCTCAGGGTGGAAGCTCTCCTGCAGGGCCTCCTGGATACTGACAGCCCCCCGATGGACGTCCCGGATGGCAGCCTGCAGAAAGTGCAGCCAGGCTCACAGCAATGCGTCCAAGAGAAGCACCAGAGTGCCCAGGGGCAGCTCTGGCTCCATGTTGCAGAGAGCTGTGGTGTCCCAAGTGAGGGCAACCAGAGCATGCAGAGACAAAATGCTTTGCTGTCCCTCATCGAGGTAGGCAAGCAAGCAGGGAAACCTGAGAACTGGCTTCTCCGGGGGGGGGGGGGGGGGGTCCCTTTAAGCACAGGCCTCAGATAGCCTCAGGCAGCAGTCACACAAAGTAACTCCTGACCTGATGCCCTGCCGGACCTGGTTCCGGCCGGCCTTAAATATGATTCAGCGTCCACTCAGTGTGGACACGCTATTTCAAAATAGCAATCTGCTATTTCGAAATACATTTTGTGTGTAGATGCGTTATTTCGAAATAAGCTATTTCGAAATAACTATTTCAAAATTAGATATTTCAAAATAACGCTGTAGTGTAGACATACCCTAAGTTTTGAATATAGTTCCGTTGAGATTCCCATGTAGATCAAAAGCCACATACAGATTTACAATGTTTATAATCCATGTACAAATTTGTTTTAGTGTTGGAATAACTAGTGTAAAAGCCCATTAATAATATGCAATGATTTTAATAGTCATAATGAGCTATAGGGAGGTAAGAAAACTGACTTGAATGGTAAATGCTTAGAAAAAATGTATTGATATGCATAACCAGTAATATTCAATACAGAAGCCCCTACTAAACTTAATTTAGCATTTGAGATCCTTTTCTGTTTTGGATTTGGGAATCGCAACAGATTTAAATAAATAAAAATAGTAAATAAAAGAGATGGACTGGGAAGTGATCACTTCTTTGGCCTTGGTAATCAGAATAAGGAAGTGTCAGAAACACAAAATTCCTAATCAGAATCTTCAAAAAAACCTAATTGGGCCTTTCCAAGATTAAATGTGATGAATATTTATGTACACATGACAATCTAGAAGTCTAAAATATAATAAAAGAAATAACAGCACCAGCTGATCCGTTCATCTGAAAAACATATTGACCCCAACTTAGAAATCTGCTTCTCTAATGGGAATGAGTATTGCAAATTAGCAATCAAGAAAAGACAGAAGGCATAGAAGCAAGCAAAAACACACAAATAATAGTAAAGACTTACTGAATTATAAAAGATGTAAGGTGCTGGCACCGAGAAGTATAAAAAAGAATAAGAAAGTTGATGAAATGGAAAAAAGAGTCATCACTTTGGGTATGTCTACACTACAAAGTCAATTCGAAATAACAGCAGTTATTTTGAATTAACTTTAATAGCGTCTACACAGCCAAACCGCTATTTCAAAATAAATTCGAAATAGTAGAGCACTTATTTCGAATTTGGTAAACCTCATTCTACTAGGAATAACACCAAATTCAAAATAAGTGCTGTGTAGATACTTATTTCGAATTAGGGGGCCTCCAGCCCTTCCCAGGGAGCCCTGGTGGTCACTCTGGGCACAACCAGGAAAACTCGTAAGCCCCAGAGCCCTTAAAGAGGCAGACTCTGGCCACAGTGCCTGTGCCAGTTGCAAGCGTGCCAGCACACGGCCAGCAGACCGTGCATCTGGCACAGCATGAGCCAGCAACCCGCTGCCACCCAGCCTTCCACCACTCCCCAGGACCAGGCTGGCGGCTCCCAGGAGCCTGCCAGGGGCCGCAAAAGGCGGGTGCCTGCCTGGTCTAGTGCGGAGATCGTGGACCTCATTGAGGTTTGGGGGGAGGCCTCCAATGCCCACGATCTCCGCACTAGGCGCAGGAATGTGGCTGTCTACAGATGCATGGCTGCCAGCCTGGCCACCAGAGGCCACATGTGCAGCCAGGAGCAGATGCGGAGCAAAATTAAAGACGTATGGCAGGCCTATGCCAGGGCCTCCCAACCAGGTGCTGACCCGGAGGCCTGCCCACAGTATGTGGCCCTGGACCACATCCTGGGGGGTCAGATGGTCCGTGCCCCCCTGGTCGTCATTGACCCCGGGGCAGAGGGCCCTGCCCCTGACACAGGGGAAGAGGAGAAAGAGGAGGAGGACGGCAGTCAGGAGCCTGCAGGGAGTGTGCCCTGCACCCAGGACCCCCGAGCCGAACTGGAGAGCCCGTCACCAGCTTAATCTGAGGCCCGGGAGGCCTCCACATGTGAGTGACATCATGGTCCCCTTATGCGGAGCGGGGGGAGGAGGGGGAGCCCAAGGACCGTGCGTGTCAGCCCTGACAACCACGGAACAGGCGGCAACCTGTGCATCTCCGTGCCATCCAGGACATGTGGCCCCAGCTGGGTGCCATGCAGGGTCCCTGGCCTGTTCCCCACACGCATCTATGCGTGAAGGCACATGACAGGCTCCTTACCCCGGGGAGAGACACTGCACACTGCCCTCCCTCCAGACCCCCCCTCCACACAGAGGCAGGGCACATCGCCCCTCCCCCCCCCCACACCACACTGTACGCAGCACAGGGGCTGGGGTGCAGTCCTGGGCCAGCTCACACTCCTGGGGATAGCAGGACGTGATGGTGCAGAGACCTGACGTCCTCGCCTTGCAGAGGGGGGCTGGGTTTCACCCACTGTGTCCCCAGGGAGAACTGAGCACTTCTCTTGTTTCACCACAGCTGCAGCACCTGCACATGCAGGACGCCCCACCCCGCCTGGAACATCCACCCACACCCGGGCCAGCAGGCGCACCCGCAACCAGGAGGAGTTCCAGAAGCAGCAGCTGTGGTTACAGGGAAGGCAGGTCCACAACCAGGAGCAGTGGGTGCAAGAAGACCTGCAGCTGCGGCGGGAGAGCTTGCGGGAGCTGTGGGAACAGGGCCGTGCCCTCCGCGAGCACCTCCAGGCCCTGGCGGACCGATTGCTGCCTCCTGCTGCTCCAGCCCCTGTGGCCGCCCCAGCTATCGCTCCTCCTCCCACCCCTGCTCCCTCTCCCACTTCTTCCACCCCCCCGTCCCTCCTGCCCCACCCTCCACTCCCCCCCGGGAATGCCAAGGCCCCCACACCCGCAGTGCTGCGAGACGGGAGGGCCGGCAAGACACCCAACCCTGAGCTTGCCCTCCCCCTTCCTCCCCTTGCCTCCCCCTTCCAGCTCCCTCCTCCCAGGTTTCCCTCCTCCCCTCTCCCGCCTTCATTCCTCCCTTCCCCCCACCTCAGTTATGTTAAATAAAGAGAGTTTTTTGTGGCAACACAGGTGTTTTTATTGTATATCAGGAAGGGGGATTAGGGAGGGGAAAGGGGAAGGGGGGTTAGGAAGGGGAAAGGGGAAGGAGGTGGGGGTGGAATGTAAAGCACAAAGCCCCAGTGGGGCACGCCAGGGGGACTTCAGTCCTCGTCCGCCTGGAAGCTCTCCCGCACAGCTTCCCGGATGTGGACAGCCCCCCGAAGGGCCTCCCGGCTGGCAGCCGTGCGGGGCTGTGCGTACTGGCCAGCCAGGCGGGTAGCCTCTGCCATCCAGGCTGGCAGGAAAGCCTCCCCCTTCCTCTCACATAAATTATGGAGCACACAGCACGCTGCCACCACATGTGGAATATTGTGCTGGGAGAGGTCAAGGCGGGTGAGGAGGCATCTAAATCATGCTTTCAGTCAGCTGAAGGTCCCCTAGACCACAATGCGGGCCCTGCTGAGCCTGGCATTGAAGGCCTGCCAGGAGGGGCTGAGGTGTCATCAGCCAGGGCTGTAGGGGGTAGGCCCCATCCCCCAGCAGGCACACTGGCATGTCCACGTCTCCGACCCTGATGTGGCGGTCAGGGAAGAAAGTCCCGGCGTGCAGCCTCTGGAGGAGTTGCGGTACACCCACACGTCATGTGTCTTGCCAGACCAGCCCACATTAATGTCCATGAACTGGCCCCGGTGGTCAGACAAGGCCTGCAGGATCATGGAGAAGTAACCCTTCCTGTTGATGTAGAGGGAGGCCTGGTGGTCCGGGGCACAGATGGGGATGTGCATCCCGTCGATTGCCCCCCTGCGGTTGGGGAAGCCCAGGGTGCCGATGGATGACTGCATCCAGGTCGGTGAGGCAGATGACTCTGCGGAGCAGCACCCTGTTGATGGCCTTGACCACCTGCAGAGAGACACACAAAACCGAGGGTCACTGGGGTGCCCAGGTGGCTGGGAGTGTTCGTTCCCCACCACTGCTCCGCACCCCACTCTCAGGAGCAACCCCTGCTGCAATCCTGGCCACTGCGGGCGGTCTGTAGTGTGGCTGGGACAGACCGAACCCTCCCAGGGAAGGCACTTACACCACCTCTCCCCTGTTTTCCCTGGGGCAGCCCATGTCCTCCTTGCAGCCCCCGCTCCTGGCCTAGTGGCCAGTGCGTGCTGTACCTGCATGAGCACTGCTCCGACGGTGGATCTCCCCTTGCTGAACTGGTTCCCCATGGATTGGTAGCTATATGGTGTGGAGAGCTTCCAGAGGGCGATGGCCACCCACTTGTGGAGGGGAATGGCAGGCAGAGGGAGGGCCGGGGGCTGGCCTGCAGCAGAAGGTGCCAGGCAGCCTCCAGCAATTGCTGCCAGGCTTGCAGCAAGATGTTCAACATGAGCACCAGAGTGCCCAGGGGCGGCTCTGGCTCCATGGTGCTGAATGCTATGGTGTCCCAAATGAGAGCGATCAAAGCAGGCAGAGAGGAAAATGCTTTGCTGTCCCTCAGCGAGATAGACAAGCAAGCGGGAAAGCTGAGAACTGGCTGTCCAGGGCGGTCCCTTTAAGCACGAGCCTCAGATAGCCTTAGACAGCAGCCATACAAAGCAACGACTGACCTGATGCCCTGCTGGAACCGGTTTCAGCCCTTAAATGCGATCCAGCATCCAATCAGTGTGGATGCACTATTTTGAAATAGCAAAACGCTATTTTGAATTAGATTTTGTGTCTAGATGCGATTAGCTATTTCAAATTAAGTTAATTTGAAATAGCGCTGTAGTGTAGACTTACCCTCTCAGAAGTAAATGTATACCTGGGTTTATTCTAAAACTGAAACTAAGGTCTGCACCTAAGGAAATGCACATATTTTGCAAAAGAATTCCAAAAGGTCAGCAGTGATATGAATCAAAACAATGAGTTTCAGGAGTAAAAAAGGATGTTTTTTGAGGAAAATGGTGAACTATTAAATAGCTAGAGAGAATATACTGATGCGTTAAACAAAGATATTTAGTATGCAGGAGCTTTTTGAAGCCCTTAGAAAATGGAAACATATAACTCCAATAAAGATAACATAAATAAGGACGTGCTCCAACATTAGTTGTGCCAGGGCAATGGGATGTGTCTAGAATGCAATTGTTTTTCATAACATGGAAAGGGAGGGGACTCCTAGCAGGAACAGTTATACTGTGTAGTGACAACAGGGATGGGGGCCGGGACAGCTATAATCCCCATTGGAGCAGCAGGGCACAGGGGTGGTGATAAGCTTCCCGCCTGCTGCCTGGCCAGTGCAGCCCCCACTGTGGACATCTCTGGGGAGCCACTGCCCAGCTAGCATGGCCCCCACTGGCTCTTGCAACCCCATTTCCCCAGTCTCCTTCTCTGATCCCTTCTTCACCCCCAACCTTGACTCCAGCACCCCTCCACACACAACAACAACCCCTTGCCCTAAGCTCCTCCTCTCCCCCAACCATGACCCCCAACACCCTCAGACCCCTGCCCTAAGCCTCTCTTCACCCCCAAACCCTGACTCCTGCACCCTCCAAAGGCACCCAATCCCCTGACCTGAGCCCCCACATCCTCAAGTCCTAATTCTTACACACACACACCCATACATAGCCCCCTGTCCTGAGCCCCTCCTCGTCTCTAACCCTGACTCCTCTACCCACATGCCCCAGCCCCCTGCCCTGACTTCTGCACCCCCACACCCTCCTCTGAAGGACCTGAGCAATGCCTGGTAAATCTTCTAGTAATGATACATGGGGTCGAGAGGACTACAGTCAACAGAATGAAAACAAGCGAAACCAATTCGGAAACCAGGCAAGGTACATAAAAACCTGATGCTTATTGCCCTCATATCATGTATCGGGAAAAATCTAAATGTAAGTCGAGTGCAGTACTTAGGAACAAAGTAGTTTTAGAAAAGGAAGATGCACAGTTGACTATATAGTGAGTCTAAAATTTGAGGTACAAAAAAAGCATAAGAAATTTATGATAATCTTCTTAGATCCTGAAAAAGCATGACATGCTATGAAGAGAAGGTCTATAGAAACTTGCAAGTAATTTTCAATAAATTAATTTTCAAGTGACAAAACTCTGCTACTCAAACGCTGCGTCTAGACTGGCTACTCAAAGGCTGCATCTAGACTGGCATTTTCTGGAAATGTTTTTAATGGAAAAGTTTTCCGTTAAACACATTTTTGGAACAGAGCGTCTAGATTGGCACGGACACTTTTCTGCAAAAGCACTTTTTGCAGAAAAGTGTCCCTGGCCAATCTAGATGCGCTTTTGCGCAAGAAAGCCCCGATCACCATTTTAGCCATCGGGGCTTTTTTGCGCAAAACAATACCACATTGTCTACACTGGCCCTCTTGCACAAAAGCATTTGTGCAAGAGGGCTTTTGCCCGAATGGGAGCAGCGTAGTATTTCCGCAAGAACACTGACGATCATACATGAGATCGTCAGTGTTCTTGCGGAAATTCAAGCGGCCAGTGTAGACAGCTGGCAAGTTTTTCCACAAAAGCGGCTGATTTTCCGGAAAAACTGGCCAGTCTAGACACAGCCAAAGTGTAAACAACTTTCTCAAAAACTTACGAGCTTACAGATGTAACTACACAAAGGAGTGTGTAGTGGTGCTGTAACCCACTCCAGAAGGGAGAGGATTAAAAGCAGGCCAGAGGAAGTCCATGCAAACTGGCCAATCAGGGTGAGGAACAGTCAGCCAATCAGGGCCAGACTGGGTCCTATAAAGGACTGCAGACCAGAGCAGAGCCCACTCTTCCCCTAATCAGCTAGGGTCATGGGGTATGTCTAGACTACATGGCTCCGTCAATGGAGCCATGTAAACTAGTTTACACGACATAGTCAATGAAGTGGGAATTTAAATAATCCCCGCTTCATTAAAATAAAAATGGCCACCGCGCTGTGCCGACAATCAGCTGATCCGGCACAGTGCGGCAGTCTAGACATGGATCGGTCGACAAGGGAAGCCTTTGTCGACTGCTCCTGTAAACCTCGTTTCACGAGGCATAAGGGAGCGGTTGACAAAGGCTTCCCTTGTCGACCTAACCGTGTCTAGATTGCTACCCTGTGGTGGATCAGCTGATTGTCAGCACAATGCAGCAGCCATTTTTATTTTAATGAAGTGGGGATTATTTAAATCCCCGCTTCATTGACTATGTCAGGTAAACTAGTTTACATGGCTCCATCGACAGAGCCATGTAGTCTAGACATACCCATGGTGTCCAAGCAGATCTGAATTAACCACACTCAACTGTCCAAATAGCCACATTGTTCAAGCCAACTAGCCACACTCAACCAGCCAAATAGCCACACATGGCTAGTGGCTAGTGTGTTGGACACCACAGAACTTGGGAGAAGGAGCTGGATCCCAGTATGAGAGAGAACTAACAGCACGTTGGACAGAGCAGTGCTGGGAAGGCTCAGCGGAGCTGAGAGAAGCTCCAACCTGATACCTGCCAGACTGCACGCCTTTATACAAGGGCTGAAAGGTACAAGGGAAGAGGCCCAGAGAATGGAAGCAGACAAGGGGAGTAAAGGAAGGCAGGACATGGGTACTGTCAGAGGGTTCCTGGGTTGGGATGCAGAGGATTGAGTGGACCTGGGTCCCTCCCTTTCATTGTTGCTTGCCCCTGAGGTGAGGGGCTAGGCTTTGGGGCTGAAGTTGGCTGCTGATGCAGGTGCATGGGCTAAGTGGAGAGAATGAAGTGCTGGGCACTGCCAGAAGGCAGTGTCCTGAAGCTGATGCTACCGACCATGGGAGCAACGCAGGTTCAGAGCCAGAGGTGGGGGCAGCAGAGAGACCAGAGTGATGACGGATAAGACACCAACCAGAAGGCGGTGCACTCCATGAACTGAGAGCTCCTGATATGACCAGCAGGAGGTGCTGCAGTGGTGAATCCAACCCCTTTACAGTGTTTTCAGACCTATTTTGTTTTCCATTATGATAAATGACCTCCCAGAAAGTGTGCAGATGGAATAGGCTTTTCCTTTTTTTTTTTTTTATGATTAGTCCATCTAGCACTGTCACCTAAAAGACTTAAAGTAGCTATGGAAAAGACAAATGAGACCCTCCAGCGTATTTCCAAATGGAGAAATGATTGAGGACTTAAATGTACTTGCAAATACTAAGGGAGGGTTTTAATCAGTGAGGTGATTAGAAAAAAAGGGACTTATTTTTTTATGGTGAAAAAATTCAGATAGGAACATAAATTTTGGAACTAGGAGGAGTGTGATATAATAAATTTCCATGGAAAAGTCACATGGATAATAGTCTATAGAAATGTAAAAGTAGGATGAACTTAACAGTGTAGTTGGGAACAAATAGGGTACAGGCAAGAAGGTATTTATGATGATGTACAGAGCATTGGTAAGGCTAGTTTAGACTATGAATGCCAAGCTTTTGGTTCAGCCTAAGGAAACCTCAATAACTTGGAGCTGCTCTAAGTTCAGGCTCTGCAACTGACATGTGGTGCAATGATAACACCACCATTGTGTGTGCTGCAAACCATCACTGGAGAAACATCTGTAAATCTAGAGATTTAGATCTAGCCTGTTGGGCAAAGGTGAAAGGGAATCACGAAAACAAGCGTGTATAGACTTATGAAGGTTGCTGGGACCTTAGTAGACAAAAATATATGGAATGCCACAGACTATTTCATACATTCATGGTCTAAATATGGGTAAAATATATGTGGAAAAAGAAATTGAGAACTAAAAAAATTAGGCACGGGGCAGTCATTTGGACAGTAATTCCACTATTCTTGGTTCTGGAATTCTACAAAAAAAGAAAAACCAAAACAATTATGACCTATGAAATTTCTGAATTTTTTATGAACAATGGGGCCAGCTTTGCCAAATCTAAAAAGGCAGAACACAAGATTTCAGGATAGGCAGAGTGGGATCAGCCTTCTGTGTTCCTAGTCTTGGAATCCAGAAATCTAAGGTTCACAAATTATGCAATTGCTCTGACAGCTGGACTAATGGAGATAATGTTGGCACTAACCTAGATTAGAGATGTGCAATTGGTTGCAGATGTAATTGTATTTGATTTCTTGTCAGGCAGTATGATAAAAACAAGGATTTCAGAAATACCATATTAAATGTTCCTAACTGCAGATAAAATGCAAACAGGTATTTGTGCAACAATAGCACGGAGTCTGGTGCTCATCAGAACACATGGAAATTAAATGGCTGACAAAGCAGCCAAACTAGCTCTTTAAAATGATCTTAAGCTATCGTTAAAAAGGCAACAATTTAAGTGTGGGCATTAAGGAGCTTGCAAAGAATGACAAGAACTATGGAAACAAAAGGATGAAAGTCTATGAAGTAGGCTTAAAAACTGAAGATAGTATATTCCAGTCATGATGAAAACACGGAAGAAGTTACTTTTGAAGTATTAAGAGGCGATTGTGCACCAAATAATCTTAAACCTATATTAAGAAGAATACGGACTTCAGAAAGATGGGCTGTGAAATGTGAGCAAAACCAAAGAAACTGTTGATAATGTTCTATATCACTGTGGACAATGCTCTATTGAGAAAGAGATTCTTTAAGAAAAATGGAGTCAGCTTGGAATTAAAGATTTTTCTCTAAAGAGACATAGTGAGAATGTCAGAAAAATGGAATGGTTTAAAAAATAAAAAAATTAGGTTCAATGAAAGGGGGGGAAAAGGAACTTAGCTAAAAAGTGACATCCCACCCCACACTGACTATCTCTACCCCCACCTCCTTCCTCCATTCCTACACCCCCATCCTTCCCTAGCCCCTTCCACCCTCACACTGCCCATCCCGCTGCCTCCATTGCTATACCACCCTCACCTCCACCATCCCTCCTTACCTCACCACCTATCCCCCCTCACACACTATTCTCCTTCCTCCCTCTCTACATACACCCTACTCCACCCCACGAATTCATTGAGCTGTGCATCCCTGGGCCGGGCAGCACAAATGGCATCCAGGAACAGTTTTTATTGGGGCGAGGCAGCAGAACTACATTGTGTGAGTGGGCTCTTGGCAGGGTGTGTTGTGTGAGTGTGTATGTGAGTGAAGGGGCTCTTGGTGGGGTGGGTGAGAGTGTGTGTGAGTGAAGGGGGGCTCTTGGCGGGGGATGCGGGGGGGCTGTAGCTGGTAGGGGTGTGGGGAAAGAGGCTGGTCAGTGGGAAAGGCTTCAGGCAGCAATGCCTGTGTGGTGCGTGAAGGGGTTTGGCTGGGGGAATGATTGAGGGGCCTTAGATGGGGTACAGAGAGGCTGCAGCTGGTAGGGAGTGGGTGGCACGCAGAAGGTCTTGGCTGGGGGGGTAGGGAGTGGATGGCGAGCGGAGGGTCTTGGCTGGGAGGGGAGCCAGCAATAATAGCATGGTGTGAGGAGGCTCTGCAGGCTGCAGGGGAAGAAGCCAGTCAGTGTGGAAGGCAGCCAAGGCCAGGCTGTGGGGGCAGGAGCTGAAGGTGGGGTCTAGGATGCCCCCACCCCAGGAGAGTGGTGTAAGGACCACAGGAGCAGCCTGGAACTGGGGGCAGATAAGCCAGAGGAACCGTGCTTTGGCGTGGACTTATGGCATGTGGAACTGATGCACAAGAGTGTAGCAAGACCCTAAGAGGGGCTATTGTGGTGGTGTAAATGCAGGGAAATGAGGAAATGAAACCATTAAAGCACACCCCGGTCTCTTTTGTCCTAGGAGCACTTTAGAAAGAAGGGCAGTAGCTCCCAGCCAGGCTGGTTCTGAATACCAGGCGCTCACGAAGAGCCTGGGGGAATTTACATGAAGTACAGCTGCACGGACAAGCTTCTGCAGCGCCTTGGGGATCATCTCCCCCGACCCATCCATTGCTCCATCACTCGCCGGAAAGCGCTATGCCTGGCAGTGGCAGGGAGCATGGGGAAGTGCATTAGAGCTCTGCAGCCGCCCAGGCAGCCCTGGGCCTTCCCTCTCACCCTGCGTGTGGGCGGCTGCTGCAGCAGAGGACTGGGGGCACTTCGGCATGGTGCCATGGCCCATTGAGTGGAGGGGCTGAGCGCTGGCCCTTGCAGGCTGTCGGTCCCTGTGGGCTGCTGGGGTCTGGTGGCTGAGGCGGCGTGGAGCTGGCAGCACTGTGCACGGGGTCAGGCATACCCCCACCAGGGACAGAGAGCTGCGCCCAGCTAGTGCCCCGCTGCGTGTTGTGAGAGCTGCACCAGAACACTGCAGGGATGTCTGAGCTCCTCTTCCCTAGGGCAAGCATCTGCAGCAGCCTGGGAGGCAGCTGGGAAGGTCAAGGAAGGAGAAGAGAGAATTTACCCTCTGGGCTTAGCTACTTACAGTCTTCTCTGTCACTGTGTCCTTTTTTGCAGCTACAAACCCATGAGCTGTTTGCCTTGGCAGTCACCCTCTGAGTTAATGGGGTTAGCAGCAGGGAGGCGGGCGGCAGAGAGGAGGGAGATGCAGTGACGTGGTGACACCACTGTCATCCCGCAGGAAAAGTTTTTTATATATATATATAGAGAGAGAGAGAAACACTTTTGTTTATTATCAAGCCCAGTGTAAATAATTGTTAGTGGGGGAAGGAGGAGAAGGGAACTACTGTGCATCTCTCTCTTTCATTGATAAAAGGGGCTGATCTTATGAGCTTTCTCTGTAAAACTTTCTCACAGAGTAAAATAGATTTATTCGGGAGGTTGGTTCTCTTTGGGGCTGGTTTCCTGGGTGCTGCCAATGGCCGTATAGCTGAGCCCTCCCAGAGCTTTCGGGCAGAGAGGCCACTTACCCATGGCCAGCTACATGCAGAGCCCCTCTGTGGTCATGCTCCTCCTAAACGGTAAGAGCTAGGACCACCAAATTATGTATGCAGCTTATTATTGAAAGCAAGGTAAGTGTTTGATTGGGCCAGCACAATGGGATGTGTTGTTTCTCATAACATGGAAAGGGAGAAGTGTACTGGCTGGGACAGTTACACTGTAGAATGACCACAGAGAGCAGCAAGGAGCCAAAGATGGGAAACGGAACAGCTATAACCACACTGAGGCAGTAGGGGCCAGAGATGGAGAAAGGGACAGTTACCTTCTATATATTTGAGAGAGTTTGTCTGTTTGTGTGTCTGTCAGTCCTACAGCCAGTAGACATGCACCTCTTCCCAGCTATGCCTGCTGCAGCAGCCATGGACAGGTACTTTTCACCTGGCCCCACGCTTCTGCAGTGAGAGAGGGCTGGGGTCTCCCCAGGACAACTTGCGCACTGAACCCCTCATCCCCAGCCCCACCCCAGAACAATGATTTAAGTGAAGTCAAACAACAATGAATTAAGGACCCGAGCAACACCAGGTAAATCTAGTTAATTATATATTAAATGTGACCGAAAACATCAGCGGTATAACAAAATATTCTGCTCAATATTCTCCTACTGCCATGTAACTCATTCTTCAATACCTACCTTTCTATACATAGATTCCTATTTCTACCAATCTTCACTCCAGTGGGCACATAAAATTATTTTGTATTCTGAAATACTAATTGATTTTTTGCTGTTTCTCCATTATGATACTGACTAAAATGTTGCTACTCTACAATCCAACCACTTTAAAGTTCTCACAACTCTTCTTTACCCCATACCTAACGCACATATAGGTTTTTACTGTAGAGGGCTGATTGAAAGAGCATATTAGATCATCAAAAATCACACATGAATCTCTAATGCAGGTTATTAACCAATGCTTTTCTCGTGTTAGATAAAGGACAGGCGTTTGGATCCTTAACTTTACTATAACGTGGATTTTGCATAGTGAACAGATAAGATTAGAAAAGACAAAGGAAGGAAACAGGATCTCCTCTGAAAATGGGACTTTGGAGTAGAAGCTACCTGCTGTGATTTAGAAATTTGGTTAATGTGACTATTTTGCTCAAGGGTATGATTGCCTTGTACTTTTGAGTCTGAGAATTGCCGTTCATAATTTCATCCTCCCAGCACTTTCCTTGCTCCTGGAACAACTAATTGAAGACTGCATTTTGTCCATTAGAAAAGTAATTGTTCCCAAGAAAATAGCCTGGCTTTTTTCCACATTTCTTGGAACAGCACATTCAGGTTTCATTTTACATAGTTTGTAGCACTGTCATATTGTTCTAATACTATGGTTGAAATAATTTTCTTAAAATCATCTGGATCATTTATTAGAAATAAATTACATCCTGAACTCACCTAAAAGTACTAGACCTAAATCACAGCTTTCTAAATTTACTCTCCTAAAAAGAATTAGGTTTGTGAAACTCTAAAGATGCTTTTTATTGTGTAAGCAATTGCAGTGCAGGAAGCTTAAAATGAAAGAAATGCAAGGTACAGCACAGATCTATTGTATTATAAAAATGAAAAGATTAGTGACTACCCAGCAGTTTTAAAATTTAACAGCATATAATGAACATCATTTTAATAACTGTGCCAAGAACATTTACTTTAAAAATTAATATTTATTGGACCACATTCCCAAAGGGATTTCAACACAGTGAAGGTCTCAGAAATACACTACACACTCAAATTAGGCCTACAGGGCTAAATCAGTAGCTACTGAGAGCTAAATTGGACTCTTTCTGTAGCTGTATGCAAGTTGCTCAATCTCCATTTTCCCATCTATAAAATGTAGATATTTCCTTTCCAAACACACACAAGCCCACCACCAAGGGTAGGGTTGGATCGTTAAATTGCCACTTGAGGGCAGTGTGAAGGGCTGGTAGGCACCGGCGGGGGAGGGAGAGGGTGTTGGCTTATTCCACACACAGCACTGAGGGCTGACTACCCCCTGCCCTTCTGTCTGAGGACCCATCCCTTCCAGGAGCACAGAGCCCCGGCCGCCACCCCCCCCCACACACACCTTGTCATGGGGCCTAGCAAGTCTGTCAGTTCCCCTAACAATACATTTGTACTAAAAATGTTACATAAAATCTTAAGAGGCATTGTAGAGCTAGGAAACTGAGCATGGGATTGATCTGGGGCATCTTATTTTTCTTGATAATACGTCCACTCTCCACATCTCCATAATGGCAGCATACCAGATATCACTGTAGGACATTTGTTTAATCAGAAAATAAGAAGTAAATGCAATCCAAGTCAAAAGAACATTGCACACAAAAAATCTTAGTTGACAATAATTGTTACAGAACTGCAAGCTGATGTCCATGGGCTAAGATGCTAAAAAGGTGACCTAAATCACTGGCATGATTAGCAAAAGGAGACTTAGTGGCTGCCAGGAGTATGTGCAGGAAAAATGCAGGCCACTTCTACCAGCTAGTGGAGGTACACTAATTTATGTTGATTTAGGTAGAGGTATGCCAGTCCACACCAGCTGAGAATCTGACCTAGAATGTCCAAAACACGAACCTCTAAATCCTAGTGTAAATGTTAAAGGCTCATGGCTTGTAGTTTAGAATAATCTGAGCAGACTGCCTCTTGGGTGACGATGAGGTATCTCTCAGACCCCCGGGCTACCACTTACAAATCTCAAGCATCTTCTCCACATCTCTGAAGTGCTAATTTACAAACTGGCACAAATATCTATTTATCCTAACTTCCTTCTTAGAAAGGGCTCTAATGTTTTCCTGAAAAATTAAAAAATAACAGTGACTTGAGGCATGGTCCAACCATGTAAAACTTCAACTGAGACAGCAGTTTTTTGCAAAGTTAAAAAAAATAATGAGGTTTATTATAATGGCAAGTGTTAGGCAACTTCAGCTTTAGTGCTATGTACTTCCCACAATAAATCAACAGAAGATAGCAATGTAATCTCTTTATTGGTTATCTGCCAAATGTTTTTTGATTGGCAATGTTTCATAGAAATTTGATAGAAGTGGGTCTGAAAGGAGGCAACAGTTTGCTTAGCCCACCTGAAGAGAAAGCTCACATTGCATTGTGTTAGTATAAAGAGTTGTGTAATTATGTCAGTGGCTAGAGGTGAGTTTCTATTTGAACACACAAAGAGTAGCTTCCACACAAGGAAAATTTAAACAAAATATTTTACTTCTGAGTGACCTGAATTGCTACCTCTGCCTGGGCCATTGGAGTACCTTATGCCCTCATCCTCCTCTGTAGGCTAGGTTGGACTACATTTCCCATAATGTGTTGCATTAACACAGAAAGACCATGGTGCATTATGGGAGATGGTCTCACTGAGGAGCTTGGCCCATAGGGAAGAATGAGGGCTACTCTCACAAGGCATTGCAGTGACTCAAGCAGACACAGATTAACATCAGCCCAGCCAAAACAAAACAAAAATGTGTCATTTCAACTTAACATTTCAGAATCAATGTTTGTGAATAAAAAATTTTTAATTTCTTAATCTGAACAAAGTTTTGATACTTTACTCTCTAGCCCAATTCAGGATGAAAAGCATCAAATACTGAAACTCTCTATGGGATCATTTTCCCTTGACTCTATCCTTCATTCTACTGAAGAAACAAGACCTTTTTTAAATGGAGGTAGAATGCCTCATTTTCTCTCCTTCCTCTGACCCCATTAGAGAGGCTAATGACCGACCATCTTGCATCCCTACCCTAATCTATTTCTCCAAGAGGAACATGAGCTTCTGTTCTCATAACCCCTGATTACCCTTCAAAGCCAGCGACAATATCACTCTTGGGGTAAAGAAATTACACACTATGATCTAGTTGCAAAAACGTTGGCCAGGAGAACCATGTGATTTTGAGGTCCAGCATTACAAAGTAGTTAAGACTTTTAATAACACGTGTTTATAATTGCAAAGTATTTAATACCCATTTTAGTTTCTTCAGTGATAATTCCTAATTTTAAAGTCAAATTAAATTAATAAATAATTGGCTTAAGTGAAATTTGGAACATGGAGTGAATATGGATTTAGGTACCTAACTTGGCATACAAGTATAAAAATTGTGCTTCTTGTACAAAACACAAACTAGAACAATGATTAAGGGTCATTCTTTCATAAATCACTATTTGATAAATAAAAATGGGCTCTGATCTTGATTGTGTCCCTAGGGTTGTGATAAAATCCTGAGTTGCCAATAATGAGTGAAAGTCTGAGGAATCCATGTCACAGAAGGGACAGTGAGTAAATTATTACTGACACATGGCCCACCATAGGCATTCAAAATCATAACACCTTCCAGATCATTGTGGGTTTTTTTCCTATCTCAAGTTTCACCTGCCCTCTCACTCTGTTCATTCAATTTCTGTATAGCAGGAGGATGAAGTGGTGATCACAAGCATCCAATATGAATTTACAGAGAACAAATCATGCCAAACCAGCTTTATTTATTTCTTTGATAGGTAACTGATTTGGTGGATGGGGGAATATATGGACATAATAGACCTGGACTTCAGTAAGGTTTTTTACTTAATCCCACATGACATTCTAAGGAGCAAGCTAGACAAATGTGGGCTTGGCAGAATATAATTAAATGGTTATATTATTGCTTAAACAACCACAAATAAAGAGCAATTATTATGTAATGTTGGATTGGCATGTGGCCTGAAGAGTGTCCACAGGGTTGTGTTCTGGATCCAAGGTGGTTTACTGTCTTTATTAATAACCTAAATGTAGGTAAAGAGATCATATTGAAACTTGCAGGTGAGACAAAGGTAGAGGGGATTGGGAATACTTTGGCGAACAGAGCTAAAATTCAGGGGCACTTGACAAATTGGAGAACTGGGCTATAGACAACAAAATGAAATTCAACGGACAAATGTCAGGTGTTACACTTATGAAAGAAAAATCAAATGAACAAATACAGAATGTGGGAAAACTATCTTGGCAGCAGCACTGCTAAAAAGGGTCTGGGAGCTGTGGTGGATCACAGCCTCAACAGCAACACAATGCTGTTGCAAAAAAAAAAAAAAAAAGCAAATGCATGCTATGTCTCTAGTGCTATCTAAAACTGTAGGTCACAAGAGGTGGTTGTACTGCTCGAGTTGGCACTGGATAGACATCAGCTGGTATACATCATCTAATTTTAGTCACCATTGTATAGAAAGGATGTAGAGAAACTGGAAGGGATCCAGAGGTGAGTGGCAAAGATGATCAAAGGGATGGAAAACAAGCCATATAAGCAAATGTTGGGAACTAGGTATCTATCTTTTGGAAAAAGAGATTAAGTGGGGATATGATGGCAGTCTTCATATACTTGAAAGGCTGTAATAAAAAATGGAGAAAAGCTATTCATTCTTGCCACAGAGGGCAGGACACAAGGCATTGGGCTCAAAAGCATAGCAGATTTAAATTAAATCTCAGGAAAAACTTCCTGAACTATAGGACAATGGAACAGACTGCCTTGGGAGGTTGTGGAAGTTTCTTCACTGGAGGCTTTCAAAAGAAGGCTAAACAGCTACCTGCCTTAGGTGTTTTAGACACAACAAATCCTGCATATTGGCAAGTGTGGTCTTGTGGTCTATAGTTATATGATTCTATGAATTCCACCTCAGATGTGGTCATTTCTATTTCTGTATCCTTACTTCCAATAGCCACTGTACTACCCCCCTTAAGCTCCTCATTACCCTTATTAAAAACTGAGGCAAAGTATTTGTTGAGGTATTGAGCTATGCCTAGATTATCTTTAATATCCACCCCCATCCTCAGGGCTTACTGGTCCCACTTCTTTCCTTGTTTATGTTTATATATCCAGAGAAACTTTTACTATTGGTTGTAATTTCCCTTAAAAGGTCTAACTGTGCTTGGCTTTTGGTTGTTCCCATTTTTTCTTTATACTTTCCTGGCTGATCCATCCCATCTTCCATTTCTTGTAGGTTTTCTGGACATGCTATTGAGATGGTATCACCCAAATAACAATACAGTGGGATCCAGGAGCAAATAGGCAAGATCTGGCTCTGCACCTGCTTGCATACAGGGGAAAGGTCTTCCTGCAAACTTGACAACAAATCAGGAAGGCATGTAACAAGTGGACAAGTCTGTAGCATTCCAACAAGCCTGGGACAGCTTTTGAAAGCTTGCAAAAAGTGATGTGTAACGGGGGGGAAAAAAGAACTAGTTCAATTTGAAATAGTCTACTTTGCAGAAGGACTCCAGAAGTTAGTGCACAGTGATAGGTTGCATTGTTTGTATGGAAGTATTAACTCTATGGGTATGTCTACACTACAGAGCTTTTTTCAGAAAAATGGCTGTTTTTCCGAAAAAAACTTTACTTACGTCCACACTGCAATCGCATTCTTTCAAAAAAAATCAAAAGAACAGAGGAGGGGTTTCTGACATTGGTAAACCTCTTTCTACGAGGAAGAAGCCTTTTTCCAAAAAAGCTCTTTCGGAAAAAGATGTGTGTGGATGGGGAAGAGGGAATTCTTTTGAAAGACAAGGAAAGAGGAAAAAGCACAGGTGCCCTGGTGGCCACTCGGTCCATAATAATCACAGCTTACATGTGAGATAGCGTCCATTCAGTGTGGATGCTATCTTTCAAAAAAGCAGATCGCTTTTTCAATGCACTTTGGCAGTGTAGACGCTCTCTTTCAGAAGAAGTTTTTTCTGAAGATCTCTTCTGGAAAAGCTTCTTCCGAAAGAAGCCTGCAGTCTAGACATAGCCTATCTGACCTGGTTTAAAACCCCCATGTAGACAAACCCTGAGTCTCTCATATCTTCTGTATTATAACAGTAAAAGTCTACTACATTTGCATGACAGTAAGGGTATTCGTATACAGCACTACAGTCTCTTTATATAATGATATAACGTGTACTTATCCTTCCAAATGGTATTGTTTTTCCTCTATGGTTCATCACACCAGGAGGCATAAAACTTCCTTCCAGTCATCTGTTCTTTGGCACCCACAAGCCACTCAGTTTGTACAACAGAGACCTGCTTGTGGTTAAAAAATTTTTTTTAAGGTTTATTTAATGGGAAAAATCAGTCTCACAGGTGAAATAGCGAAGACACACAAACACATACGTATACACTGAAAATAAACAAGGCTTTACACTTCTACATTAGAGAAATTCCCTTTTTTAATACAAATGTCTTACTGCTTTTGAACATTTTCTCAATGTGCCCCAGCCACAGAGGGATCCAGTGTCTTTCAGACATTTTCTCCCCCACACACTCTTCAAGATTGTCCTTCAGTTCTGGATGAGGCTTTCCATTTCAAACCCCCTTATAAAAAGGGATTTTTTTTTCTTTTCCCCTTCTTTCCATCTGCTCCCTCCCCATGATGACTCATGATTGCTTAGGCTGGGTGAGGTAAATCTAGCTGGGATATCTCAGTGTTTTCCCATTAACCCTAATAGTCCATTTCTTGTCTTTTCCTGGATTGCAAAATGCTAGATGCTCCTCCTCCCAGCCTGGTTGATCACCACCCTACTGTGAAGCACAGCTAAAAGTTGCAGCAATCACATATGAGTAGCTTTACATATGCACAAATACATAAATGCCTAGTGACTGTAAGAACAGCCATACTGGGTCAAACCAAAGGCCCAACTAGCCCACTATCCTTCTTTTTGGCAGTGTCTGATGTTTCAGAGGGAATGAACAGAACAGGGCAATTTAGTGAGTGATCCACCACCACCCGCCTGTTGTCCAATCCCACCTGGACTATAGGGGTTGCATCCATGATCACCTTGGCTAATAGCCATTGAGGGACACATCTTCCATGAACTTATTTAAGTCTTTTCTTTTTAAACACAGTTATACTTTTAACTTTTGCAACATCCCTGCCAATAAGTTCCACATGTTGACCGCATTGTGTGAAATACTTCCTTATGTTTTAAACCTGCTGCCTATTAATTTTGCTGGGTGATCTCTGGTTCCTGTATTATGCAAAAGGGTAAATAGCATTCCCCACTCACTTTCTCAAAACTAGTAATGGTTTTATAAACCTTTACCATATTCACCTTACATGGTTTTTATAATATACCATTTTGTTTGTAAGTTACAACAGTCTGTATCATGCTTGGTATGATACTTTAAAGATTTTTCCCCCTTTTGTCCTGATACCTTTACAATGAAATTAGTACTGGCCAGGATCTATTGCTGTATGAAGGATCTGGTGACAGAGTGTAGTGAACATGTTCTATATTTAGATTCACTTTTTGCAGAGACGTCAAGCAATGTGGGCAGCTAAGCTTCAGAGAACTCAAAAGTAGCTGAATGTTCTCTTTTGCCTGTTTTAACACATCACCAGCACTTTCATGTAGCCATGAACATTTCTTTCAAGATTTATAGTTCCGTAATTCCGTGCATCTTCAGTCACAGAAAGGCAGGGTTCTAATTTAGCCATTTTGGTATTGTCCATCCTCGGAAGATTGCAAAGAAGCTGCATCTTTTAGATTTTATTTTCCATAACAATAATGAGGTTGAGTTCTTCCTTACTGTGCTCAGCCATAGCATCCCTTTATCCATATTCCCAGCCCTCCGTTCACTCATCATGCCCCCCCAGATTTCACAGCAACAAAGCTAGTATGACTCAGTTTTCTCCTCTTTACTGACAACTAAATTGGTAGAACAGGTATTCAGCTCATGAGAAAAGAGGGGTATATGCCAGTTTTGTAAAGGGGGACACACATGCTCCCACAAAGCTGATCCTGATGCTCCAGTTGGGAATCCTTTGGTTCAAACTTGGACCTTGATTTTGAAAGAATTATTCTCATGCAGCTACTACTACTGAGGTGGTGTTGGAGCAGATACTGAGATGCAAATTTGATTTGGGAAAGGAGTCTTTCAGATCATGTTTCATCTGCCATGGCAGTTTCTAGTGACCAATCTAGTATCCTGCCTCAGAGTGCCTATATGATATGTTAGATGAAGTTACAGGAGTCCCAAACTGGGCAATTCTGGAATAATTTACTCACTGGGGAAGGTTCTTCATAATCCAGTTTCATTAAGGAATTAATTATCTTTATTTTTAAGAGATTATTCTGTCTGTAATTTTAAATTGTCTCCATCTGAACACCTAATTCTTTTTATAATCCAGCTAAGATTCTGGACTCAAAAATATATTGTGGTAGTAAGTTCAGCTGGTTAAATGTATGGTATGTAAAATGGTACTTTTATTTATCAATTTTAAACTTGTTGCTTTTCAGTTTCATTGACTTTTCCCATCTTGTACTATCAGAAGGCAAGTAGGAATATCTAATGTACATTCTTACGCTATAATTATTTTCCATCCTTGTGTCATGTCTTCTCTTATTGATTTGCATTCTAAGCAGTCCCATCTTTTTCATCTCCCTTATTTTCCTTTCCTCTGATAACTCTAGTTTTCTTTCTCTATATCTCTCTTTTCTATTATGTCTGTGACATCTTTGAAGAGTTAGAATATTGTGTTCACGTCTGATCACCCTAAGTGACTATATTCAGTTGATTTAATGGCATTGTAGTATTTTTGACTCCTTTGTTTATATATAGATGCACATATATATCAATTTTTTGACCATTAGCACTGTGACAGGGTCAGATCATATGGCTATAGAAGAGTAATTGAAGAGATATATTTATTAGCCCTAGATTGTATAGGTCTCTATTTCCTGGGTAAACTGGCAGGGGCTGGCCTAGAACTAGAAGGAACTTTCCAGAAGCACTCTGTACAATCAAGCCAGTTAAAACTCCTGGAGCCAGTTAGGTGCCTTCCAGAGCCAGGGGACTCAGGCTAATAAGACCACCTGGGGTCAATTAAGAACCAGTTGAGGCTGGTTCAAAAGGGCTCCTCTTCTGTTAGTTCAGGTGTGTGTGAAGAGGGAGGAAGAAGCCAAAATACTAGGAGGAATCTGGGTGAGAGCTGGGAGCTAGGCAGAGTGCAGTGGAGGAGCAGGATAAGCCGCTCAGGTACCAGAGGAAAGGTACTGGGCGGGATCATTTGGGGGAAGTGGCCCAGGGAAGTACTTACCAGACAGAGAGTAGAATGAATCCCATCTATTGCTGCTGCCTTAGGGTGCCTGGGCCAGAACTCAGAGTAGTGGGTAGTCTAGGGTTCCCCCCCCCCCCGCCCCATCCCACTACAGAGTCTATTCCTGGATAGAGAGGCTAGGAGTGTAAAGGGGTTTCACTCTCATTATGGACTAGCCTGTGATGAGCATAGCTCAGTAGGCTGTGAACCCTGCCTCTAGTAAAGAAGAGGCCACATGTTAGGACACAGCGAGCGTCTTAGATGGAGCACTATTCACCAGAAGCGCAGGACCCACGAGCACAGCCAGAGCTCTGCCACAGTACTCATTGAGAGGTGATCAGATTAGTCTCTTGCCTCTATTGCTGGCCCTGCCATTGGGTTAATGGAATGGGGAACAACTTGGAGCAATTAGAAATTAATTTGTATGCTAACAATGACAGACCCCAAACATTGTACTCCTAAGAGAGATCACTGCAGTGGGAAAGAGTAAAAATCCAACTTTAAAAGACTCAAGTTTAGCCAGCCAAGAAAGGAGGTACACTTATATGATTCCAGATCGGCCTCTGTCCTGGTGATGTCTTTGGTGAAGACTGGAAGTGGATAGCAGGTGCTGGATTAAAAAGGAGATATGTTTGGTCCTAATATATAGAATTATGGTCACATCATTGTATTTGGGGTAACTTTAGAAGCTGATTTGACATGAAGTAGCAAAATGACAATGACATGAGATTTAGCACATGACAGCATGATGAAATATGAGCTGACAGGACTTTAAAGATACTATATACTTTTTCATACTCAACAATGGATTTGTCTGTAGCTGCAACTGCCTCAAACTTTTACTTGATTGATTTGCCCAATGTGTGAACAAAAGCAGAAACAACCCTCCATCAGATCAATTATTATTGGGATTATATCTGGAGTCATCCAAAGATGTAAGCAAAAAATTCATTATACTCAAGTTAGATTTTTAAATAACACTTGTTTCATTGTTCTATGATTAAATATGTAAGAATCAAAGTAGTGGACATGATCCAAGACCAACTAGTTTGAAGCTTTTTAATTAGATCAAAATCCTATTAATCGCATACATTTATAGGTAGACAACCCATAATACAAAGCATTACCAATATTCTGGATTTGATAGTGTGCTAAGGCAGTGAAAAGTTTGTTTAATCCTTAAAGACAATCAGATGGTTGTCTAATGCACTAAATACCCCAGTAACAACTAGACTATCCCTAGTTGATCACTCTCAAGTGATCTCACAGACAAATCATAAAATACAAAGAGTACCATATCTCCCAAGGGTGAACTCTATTCACAAAGGTTCTGTCTACACTGCAAGCTTCCTTTGAAAGAAGATTTTCCAGAAGAGATCTTTTGGAAAAACTTCTTCTGAAAGAGAGCATCTACACTGCCAAAGTGCATCGAAAGAGCATTTTGCTTTTTTGAAAGATAGCATCCATATGGATTGGACGCTCTCTCACACATAAAGCCACCCGAAACCAGTTCAAGCAGGGCAAGACCCTTGCAACCACACCCCACAGTGGAGAGGTGTTTCTGGAGGCTGGACACCAGTTCCGACTGGTGGGATTGGCTGGTTATGGAGCAGTGGGACAACCAGCAGTCGCTCCAAAACTTCTGCATGCAGAAGGCCACCATTTTGGAGCTGTGTGCCTGGCTCATCCCTGCCCTCTGATGATGGGACACCCACCTGTGGCCTGCTATCCCCCTGGAGAAGCAGATTGCCGTCACCATCTGGAAGCTCACCACCCCAGACTGCTACCAGTCAGTGGGCAACCAATTCAGCGTAGGGAAGTCCACCGTCAGGGCCCTCCTTATGGAGGTAAGGCACTCTCAGGCTGCAATCCCTGCAGGGTAGTGTGTGTGTGTGTGTGGGGGGGGGTATCCTGGAAAAGGGGATCCTAGGGAAAGGGAGGTGGGGAAGCCCCATTCCCAGGGGGTTGTGCCATCCCACCCTCATACAGCCCTGCTGCAGGGGAGCAGCCTCATGTGAGGTGGCTCCTGGGTGTTTGGGGGGGAGGTAGGGAGGGCACCTCCCAAGGGGTCAGGCAGCCCCTCTCTCATTCTCTGTTTTGTGTTTGTCTCCTTCTGCAGGTTGTGAGGGCCATCAACTCCATCCTGCTGCACAGGGTCATCCGCCCGAGACACCTGGACCCGATTGTCACAGGATTTGCTGTCCTAGCTGTGGTGGAGCAATCAGTGGAACTCACGTCCCAATCCATGCACCAAGTCATCGAGCAGCTCAATACATAAACGGCAAGAGCTACTTCTCAATGGTGCTGCATGCCCTGGTTGACAGTTCACGGACATTTTGTTGGGCAGAGTGCACGACTCCTGTGTATTTAGAAACTCCAGCCTCTATGGGAAGCTGGAGGCTGGCACATTCTTCCCCCAGTGCGACTTTAGGGTTGGAGACATGCAGATGCCACTGTGCATCATGGGGGACGCGGCCTATCCCCTCATGCCGTGGTTGAAGAAGCCGTACACTGGCCACCTGGACCCCTGCAGGGACCAATTCAATTCCTACCTCAGCTGGGCCCAAATCCAGGTGGAGTGTGCCTTCAGGCACTTGAAGGCATAGTCCAGGTGCCTCTTGACCCACTTGGATATGGGGAAGTACAACATCCCCGAGGTGGTGTCACTGTGTTGTGAACTCCACAACATTGTGGAAAGGAAGGGAGAGGCCTTCCTACCGGGGTGGGGGATAGAGGCCAGCCCCGAAAGGAGGGCCTTTGAGCAGCCGTGGACAGCTGCCATCCACCAGGCCCATCAGTTGGGGGTGCGCATCTGGGAGGTCCTGAGGGAGAGTTTCTCTCAAGGACACCAGTAACTCTCCCCAGGGCCTCCCCACTGAGAGGTCTGTGCCTTGCTCCACTATCTTTTTCCCACCACAACCCCTCTCTTCCCTGAACTCTGAGTAAATACACCTGTTTTGATTTCAACAAAATGAACTTTGTATTTTTCTTTCAATAAAATAAACTGGGGAGGAGGGGGACTGAGAACCTACAGGGGGAGTGTCATCCATGCAGACACTTTCCTTGAGACTATGCCCTCCTCTGTGAGCAGCAATGGGAATGGGGGGCGGGGGTCAGAGATGTCCCAGGAGCAACACCATGTGTGGCCTGTACAGCAGGCCCTGCCTCACAGTGGCCCCAAGGTGCCCAGGGAACCATGCTGCCTGCTTCCCCCCTTCTGTCCCCCACAGACAAGCAGGTAAAGGAAGTGTCTGGCCACAGGGGGATCCCATGGGTAGGAGAAGGACCTGGAGCAGCCTGGCTCTCCGTGGGGCCTGCACCCACATATGCATGTGGCAGCACCGTCTGCGAGAGCTGGTGGTGCCTTGCATGGGCAGGCATGGCTGTGCACGGCACTCCTCGGTGTGTATATGGTTGTGCATGCACCCTTGTGCCCAGACGGCTTCCAGCAGTGGCTGGTGATAGGAAGGTGTCCCCCCCCCCTCCCCCGGGGCCAGATGTGCGTGTGGCTGCCTGTGAGCAGGATCCTGGGGGAGCTCCGTGGCTGTTTCTTGGGGCCATGTGGCACACACTGGTGCTGCACATGCTTCCACGTGCACTGACTGCAGCACGCTAACCAGTCCAAGCGACGATTGCACCCCGTCCCCTCTGTGCCCACCGCCCCTGCACTATGTGTGTGGAAAACAGAGCACTCACCTGATGATCCCTCCCCACCATCAGAGGATGCCTGAAACACGTCTAGGCCCTGGGGTACTGGCTCCAAGGTCAGTGGCACGGTGCTGGCCGTGTCCTCTTCCTCCTGCCCCAGCTGTCCCTTGTTCTTCTCCTCCACAGAAAGCTCTGGGCAGGTGACAACAGGCGTCTTGAGCCCCAAGTCCAGGGCTTTCTTACCTCCCAGGATCTGGTGGAGCTCCTGGTAGTAGGAGCAGGAGTGGGGTCCTGGCCCTGGCATAGCCCTGGCAGAGCTCTAACTTTACTCCAGACTTGTTCTAAGGTCAGGGGGAGAGTGTCCCCTCTCCTCCAGGGCCTCAGCCATGTGACCATAGATGTCTGTGTTTTAGCGCCAGGAGAGGAGATCCTGCAGGGTTTCCTCCTCCCCCCCACAGCTCGAGGAGGGACAGGATCTCTGCTCTGGACCAGGAGGGTGCATGCCATTTGCTACACCTGGCAGGGTCCTGGGAGCCCTGGTGTTGCTCCCTGTGAGGGCCAGGGTGGCTGGGCCATCGGTGGCAATGCCTGTGGCAGGGAGAGCCACTTGGTCAAGTGCTGCTCCCAGGGCAGCTTCTGGCACAAGGCTTGTCCAGGGTGCCTTCAGCTTTAAGAGCTGGCAGGAGACAGGAACTACAGAGTTGTGATTAGTTTGGATGGAGTGTCCACCAGGGCACCTGTGTTAATTCCTGGAGGCCTCTTCTTTTGGAAAAAAAACCCTCTTCCATGTCCACACAAGCCTTCTTCCAAAAGAGCTCTTTTGGAAAAAGGCTTCTTCCTTGTAGAAAGAAGTTTACCCCTGTCGGAAAAACCCCTCCATTCTTTTGATTTTCTGTTGAAAGAATGCAATAGCAGTGTGGACAAAACTGTAGTTTTTCCACAAAACGGTTATTTTTCCGGAAAAACGCTGCAGGGTAGACATACCCAGAGAAGCAATACCTATATCTGACACCTCAGTCCTCATCTTCAAAGGAAACCTGAATAACTGTGAAAAGATGAGCCTAGAAACTTACATTTGTAACTTTGCAAGACTAAAAATCATGGACTTACTAAAGACATTGGATTTATGACTCATTACAACAATCTGTAACCCACTAACACTTTTTTTGTCCTATTATTGTAGAAATGTTAACTGGTCATTTCCCTTAAGCGAAACGTTCTAGTTTATATTTGCCACAACTGTGACATACTGAATACCTGAAGAAGAACTCTGTGAAAGTTAAAAATCTTGTCACTTTCACCCACAGAATTTGGTCCAGTAAAAGGTATTACTCACCCACCCTGTACAGGTCCAGCGATAAGTCAGACAGACACTGTTTCACTCCAGGTTATGATAGTGATGTGTAACTTGACTGATTTCATTAGAATTACTCTGGTATAAAAACTGGAGTAACAAAGGCATGTGTGTCAGGCCCACTGAGTTCATTCAGTAGTACAAGGATTATGCATATATCAGGCACATCAGGACCAAATTTTTAAATGTATCTTGGTGCCTAAAAATACAATTAAGTACCTAATGAGATTTTTTTAAGTGCCTCAGCTTCCAGATATCACTGACTTTTTTTTTAATGGTTGTAAGGCACTTAGGTGCTTTCTGGTATTTTCAAAAGCACCTAACTGCATATTTACATAATAAAATTCCTATAAAACACTTGCCCTTGGTACCTAGGTACCATTAGCACCAGTAAAGATGTTAGTCTCCTTTTTTCCCTCTTTCAGAAGAGATTGGTCTGGCCTACAGTGGAAAAGGTTCATAGGTATGCATATACCGGTACAGGTGTATTGTGAAACACTGTTACTATAAATCATGGGTGGTGGGTATAAGAGGTCAGAGGAAGTTATGCCTCCCCAAACAAGATTGGCACACCTCCCTATGGAGGTGCATTGGCCCACTGCCTGTGGAGCACCACACAAAAAGGGCGCCTAGGCTATAGTCCCACCCATGCTCTACCCTGAGGTTTCTCTGCCACTTTTATCCTCATCCCCCTCATGGGTGCGTGTGCACAGCTCCCCTTCCTGTTCCCACTCTCTCTTCCTGAGTTCCTGCTTTTGCTCCGCTCCACTCCCCTCTGATTCACCCTCCCCCTGTCCACTGTTCCGTTTGGAGATGCAGCTTTTAAACAAGATCTCTGAAATTATAGGGTTAATTTCCATGAACTGTAATGGAACAAATATTGTTTTTAGTATTTGAATTTCCTGATACTTTTTGCTCTTTTACATTTTCTTTACTGACTCTTCTCCTGTTGCCCTTCGTTTCTGGTAGCTCATTCCTTTGCTCAGCCCAGAGCTAGGTGCCTCTGGTGTGGGATCAGAGAAGGGAAAATTTGGAGTGGTGCTGAACTCTACACATGAGCTGCTCCAACAGAAAACTACATTACAGGGCATCATGGAAGAAAGAAGGAAAATGGAGGTTTTAAAAGAGCTTTCCCTAGGGGTAGGTTATTTCATAATTGCCCTTTCTTAGGATCCTAGCATCTTACACTATACTGTCATTAATTGGAGGCAAATCACTGGCCTAGACATTCCAGTAGTATGATTCGGTATGGCAATTTCTAAATAGATTGTTGAAAAACAAACAAATAGTAAATTATGTTTTCTATTTAGGGAAGTACTGATGAGTGAACCTAAAATTCAATCAATACTGACCCGTTCCCACAAACTAGCCAAAGTTTGGTCAGTTCAAGTTTTGATGTTGGGACTTCAGGATCAGGCCCCTAATTTGAAAATCTATTGGTCACTGACCTGTGTTTGGTGTAGCTAGAGGGAGAAAGTGCTAGAAATATGAAGTGAAGATTATTCTATTGCTTAGCAACTTAACAACTAGGTCCAAACCTAATGGGTAGTGTGATTTCATTCCCAGGAGTTTAACAATTGACAGCTGGTGAGGAGAAAGTTCAGCTAATGGGGATTTAATGAGATCGAAAGAAGCTGAAGGTCAATAATAGACAACAGAGAAGGTGAGGGGAAAGACTGAAGATGAAAAAAGTTAAAATGACCTCAAATGAGGCTGCTCTTCAGAAGCAATCTTAAGGACAGTGGACATGACAAGCAAAAAATGAGTGACAGACATGTCAAACAGAAGAGAATAAAAAACTCTCATAATTGAGGAAATTTCTCAAGCACATGCATTATTGGGAATTTCAGCAAAGCAATAACAGTAAAGTCATTTTTAATTTTATAATTTTCACAGACACATGGCATTTGTTTCTCGTGCATCTACTTTTGAATACTAAAGCTCCTGTGAATAACTTAAAATCAAAGTTACAATCACTCATTTTGGTTCCTATAGGAATTTGTCTACAGAACTAGATAAGTGATAGAGATGCAGCCATGTCAGTCTGGTGTAGCTGAAACAAAAGACAGAACTATGTAGCACTTGAAAGACTAACAAGATGGTTTATAGGTAATGAGCTTTCGTGAGCCAGACCCACTTCCTCAGATCAATATGGGAAGAAAATCAGCACAACCATATATACCAATGTGATACAATCAAAAAATGAACGCATGTGAAATTGACAAATCAAATTTTAGAACAGAGGGGGGTGAGGGGGGAAGGTTAGTTTCTGTGAGGTAATGACATAGGGGTGATAATAGGGGAAGTTTCTGTGAGGTAATGACATTAGGGGTGATAATTGGGGAAGCTATCTTTGTAATGGGTGAGATAATTAGAGTCTTTGTTTAAACCCATACATAAAGTGTCAAATTTAAGCATGAATGACAATTCTGAAGCTTCACGTTGAAGTCTGGAGATAAAGTCTCTTTGAAGCAGTATGCATGTTTTAAGGTCATTGAGGGAATGATCAGTCTGGCTGAAATGGCAAGCAACAGCTTTCTCTCTGGGAGAGAGTCTTATGTCTGTTTTGTGTGCATTGATTCTTTGGCGAAGCGTCTGAGACGTTTGTCCAATGTACATAGCAGACGGACACTTTAGGCACATGATGGCATAAATTATATTTCTGGATGAACAGGAATATGTGTTCTTGATCTTGTAACTGGCATGGTTAGGTCCAACAATGGTGTCAGCAGAGTAAATATGTGGACAAAGCTGGCACCGGGGTTTGTTGCAAGGGAAAGTTCCAGGGTTGGTATTAGTGTGATATGTCCTGTGGTTGTTGGTAAGAATCATCCTGAGGTTAGGTGGTTGTCTATAGGAGACTATGGATCTGTCTCCCAGAGTCTCTCGGAGAGTAGCATCCTGTTCCAGTATAGGTTGTAGTTTATTGATAATGCGTTGGACGGGTTGAAGTTGGGGGCTATAGGTGATGACAAGGGGTGTTCTATTGTTGGTTTTCCTGGGTCTGTCTTGAAGTAGATGGTTTCTGGGTATTTGTCTGGCTCTTTAAATTTGCTTTTTTATTTCTCCGGGTGGGTAATTGAGGTTTAAAAATGCTTGGTAGAGATCCTGAAGTTTCTGGTCTCTGTCAGTGGGATTAGAGCAGATGCGGTTGTATCTGAGGGCTTGGCTATAGACGATGGATCGTATGGTGTGTCCTGGATGGGAGCTGGAGGCATGTAGGTAACTGTAGGAGTCAGTGGGTTTTCTGTAGAGAGTGGTATCTAATTTACCATTGGTGATTTGTACTGTGGTGTCCAGGATGTACTCCTCAGGCATAAGGATCAGTATAGTCTGTCATATCTTCTAATTGCTATCCCTCACTTACTGCCTCAGTCTTATCTGGGTTGTGTAGTGTGGTTGAATTACAGCTGCTGTAGAAGCCAAATTCCTGACACTTGTGTATATATGAAATGGTAAACAGTACATTACCTACACCTGTATGTATGTCAGTGGGAAGGGACTTTGAGTTTTTAAATGAAATCTTATTCTATTTTATAATATAATTATACAATGTTGAATGAGGAATTCCATGCCTTCCTAATTTCATACCAATGAAGCCTATTGATTCACTGGGGCCTGTCCTAAAACAGTTCAAAATGTGCATACAATCATCTCCAAGGTTCAGAAATTCAAAAATGTAAGCAAAGTGAGGAATGGTAATGCATTTTCTTACAGGTCAATCTACAGTATCATAAAAGGAAAAAGATAATAGACAGCTTCTAGGGACATTAGCTTTTTCTGAATCATTACTATATATAATGACGCTGCCATGTGATATCACCAGTGAATCCTTTGTAGTTGGCTTCTGTGTGGTGGAGCTAAGGGAAGTATCATGAAAATATACTTCTCTGGGCTATATTTCTAAATATCTTCCCGACTTGATAATTATAACTTGACTGACTTCACAGTGATACTTCTAATATACACTGGGATAAGTAAGATCAGAATTTGGTCCTTTATGTGCTATTCTCTAACTCAGATCTGCTTCATCAAATAAGTAACCTCACTTTTTTTCTTCTGCTAAGCACATGCCTAGTGGAAACTGCAGGAGGCTTTGCCAGAATTCCAAACTGGTCTCTAATGGTTTTTCCAGATCTTTTGCTTTCTTCTGGAGAATCTGCAGCCACTAGAGCAGTTGCTTTGTTTAAAACTTAGCTATTCAGCTGGAACCAGATAAAACTGTCCACAGTTGAGCTGTGTCCCTTGAGGCATTTAGTTTGAATAGTCCCCTCCAAGATGTGCTGGCTAAATACCTTGTAGGCATTATCCCAGAAGCAAGCATTTTAAATACAGAGAGAGCCAATACTCATAACTTCAAATACAAAAACAATACATGCAAACAAACTGCATAACCATATTCAGTAAATACCTTTTCATAGACATCTTACATGCTAGTTTGTACAAGATTTGTTGCTAATATATCAGTGGTTGCAACATGGATCTACAGTTGAATTTTAATCAGATAATGTCAAATGCAGTCATAAGGTATAGCAGATGTAAACATAAACACTGGCACAAGCATTGGTGGGATTGTGTTTGGGTATGTCTACACTTGCACCCTCTTTCCATAGAGGGATGCAAATGCAGACATTTGAAATTGTAAATTAAGCCGCGATTTAAATATCCTGCACTTCATTTGCATAATCGCATTATGGCGCTATTTCGAAATAGCGCTATTTCGAAATAAAAACGCTGTGTAGATGCGGTTATTTCGAAAGAAAACCCTTCTTCCGAAATAACTGTTATACCTCATTTTATAAGGAATAAGGGTTATTTCGGAAGAAGGGTTTTCTTTCGAAATAACCGCATCTACACAGCATTTTTATTTCGAAATAGCGCTATTTTGAAATAGCGCCATAATGCAATTATGCAAATGAAGTGCAGGATATTTAAATCCCGGCTTCATTTACAATTTCAAATGTCTGCATTTGCATCCCTCTATCGAAAGAGGGTGCAAGTGTAGACATACCCTTTGTGACTAATACCTAACATATGACCCAAGGCTGAGTACTGTTAAATTAGAATGTGTTCTGATAAAAAGTATGCATTCTTACAGGCTAGCTTCCTTAGTAAGTACTCATCTTGTATTAAAAGAGAAAATGTCACTTAGGGACTCCTGAGTACAGTACAACAGCCTGTTGCTCACAACTCTTCATATTCTATACCAGGAATGCTTAGTTAGAACTTGTAGTACCAGAATAGGTAAAGATACAGCAAAAACAAAATGTTTCTTTAGTTCTGTTAGTTGAGCTATAGTGTTAGATATATCTTTATTTTGAATTAAGCTAAGATCAGCTAAATATAATCTGAATTGCTCATTTTGCTATTTCTTACCCTTCATGGTCTCTTACCGCCAGCCTGTGGTATGAAATAAACTATTATGATATTTGCAAAGGCTTTCAGTGTTGCTGGCCGTTAATATAAAGCAATCTTTCATCAGATTGTCTCAATAGTGAGTATATTTTGAGGGTTTATTTTTAAAAATAAAGTCATTTTTATAGTTTACTGTTGTGATTATATGAACTGAATGAATAGGGGTCAAAGACTTTTGGTGCTAGTACATGTAGGAAAACTGAATAGGAACATGTGGTCCTCTGGCAATTACTGACACAGGATGTTTTTTGCTTCATGGCTGCAAAACAGGGATAGATTAATTTGCCAGCATTTACCTACCAAAAAATTACATTCCCCATTGAAACTCAGAAGTGGCTTTAGAGAGCTTGGCCTTTTGTATCTTTCAAAGTAATTTCTGCCTATTGGTACATTGTGTCTATTTAGATAGGCGAAACAGCCAGAAGAACACTGAGTCGTCTGAAAAATAATTTTGACAATTTTTGATCCATGGCTTTTTCTGCCTCTTATACCTCTTACAAATAAAGGAAGTTTTAACATGGAATGTAGGGTGCAAAGGCATCAAGTATTTTCACATAAATCAGGTATTTGTGGCGTTCCACCTGACCCATTGGAAGCACACTTGGGAGGCTAACCTGAGCTGCCTCCCATGCTACTGTAGCCATGCTGCTCGCTATTTTTAGCACACTAGTTTGAGCAGAGCCAGTGCATATAATCCCATACTAGGAAACACACTCACCTGTAGTGTAGATAATACCTCACAGTATAAAGGAATCTAGAGCTGACAGGAGAAGCGGGTGGAGGAAGGAGAATTTAAAACATTTTAACAGGTTGACACTTTGCCGCCCTTAAAGTCTACTCTGTACTATACTCACCAACGGCCTCCAGGGAACCATTCCAAAAGCCAGAATACCTTTCCTAATCTAGCCAAATCATGGTGTTCCCAGCTCTATAGAGTTGCCCCAAGGATGTAGAAGGGGGAGATTTCTGTGAGCAGCCAGTAATGGGGCTGGATATCACAAGGCCACCCTTCAAAGGAGCTCTGGGGCACACTTATCCTTAACCTAAAAAGCACAGCAAGGGTTGGCATTGCCCAAAAGAGATTGTTTGGGTGGATAACAGACTGGAGGTATAAAGGCACTGCAGGGCACCAAACACAAGCAAACCCTTCTTTAGTTGGAGGCATGAGGGTAACAATGTGACTCAAGTGTCCTGGGAATCCAGTGTGTTTTCTCTTTGCTACCTTAGCATATAGGCAAGATAACCAAGTCTAGTTAAATATTTACCTCGAATAGAAAAAATTATTCCCCATATCTGTCTTAAAAATACTGCAGCCATATAGAACTAAAATGAGTCTCAGACAATATTACCCCGAATCATATAGAAAACTTAGAGTGGTGTGGTATGAATATTTTAAAATGATTTAGCGAACATGAGAACACAAGATGGTATAAAAGTTTTAGCTGCATGAGTTAGGGATAGCTGCATTACTCAAACACACAAATGTGTCACATTTGTTACCACATGCCTACAACACCTGCACACTACAGCATTGCCAAGAAACCACAATACGTGCGACTGATTCTCAAAATATTGTCAGAGGCATATTGTTAACAATCAAATTCTTCCCCTCTCCATGCAATATTGCTCAAAGAATACAACCCCAACTGAATATGCAATAGACAATTTTAAGCCAGAACTATCAACATTAGAGCTGACTGACATTTTCGGAATCTTGCAAGTTCCATGAAATATTCTGTAGCAATTTCTTATTTTGATGAAAACTGGCAAATAATTGAACCCTTTCCCAGCCTTTCTAACCTATTTTGATCTGTTCTTACTTAGACATTTAACCACTATTTTTGTATCCCTCTCCTTATCATGTCAGACTGAGGCTTTTTCTAGATATCAGTTGGGCTCATTCATTTTGATAAGCTGATGTTAGTACGAGTCCAATTCTTCACAGATGCTAAGGCCAGAAGAGACCATTATCACCATCTAATCTTAAGTACGAGTGAGAGAATAACTAGTGCATTTTAGAGGCTTCTAAAATAATCTAGTATAGTGTTTCTATAAAAAAAATGATCCGATTTTAAATCTGTCACTGACCAACAACTCCATATGCCTATCCTGCAAGCTTAAGAACACAGAGATCCTGCAGCGTACCCTGAAAGGAACAAACCCAGCAAGCTCTATCAGTAGTTGTGGCAGTATAAATATCCTTCACTGACAAGCTGTTTAAAGATCCAGTCCTATTCTCAGTGATGCAGCATCTTGTCCAGTGAATTTAATAGAAGCAGGATCTTGATAAATCAGGGAACCCTTTTAGCTCAAGCTCCTCAACTAGAGAGAAAACGAGATTTTTTTTAAAAAGAACTAAGGACGCTAACTATAAGGGTTTCTCAGATCAAATACTCCTCTTGAATTGCACAAGAATATTAGGGGCCAAACTGAAAGCTCATTACAGTTAATGGGAGCAAACAGTAAGGTAAATGTTAAGCAGATCCCATAGTGCACTGTAAAGCACAGCTGAAAAGCAAGAGACTGATTTAACGGGAGCCATGACTTGGGATCAGATTTGTCATCTCTATTAGATTATAACTGTTGTTTAAAAGTATTGATCAAAACTTGTGATAAAGGAATTGCTAGACATGGTTGAAGTATTCCATGAAGATAATTTCCCCTTTTTTATTTAAAAGATGTCTTATAATTAAAATTTGCAGCCTCAACGTTTTTCTGCACACCTGGAAAGCCGTGATCAAAGAAACAAAAAGGTCATGATACTGCAAGGGAAGCAAAATGCCACCATATTTTGGGAATCTGCATTAGCAAAGCTAAATTTAGCACAAGCACACTTATGTGCTGGCTGCATGATATTTTCATCAATCATTTCAGGCTGTTTTTTCCCCACTTAGTGACCTCCTCCTAGCAGGAGCTCCTGCTTCCCTGAAATCTTGAATTTATTAGCTGCCTAGTAAAGCTGTGGGGATTACATTTCCTCTCTCCCTTTCCCAGATGATGTGGAGATGAGGAACTTCCATCTATCTTTGGAATGAGGATTTGTTGTTGTATTTTGTTAGCAGGGTCTGGATCTACCAAAAGTGAGCCATTAGACTATAGTCGTGTTCCCTTACAGGCAAAATGAATATTTAAGTACATCATATAAAGTGAAAAAACCTCTTCAGCTTTCAATCCAAGGCACATTACTCTGATCTTGCTTTATTTTAACAATATATAGCAACATGTCTATTAAACAAAAGTTGCCTATCAAAACAAGACATGTCATTGTATATAGACACTTCCCTCTGGGGAGAAAAAAAGAACAAACACTAGCCCAGTGCAAATCACATTTCTTAATTATAGAAATATAGAACTGAAAGGGATCTTGTTTGGTCAGCTAAGTCCATTCATTCCCCTCCTCCCCCTAATGATGCAGGACCAAGTGTACAACAAGAACATAAGACAAAAATGGAGAAAGAACACGTTAAAAAATATTTAGATAAGTCAGTTATATTTATTTCTGCAGGGCATGACGACATTCATCCTGGGATATATAAAGAAATAGCTGAAGCAAACTTGGAACTATTTGCAATTACCTGTGAGATCAGATGAGGTTTCAGAGAAATGGAGAAGGACAAACTTACCTATTGTTAAAAAAAAAGAGAACAAAGAGGACATGGAGAAGTCAGCTTAACTTCAATACTTTGAAAGATACTAGAACAGATTAGTATGCAATCAGTGTTACCACTTAGATGATGACAGGGTTATAAGGAAAAAGCCTGTGTGGATTTTTCAAGAACAGATCATTTCGAACCAACCTAATTTCCTTCTTGGACATGGTTACTGACCTACTGGAGAGAAAAGAAGCTGTAGATATATCTTCAGTTTAGTGAGACTTTTGACGCAATCCCACTTGACAGTCTCATAAGCAAGGTAGGGAAATGTGGTCTAGGTGAAGTTACATAAGTTGAGTAGTATAAGTGGTAGAAAAACTATACTCAAACAGTAGTTATCAATGGTTTGCTATCAAAATAGGAAGGAATATCTAGTCAAGTCCCCATCCTTCAGGGAGTCTCGTACTATTCAGGGTCGCTACTATTTAGAGTCATCATTAATGAACTGAAGTGGAGAGTATATTTATAAAATTTGATTGTGACACCAAGGTGGAAAGGTTGCAAGCACTTAGGAGGACAGAATTAGAATTCAAAATCACCTTGATTATTTACAACCAATTTTCCAAATTAACAATATGAAATTCAATAAAGGAAGAAAAAAAATCAAATACATACCCTCTAACCAGTTATTCCCCAAATTTGTGTTTAATACTGCTTGGGGGTATAGTGGATCACAAATGGAATATGAGCCAACAATATTCTACAGTTGCAAAAAAAGTTGATATTCTGGAAGGGGGATTAGCAGCTGTGTCATATGTAAGACATGAGAGGTAATGGTCCCAAGCTATTTATTGTACACTAGTAAGACCTTAGCTTGAGTACTGTGTCCTATTCTAAGCATGATCCTTCAGGAAAGACATGGAGAAATTGGGAGAGAACTCAATGGTTTAGTCTTTCTAAAAGAAAATTGAGGGTGGGGAAGGCCTGTTAATTGTTTTAAATATGTTTAAAGCTGCTATAAAGAGGACACTAATTTTTCTCCATGTCCACTAACTGTAGAACAAGAAGCAATAAGGGACTTGATCTGCAGTAATGGAGATTTAGGTCAGCATTAGAAAAAAAATGTTTTTTCTGTGTGTGGGGTTTGTTTTTGTTTTTTGTTGTTTATTTGTTTGTTTGGTTTTGGTAAGTTAAGCTCTGTAACAGGCTTTCACAGAGACTGCCCATCCTGTTCTTAAAAACAGCAAGTGATGGGGATTCCACAGCACCTGTCAGGGATGACCTAGGTTTACTTGGTCCTGCCTCAACGCAGGGGGCTGGGATGGCATCTTAGAGTTCCTTCAAGCCCTACTTAGCTATGATTGTGATTCTATACAAACACCATTCCTAACAGATGTTTGTCTAACCTAAAATTGATAGGGATTCCACAACAGTCCTAAGTAACTTTTTCCAGTGCTATTGTTAGTGTTGCAATTTTTCCCCCCACAATATCCAAGTTTAATCATCCTTGTTGTCAATCCTAAGTCAATTACATCCTATCCTACCCTCAGTGAGTATGGGAGCCACAGACCACTGTCTTCTGTACAACAATCTTTTACATATTAGAAGTCTCTTACATTCCCTCTCAGCCTTCTCTCTTCTAAAATAAAGTGTCCAGTTTTCACTTTTTCCTTATAGGCTACATTTTTTCTTACAAACCAGAGGACAGCAACAAAAATTAGAGAGTATTTATCCACATCCTTTCTTAAAATGCAGTACTTAAAACTGGAAACAGTACTCCAGATGAGACCTCACCAGTTTGAAGCAGAGCAGCAGAGTTACCTCCCATGACACTTCTCTTAATTAATACATTTGAGAATGACATTGACTTTTTAAAAACACCATCAAACTACTGATTCATATTCTATTTGTGATCTATCGATCCTGTTTTGAAGTATGGCTGCCTAGCCAGTTATTCTCCATTTTTGAACATATGCATATAATTTTGCCTTCCTAAGTGTCACACTTTGCACTTAACTTCATCTTACCAATCCAGACTAATCTATCAAGATCATTTTGAAATCTATTCATGTTCTTCAACGCATTTATAACCCCTTCCAGCTTGGTGTTGTCTAAATTTTATAAGCCACTCACCACTCCGTTATCTAAATCTTTTACAACTCTGTACCAGTCCTCCAAAAAAAAAAAAATCATACTTTTATCTCCTCCCTGTTTGACAAGCATGAAATAAAACTATATGGAATAGAACCTTACACCACGTCTACTATAAAGGTCAGTCGGGGGCAAGCTATGTCATTATACAGCTGCCATTTTTTGTGTATCACTCAGGTGCACGCACACCTGGCTGTTTATGATGAAGTTGCATGTACAGCAGAACCTTAGAGTTATTAACTGACTAGTCAATCACATGTCATATGGAACCGGAAGAGACCCTCCTCCCACCCAACCCCCCCCCCAAAAAACAAATGCAGTACAATACCATGTTAAATGCTGCTTTCTCTTTTTTAAAAGTAGCTTTTCCTCTGCATAGTGAAGTTTCAAAGCAGTCTTGAGTCAATGCTCAGTCAAACTTTTGAAAGCACCATGATGTTTTGTTCAGATTTATGAACATTTCAGAGTTATAAACAACTTCCATTCCCAAAGTGTTCATAATTCCGAGGTTCTACTATAATCATCAGGAATGTTTACATTGATTTAAAGTGAGGTGCACCATGGCTAAGTATTCCAATGTGCTGCACTTTGCCATTCAGCCCAAGCCTTTTGGGATATTTTTGTAGAACGTTGTGGGATAGTTCCCATTTTCTCTGCCCCATAATACTTTTCATATCCCATAATTTTAATGTTTTTTAAAACTACCTTGGTCCCAAGCAGTGCTTTGCAGTCTCTACCATTTCTCTGACAGACACATAGATGCTGTAGACTCAGCAAAGTTCTCCTATACGCGGCTGATGCAGATGTACAATTCTGCAGTGATTGCAGAGGAGTATGGCTACAATGAGGATTGTGATGAAGATACAGAGATGATTAAGCACAATAATTGGGTATTGCTGGACATAGTGGAAAAAAATGCCAGCTCCATAAGGGGGAAGGGGTGTGTGTGTGTGTGTGTGTGTGTGTGTGTGTGTCACAGAACATCTCCATGCTGCAGATCACTGCTCCTGGGCCTGAGAAACTAGCACTGACTTGTACAACCGTATCATGATGCACATCTGGGATAAGTCATTGCAGAACTGCTAGATGTGAAAGGACACATTCATGGATCGGTGTGCTGAACTCATGCCTATTCTCTGTGCAATGCCAAATTGCTACCATCCAGTGTGTAATCATTTTGGAGTTGGAAAATGCAGACCGGGGGCCACTGTCATCCACGTGACATTAAAAAAATCTCCTGAAACACAGAACTGTAACTCTCCGTAATATGCAAGAAATAGTGGATGGATTTCCACCAACAAAGTTCCCATACTCAGTACATTTACCAAAAGTAGTATTTTTCCAGTTACATAAGTACTGGTGGATTACTGGGGATTCTTCACAGATATCAATATGGGCACATGCATGACACACTTCTTTAAGAACACAGGATTTAAAACAAACAGACAAAACCCCTGAAAGCAGTGATATTCTTTCCCAGCCAATGGAATACCATTGACAATGTTGAAATGCCAGTACTGATTCTGAGGGACCTTGACTAACACTTGCTCTTGAGGCTCATGAAGCTGTACACTGGCTACCTCAGCGTGTCAAGGAAGACATTACTACCAGCTCAACAGTTGCAGGATGACTGCTGAATGTACTTTTGGTAGGCTGAAGGGATGCTGGTGGTGTTTACTCACTTGATTGGATGCCAGTGAGAAAAACATCCCTGTTTTGTACTGTATAACATAACAGGTGAAGAGGGGAAAGTTACCACGGGAGAGGAGAATGGGTCAAGGTAGACAACCTGAATCAAACAAGATGCTAATGCTTCCCTTGTCCAGGAAGCAGTGCCATTCTGCATGAAATAAATCAGGGAAACATTACATGCAATTAACATATTTTGTTAGCTAGTACCAACTAAAGTTTTATAAGGAATTGCCACTTGGTTTCCGAGAAGGCCTTAAGAAGTCTCTAAAAAGTCACTGCTTCCTTGGGCTAGGCACTGAGGGACAGATACCTAGTAAGCAGTGTAACTTCAGTGCAACTGGTACTGTGTGGCTGTGGGGTAGCTACATCTGAAATTAAAGAGCTAGTTGGGATTACACTATTGATATTTACATCAGTACAACTGCACTACAGCTTGAACCTCTCCAGTCCTGCATCCTTGGAACCTGACTGGTGCCAAACCAAAGAATTTGCTGGACCATAGGAGGTCAATATTACAGCAAGTAGGTCTCTCTATATTGCTGTGGTGAATAAACAGAACAATGCTGCTTAATAACGTACAGCTGTACTGACATGCCCTACATAAGCTTATGCCTAGCAAAGGCTGATCAGCTCTCTTCATAACCAAGTGTTAGTGTAGTTACACACTTTTAGGCTACATCTACACTGCGCATTGTTGTCCAAGAAGATATGCAAATGAGGCATGGCAATATTCATTTGCATACCTAATGAGCTGCCATTTTTGCAGAAGGGGCTTTTGGGCAAGGAGCTGTCTATACCGCTCCTTCTTGTGCAAAAACCCCCTCTTGCGCAGGAGCCGTTCTGCCACTTATTTTTAGGAAGAACAGCTCCTGCGCAAGAGGGGGTTTTTGTGCAAGGAGTAGTAGTGTAGGCAGCTCCTTCTTGCACAAAAGCCCCTTCTGCAAATATTAGGTATTCAAATGAGACTCAGCGATATTCATTGCTGTGCCTCATTTGTATATCTTCTTGCGCAACAATGCGCAGTGTAGATGTAGCCTTATTGTATTGGCACAAGGAAGAAGTAGATAGAGCATAAAAACCATGCTTACACTTAGCAGCATTACCAACACTTCCACTGCTTGCTGGGGTCTCAGAACACTGAAAATCAGGATGAGTATATGCAAACAAACTTTATGGGACTGTAGGAAACTTGGCCACATCCAGGATAAGTGGACATCCAGCTATCTAAAATCATGCTGGACTACAGCTGTTGCCAGACTGGAGTGGTTCAATATATATAATCAAGTTTGGTGTAAAAACAGTTGGATTCTTTCTTGTTCATGCTTCATCACATGGGATAAAGGTTTGACAGGCCAAGCTCTATGCTCAGTAACATCCAGGAAACACAAGTTATTGAAAACAGAATTTGGCTTGCAACTGCAATTCAATAACTATTTTGACACGAGCCAGAAAAGAACTCAGCTCATGTTGTTTTGTGTTGTGGTGGCTTTTTAGGACTAAAAGGAGCACTGAGAAGAATTTTTTCCCCTCCCACTAAAGTCAATAGCTAGGCCTCAATACAGATCATACAGCAAATACATCTTTGAGTACAATACCAATTCCATAGTCACTTTGCAGAGTGGCAGCACACTGCATATTTCCCCCAACCCCAAATAATTTATATGCATGTATTCCATCTTAATGTTTTTTCATCTGGAAATAATCCATTAATTTCAAAAATTTCAATCCCTTTTCTCCATTAGAAGACCAGAGGTCCAGAAACCAGAGGTCCATTTGAGTAATAGACAAAAATTACATACAATAAATGATTTCCCAAAGGCTCACTGAAGCAGTGTGTTGACCTGAAAAGTACAACCTTGAAGCAGATGGTTTTCTTCCATAAATGCTCAACCAGCTGAGTTGCACGCCCTTTACAAGCTGCTGAAAGAAAGGCATCAATCTTTCTAAAAAGGAGAGCCTTTTATTGGTAGGCTATAGCGGTTTGTTTCTAGCCTGAGAGCTAAACGGACAATGCAAACAAGTAGAAAATGTGAAAAAAGATCAGCCATTTAAGAGTTAATAGGATGACATTAATATGTAAAAGATAAACAACTGAAATATATACATGATATTTGCTCTCTTATCTTAATCTTGGTCTGCTCTCATATTGCAGAATTTGTAGTTTTTCATTGCTGTTTAGAAATATTGGTAAGAAAGCAATATACTGCACCTATTACACAGGGCTAAAATCGACTTATTTCCTCATATAGTTTATGTTTAAAAATAAAAATAAGCCAACAGTAAAAGGAGGAATGAAGATGAATAATAATTATTTTGGGTCCAAAATCAGGTCACATTGATTTTAAAAAACATCTTAATTTGAGGGCATACTTAATCTAAAATAAGGCATATTATTACCAATATGAACCATAACATTTAATTTCTTGCTTCTAAAATAGTAGCTTAAAAGCAAGATGTATGTTAAAAATAAATTAATGACTGAAATTTAACTGCTATTATCTTGAAAGTGGTAAAAAAAAAAAGTCAGGCAGGCTTTGAAAATTCCATTTTCCACTCCATTGCAAATTTCACAAACAGGTTTTCAATATGCAAGTAATATCTGGCCCTCGTTATGTAGGAGGAGTTTGAACACTGTTACTCAGATCTGAAGTCACAATTTATCTTCTTCACTGAAAGAGTAACTGAATTGCAGCGGACTGTCCATACTACTTATATTTTATACATTCTTTAAATAGCAAAGGTAGCTTATTAACTGTGTGCAGCAAGACACAATACTGATTACTTTCTTTTTGTTTTAAGTTGGGATTTCAGAGGTAGTGAAAGAAGAGAGATTTATTCAACTAGATATTCCTTTGGCAGCAAAAGATATTTTGTGAAGACAAACTGACTTTACATTAGTGTTGGCTGATGCTACAACTGAATTCAATTCAGCCTTTAGGAATACATTTCCCTTTAATTTAAAGCAAGATATTTTACAAACTCAGAAAGCAGCATGCTCTTGTTTCACCACCACCCATCATTCCATCTCAAGAAGCTATGAAAATAGGAGACAGAAATGAAATTTTACAGCTTGCAAAGCACTGATAACTGATTGACTAAATTGATGGGAATTGTAGGGTATTAAAGGTTAGATTGGGAAACAACTGATCATGACTATATCATTAGGATCAAACAGATGACAGCTTATCTGTAGCTCTGGGCAGAACACCAGAGGATTAGCACAGTGTTTCTCAACCAGTTGTACGAGTACCCTTAGGGGTACTTGAGAGAAGTCTGGGGGTCACATCAACACAACTGAAATTTGGAGAAAACTGAATTTGTTTTAAGTTTTAGAGTGCTTTATTAGTTTTGTACTTTTTACACCCAAAAATTTCACCACCTGCCTGGCTACAATTAAGTTGTTTAAACAAACATGTTGCAACAGTAGAAAAAAAAAGTGTGTGTCTGAAAACTGTCGGTACTAGGGGTACTTTATAAAGAAAGGTTGAGCAACACTGGATTAGCACATAGAGCAATGGTGGGCAACTTGTGGCCTATGAGACATTTTATTTACTGTTGCCCATGCAAAGGATTGCCAGATTGTAATGGTTTCCAGCTGCATAATTTTTTCCTGTGTTAATAAAGTGACATGAAGTAAGGCACCTGCTGATTGCACACAACACTGACTGTAAAAGTTGTGCTCCCTCTGCATCCAAAGTGCAGCTATGGTTCAACTGGCACACCCCACAAATTCTAGGTACTCAAACACAGTTCGTATAAAACTACTCTATCCTAGGAGGCCATCTTGGTTACGACACTCTTGTGGCTCACTGAGATGGAAGGCCACTCATGCGGCCCACTCACTAGCCTAGGTTGCCCATTGCTGACGTAGAGTGTCACCTCATCTGACTTTAAATGTCAATATAACAATTCTATGCACAAACAATTTCCCGAGCTGATTGCCATGAATGTCTACTTTCCATAGGTTTCCCACTTTTATTTTTAACTTTTAAGACAAAAGAAAATGAAGTTGCTGGTATCAAACAACTTCATCTTGTATAAAGATAAAAGATATCCCAAGTTCTTTGGGCTGTACTGTGGACTGCTTGCCCATTAAACTTTGCTGTGTAAAGAGGGAAGTGAGAATTGGAGAGGGAATAAGATGACAGTCAACAATCAGGAAAAAATATTACCAACAACTGTTTCTGGAAACCCCTCAGATTTCTGTAACTTAGTGATTAAAGAAAATGTGTTATTTCAATTTATTCTATGCCTTTGCCATTTTTATCATATCCCCGAACAGTTGGATTGTGCTGTTTTTGTGGGAAGTAGAAGCACTCCAAAAAGGAAAGAAACAAAATATTAAAGTATGAAAAAATCATTGTACTTCATTAGCATATTAACTTGGGCCCAAGAGCTGCTACACACTAAAATTATCCAGTCATTTTTTAAACTGACTAGATTTAAACTGACAATCTTTTGCTGTCCCCATTAAAATTTACCTGAATTCTGTCGAGGTATGAGCCTCTGAAAGATGCAGTTTACATTAGCTCAGGACCAATTTAGCAAATAAACTCTCCAAAGATCCCATATATATTGGGGATACTCTTAAACCAGGGATAGACAACTGAGCAACTGGTTCCTGTTGGCCATAAAGGCAACTGCTGTGGCACTAAGCAAAAATAAATAGCAACGAAGAGGTGATTTAGCGCAGCTGCAATGCAGAGAGGTGCCTAGAATATGGATAATGACCCCCTGGAAATGCTAGAAGTGGGAATGTGTGGCAGGAGAGGGAAGATGCAGAAGTGTCTTGGACCTCTAGAAAACACTCCTCATAGAAATTGAATAAAACCCAAGATTTCTGACACGTTTCAGTGCTGTCAACAAATAAGTGTGAAATGCACTGGAAAATCATGTGCACCATTCCATTTAATGCTCAGAGTTACTTTTTAGCTCATAATAAAGTTGTATGCTGTGGATTTAAGGACTTTAACCCTGCTGAAGTACCAGGTGGGTGTCAATATGCTCTTTGTAAATGGGATTTTATTACCATTCAGAAGTTGTTTAAAGGCAATGTTAAGATTGTCCGTGCATGCTTAATTTGGCCTCCTTTGACATTATGACCATTTTTAGTCAGATGCTGCACATGGCCAACACACACACAAACCCACCCCCACCCCCACCGTGCAAAAAGAAACAACCTTTTCTATTCTATTTCTTAACCCTTCTTCCACGAACTTTGTTTGTCAAAGTGGAAGGGCATATTACATACATTTCCCCTAAACTGTTTTACCAGGAGGCCTTTTTAAATCAGCTATAAAATTATCCACCACTATCCTGCACTTACTCAGCTTCCCCCCCCCCTTTTTTTTTTAAATAAACTGGTGCCTTTTTAAAGTAAATTTGATCATGATTAAATCTATAGAAGACAGAATAATGTCAGTAACCCACACAGGCGAACAGAACCACATTGCAAAGTTACTGAGAAAGTTAAAGAACAACATGAGAGCTGCGGGGAACAAAGAGATTTGTTACTTATAAATGTGCAGTAGGGTTAATCAAGTGTACAGAATTTCATTTTGAATGGCATTTAATTGTTAGGCAAGTGAAAGAAACATATATCCAAACCTTGCTGTATGTCTTTGATTAACACATTCATACCAGTTGTGCAGCCAGAGTTACTATTTCCACACCCCCCCCATTTGTTAATGCTTATCTATATCCAAAATTCAGTTCCAAAGTCCCTGAAGTCCAACAGTGAATAAATGCATACACAAAAATGAAAAACCATGAATAGATATGAAAATTACATATTTTCATTTTGTCATATTAATGCTAATAGGTTTTCCACTATAGTTACTACAGAAAAGGTGTACATTAGATATTGAAAGAACTAGGCCAGGAGAAGATCACTTTCATATTGTGGAACTTTTAAATTTTGAGAGCCAGTAGCTTAATACAATTAAAAATGCAAAATAGTAGTGAATGGTTTATGTACAGGTAGCAAATTCTGTTCTCTCAAACTCATCTGGAAAGCCAAAATACAGGTTCTCTGTACAATATTTTACATCTCATCAAGGCATCTAATTTAATTCAAAGCTAATCAAAATCCACTAACTAATGAGGTCTTCAGGCACTTTACAGCCACTTTCATTTTAGTTATAAAAGTGTCAGTTGTACAAGCATCTGTTGTCTTATTACACACCCATTATGCTATACTATAAGTTGCTTTACTGTGCTGTGCAGCATAACCATGATACAGCTGAAAGAAAATCTAAGTAATTTGACATTAAAAGCACATTTCATCTTGAAAATCATTTCTACATAATAAAAAGTTGATCTTACTGACAAGATGAGAAATGAAATTTCCTCTGCCTGTAGCACAAGGTTTCGTCTGAACGTTCCATGGAGGAAGCTCATGGGAGCAAGTCAAAATTTAATTGCACTTAACAGAAGCAACATTTTCTTTTAAAATAATTTATTTGAACATTTAGAACAACCAACATAGAATTATACAGCTTGGGCTCAGAAGAAAATGTGTACATTAATGCAACTGTAGTGCTCTGGAATGGTACTAGAAAGACATAACTAACAGTGAGTGAGAGTTTGCGTTTCCCTCTTGCCTACCATTTAACAATCACAGACAATAGCAGCCCTATTACCTCATTACTCTACCAATATGACTTAACTGTTTAAGTTGAATTGCGTAGTGTATAGAAATTTTATATTTCTATATTTATTTTCCATCTTGGTCAATACATTAGGAAGTGTTGTCTCAAAACATTACAATTTTCCAAATCGTATGTTTTTACCATATGATTATAGATACAAAAGGACAAATCCTGACATCCAGTTAGCCATATCAGCAAGCCAGTAATCAGTATTAGTTTTACATTTCTTGAACAAAACCCTGTTTTAACCGATTTCAACTAATTCTGCATTGGACTGCCCTCTAGTGGCAGTCTCCTATTCTGCACATTCTTATCCACAGATGACCAGCATTTCTCATTTCTGATCACAAGAACTAGTTGGTCTAGAAACATATTTTGATACAAAACTGAAATAATTCATCTTAATTTATAGTTAATTATCTCTAGAAAAGGAATATCAATAAGAGGTTAAGATAAAAAAGGAATTATTTTATATGAAAGCTGCATGGCTCCATACACACCAGAGAATTATCAGCAGAACTTGTTTTAGATATTATGCCATTAAGCTTTTTAACATGTTTTACCTTGCTGTTATAGGCTATAGCACAGGTTTTTTTAAATCAGTGTTGAAATGGTTATGTCTGGTGTACAACAAATCAAGTAAATTAACTTTTAAACTATTTTTTTTTTTTTTTTTTTATGTTAAGGTTGATGGGAAAGCAGCCTGTTAATAGCGCTATGAGTCATATGGTCAAAAGCAAAATGGAAACACTAATAACTTTAGTTTCTCATGGCAAGTGTTAAACAAATTTATTGGCCAATTATTCCAAATGTAGTAACTCTTACGGAAATCTGTTTCAGTTTTTTAAAAATTAGTTATTGACTAAATGTAAAGTATTTAAATGACCACTAGAGACAGATGAATAAATGGTTCAATTTCGTTTTTTATTATAAAAACATTTAGAGACACTTTCTAAAAAATGTGTACAAGTGAAACTATATTAGAAATTTAAACATAATACGTTTTTAACCAGTTTTCTATTTACACATACTAAAATTCCCAAATTGGAACAACAACAAAATGTGAAACACATTATAGGAGTATACAATATATACAAACTTTCAGAGATTTGTTATCTCTGAATCCTTTATACTGTACATAGAATTATTACAAAAGAAGCAAATTTCTGGTTGTCTGACTTGAGTAGTTTCATTTACATTAATGGGACTCTCAGTAGATCTCCACTACTGGTCTATTTATCCAGCGGGGCTCGATTTAGCAGCTCTAGTGAAGACCCTGCTAAATTGACTGTCAAATGCACTCCTGTCAACTGCGGTACTCCGTTGGAACAAGAAGCTTAAGGTAAGTCAAATGGGTGAGTTTCTCTTGTTGACTCAGCATGGTGAAGACGCTGCATATAGATGACCTAAGGAATGTTGATTCCAGCTAAATTATATACAATTTCCACAGTCTGCAGTTATGGCAAGTAGGCAAAAAGACAAGAGTTTTGGTAGCCTGAGGCTCAGCCAATGGAAGACCTATTAAGACAGAACCTTTCCATTTTCATAGGCTTGGGATTTTTCTGGTTTAAATAGTCAATAGCATTCATGTAACCTATGAGTTACATCAGACCACCACCACCACCATCTGTATTTCATGTCTTTCTGCAGCAGAGAGGGCATAGAAAATACTTCAGAGCCTATATTATTATTTATAAAGATGTCTGATCAGACAGCTATCTAAATAACAGGTGCATACACTTCCCACCTTCCCCAAAAAGAAAGCACATGGCTCTTTTCCTGATTTTCTCTCTTCATATTGTTTGTAACTTTCATCCCAAAAGGTATCACCTAATTTTCATCTAATAAAAGGCACTTTTTCTGTATATGAGACTACCTTCTCCTCTTACTGTAATTCGACTGTGCACAGAGAGCTAACTTCAGATATGCCACTTGTGACTGCAGATGGGATACTATTAGTAGATGCTGTTCTCCAAGCTTGGATGGTCTCAACAACTTCTAATGGATTGCTTGGACCCAAGTCGAAGAGTGCATACACTGCTGCTAACTGCACTCCCCACGGCACATCTGCAAAGATTTGGTAAGTTAGTAATTATGAAGGAAATCCACAGGGGGAAAAAAAAAAAATCAGTATTTAAAAAGATATTTTACATGTAATAGCCTTTTCATCATTTAACCTGAATTCAGAAGATTATTACTTGTCAAATTAAAATCTGAGAAAAAAAATCAGAAGGAAGCCTATGAACAAAAGTACAAGTGTTACTTGGAAAATAGGATTAATCCTATCTGCTGTATTCCAAAGCAGGGATGCGAATGACTAGTTGAATATCTGATAAGCAAATGCTTATCGGATAGTTGACACACTAGTCAACTAGTCGCTCCCCCTCCCCAGCTACTTCTATCAGAAAGAGACAGGGGAGAGGGATGAGGAGGAGGTGCTTCAAAATGACAGTGCCACGTAGAGTGCCACTGTACGTGGCGCTGTCGCTTTGAAAAGCTATGTGGAGCCTGACGCCGGGCTTCCCACGGTGTTTCGAAGTGGGAGCGCCGCATTTAGCCCAGGGACTCCCATGCCAGGGGCCCCATGCTCCCCACAGCGCTTTCATGTTTCAAGTGTAGCAACTGCCCTGGGGTGCGCTTATCAACTAATCGAATAGTCAATGCAAAATAACTGAATTAATTCAATTAGCCAATTAAATAAAATTTTACATCCCTATTCCAAAGATACCTTCACACTGTGTATAATTTAAGACATCTGATTTCCCATTACAAAAAAAAAAGTTTCAATGTTTTAGAAAAAACTTCTAAATTCAGTGCAGCTATGATTTTCAAAGGAGCACCTAAGGGCGTTAAACATGTAATTCTCTTAGCATCCTTTGAAAATCTAGACCTACAAACATAATTATTCCACATCCACTTTGACTACAAGGGAGACACCATCATTTAATTTCTCATCATGGGATCTCATAACTTTAGCATGGTCATGCCTAACTCCGAAGTGAATGTCACCTCAAAGTTATTATAGCACAGGGCTACTCAAATTTGGAAGCCCCAGCGGCCACAATGATTCTCACAGCATATGTCGAGGGCCACAACTTAAGTGTGGTTGCATATACATGCAAATAGCTTATTTCACACTAACGGGCATGAATACAAAGATTAAGGCAAGGCTACATGACACACAGGCCCCATTTAAGTCAGTGCTACTGATATTAATAAAATGCAATTTTACCCAATTTCCACCTATATGACAGCACTTTTAATGAGCAATAACAGTCCAGGAATTTAACTACTAAAACGCATATCAACAGAAGACCATTATATTGACTACTTTTTTGTTTTGGCTCCCACCCATGGGTCATGTGTTGAGCCGCACGTAAACCCAAACTGCACCGTAGGCCACAAACAACACGGACTGTGTGTTGTGTAGCCTTGTTGTAGCAGCTAGAAATCGAGGAACTGAGACATATAGCATCATTCTAACAAAATCAGTCATATACTTGGTCAATTGTCTCCCCTCGACAACAACTGAATAAAATCAATTCCTCATCTGTCAGACATATTTAGAAGCCATTTTGTATTGCTAACTGATTTACATAATGCTAAACCTAGTACTGAATGGTAAGTTGTGGCATGATTCTGCAAACCTTTATGAAAGTGAGTAACCTTCCCATGTGAATCGTCTTCTACCTCATGCATACAGAAGTGTTTGAAGGACTGAGTTCATAGCTCCTATCCTTCATGAACATAATGGCAAAACCCCTTGATTTAAGAATCAGGAGTTACATTTTCTACATGAACGTTACCTACCTTCTTCTTTCGCATGCTGTATAAAGCGTCCAACAACAGAACTGATATTTTTCACAACAGACAAAAATCCTTCCTTCAATCCTATTTGGCCTAAGCGACCTAAAAGAGGAGAAAAACATTACAGTGCTTTTGTATAAGTGATCACCATAGCAGCTTTATTTTTAGACATAGGTGGTTGTGCTGTGCATTCTGTTGTATGTAAGGAAGGCTAAGAATTATGAATACCAAAGTTATGAAATGACCAGTCAATCACAGACACCACTCGGAACCAGAAGTACACAATAAGGCAGCAGTGGAAAGGCGTGCACACACACACACAGGCAAATACAGTACAGTACTACGTTAAATGTAAGCTATCAAAAAATTAAGGGAAAGTTTAAAAGAGAAAACTGTTTCTTTGACTGCTATATTTAAGATAGTTAAACAGAATTTTCTTTTGCATTGCAAAGCTTCAAAGCTGTATTAAATCAATGTTCAGTTGTAAACTTTTGAAAGAACATAACTCTGAACAAAATGTTACGGTTGAAGGACCTTCATTCCTGAGGTGTCTAACACTGAGGTTCTACTGTTGAAACCAAAGTCTTGCCTATGTGCAAGATGAACAATCCTATTTCAAATCTGAAGCCACAAAATATTGGACGTGGACTAAAAAGAGGGACTGTATATTAATATACAACTTCTGACTAAATTTAAAAGCACTTTTCAAATTTACCAAAATGTATAGGAAATCACACTCCTATAAAGGTAACGTTTCTGTTAGGAATGTGGCAACAGTTTAACAGTGCACAGCAACACTACAATTTAAAATGAAGGAAAACAGGAAGTTACTTCATATAAATGAAGGTTCTTTGAGATGTGTGGTCCCTACCTATATTCCAAGTGTGAGGATGTGCAATGTCTGAAAGGATGGAGTCCCTCTTGCTGCGGGTAAGGGTTTGTCACATGGGGTAGAGTATGCATGGTCTATACTCCACTTCTATCCAGACACTAGCCTATGAGGTGAAAAGGGTTCGGATTTGGATGACAGAGCCTTCCCTGATCTTGTATAGCAGATTCAGGAGTGTTTACATGCTGAGTGGTGTAAGGGTGGAAAATCTGAGGAGGTCCAAAACTAGAACTGATGGGGCCAAAATGTGGCTATGAGTATGAAGGTGGCTTTGTCCAAATAAATCTTCCATAGCACCAGTGGCAGGAGGAGAATGGGGGGGAAGGGCATAGTGAAGGTCATCTGTTCAGGGGAGGAAGCAAGCATCTCCCTGAGAGCCCTCCCACAATGTTCTTCTCGAGCAACAGAGGGGCAAGCTTTTTATTCTTGTGAGTAGCAGAGGTCCCACTGGTGGGTGTGGGTGTGCACACTCCACTTCACAAAGTAGCACACAACCATGTTATCACATAACTCCAACTTGTGATTGAGGCAGGGAGTCCTGCCGAGTATATTGGCCAGGGAATTGTGGGTTCCAGTACACAGGCAGCTTAAAACATTTTATGGTTCTTGATGCATGAGTTCCAGAACCAGATTAACTCAGAGCAGTAGGCGGCAGACATGACACAATCCTGCTTGTTGATGTATATGACTGTTGCAATGTTGTTGAGCAGTTGAACGTGGAGGGACCCAATGAGCAGGAGGAAGATGGGACTGCTGGCAGTTTTAACAAGTATGTACATCCTGACTTCCCTATGCTGTCCACACTCCTTGATCACTGTGCTGGCTTAAGTGGGCCCCATAACCTATGAGAGAGGCATTTATTGTAATGGGACTCTGTAGTGTTGGAGGGACTCAGGGGGTGTCAATCATGATCTTGGAAGGACTAGACCACCATGTAAAGGAGAACAACACAGTCTGGGGTATAATTTAACCTTAGAGTCTCTATGGTCTCTGTTGGGTCTATAGATGTGGGAGCCACCAAGCTTCCAGACAACACATATGAAGATGTGTATGCAGGCTGCCATATGGTCAAAGAAGGAAAGAGATTAACAGACTGAATGGTCTGTGACATGTCCAATGAGAAATGTCAGTGCTACAAAGCTATCTGCTTGGAAAAAAGCCCTTCTATTATGGAGCTGAGTTGTGCCCAATGAAATGTATCATGTAAGCAAGAGTTCACACTGACTTTTTCCTCATTGACACAGATACCTAGCAGTGCCAGGAGACCAAGATGACAGATTATGAAGATGGCTTCCTGTCACGATAGCATCACTGGAAGCCAGTCATCGAAGTAAGGAAATACTAAATAACAGAGGCAATGCATGACTACATGATTTCTGTGAACACTCACAATGCTGTCATGTCACTGTGACGAAACGGAGGACCCAAAACTGATAATGTTGCAACCCTATCTGAAAGAGGGAAATTGTATTGGGCCAGATGAATGCTGGTGTGGAATTAAATGTCTTTCATGTCAAGAGCTGAAAACAGACTCTTTGGGATAGTGAGGAGATAAGAGTCCAGCATGACCATACTGAATTTGGACTTTTTCAGGTGTTGAGCACATTTATCCAAATCTACAATAGGGCAGTGCCCTCCACACTTCTTCAGGATGAGGAAGTACATTGGGTGGAAGCCTTGTCTTCTATAATGAGGTGCGACAGCCTCTAACACCTCTTCAAGGAGCAGATCTGCTTTTTGTTGGGAGTATCAGTTGATGGGATAAGTGCCAGGGGGAGTCAGGGATTGGGGGAGGAGGGTGCAGCTAAGCAGCAGGAATGAGAGGAACTAGATGGAATATCTGAGATGAATGATCTCCAGGAAACAACTCTCCATGGTGATCTTGTCCAATTGTAGGCAAAAAGGGCATAATGGCCTCCAAAGATGATATGGGGTGCTGCAGGTGACACTGATGGACATTTGCAGGTCTCGACCTGAAGGTCAAAACTGTGATTTGGTCTAATATCCAACTTAGATCTCTCCCACTGCCACTTGAGACCGTTGCTCCTGGTTCTGGCATCTGTCAGGCTGCTTCATTGGGCTGAGGAAGGTAAGGCTACCCTAGATCGTCCCTGGGGGTAGAGGCTGTCCAGGAGTAGATGTTGTGGGTTCTGAACCTCCTCCAAGTAGATGCCAAGATCTGACGATACCCTTTTTAGGAAGTCCTGGTATTGGCAGTGACTATCTAATAGAGAGAGTGGGAGGAGAATGATCACCAACTCAGGCAAGCAGGATGCTATATTGGAATCAGTTTGATGTTTCCCTCTTTCATATATCAATGGCACTGATGGGTGTGCAGTAGATGTCTGGTAGGACACCTGAGATAGTGCCTGGCATCCATGGTAGGGTTCACAGTATGGCTAAAAGGAAGGGTCCTTTGTATGTGGTGGGCCCCAGAGGAAACAGTACCAAGGCCTCTGTTAAGTCATATGCTAGACAGCATGGGATGTAGGTCCAGACTACAGTGTGAAAACAGTGAGAAAGTGGGTTCTGGCTCCAAGAACTCCTTGGACACTGAATATGGTTTGTTGGTGCTGGCGGTTCACGGTGTAATAGATGAATAGGCATCTCTGGCAACAGCAGGACTTCATTCTCCAGGATCAGAATGTCATGAATGAGCAGGAGACAGAGAAAACAGGGGAGGATCACTCTTCCACAACAGAAAAGCCTCTGAGAATCCAAGGGTCCGCAGTGTATGTGTGAAGATGCTGGATGGGCGTGGCAGTACCTGCAGAGCTGGTTTATCTGGGAAGCATATGGGTACTGGTGGAGCAGGCAGCATGCACAGCAATGAGCATGCTGCTTGGGTGCCAGGATCACTATTGGATCCCATTTGTGCCTGGCCTTACCAGGCTCAAGCAAAACTCTTGGGTGTCAATCCAGTCAGATGTACATGTAACTTCTCACCTGACATGACATGGCTCCAGGAGGAAATGCTGCGCTTGGGAGCAGTCTGCAGTGGGAATCTACTCTTCCCATGAATGATTTTTGCTTTCATGCCGAGCATGTGCGGTCCTGGGAACAGCACTCATCACCAGGGATGGCAGGTCTTCTGGTTGAAGATTCAAGTGTGCCCTGGATCTCATCGTTTCCTCCATCAGGCATTTACGAAGATGAAGCTCGCAGGCTTTCTGGGCCTAAGATAAGAAGGATTGGCAAGTGTTGCATGCCTTGCTAAGACACCTGTGCTGCTTGTTGCCCACAGAAAAGGAGCATGGGAAGGAAACAGTTTTTGAAGCCTGGAGTCTGGGACATAGTCCTTGGGGGTGGGGGAACAGTAGAGGGAATACAGTCAGTGAATGAGAAAAGAACTACACTAACTATACTCAGCTAATTAACACTAAAAAAACCCCTTTATGTACAGCAAAAGCTGGGTTTTCTGGCCATGTACCAACTGGTCAGCTCTATAAACTGGTATTTCTAATCTTCATAGAAAGTTCAGTTGTTGCCTGGCTGGTCTCGGTGGGGGCACAGTTTGGTGGCTCCGCACACTGATCCTGCTCAGCCCCAAGCATTGCCTCCACAAATCCCATTGGTTGGGAACCACAGCCAATGAGAGCTGCAGGGGCAGAACCTGAAAGTACAGCAGGGGTGGTGAACAGTAGGCCGAAGGGCCAGATGCAGTCCCTGACTTGCCTGGATCCAGCCCCCCCTGCCCACCACCCGACTGATTTTTCTGTGGGTCAGTGGCCCTCACCCAAAAAAGATTCCCAACCCCTGAAATAGAGGAAGTATGCAGATCCACCTGGCCACACTTCCACCAGGACCAGCTGTCCAGCATGACGGCCTCCAGCACCTCAAAACCCCTCCCACATTCAAAACCCCACCCACATATCCCCTTCCATATCCCAACTGCCTCTCTCCTAATCAGAATTTTAAAGAAAATGTTGGAGAAATGGGTGAGTGCCAGGAACATGTCAGATAAAGATTTTACCATACTTATATTCATAATGAAGCAGGGAGTTCCAAGTCAGGCCATGTGGCAGTAAGAGGAACTGGAGAAACTCTGCCTTACACTAGTTCTTATACATTTGGCTGGGAGCGAGAGGAGACCACTACATACATGCAGGTGAATGGAAATGAATAAAACAGCTTCCTGGCTCATTCACACCCCCAGATGTGCAATGCACACAGGCACCATCATTCAATGAAGAACCAATAATACTGTATGTACAACAAACTGCAGAGTCAATGTTTAGGTAGGAAGAATACTTAATTTACAGTTTATACAGGAGACTGGGGACAACATTATTTCTCTGCCAAAGCAGCGTGGGATCTTTAATATCCACATATAGGTTAGATAGCTCATGTAAAAAAGCACCTGCAAATTCAGGCCTCTGATTAGCATGCTGTGTCAGTACTCAGCCAGAAAAGAGCTACCTACTAAATTAATAGCTTTCCATAGCACCTATATGTTCTTTCTTGACGTCTCATACACTTGCTGCATAGGAATAATCCTGCTTTATATGCTGTGCTGTTACGTTCATTCAGAAGAAATTAAGCATGCATTTCACATAGTGCATCCTGTGAACAATGACATTTAGTGTCTATTTTACCCAAATAATTCATTAAAGAACAATAATCAAGTGTGGCAGCGTTATTTTTCTTCCCTTTCTGGTTCTCTCAAACTTTAAGGGAGAACACCTATTGCAGATAGTCAATTAGTATTTACTGAAGAAATAGTTAACATTTGAGGGAAGAACTTGATCAAAAGGATTTATGGAAATGTAAAAGCTGATCTAAAAAGCTTGCTTCTTCCTCCATGTAGGAGATGCAGGAAGACACCAGAAATCAGCTACGATCACCATATCTTATGAGTAATGTTATTCCAAAAAGCTAAATCAAAACTTGCTCTCCTACTTCAAAGTGAATGTAAACAAAATTCTGTTTAAAAACTAAATGACATTAAAACGGGTGGATAAGGTAATGTATTTTATTGGACCAACTTCTGTTGGTGAGAGACACAATCTTTCAAACTTACTTAGAGCTCATTGAGGAAGAAGAGGCAGGTGAGGGTAATCTCTCCTTCTGGACTAAGTTGAACCAAAAAAAGGTATTATCTTCACTGTGTTCCCATATCTTGATACTATTTTGTTTTAATTAGAAGAATTTTATTTTCTACAAAAGCGGCGAGGAGTCCTGTGGCATCTCACAGACTAACTGAAGTGTTGGAGCATAAGCTTTCGTGGGCAAAGACCCACTTAGTCTGAATCTGCAAAAGCGGCGAGGAGTCCTGTGGCACCTTATAGACTAACCGAAGTGTTAGAGCACAAGGTTTCGTGGGCAAAGACCCACTTTGTCAGATGCACCATGCAAGGCACTGCATTTAGGCGTATGGAGTGGAAATCTATCAACCTCATGAAGAAACTTGCACAAGTACAAACAGATGCATCTGACGAAGTGGGTCTTTGCCCACGAAAGCTTATGCTCCAACACTTCAGTTAGTCTATAAGGTGCCACAGGACTCCTCGCCGCTTTTGCAGATTCAGACTAACACAGCTACCCCTCTGATTATTTTCTACAGTCACTCTTAATGTGCTCTATACACTAACTGCTAAACTACTGTAGAGAGTTCCAAGACATTTAACATATTGTACAAAAGAAAAAAGTCACTAAAATTAGATTAAAAAAATACATTAAGCTATGAGTTTTCATTCTTCAGAGGTCACAGGTGTTCTCAAATTTCTTTGAGCCCATTTCACAATCTGATCCACTGGGACTCCACACAATTCCTATTCTTGAAGCCTCCTTTCACACACACTGATATATTCTTTACTGTCTTGTTCTATTTCCCAAAGCAATGAGTAACTTATGAGTAACAGTTTATGAGTGCTTCATGGTACTACAACAGGAGTCTAATAATAGTTTTGCTATAAACACAGATCAGAACACAACAGGAAAAGAAACAAACAAAACAAATGCAAAAAAGTTCAACACTACAGGTATGTAGACTTCATTATGTCGAATATTTATATGCCTTTTTTCATCCAGAGATTTCCAAGCACTCTGCTTACAAACTGCTGAACTTTTCAAACTCTATATGAAGAGTTAAATTATCACTGAAAAGGCAGCAATGCCTGAAGCAGAAAGCAGCAAACACTTAACAGTGCTCAAAAATAAACAATTCAGAAGAGAAAGTGAATTTTATCTACAGTGGCAAAAAAATAAAACCAAACCAGAAACAGGAATACACATAATTAGCCAGGGGAAACTTGGCCAGAATGCTAGGCCCAGTCACTCCTACTTTTGCACAATGTATCAAGAAATCTTTGGTGGACACACTGTGATGCTGGCTGATCAGATCATATTAGAATGTATTCAGTTCAATTCACTTATGTAGATCAAAGTGATGACCACAGATATATGAGTGTACTCAGATGCTTAAACTTCATAAAAACGAATGGGCTGTTACACAGTTTTTCCTTATCTGTTCCTGTTATAATGTAATACCAAACATTCACATGATAAACACCCCTGTAACTCAGACAAAGAAGTTTTGGGGAATGCTAATGAAGGACTTCATCAGAAAAGAGTTACTCACCTTATGCAGGAATGGTGGTTCTTCGAAATGTGCCCCCATGGGTGCTCCACTCTGGGTGCTGGTGCGTCCTCACGCTGGTGACGGGAGACTTTTTCTAGCAGTTTCTACCGTGCCGTGCCGCAGTGCACATTGGAATCCATTAGGCACGTGCGCGGCGTGGCTCCTCCATTCCTTCTCCAAAGCAGGGGAAGGAGGGAGGGTAGTGGAGCACCCACGGGGACACATCTCGAAGAACCACCGTTACTGCACAAGGTGAGTAACTCTTTCTTCTCCTTCAAGTGGTCCCCGTGGGTGCTCCACTCTGGGTGACTACAGAACAGTTGTTGGCTCGCGGAGGTGGGTTTGGAGACGTGTGGTAGTCACTGTAGATAGTACTGTGTGTCCCACCGCCATGGAAGATGCAATGGAGGCAGAGAGAGCGTAATGCTGAGCAAATGTGTGGTCAGATGACCAGGTGGCAGCGTTGCAGATATGTTGAAGAGGAATGTTGCTGAAGAAGGCGGTTGTGGAAGACATCGCCCTAGTAGAATGAGCTGTGATGGTTTCAAGTAAGTCTATCATATAATAGATTTGAATCCAGGTGATCCATCTTGAAATTCTCTGAAATGAGACTGCCTGTCCTCTAGATCGCTTAGCGTAGGACAGAAACAGCCTAGGGGAGGCTCTCCAGGGTCTAGTTCGGTCCATATAAAACGCCAGTGCTCTCCGGACGTCGAGAGTGTGCCATGAGGCCTGAACTAGATCGGCACGCGGCTTAAGAAAAAAGGTAGGTAAGTGTATGGGTTTGTTGACATGGAAGGGGGAAGGAACTTCGGGTGGGGTCGAAGTATCACTCTGTCCTTCATGAACACCATGTAAGGGGGATCAGCCATCAAGGACAACTGGAGGTTATCACGACCAGGAAGGACACCTTTATGGAAAGATGAGACCAAGAGCAGGTGGCTAGAGGTTCAAATTGTGGCTTTGTAGAATGTGGTTCAGATCCCAGTCGGGGACCAGCAGGCAGACGGGTGGGAAAGTGTTTTGCAAACCCTTAAGGAACTGTTTTGTTAGCGAATTAGCGAGGAAGAAAACCCCATCAGTAGGATGATGAAAAGCTGCTATGGCAGCAGCGTGGACCCTGACAGTGCCAAGAGCGAGGCCTGACTGTTTCAGGGATAGTAAGTAGTTCAAAAAGTAGGGAGGGGGGCAGACTCCAGACATGTTGTGTGTAAATGATTATATCAATGAGGAAATCTATTCCATTTATATAGGTATGTTTTTCTGGTGGATTGTCTTCTACTGTTGATCAGTATCTCTTTCACCGGCGCCGAACGGGTATTCTCGGCATCATGGAGCCATGAAGGAGCCAAATGTGGAGATGGAGCTTGTGGAGTTCTAGATGGAGAGTCCTCCCATAGTTCTGTGACAGCAGGTCGTGGTGGAGTGAGAAAGGATACAGGGTCCATCATCACCGTCTTGTGAAGGTAAAGATACCACGTCTGTCTGGGCCATGCTGGTGCCACTAGTATGACTCGCGCCTGGTCCATCCTGATCTTGTTGAGGACTGTGTAGGAGGGGAAAGGGAGGGAAGGCATAAAGTAGAGGAGTATCCCATGTGATGGAAAAGGTGTCTCCAAGGGAGTGTTTTCCCAAGGCTCCTCTGGAGCAGTAAAGGTGACACTTCCTGTTGTTTTTTGTGGCAAAGGTCTGGTTGGCCCCACTGAAGAAATAGTGGAGCAAGAGCATGTCTGTCTACCTCCCATTCGTGCTGATCGTGGAATGTGCGGCTTAGGGCATCTGCTGTCATGTTGAGTACCCCCGGGAGGTAAGAAGCTATTCGGGTGACCTGATGTGCGAGGCACCAGTTCCAGAACTTGATGGCTTCCGTGCACAGGGATGGGGATTGTGCACCCCCCTGCCGGTTGATGTAGTACATGCAGGTGATGCAGTCTTTCATGATGGTAATGGACTTGTGAGCTACGTACTGTTTGAAGTGTTGGCATGCATATCTGACTGCTCATAACTTGAGGAAGTTGATATGAAAGGTTTGTTTTCTGAACAACCATTTGCCTTGGGCTGTAATGTTCCCCAAGTGGGCCCCCCCAACCCATAATTGAGGCATCCATCATAATTGTGTGCGTGCGGGGAGGACGCTGGAATGGAACGGCTTCTAGCATGTTTTGAGGAATTGTCCACCAATGAAGGGAGTTGAGAATGCGTGATGGAATAGCCACTATTTTGGAGAGTTGATCCCTGGAAGGCTTGTAAGGTTGTCGCCAACCATGATTGTAGGCCCCTCATGTGGAGTCTGGCCAACTTGACGACATACATCGTAGAGGCCATATGTCCAAGAATTTTGAGACATTTGCGTACCGTCATGGTAGGAACGGATTGCGCAGTCATGATAAGGTCGCGAATGGTGTTGAATCTGTGTTCGGGCAGAGTAGCTTTTGCTGCTACCGTGTCAATGAAGGCCGCATGAACTCCAATTTCTGCATTGGAAGTAGGGTAGATTTTGCGTGGTTTATATGAAAGCCCAGGTTGACCAGAAGGTGCAATGTGGTGTCAGTCATGGCTTTGGTTTCCTGAAGGGACGACCCTTTTATGGGGCAGTCATCCAAGTATGGGAAAATCATAACCTCTTGATGCCAAAGTGAGGCCATTACGACTGCCAGGGTTTTGGAAAACACCCTGGGGGCAGTTGAGAGGCCAAAGGGAAGCGCTCGGTACTGGTAGTGTTGTGTGCCCACCATAAACCGCAAGAAACGTCTGTGAGCAAGATGGACCGTGATGTGGAAGTAGGCATCCTGAAGGTCAAGAGCCGAAAGCCAGTCCCCTTGATCCAATATGGGGATGATTGTTGCTAAGGTTACCAATCTACTTGTTGAGTCTTCTCAAATCCAATATGGGTCGCCATCCTCCACTCTTCTTCTGGGTTAGAAAGTAGGTTGAATAGAACCCCCGACCTTGGAATTCTGGTGGTACTTGTTCTATGGCACACAGTTGTAGGTGGTGTGAAACCTCCTGTTGGAGAAGGGTTTCATGAGATGGGTCCCTGAAGAGGAACGAGGTGGGAGCATGGGTAGGAGGCAGGGAAGTAAACGGGATAGCACAGCCGTGTTGAATCAGTTCCAGGACCCATTTGTCTGATGTGATGAGGGACCACTGGTGGAAAAATGCCAAGAGAGAGTGATGGAATTGAGAAAGGCTGGTTGCAAGTGGTGGTGGAATGGCTTTCTGGCTCTCGACCTGCTTTTCAAGCCTGCTGTTTGTTTGCAGGTGGGTGGGTTACGGAAGAGTGCTGTTGGCGTTGGCGTTGAGGTCTACGACACTGTGGTCTTTGCTTCTGACAGAAGTCATATCTGGTCTGTTGTCTAAAGGGCTCCCTGGGCCGCTGGTAGTCTGGTACCTCGTTCTCTTAAAGGGGGGGCAAGTGTACATTCCCAGGGTCCTGAGGGTGGTACGGGAATCCTTCATGGAATGCAACACCTTGTCCATCTTGACTGTGAATAGGTTCGTCTTATCGAACGGTAGATCCTCGACCTTCTGTTATAAATCCCTCAGGACCCCTGATGCCTGAAGCCAGGAGATCCTTTGTAGAACAACTGCGGATGCTGTAATATGGGCTGCAGTGTCTGCCATGTCCATAGCAGACTGTAGGGCGGTGCGGGAAACGGTGTGGCCCTCCCACATAATGTTGAGTAGAGTTGGTCTCTTGTGTTCTAGGAGGTGTTGGAGCAGATTCTGTAGTTTGGAATAATTGGCGTTGTCATAGTCTGTGAGCATTACTGTATAATTTGTTGCTCTGAGGAGCAAGGTGGCGGAGTAGACGACCTTGCGGTCCCATGATGTCAACTTTCTTGTGGTCTCTGTCCTGTGGAGCGGTTCTAAGGTTAGGTTATCTTCCCTTATGCCGAACAGAGTCCACTACTAATGAGTTTGGAGGGGGATGAGTAAAAAGAAAGTCCGTGTCTTTGGGGGCAATGAAATATTTGCCGCCAGCCCTTTTGTTTGTTGGGGTAATGGAAGCAGGAGTCTGCCAGATGTTATTGGCAGGGTCCCTGATAGCCTCGTCCATGGGGAGCGCTATTCTAGAGGTAGTGGGAGGTTGCAGTGTGCATAAAAGCCAGTATTGCTTCACCTGCATCTCCTGAAGGTTGTGCTCCTGTGCCAAGGCCACTCTTTTGAAAAGGTCTTGGAACTTTCTCGCATCGTCGCCGGATGGTGGGGTTTCGGCTGTGACTGCCTCATTTGGAGATGATGATGAATTGTGTAAAGGGGATCTCGCCTCTCCTTTGGAGAGAGAGTCCTGTATCTGAGTGAGCTGGAGAGTTTGGCTCAGTCACCGAAGCAGTGATAGGTGGTGAGGCCGGTGGTGGTCTCGAGATGGTAGAAGGGGCATGGTGATAGCTCTTCTTGGGACGTGGCTCCCATGGTTGCCATTGAGTGGTGTATGGTGGTGGTGGGTAGGCATACTGCTGTGCATACCACAGTGGTGGAGGAGGAGGGTATGCCTACTGTACTGAGCCAGGATGCCAAGAGGGCAGTCTGTGGGCCGGGCTGGAGTGTTGAGAAGAAAACCTGCTCCTTGATTCCATGCCGATCTCGCTGGGGGAGCAAGAAACATTGGAAGACCTACAGGACCGCACCGACTGTATGGACGAACCCAGTGAAATGGGTGCCATCGGTGCCAAGTCATACACCAGCGATTAGTACTGGTCTCGTCCTCCCATCGGTGCCAGGCGGTGTGGCTTAGTTGGTGCCGAGGCATGTGACTTAGTTGGTACCAAAGGCATGTCAGTACGGGTCTTCTTTGGCGCAGATACCGGTGCCATTTTTGTATGGTGCTTCAGTGCCGATCACTCCCTGTGTTGGCCCGCGCCAAAAGTGTACCCGGTGCTGTAGACTGCAGTGCCGCTGATCTCTGTTTCAGCTCCGAGTGGGCTCTCTTATGTGGTGCCGATGTCTTAGGCAGTGCCGTACCAGATGTTCCGGGTCTATCCTCAGTGCTGACCCGTGTGGCAGTCGGTGCCGAGGGTAGTGAGCGAGTTGGGGAAAGGCTGGTTTTCGATGCCGTGAGGCCGGAGTGGGTAGAGGGGTGATCTTTATCCATACCCTTACTCTGTGAGGCCGGTTTTGGAGCCGCAGGAGAGTCCTCTGAAGATGGGTGAAGGGACTTCTCGAAGGAGTGTCTTGAGTCTGTTAGCTTGATCACGACGCGCTCTCGCAGTGAGTTTAGAGCAGTAGAGGCACTTTTGTGTCTGATGTGACTCCCCCAGACACTTTATGCACTTAGAGTGCCCGTCAGATATGGGCATAGCATCACAGCAAAACTCGCACCTCTTAAAGCCGGGAGAGGTGCTGGGGGGAAAAGCAGCGAGCCGCAACGAAAAGTTTTTTTTTTGGGGGGGGGGGGGGGAGAGAAACTGACTGGGAAGGAGAAAAGGGGCTGGAAGAACTTGGATAATGAGGTAACTATAGGGATTAACTGCGTACTTGTCTATTTTTTAACAGAAATTTGAGAGAACAAAAGGCTTCCTTCTCTACCGTCCTCAGCAGCAGATGAACTGAGGAGCTGCACCGCGCACATGCCTAATGGATTCCAACGGCACAAGGGAGCGCTGCAGCATGTGCGCGGTGCAGTAGAAACTGCTAGAAAAAGTCTCCAGCGTGAGGACGCACCAGCACCCAGAGTGGAGCACCCACGGGGACCACTCGAAGGAGAACTTGCTGCTTCTACAACAAATGACTGTTGTGGTTGTGTGGTGGTGGTTTTAGCTCAGAGACTCAAAATACATTATTCGTTCCCGTAATTCCCACAAGATCCCTTAATTCCTCAAAAAATGAGGTTTACAGGACCGTGAGAAAAAGGCTTTTTTTCCCCTGACAAACGGCCTGTCTACACGGGGCTTTTTAGTGGCAAAATCTCTTCCGCAAAAAGGATCGGCAGAAGATATGTAAATGAGAGCACAATTTGCATATCTTCTGCTGAAAAAACCCCAGCAGTATTAGACATAGCCTCTGTTTAAGATTTCCAAAAGGGTCCATGTGAAATGTTTTAGGGGTTTACAAATGAAAAGAAGGCTGATAACTGCTGTGCTAGAAATTTTCTTCTTTACTAACTCAGAGCAGAAGAGTGTCACCTACTGGAATCAACAAAATGTAAACGTATACAAAATGTAAGCGTATAATGAAATCTATATGGGATGAGCAAACGTATAGGAAATATTTTAATTTGTACAGAGATTTCCAAGTTATGGTCCACAGAAAGCTGGCTAGTTAAATGGTACTAAAATTATTTTAGTTTCCAGCTGCAAAAGTGTTTTACAAAACAATTAAGATATACTAAAATACTCTCCCAATATGCGTTTCCATCTAAGAAATTCCTTCGCAGTCAGTGATGTATAATTATGATAGGAGGAAGAGATTGTTTTATGCAAGTTTAGGAATCTACTAGAAAATGTGAGGGAAGTTTGAAAAACCCTAAAATATAGGGACATCAGAATTTAATATGTACCTTTTCCACAAAGGGAAAAAACTCTTTACTTTCCAGTAATAAACATAGATAGTAATTGAGTCATTAGGAATCTACTATATAGCCTTCCACAAGGCCATAGCAATTTCTGTTCACAAGACTGAAATACAGATCAGTATCACTCATCTTCACAGTCAGAGGGAATAAATCTTTGATAAAAATTGTTGACTCAATGGTGAAATATCACATTTAAAGTAACAATGAAATTCAAAAGCCATTCCAGCTTCCAGAAGTCATCCAGGCATTTTCAAAGAGTATATTTATAAAAAAGTAGGAATTCAACCAAAACAAAGTTTTACTCACCAATTAGCCTGAGTGTTGATGCTACAATAATATCTGGGGTAGGTGGAATAGTCTCATGTCCTTTCCTATGCTTCACCCACTTATCCATGACAGGCCAGAGCTCTTTACTGTGGAAGAAAATTGGAGTTGAAAACATCAGACTTGAACGACTCTGTGTACAGGTATGGTGGTGTTAATCGTGATAAAACTGAAGAGCGGTGTGATACATTTTTATCCGCCTTTTATAATCTCACCTGCTCAATAATTCATCTACTTGGAACTTGTACATTTTCAATCCTTGAGCAGTTGATTTGTTTATCTTTTTAATAACTGGTTAAAGAAATTACTTGCCTCCTGAAGAAGAAACCTAAAATACTAGACTCGTCACACTGTGTCTGGGTTACAGCTGTTCAATACCGAAGTAGTTTTGCCTACAGTGCATTTCAATTTTCAGGTGCATTTTCTAGTCATTCTTTTGTCTGACGGAAATTAACCACTGTCTTTAGAAGATCAAGCATTTCATTTCCACTCATACATTGGGCTGAGGCGCTACTAAATCTATTTACAAAGCAAATAATTTTTGCCCAGTTGCTATTGCTAGTATGGACTGACACTACCAAAAAGAGTAGCCATTTTACAGACAGAATCGTCATCAGTTAGAGAAACATAACAAGATTTTGTTTTTAAAGCTCATTGGCTAAAAGCAAAATCATTGGCTTTTGAATATAACGAACAAGAAAAACATAAGGAGTAAGTAGCACAATACCTTATGATATTGTCATGGGTCCAAGTCCATTTCAAGTGACAGCAGAGAAGATCAATAGCAAATATATATTCCCAAGTGCTTTCACTCAGGTCTTCTCCATATTGCTCACTCAATTGGAATTCCATTTTTGGACACAACTGTATTGCCAAAAGCAGGCTTGAGACCATAATGCCTGTATCCAAAGGTGGACTCTGGAAAGTTAAAATCGATTTATCTTAAAACAGGAAAAGGCAAGTATTCCGAACTAAGCATACTTTTCTTAGTATTTGATCTTAAAAATGGCCAAGAGGCAAACCACGATCCATTATTCTTACATGAATACTGTAATTTGATCACTTTTGGAATTATAACCCCACTTACATATCCTCAGTATTTTCCTTTTCTATACATGGCGCCATTCTAAACATGATTTTTGGCAGTTATTACATTTTCATTTGTCTGAATTACGGTAGAGTTAGAAAACTTTTTCACTGCAAAAAGACAGTTGCTCACAACTCACATTAGTGAATTTTTTAGTTAAAATGTTGCGGTTGTCTAATCCTTACTAAATGCTAGTTTCGAAGCAAGTGTGTCAAAGATATTTTAACCTAGCAAAGTAATAAGTGACATAAAGCTATTTAGCACATTAAACTGAAGCTAGAACTATCAGCAGATTTAAATGCAGCTATATTCTTTAAATATCCAAAATATTTAAATGCTGCTCTCACAGTACAAACTCAACAGATACAGTTTTCTCAGAACAGATGTTGATACAACAGAATAGCAGTAAATTCTGGAATGAGTATGCAATACACTAAACTGATACTATGATTTAGAATGAAACTGGGATATTTATACCCAGTTATTTATAGACAGGGTGAATTCTGATTGGATAATAAGGATCCTTATATTAGGCACTGTTACTTACCAGAACCTATTCTTCAAAAGCTGACTATGTATTTCCACCTATGGAATATGATGTCCTTGGCACAGAGATGGAACTGCTTTGAAAAGCCAAATCCACAGAGGGAAGAGAAGGTGATCATGAGAGTCCTAGCATGAGGATAACATCTTCACCCTACTCCACATAAGGGAATGCCACCATCACCTCAATTCCTTCTTTCTATCTGCAGCACCCTGATATTATATACAACTCCAAGGCAGAAAGGAAGATGGGCAGATAGCCTAAGTGCACAGAGGTGACTTCCAAAGAAAAAATGGTTATCTACCTTTTTGCAACTGTTCTTTGAGATGTGTTGTTCACTTCCACTCTATCCTAGGTGTGTGCATGCTCATGTGCCATCTCTACAGATTTTTGCCTTAAGAGTATTCATAGGGTCAGCGCAGAAGCCCCTTTCACAGTGCTGCGCTCACACGCTGGTGTATTTGGCGCTAGTAGATTAGTATAACTGGAGACGCTGGCATCAGGGAACTGGGTCTTCTGACCAGGGTTGGGGGGGCTCCATATGGAGCACCCTCAAATGAATATCCTGCTCCCTTTGAGTTTGAGGGCAAATGTTTTTGCAGGTCCCACACCTCTACTTTCTGTGGGGCTCCCCCATGCACTTTAAACAGCTATTGTGAATGTCACTATTAGGCATCAGCCAGTTGCATGATGAGCATGGCTTAAACCTGAGGAATATGGCATGTCCCACTCAGATGCAAAGTCCCAGCCAGTGTTTTAACTGATCAACTACTCTAGCTTAGCTTAATGGTCTAAGTAGCTAACAAGGAAAAACAAAGGAGACAGAACAATGCAATGTAAGAACTGCTAATGGCCTTGTGATGCAAGACAGGGTGCTTAGACCAATGGTCACAGATGGTAAAAAGAAATTGAGAAGGTGTAGGAAGGGTCAGCAGTACCTAATATACCAGCATGAGCCCAGCACAAAAGGAGGCACCACAGCAAACCTTACAGATGACACTAAGACAAAAATCTTCAACTGTGTGTGGGCACGTGCATACCTAGAATGGAATGGACATGACGAAGCACTTGAACAGCTATTGATAAGTAACCTCTCTTTCGTAATTGAGAGATTAGAAAGCAGTGTACTACCAAGACGACTGCAGGGAAGGAATTCTTAACTAAATATGGACCACTCTCTCCAATTGGGGAATCAGAGCACAAAGCTAAATCCAAAGAGTACTCATTGGTGAACATTTAGGCTTAACTTCAAGCTGCTGCATTATACATCTTCTCTAGGGAAACCAGCCAGAAATATGCCACTAATACAGTGGTGGCTCTAGTAGAGTCAATCTTTAAATCAGGGGACACTAGTTTCCTAACAAAGATGTAACAGCATTTCTGTGTGGTAAGGTAGTGCTACCATTCCACTTTTACAGATTGGGCATGGAATCACACAAAGATTAAGTGACTTGCCCAGGTTTCACATTATGGATGTTAAATATGGGTAAACTGAATAGTCGAGTAACCTCATGAATTCTTATCGGTTAGTTGACTATTCTACAGTCGCCAAAGGTGCGGCTGGTAGCCAGTGCGCTCTGACCTCACTCTTGAGGAGCCCTCTGCCACTGGCGAGGGGAGCCAGTTTAAAAAACAGCTCCCTTTGCAGACTGCCTGCCTGTTGCCCAGTGCTGCTGCCTCTAATAAAGAGGCAGCAGAACGGGGTGGCAGCAGCCCCTGTCTAGGGGATGCCTGAGCTCCCAGACTCAGTGCAAGATGAAACTGAGCTTGGCTGCCCACCCACGTGGCTCCTAATAACAGTTCAAATGTAGAGCCACAGCAAGGGAAGGTCGGCCTGGACCCAGTGTGAGCCAGGATTGAGCCGGGCTGCCTGCCTGCTAAAAAATGTACTGGAGGAGGCAGGGGAGGGAAATGCGTGTAGTCTATAATATTAACCTATATGGTTTTGTTTATTGGTTAATTGACTACACTATTACATCCCTATTTCACATAGTAAGTTTTAAGTTAGTGCCATAACCAGTCAACCATTGTTCATTGTCCCATATTCTACACATAACCTATAGAGTTTTCTAAGTGGCTTGGTATTTTCCAGGTAAAAATAATCATTTTTACATCTAGAATATGCAGAGGAACATCCCCTGGCTGGGACTAGGATCTGGAGAAGAACAAGAAGTGGAGCAGCCAAAGCTTAAGCTCATTTACCCTCCTAGCAGATGGTCATTTTGACAGAAATGTGCTCAAGAGGACTTGTTTAAGAACACTTGACTAGATACATTAAAAGTCCCAATCAAGGAAGACAGTTCTACTAATTAAAAACAAACAAACAATCTGGTAGTGAAGTGAAGCTGGCTATCAAAAATAATATATAACAAATGGAAGAAAGGGAAGTTCATTACAATGAATATAAATTAGAAGTTAGGAATTGTAAAAAGTTAAGTGAAAGAACACAAGGAGAAATCTATGGCCAATAGATCTAAGGGCAATGAAGAGCATTTTTTAAAGTATACTAGGAACAAACAAAATTTTGACACAGGTATTGGCCCATTACTAGGTGGAAAAAAATAGCAGAATTATCATTAATAACGGAGAAAAAACAAGAGTGTTCAATGAATATTTCTGCTCTGTATTTGGAAACACACAGATGACAAAGTTTCTTCATATGATAATACTTTTTCCACTCCACTAGTACATCAAGAGCATGTTAAACAACAACTATTAAAATTAGACATTTAAAAATCAATAGGCCCAGATTAATTAAATCTAAGAGTTTTTGAAGAGCTGGCTCAGAGCTCACTGGACCAGCAATGCCAATTTTTAATAAGTCTTGCAGCACTGGGGAAATTTCAGAGATTAGAAGAAACTTAATGTTGTGTGAATATTTAATAATTGCAAATATGATCACCTAGGTAATTTATATGTCTATCAGTCTGACATCAATCTTTGGCGAGATATCAGAGTGGCTGATCTAGCACTTGCATAATAAAGAACTAAAGAAAAGTAATATAATGAATGCCAATCAACATGATTGGAAAACTGATCCAGTTAAACTGATCCATTATCGAAAACTGATTCAGTTAAATTAACCTGATATCTTTTTCTGATGAGATTACAAATCTGGACAATAAAAGGTAGTGCTGATGTATTATACTTGACTTCTGTAAGGCAATTTATATGATACTGCACAAAATTTTGAGTAAAGCACTAGAAAGATATGATGTTAACAGAGCACATATTAAATAGATTAAAAACTGGCCAATAGGTCTCTAAATCTAACTGTAAATGGGAAATCAGCATTGAACTGGTGTAGTGGGGTCCCACAAATAAATGTGTGGTCCTATACTATTATGTATTTTTACTAATGACCTGGAAGTAATAATAAAATCATCACCATGCCATTTGCAATCTTTATCAAACTGGAGTGCTAAATAATGAAAACAAGTCACTAACACAGAGCACTCTGGATTGCTAGTTAAATTGTGCCCAAGCAAACACCACATTTTAATGTGTTTAAGTGTAAATATATAAATTTAGGGACAAAGAACGTAGGCCATACTTACAGAATAGGGGTCCTATCCTGGAAAACAAAGTTTCTGAAAAAGATTCAGTGGTCATGATGGACAATCAACTGAACATGAGCTCACAGAGTAACACCATGGCCAAAAAAACCCCTAATGTAATCCTGGGATGCATAAACAGGGGAATCTTGAATAGGAGTCAGAGTCTATTTTACCTCTGTATTTGGTACTGGTACGACCGCTACTGGTATACTCTGTCCAGTTCTGGTATCCACAATTCAAGAAGGATGTTGATAAACTGGAAGAGGTGTGGGAAGGCTAAGAGGCAACTTGATCACTCTAAGTACCTACATGGGGAACAAATATTTAATAATGGGCTCTTCAGTCTAACAGAGAAAGGTATAATATGATGCAATGGCTAGAAGCTGAAGCTAGACAAATTCAGCCTGGAAATAAGGTGTACATTTTAAACAGTCACAAAATTAAAATCACTGGAATGAATTACCTAGGGTCATAATGGATTCTCCATCACTGAAAATTTTTAAATCAAGATTGGATATCTTTCTAAAAAGATATACACAACAAATTATTTGGGTGAAGTTCTATAGTCTGTGTTATTCTGGAGCTCAAACTAGATGATCACAGACTCCTTTCTGGCCTTCAATTCTAGGCACAATGTGCACCCCAGTACAGAACAAACAGATCAGTGATTATTATGATTAAAAAGGGATCAGGCAGAATAAAGGATTCCTCCTTAAGAATATTATCCCTATTCTACCACCACCAAAGCTGTTTGAGCACTTGAGCAGCAATAGTCTGTCTCCTCTGAAAGCAATGCTTATGTTCTGCCACTTACAGCTGCAATGATCTCATGTTCAGACTAGAAACAACATGACATAGGTCAATGAGGACATCAGACCTAGTGGCCTTAAACACTGCGTGGTCTGCACTGATTGTTCCAAAAAATTCTCCTGTCCTTAATTTTCTGTGCCAATGGTGCAATCTGAGGGATCCACTCTCTGTCAAGGTCCAAGAAAATTGTGGTCCTAAGACCTTGGGAGAAAGTGATGCTGAATCCATAGCAGAGGGATCTCTCGAATTATACAAGAAGATTTTTGCACAATTTCTTCTCATTCAGTATCAATAATAGACCCAGTAGAATATCAGGCTCTACGCACTGAAAGGCAAAAGATAAGGCTGCACCCACATCATCTCACCATGGTCCAGAGAATGGAGGCAGAGCAAGATGCACATCACATAGCAGAGAGGGCCTCTCTCATCCATAAAGTAAGGACTAGATATGGGTCTCAGATTCTGGAACGATTGTGGGCAAGAGGTACATCTCTAGCAGGCTTTAAGGGGCTCAACGTGCAACACCATCTCAGTAAGGGGCCCACACCCAGCGGAAGGCTATGACTCTTCTACTATTAATTAAACTATACTACACTATTTACAGTATAATGTACAAGGCTAGGGTCTCGTCCTGAGGACACAACAGAGCTAGTTATATTCCCCATTTGCAGCAGTGACAAAGCAAAAAGCTCATAGAGAGGGTGCACTCCCTTACACAGAACAGTTCAACGATGTCATCTTCATGCAAGATCTCACCTCCTCCCACATATACTGCTTTTCAAGACAGTTCAGAAGCTCAATACCAGAGGTGTCAAATCCCATGGGTAGCAATACAGAAGCTCTTAGAGTCAAAATATCATTTTTAAGATTGCCCTTGTAACCTTAACTCTACCCTCTTCCCTGTCCAACCAGTGCACTGAATGAGAAAGGTATTCTACTGGGGAAAAAATGTGTGATCATGTAATTGAAGACTGCATCATAATGCAAACATACAAAGAGGCAAAATTAAGGTTGCACAGGCAACTGTAAATCTACCATTTTAAATTTTTTTGAGTACTGGACCTGTAGTCTATATTTTAAAGAAAGATTTTTAAATATAATTTCCTAAGGTTTGTTGGGATTTTTTAAAGGAAAAAGATACAAATTTCTAGTATACAGTTGTAACTACTGGCCCCTCATGCATCAGCAGCATGCTTGAATCATGATCCTCCAGCACTGCATAGACTCCTACAACTTCAGATATGGAATGAATGAGACTAGCAGGCAGTGTGAGTATCCTTATCTCAAAGTAGGAATAAGTCACCAGCATACAAAGAAGGTTATACTTTTAAATACAACAGTATAAAAGCAGCACAGCTCGTCTGTAAGCAAAACCTTTATGAAGATGTAAAAAACAGATTTAAGAGCTTATAATGGAGGTAACTCATTTTAGTATGTCAAATGGGATATAGTTAATGAAATGTAGTATTTTTATGCACCAAAGAAACATTCTATAGTCTGTTATATTCATATACAGTATGTTTCATATCTAATGTAAGTGATGATGTGTTACAAAGATTTTAACAGCAAGAGAGTTAGATGGCTGTACTACTTCTTATAGGTCACCCCAGAAAAATAATCTCAGGGTGGGGAGGACGACAATGGCTTTTATTTCTATAGAGATATATGGTGGGAGAGGTATGGAATGGGTGACAAGTTTCAGGATGCAGCAAAGAATGTGGCTATGGAGTCATATATGCAAGAGATGTTAAGAGTTAAGATGGGGGGGAGGAGGAGACAAGATTTTATAAAATCAGAGTTAAAACAGGAAGATTAATGGACTTGCAGTCAAAGAACAGGTTTTTTTTTTTTTTTTTTTTTAAACTAAAAGACACATTTCATCCAGGTTAAGAAAATGACACCTGACAGTAGTAAAAGCTATAAAACCCAGCAGTATTAGGTGAAAAATTTAACAAATGATGTGGGGGATTTGTAGCTGTATAATTAGACTTTGATCTTTCATAGAACTCAGTGCAGACATAAGGGCCTGTCCAAACAGTAAAAGTGCAAGTTACCTTTTCCCAACTGAGATATGCACTCAGACAGTTCAGCACCTCTCCTCTTGAACGTTGTCTGACAATTAATTGCATAGCTTTATTAATCACACCATGGAAGGAGAATATATCAACCCACACACTTGTGATAAACAAAATTAATTTGGCGGATTTTGGGAAGTCTACGAGAGAGAAGAGAAAGGACAAATTAAAAATGAGAAACTTCTGAATACTCAGATTGTGAATGGTAACACCTTACAGGCATTTTATCTAATTTTTCCAGCACAAAACAGGTACACAAGATAGATTAGCACATTTTTAAAAAGTATGAGCTATTTTACTAAAATCATTTTCAGAAGATTAGTCTTTGCATATACATAACATCTTCAAAATCATTCATCTTTCAAACAGGAATTGTAGGAACTGGTAGTGTAATTTACATTAATTATTTTGGCAAATTAAAGTTACACCCAAGATTATGAGATTTGAAAAAAAAAATTTCATTTTATTTTGTATAATTGATACTTACATTATTTTCCCTTGTGTGGGATTTCATTTTTGAACCAAATAAGATGTCTGGTCTTCACAAAATCCCCTGACATTGTATGCAAAAATATGTCATTATGTTTGTTTTAAGCTGGCTGCCTATTAATTCTGTTGCATGACCCCAAATTCCTGCGTTACTGAAGTGGTCAACACCACAAACATCCAATCTGACCCCCACACACTCAGGTCACAATTTCTCCCATGAACTGGATTAACACTTATCCTTGACAGAAGGGGTGGGCAAAAGCCTCTCAGTGGGGTAGATCTGGCCCATCTAAGGCTTTGATTTGGCCCACGTGGCAGTTTCAGGTCCTGCCCCCTAGCATGTTGCCTGGCAGCTGCAGGGAATGCATGAGCCCTTTAAATAGAGCAGTTAAAATGGCTCACATGTCCCAGCTCCCTTGCAATGAGCTAGCAGCACTGGCAGCTGCAAGCCCTTTTAACTGCTTCTATTTAAAGGAGTGGCGCCTGCCAGGAAGCTGCATTGCCTAGCAGCCATCCAGCAGGGACAAGCCCTTTAAATAGAAGCAACTGAAAGAGCTTGCAGCGCCTGGCCCAACGCTAGCCAGGGACTTGCAAGCCCTTTCAACTGCTTCTAGTTAAAAGACTCATGAAAAAAATTCAGCAACATCTTCCACATAAAACATAAAACTTCCCCGCAGTTGCCAGGCAACAGCCCTGGGAAAGGGGTGAGCCTTTTAAATAGAAGCAGTTGACAGGGCTCTAGCATCCCCGCCTCCCAGGCAATGAACCCTTTAAATAGCAGGAACTGAAAGGGCTTGCAGCTCCCGTCCCCCGCTATTGTGATGCCTGGGAGCTGCAGGGGAGGCATGAGTCCTTTCAACTCCTGCTATTTAAAGGCCCTGCCCCTTCTGTGGCAGCCTGCAACCCGTTCAAAAATGATTGCCCACCCCTGATTTAGAATGAGATCTAACATCATTTTAAAGACTAAGTGAAGGTGATTCCCATCACTCACCTCTGGTAAGCTGTTCCAATTGTAAATCACTCTCAGTCTTGCAAAACTGTATCTTATTTCACGGTTCAACTGCCAGCCAATTAATCTTGTTATACCTTTGATAGCAAGATTGAACCCCTGTGCTCCTATTATCAGATATTTTCCCATGTACAAGTATACATGCCTAGTAACCATGTTACCTCTCAACTTTCTCTGTGATTAGCTGAGTTCCTTAAACCTCATATCGTAAGTGTTGTCTTATTGCTTTGAGAGTCTGTGTACAAACTGAAATAAAAATAGTCATATTTGGAGAGCAGGACTAGTAATTAATCACCCTCATCTGGAAGCTAGCTGGCAAGTACACCTTAAAATCCAAGAAGCCCAGCTTCTCCGGGTCCTTCCTGCACGGATTTAAGTTTGGATCTCTCTTCAGATAATTATATTTATGCCCACATGGGACCAGGCTCAACTAGTCAGAGCTGGATGAACTAGTCCAAAAGAGAGAGGATGATGAAAGTTTTCTGGAGTTTGTCTATACGCTCCAGGATGTTCAACAGGGCAATGGCTGTTGAAGGAAAAAAAACCTGAGATGGGGGGGACACATGGTGGGGGTATGTGTGTCAGGAGGGGTGTTCCTTATATAGACACCTGGTCCATCTATAGAGTCTCTACCTGGGACATGGGGGATGGGCAGTGTAATGAAGGGGAGCCAGGGTTACACTGCAACAAGTCACCATACCTAGACCCAGACCATTTTGACTTAGACTCTCAATACTCTGACCTGGAAGAGCCTGACCAGACCATGGAGACAATGGAGGAAGCCGACCAAACTGAAGAGACTCTGAACTAACCTATTGGAATGGAGAAGGGCAGACAGAGTGGGATCAGATCAAAGAGGTGCCTAAAGATACCACCACCAGCTCTGTGGCACTCAACAAGACAGTGCAGGGTACTTGTCTGGATCAAGTTATAACAGAGGGCTGCCTGATGAAAGAAGAGTAAAGACTGGAGGGGGTTGACTAAAGCTGCTGTGGGACGTACAGCAGGATGTTCTTGGGAAAATATATATATTATAGGGGGGTAGGATGTAATATTTAACTAAGAGTTTTTGACCAAGGAAAGGGATGAGGTCACTTTTTCAATAAGTGGGGGAATGGTGTAGCCCAAGATCCAGTGTGCTTCAGCAGCAACCCTTGGAACTACAACTGTGGACTACAAACTATGACATGTTGGGAGAACTTCCCAGTTCCTGCCAGGATGTACCCTCTGCCCCCAGCAGGGTCCCAGCAGGGCTGAGCTGGAAGCAGCACACATGCTGCATGCAGAGAGGAAAGACTGCTGAACTGTAATCTTGTTGTGTGTTCTTTACAGGTAGGATTGAAAACTTCTCTCAGGGTGCCCTGAGTTTTAAGTGACACAAAGGGAGAACATGGTTTTGACTGTTGTGGGGCTCAGTTGCTGTGGGAGTTAAAACATGTTTGTAAGGGGGGTTGTGTTGTACGATGTACCCTTTACCCCCAGCAGGGTCTCAACAGGGACTGAGCTGGAAGCAGCATGCAAGCTGCAAACAGAGAGGAGGCTGCTGAACTGTAACCTTGTTCTTTACAGAACAAAGCCTCTTCATGGTGGTTTGTCTGAGTGGGTCTGGCCTGAGGCGTGTGTGCACGCATACAAACTCTCTCAACGCAGAGCACAAAGGAGCCTCGGGCCTAGTCTTCTAGAGTTGTGTAAAGAAGTCAGAAGGTTTCCCCTATGTTGAATAACCTCATACTATGCAAATGAACAGGAGGGGTTACATTTATGAGGGCCACATTTTTTGTTATACCTGTTATGAAATCCTCTCTAGACACTTTCCCTGACTCCCACTGTGCAACCCAAGGAAAAGAAGGTGGGCAGGCAGCAGATGAACAGCTAATATAGCTAGAAAATGAATAAACTCCCATCTTACAGTCAGCAGAGGAAGTTGATACTGGGAACTCCTCTCTAATCTGTCATACCAGTGACTAACTGTGATGGCCAAAAATGTCCACTCTTGCACACAAGATGTCCATATAGAGTCCACTTATGGAATAGGGCAATCACCTGAAGAAGAGCTTGGTATCAATAGAGTATGCTGAACGTGACCTTGTCTTAACAGTGTACTATATACTGCTAAATCATATATGAAGAATTTAACTATAATGTCCTTTGTCATGAACAGAGGCAAAGAAACACCGGTTGAACCTCTTTATCCGGCACCCTCAGGACCCAACTGGTTCCGAACCAGAGAATTTTCCAGACCACGAGAGGTCAATATTGTCTAGCAACATTACCAACTCTTCCACTGATTCCTGGGCTGTTAGAAGATATTCAGGGGTAAATCAGAGCTAAATAAAAGCACAGAACACCAAGATATAGTACTGGTGGATGTAAACAAACTTTATGGGACTGTGGGAAACCTGGCCACATGCATGAGAAGTGGACATCCAGCTTACTAAAATCATTCCGGATGACAGATGTTTCTGGATAAGAGTGTTCTGGACTAGAGAGGTTCAGCCTGTACATGCACATGTGGATGGAAGGGATCAGATACTGGTGAATATTATCTTCATGATCCTTCTGATTTACCAGTAAATTATGCTGAAATATCTCATCTGCAACATGCAAGCAAGTGCTATGTTTGTTCTCAATAGGACAAGTGAAGATGAGCAAAATGTTTCTTGACACTCAGACAAGATTGCAGGAGGAAAGCCAATGCAAAAATAGACTGCTGGGTAAGAAAATTCTCGTGCTCCCCAGAGAACAAGATGAAGATTCTCAGTGAGTCCCCTTAGTGATTCTGATGAGATAAATGTACCAAGTAGGACAGAGATTCTAACAATGTTTAAAAGAGAAAGTTAAGCAAAGAAATCATTTGTTATATTTCTGTATTAAAGGATTTTAATAATTTATTATTTGCACACTATTTACTCTTTGCATTTCTCAACATTGAAAAATCAAGCTTCAACATTGAAAAAAAATCAATGAAGACCATTTTAATTTTTTAAATTCACCTTCAAATTTTTAGAACTACAGTGCATTTTGGCATTGTTTACTTAAACAGCTTTCATTGGAGTTTAAGATAAATGCCTATGAAAGGTGATGAAAACAACCTAGAAAGAAAAAAAACCATACAAACACAAAATGCCTACATGACACCATACCTTCTTTAAGTAAGCTGTAGCAGAACAGGCGGGCTCTTTCCAAATCTCCAAACTGCCGACAGATTCCTATGTATACTCTACAGAGACCTTGAGTGAAATTATGGTTCAAGGACATCTTCTGAGTCTTCAGTTTATCGAGAATAGCATGCAGCAGTGGATCTGCTAAATGCTACAACACACAACAGCAATTTTTACTAACATTCATTATCCAAAGTACAGCTGACAGGGCTTCACAAGATTAAAGTATTACTCTTAGTGTATGCTGAGTGAACACAGTTGTGACTCTGCCCTTGAAAGAATCATCATGCTCTTTGTAATTGTACTAAAAAGTTTCATGGTGATACTTACAACTATTTTAAAAAGATAAAAAATAGAAGTAACCAAGGTGACAACAAGACCTACCAAAAAGTATAATAAACTATAAAGTACAGTGTGGCTTTTCATTGTCCTCCTTTAAATAAAATGAAAATAAATGTGTTCAAATTATGAGATATCACAGACGTATAACAACTTAATAAATAGGACTGGCACATAAGATCATGGAGAAACACTGTTAAACAATGAAAATTTGGGTAAGCAAATTTTGGGATACTTTAACCAACACACGATGATTACTTCAAAAGTTTGCAGCCTTTTGCTATGGTCCATCATGCCAGCCAACTTACGCTCACAAGGACTATAGCGTGCCTTTGTGAAAGATTCAATCCAAGGTGTCTTTCCCATATCTGCTCTCTCCCCCTTCCCCTATACTTCAGGATTCTTAAATGGATGGTATCGTAATTCTCAGATGGGGTGAACTAGGAATAAGGAAATGCCTTGTCCCCAACATAAGAGATAGTAACTTAAGGGGACCATAGTCCTGTAGAGAAGGAACATTCACTAATCAGTAATTAGCTATGTTACCAACCACAATAAAAGTTTGCAGACCTCATCTAACAATGCTAAGGTCAGATAAACAAAACAAATTTACTCATGGTTTTGTATCTGGATACCAAATAAAAACATTGTGAATGTCAAAAGCTACAAGATAAACACACTTAACTTGTCTTTATGTTTTCTTGGTTTAAATGTCTATGGTTTTAGAAGGTGCCTTCTAATCTTTCCATTTTGGTAGTATAAATATCTGCATTACAATTGGCCAGTCTGCTAATTTAGTCTAAACTTTTCAGATTTATATTCTCTCCATTTGGACAAAGGTGATTATTAAAACAAAATTCAGAATTACACTACGTACCTTGTTCGTGATACCGAATTCATAAACAACTTCTTTCTCTACATCTGTCATTACCGGGACCTTCGAAATATTTCCCACATGTATATGACTCCGAACAACAGGTAACAAGTCAATACAGGATTCAGTAATTTTCTTCAATGCCAAAGTCACAGGATCAATTATACTGTCTACTGATGAAGGCAATTCTGAATTGCAGGTGTTTGCTAATTGCTTAATTTCAGAGTTGTTGAGTAAGACAGTTTTACTTGCAACACTCTGTACTTCAATATTGAAGTCTCCTGTAACTTCGTCTGCAACATCATCTTTGGTCTCCAAATGCGGCGATTCACTATCTAGCCTCAACCTCTTTGCACTTCTTGGCATAGAGGTTGATAATATCCTTTTTCCAACATGACTCTGACCCCCTGCATCTTTTTGATCTTTACTACTGTGAGATTCTGAATTACTCCCTGTTTTAACAAAAGCAGTAGCTGTAGAAGAAATTGCTTGAAACCCACTGAACTGACTCAGTGGCCCTGGTACATTCTTGTATTCTGAAGGAGCATGCCTGTTGGGCTGAATGTTACCTCTGAGAATATTAAGCGTTCTTGCTCTTGCTGATAGCTCTGGATACATGGTGTCCAATATTTTCACAGAGTTCTGCTGAGGAACATCTAAAGCAGCACTACCAGCTGCAGACGGAGGAAGTCTTCCTGGCACAGGAAGTGCATGCTTTGGTGTGGCAGCACAGAACTGCAAAGGTGAGGACAGGATTCTTTGACCTACTGTTGTCTCTGAAGGAGATGGAGTGGAAAAGATAGGGGGAGATTTGTTCTTTGGAGCATCTGACAAAGGAGACATTAGTGGAGGAACTGGAGTTACTCTTAGAGGAGAAATCAAACCATCAAGAGGAGATGGCAGAGAAGACTGGCTAGATGAAGACATTATTGGGGAAACAGGACGTCCAGTTCTTGGAGGGGTAGCTATCAGAGGTGGGAGCAGGGGAGGTAAAGGTGGACCCACCTCTTGTCTAATTTTATTGATGATCTCAGGGGAACGTTTGGTTGGTGTAGAAGTATCAGCATTAGCTAGAACTGGCTGGTTTAATTGGGCCTGCAGAATTGCTGTTGTTCCTTTACCTTGGGGAAATTTCTGTGTTAGCCTGTCCTGGTCTGCCTGGATTGAGGTCTTGGCTGAAACATTTAAGGCATCGGATGGTTCGTGGCTTTTTGAAGTATTGTTATTTTTAGATACAAAATCTACAGAGGACTCTGAGTCCACAATGCGTATTATCTCAAATATTGCTTTTGGTGATTCAGAGGTTTGACTGACTGGTCTAGGGTCAGACATTTCATCAGATAGGATTCGATGCTGATCACTTCTGACAGAATTCTTTCTACTTTTTCTCTGAAAATCTGTCTCATTAAGAAAAACATCACTGTGACTGCCACTAAAATCAGACTGACAGCCATTTTGAATAATATTTGTGTTATCTACTGAGGCAAAAGCAACAGAAGTTTCTTTTTGTTTATCATTTAATTCTTCATTAAACACTGTATGTGCTGCACACACTTCTATGCCAGCATCACATGACACACTTTGTTCCATATCTGATGCAAGTTTTTCATCACCATTTATTTGTAAGAAATTGCCTGACTCACTGGTGTCTAATTTACCATTTTTAATAAGATGTTTGTAGATTTCTGGGCACTTGGCTAACATCTGCTGTGGTGATAAATTAATTTCTGGCGTAGTCTGTTTTGTTGGGAGCTTTTCTGAAACTTCAGCAAGTGTAGACGATTCTTGTATTTTTATGAAGCTATTCTCATTATCAGATGCTGACTCAATTGTTTTGGAATTTTCTCTGCTTTGAACGGCTCTCTCATTTTCATCTTTATGAAATACAGTTTCATGTGCTGAGAAAAGTTCAGATTTAGGATAAATCTCTTCTGTTAAACTTGACGGCTCCTTCACAATGCTTGGAGACTGATTAGTTATACAAGGTGCTGCCATATCTGCTAGTGCATCTGAGTTCACTGAAGGAGGGATTTCATACATTATGTCATTATTTTCATCAACAGTTGGGTGCACATTTGGCACATCTTCTAGATCAGTCCTGAAAATTCTTGATTTCTCATTGCAGACTAAAAAACGTTCATGCTCTTTTATATACTTGACCTTTCTAAAAGGAAAGTCTTCCTCTTCAGATTCATCTGTCTCCTCTGGAACCTCAGAAGTACTTTTAGAAGATGTATTTTCATTTTTCTCCCCATGTAGCTTAAAGTTCAGTTCTTTGTCTCTGTTGTTTGTTGTTCCATCAAGCCTATGTTCTGTAGGTCTCACCTGACTTTCTAAAGAGCAAAAGGACTCCACTATGTGAGGTGAAGTCTCTTTTATTTCAGAAAGAGTTGTGCTAATTTCCTTCAGGTTACGTGTTTCACATTCTGCTTCTTCAGAAACTAGACTAGCTTCCTTTTCTACATGTGTACCACTGTCCACAGAACTCATACCTAAGATCTGTGTATCTACCATTGTTTGTGATTCTTTGGCATTTGGCTGCTCCTTTTCTTTTTCAGTTTCTGCTCTATTTTTATTTTCATATTTGTCATTGGGACAATCAAGCTGCTTGATCTTTTCTCTCTCATTGTAGATAGTCTTGCCCTTCACCAAATTTTCTAGAGAATAATTAGGCACACTTTGGATAACATGATTATATTTTTCATTTTTTCTAGTTTGGGATGAAGCAGTACCAAGTGCTGTAATAGAATCTTCTTCACTGCTAGTGTTAAACACTTGGCAATTGTGTTTGAAAGGTTCACCACACACCTGAGAGTTGAAAATTGTGGTCTCCAAAACAAGTGTTGCTGTGACAGGCAAGTTTATTTCTTTAGTATCTATACTTCCAGTCTTCAAGACATCTTCTATAGGTAAAGCTGGTTTTTCAATAGCATCTTTTTCTGAGACAGCCTGGTCTGAGACATTTGGACTCTGGTTTCTCATCTCTACTTCCTCCACGCCATTCTCTTCCAGATCAAGTGAATTGTGACAATTCTGAATCACTCTCTCACACGGTTTGTCATTTATTTTCTCTTTTATTTCATCGCCCTGAGAACTTACAGGTATTGAACATGAAACCACAGGTTGCAACAAGTGTGCACAAGAGGACTGTTCACTTTCTGTTATGACAGATTTCATATTATCCATTTTTTCAATTTCCAATGGCCCACTGCTTCTCTCTCTAAGTTCCAAGTGGTCTATTTCCATTTCAGTCTCCTGATGTTCAAATACTCTAACAGATGTTTTACATTCGGAAGAACTGTTCTCTGATGAAATATATGTATTTTTGGCCTGCCTCATTTCACTAACTCTTTCTGTGACATGTTCTCTGGCAACTATTTCCTCAGGTTCTAGTGGATCATTTGGTCCTTCAATACCAAATGCTGGGTTTGGTGATATAAGGGTAGTTTCAAAATCTGTTTTCTTTTGCAGTAGTTTATTAGCATCTTTTTGTTCATGGTCTAGGTTAGCATGCAGACACTTTTCCTCCTTTGTCTCTTGTAATTCTCCAACTTCCATGACATGGAGTGATTTAGCAAAGGTACATGTTTCTAGAAAATCTTTCCCATCTACTAACCTGCCAGTGAAAATACTTTGTTCAGGCTGAGTTATGATGACCTCAACACACTGTCTTCCAGTTCTGTGCTGTTCTCCATCTCCATCTTCTGCAGACATTGAGCAAACAGATCTGCATACATCTGCAATGTGGTTTTCCCCATCCACATATAATGAATCATTACTTCTTTCAACGGCAAGTACAAATGAGTCATGTCTAAAAGCATTGTTTTCCAGTCCATTTTCATTTGCTCCATGTTGTTTTATATGCTCAAGTTGTTTATCCAGTGTCTCTTCATTGCTGACTTCTTTTTCAGAGCATTGTGATTTAGTGGCTTTATCTTTAGCTTCAGTATCTATTTCAGGTTGAGTAAGTGTTCTCTCACCATTATACTGGCATGACAATTCATTATCTTGCTCTGCTCCAGAAAAGTGTTTAGAATGTCTGAAATCAGATCTTGCATCTTCCTCTTCATTATTTCTTGTCTCTGTACAGAATCCTTTTGTGCTTACTGTAGCTATTGTTCTCTCCTTTGTGGTTACCTTTTCCATGTGCTCTTCTTTGCAGAGTGTTTTATTTACTAAATTAGATTTTGTTTGTAGGTCACTGGATTCATTTTCCATTTCTTCATTCCCCATCACTTCTTCAACATTCTCAGGGGTTACCAACACACTTTCAGGTGTAAAGATGGGTTCCCCGATTTGCAAGTGAACACCACTCCTGAGAGCGGATTCTGGTTTTGGTGTTTCTACTTTTTCAGGTAATTCAGTTTCCTCTGCTTCCATTAATTCACTAGACATTTCTTTCAAATTTTGAGAAATGGCTGTAGTACTTAAATTATTAAATAAAGTCTTCTCTGTTTGTACTAGCTCGTTAGATTTTTCTTGCAAGTATTGGAAGTTAGATGACGTACACTCCATTGAAGAAGTTTTATCCTGTATTTGTATGTGATAAGTATGGACTTCCTTCTCATTGATGGCTTCCAGTTTAGGTGTTGCTACCTTCACTGTTAGGTCTGTCTCTGCAGAGCCTATATTCTCAGATTCCTCTTCAAAATGTTCTTCATTGGCCAGTGTGTTTATACTTGAAACAGTCAGCTCAGTTTGCTTTGCTTCTGCATCTTTCTCCTCAATAGCTCTTAATTTTGCTGTGAAAGTGTCTATACAATTTGGTATCTCTTCATTCTCTCTCAATTTAGTTGAGATTTCTCTACCATGAGCTTCACGTGGTTTCTCATCTTCATTGCTCTCATTCATACTGACGAAGCTACAATTATTCTGTGATTCTATTTTTCTTTCTTCTAACATGCTTTCCACAAGATGAGCATTATAATCAATTTCTTCATCACTGGAATCAGTCAACTCTCCAAACAGAGTATCCTATAATTAAGAGATACAAAAGGAGGAGTTTTTTCAAACTATAGGGTTTGTTTGAAAAAAAAAAAACCAAATTCAGTATAATTCTATGGATATTACATTTTTAAGTGAATGCACTGACAAGCACAGGAAACTTATGCAACTTGACCACTTAAACAGGTATGCCTTAGACAGCAGAATTATGCACCTCGGACAGCAGAATTATATGCCTCTCTATCAAGGTTTCCTAATAATGGCATAGAGAAAAGTATGGCAAAAGAACAATTCAGTTTCTGTGTCTACCTTTACTCTAAGATACTAACTGGTGAAAACTTTGGAATAATGAAAGGTAGGGGGAAAGGCAGCAAGTAAAACAAGGAGGCTTGAATTACTGGGCCAAGTTTTCAGTGCTTGAGGCTTCAAGTTAAGTATTCATTTTAAGAACCTAAGGACATCTCTAGGCATTCAAGTTTGACTGAGAGCAAAACTTTCAGATTTCTGATGGCATCCTTTTTGCAACAGGCAACAGTGCCTAATGAAGCAGTTATAGCAACTAAAAACCTTCCAGGTCCATAAGAAATATTGGATACATGGAACTTTATGAGTGTGGAGGTGACTTCTGAGTCACTACTTATATTCTGATTGTAATGTATATTGTACAGTATATTTTTTGTTCATCATGCCATCATTTTAGTCACGCACACTAAACACATTACAGGAGATTGTCTCTCTCTCTCCACAAAATGCAGTGTAATTAAAAACCCATCAAAAATGAACTTAAAATCTGGATCTAAACATTGTGACCAAGACCCTGGAAAATGATTGAAAACACACACTGATACTTTAGACAAGCCTCTCAAACCCCTTTAATTATTTTTGTGGCACTAGAGAAGCTGAGTTATTGCCAATTCAGACAGTCTTACTGTAACTCACCTGTGTAGCCAGTGGTGAAAAACGTAATGGAGATAGAAGAGGAGGGAGAGGCCTGACCCAGTTCAATATATCAAGCAAGTTTCCACCAAGCTCTTCTTGTTCCTGATCAGAGGACTCTGAACTACTGTCTGTTAAGTCTGTCTGTACGACCACCTCTATAGTTTTGTCCTCATAAAAACCACTGTTACCATAATAGTCCTGCAGACCTTCTTCAGTGGTCTTGCTCTCAAAGTGATCACCTCCAGAAGGCTTCTTGTCTACTTCTATCTGCAAAGCTGTTAAGGAATTTTGCTTTTTAAGGATTTCTGGTGAAGAATGAGGGCGAAGCGTTTTGCCACCAGATTTCCTAGATTTTCGGGAGGTAGGTGCTTCTAGAAAAGACAGGAAAAAAATAACAGGTTTCCATTTTTTCATTCTGCCTTACCAAGTTAATAATATTGTGTGATTCAACATATATTGATCATGATTTTCTAAATGTTTTCATTTGGTGCCACCAAGGAGATTCATTTTCAAAAATATTGTTCATGGACTATAATTAAAATACAGATCTTTATATATTCTCAAATATAATTATACATTATGTCAAAAAGTTACTGGGAATATTAAGGACGTACAGCCAAAGATTCGAATCAGGAAAAGCCAAAAATCAAGAGTCAACAATTTTAACACTATCCATTTTCATATATGCACTAGAACTACATGTTGTAGTATTTCACATCTATTTCTATTCACAAGTAGTATCTTGTAATTTTCATTGTTTTAAATTAGGACAATGTGTGTAGTATAGTGTCTTTACTGATACAGATCCAAGATTCTGCAGAGAAAAAGTATGCAGAGGGGATGGAAATTTGAACGCTTTTTGGGAGGGACAGAAAGGGAAGACAGTGTAATTTAGAAACGAGGGCAAAGCCCTCTACTTGGGCAAAATTACTGTGCATTCACAAAATTACAGTGGTGTATGGCATTATTCCAATGGTGAAATATCTCTTTGGGTGGAAAACTGCTGGTGCCTTAACTTTTCATTTCCTTCCTTTCTAGACAGTGTGTGATGTTAAGCATTGACCCAAACTTAACTGACACAGAAAGCAATGTTTTAGTTTATTATTTCATAATATCAGTGCCCAAAGACACCATTGTGCTAGGCACTGTACAAAAAAAGCAAAGACGGATCTCTCCATCAGGAGCTCAAATGAAAGATTTAGGCAAAACAATAAACTAACATTAAAATACTCATTTCACATTGAGGTTGCCATCGCCAAGGAGCCAAAACCCTAATATACCATACAGAATGGAAAAGTTACATAAATCACAGTATTTGTGGTTCCTTAGTAATGTTTTGTACACACAGATCCCACCTGTGCACAAGATGTTGCGCTACAAGACGAGAATTTTTAAATAGCAGTGTCCACCTGCATGCTGTATGCCATTATGCTTGCCTATACAGGGCACGTGGGGCAAAGCAAGCAGGACCACCCCTCAGTTTACCACCTATGGCACTGAGACAGAGCTCAGCAATGTCTGCCTGCTACCCTGTAGTACCTTCAGAGCAGTAGCTGAGTTAGTCTGTAACTGGAAAAGACTAAAAAACAACTAATAGTCTAGCACAGGGCTACTCAACATGTGGCCCGCAGCCCATTTGTTTGCAGCCCGTGGTGTGGTTTGGGTTTACACGGGGCTAGACACGCAGCCCACGGGTGGGATCCTTTGAACATGGCCTCCACTGAGAACAACAGCGAGACGTCTCCCAGGAAGACTGAGCACTGAAAGACAAGCAGACAGGCTGGCTGGAACAGACAGGAACAGGGTGTTGGCGTTTCTTGCCCCCAGAGAGGAGGCACAGGGAGCACTGGGGCATTGTGGAAAGTGCTTTGTATTCATGCCCATCAGCGTGAAAGAAGCTATTTGCATATATATTTGCATGTATATGCAACCACTCTTAAGTTGTGGCCCTCAGCATTTGCTATAAGTATCATTGTGGTCCCCGGGGCTTCTAAAGTTGAGTAGCCCTTGTCTAGCAGCACCTTAAAGACTAATAAAAAACATGTAGATGGTATCATGAGCTTTCGTGGGTACAACCCACTTTTTCAGATTAATTTGTCGTACCTTTGATTGATATTTTAACCACAGAGATACTTGCTTAATATTCAGCAAGTAAAGTATTTAAGATGCAGCATAACATTTTAGAATAGAAAATACAATAGCATTTAGCCTGAATAAGTCAATTTATTTTTAAAATAGAAAATACATCAAAATTCTATTGCAACATACCTTCTGTAAATAACTTGCCCGTCTCCTCTGGCATCCTTGAGTGACCGTGAATAGAAGCTGTTGAGAAAAAATAATTAGTATATTTTGTTCATGAGAGAAAAAAAAAAAAAAAAAAAAAAAGATACTTTCAACAGCATTCCAAAATCTTTGTGCGTTCTCTCTCACCAAAGATGTAATCATGTTCTGGGCTCTGTTTTTTTCCTGTTGTGCTGTCAATGCACATCCAGAGTTCCTCCAGCAACAGTTTTATTTTTCCTGTTAAAAATAAATACTTATCAATTAAATAGCTCAAGTTTGTGAATACCATATCACTTTTATTCTAAGCATATGAACACAGTAAAATAGAGAATACTAAAATCTAGCAAAATATATTAACTACAGGCTTAACAAAAGTAAAGCAACCATTTTATCTGAGGAAAAAAATAGAATCAGAGAATATTAGGGATGGAAAAGACCTCAGGAGGTTATCAAGTCCAACCCCCTGTTCAAAGCTGGACTGACCCCAAATAAATCATCCCAACCACTGCTTTATCAAGCATGATCTTAAAAATCTTTAAGGATGGAGATGCCACAACCTCCCTCGGTAACCCATTCCAGTGCTTCACCACCTCCCGAGTTAAATAGTTTTTCCTAATATCCAACCTAGACCTCCCCCCACTGCAACTTGATACCATCCTGGTTCTGTCATCTGCCACCACTGAAAACACTTGAGCGCCATCCTCTTTGAAACTCCCCTTCAGGTAGTTGAAAGCTGCTATCAAATTCTCCCTCATTCTTCTCTTCTGCAAACTAAATAAACCCAATTCCCTCAACCTATCCTCAATAAGTAATCTGTCCCAGCCCCTAATCATTTTTACTGCCTTCTGCTAGACTCTCTCCAATTTGTCCACATCCTTTTTGTAGTGGGTGGCCCAAAACTGGATGCAACACTCCAGATTTGGCCTCACCAGTGCAGAACAGAAGGAATGATTGTGTCCTTCCATCTCCTGGCAATGCTCCTACTAATGCAGACCAATGTGCAATTAACCTTCTTGGCAACAAGGGAACACTGCTGACTCATCCAGCTTCTCATCCACTGTCATCCCCAGGTCCTTTTCTGCAGAACTGCCACTCAGCCCCTAGCCTGTAGCAGAGCTTGGGATTCTTCCATCCTAAGTGCAGGACTCTGCATTTGTCCTCGTGGAATCTCATCAGATTTATTTTGGATCAGTCCTCCAACTGTCCTTTAAGCAGGTGCTTCTCAAAGATATCTACATAGTGCTATTGCCCAAAACAAACAGCTTCTTAATAATAGCAAAGCCCTGGCACTTCCTGGAACGGAATGTAAGTAAGTATCCATTTTACCAACACGCACCAAATTAGAATGAGAAGGATGAAGTGAAATACAAATTGACTAGTTTAAGAAACCCAACAAGGAAACATGCCAGACTGCTTGCAGGGGGGGGGGGGGGGAAATTGTACTTGAAGTCATACATAAATGCTCTAAAATGAGGAATTTAAAAAAAAGGGAAAGTGCTTCCTTTTTATTCTTCTGTTTTTCTGTTCAACAAAATTGTCGTTTTTTTTTAAATAAAAATTGGTTTCCCGAAAGAGCAAATGTGAGAGTGCATGTAAGAGTTGCAAAAGGGCAATGAGTCAGGCAACCCTCACATTCAGTGTGGAATCTCTCCTCAATGATTAAAATTAAAATGCATCCTGGAAGATTGTCCTGACTCTGTACTCATACTATCTGTTTGCTTTGCTAGCTCAATTATTTCCATCTGGAATTAGAAAAGTGAAGAGCAGAAGGGCCTACTGAATATTCAGCAGATGTGTTAATTTCATACAAGGTATAAAACTGAAGTGATTAGTTAGGATGAAATATTCCTTATTTCCCTTCTTTTAGGTAATTCTCTCTGGCCTCCCTGGGGAAGGTAACTGTCAGTTTGATAAACAATAGCAAAGATTTTGCAGCAAAGATTAAATTCCTATTTTTAATCATTTACTTTCCTCTTCATGATCTGAACTGAGGACACCGGTAAAGAGACGATCTCCCTAGCAGATGAGATAAAGGGATGTCGTATATTTATTTGATGAATTTTGTGTAATTTCTAACTGGTGTTTGCACATGAAAAATTGTTTTAAAAAAGTGACTATGAAGTAATGGAAGTGAACAATTGGATATCAACTATAGTGGTGTATATTCCATCACACCAGTGAACTAATTCTGCTCTTTTAATACATATTCATTACAAATTTATTTTCAGTCATCTGCACTGCTAAAAATGCTGCTTTCAAGACAGTAAAATATATTCCTGCAGAATTATAGTAAATTTCAAATAATTTATTTTGCACTGAAAAAAAATCTAACAAATGTACCTTTGTCTATGTTTACTATTGGATCTTCTCTTGCACTCTGGGTCTCTGCATGTTTCAACACTAAAAGAAAGTATATAGTTTAATAACATACTGAAAAAAATAGGGTTTAAATACAACTATGTATCTGAAAGCAAACATACTGGATACTCACCCTTTTTGCATTTCTCTTTGGGAAGGTCATCACGTTTTTTCTGTTTAACATTAATAACTGTGTTAAACTGTTATGCAATACATATGTATTTTACAGTATTTACGCTAAAAAGACCAGTGATTTTTGGTCAGTATTTATTTAAAGCACACTCATTTATAAATGATGTGTAGGGTTTGAAACTGCAATAAAAATACTAAATGTTGTAACTCAATATCCTCAAGCAAGTTCAAGATGTTAGTAGTAAACAGATGAATACCTTAGGCTGAGAAATTCACGTCCACAGTTATTGTATCTACTTTTTTTAAAAAAAGAAATACTTCAGAAAAATTCACACAGACCCAAAGTTGCCAGTTACTACCTGTGCCTTCTTTAGCTCCTTTTCAAGAACTTTCTTTTCAGTCTTCAACTGTTTGAAGTCTTGCGTATGCTTTGTTGCTGCCTCTTTATTTAAAGAAAAAAAAAGATCCATATGCATGAGACTACTAAGGAACACGTCAAAGTATCTAAAACCAATATAAATGTAGAATAAATGCCATGGAAATCCTGCATTTCTGGTTTGCTAAATTTTGAAAGTTTATGTGGGATCGATGTTTGCATGATTACTTCCGAAGTATTTTACCAGCAGAACACCACACGAGATGCATATTTATAGTTACAATAAGACAACACCAAAGCAGCACAAAATGCACTATCCCTCCAGTATTTAAATACAACCCCATACCTTCCAGATAGAAAAGGTGGGTCCAAGCTGGGTGATATTTTTCACATGTCCTAATTATCGCATTTAATGAAGCAGCTAGGGAATTAGAAGTTAAATTAAAAATGTGTTAATGTTGCAAAGGTCAAATTCAGTCCTAGCACATAAAATGCAAGTCCCTTTTACTTCTATGGGAGTCATGCTCACTTGCACCAAGACTGAATATGGTCTTCTCGCAACATTGGCACCAATGGTCTTTGTACTCAAACACTGACCTGTAGAGTTGGGTTTTTTTATTAAGTGACTTATCAAAATTGTAAGAGCTGAAACCAAAGATATTGACTGTAATCATTTATTAATTATATATCCCTACTGTAAATTCTGGAGTTATAGTCTCATTTCTGCATTTTGTAAATCATCATCTGGAACCTCTTCTCCACTATAGATGTGTGCATTATGGCTCATTCTCAACTTTATAACCCTTCAGATATTTCAGCTCTATAGCACCTCCAATAAATATGGGCAAAACGAGGCTATAACCTTTCTTCCTAAACCCTTTTCCTACTTTACTTCTCCATTAAGACTGGCATTAATATATCCTCCATGTCACCCAGGTCTGTAAACTGGAGGTCATCTTCAGCTCCACTCTTTTTCTTTCCCTCCAGACCAGTTTTTTCCTCTATAATACTTCTAAAATTTGTTCCTTCCTTGCTGAATATTGACCAAATTGCTCAAACACACCATTATCTCCTCCTCCTCCCAGCTCTTTTTGATAGTAACAGTGAATCCCTCTAAATGTCAAAAATGCCACTAAAAATCCTCTCAAATCTGTTACTCAATTGGATAGCCATTCCAGGGCTGTGATTTGAAATAATACAACAACATGGGTAATAATGTGAGTAATATGAAGATCCCATAGTTTCCATGTTTAGAAGTCAAACATTTTATTAAGCAGTCTGAGTACAAGGCAGCTCTATCTAGACATTTAATCAAATTTGAGACGTTGACCCAGGAGCAAGCTGGAACAAATGTTTAACTTCTTAGGCTAGGTCTAAACTACCAGGTTATTTCAAAATAAGTTATTTTGAAATAACACCCAAAATAACTATTCCAAAATAAGCTTATTCCTCTTCACAAGCAGGAATTATTATTTTGAAATAACGGGCTTGGTAGTGTGGATGCTCACCCTGTTATTTTGAAATAACTGCCCAGTGTAGACATGCCTTAAAAGTTGTTGTTAAGAAAACAATCCACATGAAAAGATGAGAGAAGGCTTTGGACAAAAAAAGCTCATCTAGATTAGTGGGTCTCTAGAAGATATCTTCAATTTTCACAAAACCAAGAAAATGTTATAAGTTACTGGATAGATGGCATATGATTCCATTTAATATCCATCACATTTTTGCCACTAAGGTTGCACTCTCATGGAGTACTTGCAGAGAAAGGGGAATGTATGTGCACCTGTCATGACTGTGTCCAGGAATCTGATTAGTTTGTGAGAAAGTTATTTATGAGATTCATTTTATGACAAAATGCTGGCTTCCCACAGAATGCTCTGACATGCTTATCTGATACTTTAGTAAAGGGCATACATTTTAAAACAATGACTTGTTTTATTTTTAGCAGTTAGACTATTGCACATAATTGAAAAAATGATACTCCTACAGAATTATGATACAGTAAAATATGAACTGGTCTTGTAATGAAAATTATTTCATACCAAGACACACAAACAAAAACTCCAAAAGGAGCACAGACGTTTAATAATCAGGCTACCCTTAGTATTCTAGTCAAAGAAGGCACACTCTCCAACCATTAACCCAGAATTTTAGCCAAATGCTTTAAAAATTAACCTGATCCTGAATAAGTGATGTAATATGTTAAATGCTGAATTTTAACTTTGTCTTAATAAAAGGTTTAAGAATGATTAAGTGAGCTGTTAATATCATAAACTGACTGCGAAAGTGACAATTACCTTCCAGTTTTTTCACTTTGGCTTCCAGTTTCTTCTTTCTGATCATAAAAATAACAGAATAAAAACGTATTTTATGTTTAGATCTCTCCATGCTACATAAGATCTCAGCTGAAATACAAATCAATTTTTGTGTATAAACTACACAGCACTTCATACATTATTTAAACCAAAATCTTTTAATATGGGTGCCTAAAGTTAAGGATTTAAACCGGGGCCTGTTTCTGAGAGATACTCAATGGCAGGGGGAAAAGGGGAGTGAGAAGTCAGGCCACTAATTTACATACTCAAATGTCGATTTAGATACTTTACCAGAAGCAACCATTTGAATATTTGGGCCTAACTTGTCTGGCTTTAGTAGCCGCATCTATAAAACAAATGATATTTCATTCAATAAAACAGTCATCCCCAAACATTTTACCTTGTGCCCCCACGTATCCCTGTCCAAATACCAGCAAGCAGTGCTTTTTTTGTGATGGTACTGCCCAGTACACAGTACCAGCACCTCCAGTCAGAGCTTACCTGGAAAGAACAGAGTGTACCAGCACCTCTATAATGAAAATGGCCAATAGTCGGCTGGGCCTTAAAGAGTAACAGCACTTTTTTTTTTTTAAACAAAAAACGCACTGCCAGCAAGATTACAGCCACAGTCGCAGCCAGGCTGGGAACCATGGGCAGAGGCCAGGGCCACAGCTGAGGGTGGGTCTGGGGGCCAAGAGCAGAGTTGCAGATAGGGACCAAGGGCTAGAGCCACAGCTGGAGAAGGGACTGAAAGCGGAGACATGCCTAGGATCTGGAGCCAAAGCAGGGCTGGATGGCGCTCCCTTTGGGGGCTGGCCCAGGCCCCATCACAGCTCCCCAAACATTCCTTCACCACCCCCAAGGGGAGCACACCCCACAGTTTTGAGACCTCCACCCTAAAATGTGGTGAAACCTTAACAAGGTTTGAAATGCTACTAAATTAAGAGAGGTCCCTGAAAAAGGGGGAGGGGGAACCCTTAGTAACTCATGTCCCACAACCTCTGTTTGACTGAGTATTTGAGAGCCTAGATACGGCAGTAAGTGCTTAAATTTTGGTGCCCCAATTTGCAAAAATTCTGACTTAGGTTTTGATCTGTTCATTTTGGGAAGTCACTAGTCTTCTAATACTTTCTTTAACCACATCATAATACCTCTCAGGAAGTTTTCTTCACATTGTTGTATTTAATTACGAGTGATAACTTGAGTAAAAACAGCTTGCTCACCTTCTCAAAGCGGAGGCCAACAGATAATGTACTAAGAGTAAAGTATTTGTGCATTTCCATAAGAAGGATGTACAGGAATAAGTTTTTAGAAAAGAATGACTCACACAGCATCATTTCTAGAAATTTCTTCTTTTACCCGAGCATATTCCAGATGAGTCTGCTGATAAATCTTGAGAGAACTCTGAAGAAAACAACAATAAAGCATGTCCATATAGTAAACGAAAAACTTCAGGTTGGCATAGTTTTGCCTGTTATACAATATATAAATGGACAGCAATCAAGGAACACACACTACCCGGGAAATGGGAAGACTAGAAAAGGAAATGTTTCACCTAAGATTCCTGTTCTAAGGTACAAGCTACAATAGCTGTATTTGTCTGTTTCCAGCAGCTAACTAGACAGAAAAAAAATCAATGTTAAATTGGGGCGTGCAAACACTATGGATGGAACATTCTGCCCTTGGGAACGGGTACCAGCACCTCTTAACCCCTGCTGACATCCAGCTCATCTGAAGAACTGGGTTTTGCCAACTAACGCTCATGCTTGCTTGCTTGCTTGCTCGCTCGCTATATATATTAGTTTCTAAGGCGCCACAGGACTAGTCATTATTAATTAACAACTTCCCCAAGTACCATCCACACTACAGTGACTAGGTAAGTGTGGATTTACCCCAATGTATAAAATCAGAATCCATGATGTGAAGGTAATTGTTTTCCCTAAAGGACTTGATTAATAAACCTTGCAAATTCCCACACTAAGATTAATACAAAGCAAATGGTATGATCCTTCCACTATACTTGGACTTCTCTAATACCTTCCCTATAATGGAAGGCAAGGTATCTCCATAACAGCTAGAACAGCTGAAAATCCTATGCAAGTCTATCACAGAGTCTCATCAATGCCCCAGTCTGGAAGTGACCTGTTTTCATGTGTCAGGCCCCAAAGGCTCTCACAGGATTGATAAAATATGACAGAAAATGCAGCCTGTGTCACAATCATCCAACCTATGCAGGAACCCAAGCACAGCAAAAAATGCTAAAAATTTCCCCTCATAGTATTCAAAAATATATATATATATATGGGGAATTTTGCACCAAAAAAATCCAAAATTCTGCATTATTTTGATGAAGTATGCAATATGCTTAAGACTGTCAAGCTATTAAAATTAATCATGATTAATCACATGTTTAAAAATGAATAGCTATAATCTCAATCCTGCAGTTAATAAAATGCCATTTATGTAAATAGTTTGGGTATTTTCTACAGCTTCAATTACAAAGTTTACAGTGCTCACTATTTTTTATTACAAATATTTGCATTGTAAAAAAAAAGAAATAGTACTTTCCAATTCACATCATACAAGTGTGTAGTGCTCGCTCTTGTGAAACTGCACCTTACAATTGTAGAATTATGTACAAAAATAACTGCATTCAAAAATAAAATTGCGGAAAACTTTAGGCTATGTCTACACTGCAGGCTTCTTGCACAAGAACTGTTTTGCGCAAGAGCGCATCCACACTGCCATGTGCTTTTGCACAAGAGTGTCCATGGCGTTGTGGACACTCTCTTGCACAAGAAAGCTCTGATGGCCATTTTAGCCATAGGGGTTTCTTGAGCAAGAAACCCCTGTTGCCCATCCACACTGCCTTCTTGCACAAGAGGGATTATTCCCTGTGGAGAGAGGAATAACCCTTGAGCAAGAAGCCCTCTCATCCGATGCCTGACTGTAAATTTACTTGCGCAAGAATGCACATGCAGTGTAGACGCTCCGCAAGTTTTTGCGCAAGAACAGTTGTTCTTGCACAAAAAGCCTGCAGTGTAGATGTAGCCTGAGGTACGGCTACACTAGCTCGTTAGTTCGAGCTAGGTAGGGTAATGAGGGCAAGCGGAGTTGCAAACGAAGCCCGGGATTTAAATATCCCGGGCTTCATTTGCATGTTCCCGGGCGCCGCCATTTTTAAATCCCCCTTAGTCCGAACTCCGTGCCCGCGGCTACACGCGGCACGGACTAGGTAGTTTGAATTAAAGATCCTAATTCGAACTACCGTTCGAGGAATGAGGAGTAACGGTAGTTCGAATTAGGATCTTTAATTCAAACTACCTAGTCCGTGCCGCGTGTAGCCGCGGGCACGGAGTTCGGACTAAGGGGGATTTAAAAATGGCGGCGCCCGGGAACATGCAAATGAAGCCCGGGATATTTAAATCCCGGGCTTCGTTTGCAACTCCGCTTGCCCTCATTACCCTACCTAGCTCGAACTAACGAGCTAGTGTAGCCGTACCCTTAGAGACTACACTCTATTCAGTCCTACTTTTAGTGCAGCCAATTGCTCAAACAAGTTTGTTTACATTTGCAGGAGATAGTGCTGCCTACCTCTTGTTTACACTGTCATCTCAAATTCCCATGGCACTCTTGTAGCTGGCGCAGCGAAGTATTTATGTACCACGTGTGCTAAATAGTCACATGTCACTTCATGCTTCAGCCACCATTTTAAAGGACATACTTCCATGCTGATGACACTTGTTTAAAAAATGTGTTAATTAAATTTGTGAGTGAACTCCTTGGGAGAGAACTGCATGACTCCTGATCCATTTAACCAGCATTTCATGTTATAGTAGTCTCAGCATGATGACCCAGCACATATTAAGGATGTTAAGTAATGGTTATTTTACTAGTCGATGGAATTTCCATTGACTAGTCAATAGGCACTTGTACATTTCAGAGGAGGAACATGGAACTCCGCATGCCGGCCAGGGCCAGCAGGAAGTCCAGCTGACTCCGGGCTGCATATGGCGTGCCAGCTTTGAAATGCACAAGAGTCCACAGTGGGGGCTCTTGTTCATTTCAAAGCAGCAGCACAGCAATGAGCCCGGGGTCAGCGGGGGACTCCGAGCGCCCCATTGACCCCAGGCTCCATGCCGCACTGCCAATTTGAAATGCCACACGGAGCTGGGGTCAGCTGGGGACTCCCCAGATGATACCAGGTTCCACAGAAATGCCTCACTGGAGCCCAGGATCAGCTGGGGAGTCCCCAACTGACCCCAGGCTCTATGTGCGGCAGCGCCACACAGCTGATTCCGGGATCACTTGTGTGGCGCTGTGCCTTTCAAACACTGAGGCTGCATTTCAGAGGGAAATATTTAGAAACAACAGGTGGCTTGTGCAGACGTGGGGTAGCTATTTCAGGATACATCCGGTATCCCGAAACAGTTGTGCAGTGTAGACGTACCCAAAGTGTGGCAGAATTTGAACATTTGGCTCAGAGCTGCCAAGCAATTTGAGGGAGAGATGAAATCATTCCAGTATGTTGCTTAGTCACAGCTAAAGTTAGGGTAATGGCAATAAAATTCTCTAGTTTGTTGCAGCAAAACATTTATTAAACAAAGGTTTCCAACTCAAACAATCTTCCCACTTTTCAGCATACCTTTTTCTCTTCCAATTCTGCTTTCAGAGACCCCAATTCTTGCTGACACTTTTCCAGAGGAGAGATTTTTTGTAGCATTTGTTCCACTTGATGACGAAGAGTACTATTCTCTCTGAAATGGACAAAAACTACAGAACATGTAGCCAAAGAAACCATGGATTTTTGTTCAAGCGTGAACTCAGTGCTCTATTTCCTAAACCAGCAACTACTTTGCTATTCCCTACAGGACAGCTAAAAATGCTCTCCAGCTACTTGCTTGCTTTACTGTTGTAGCTGTCAGGGTCTCACGATATTAGCGACAAGAGGGCTGTGGTAACACGTTTTGCTGGCCCTGAGATGCCCGCCGTAAACTCAACCACTTGTCTTTCACCAGCGGAAGTTGGTGCAATAAAAGAACTTTCATCTACCTAGTCCCTCCAACTACTTGAACATATCTGGCGTAAAAGCGAACTTAGCATATTCTAGGGGAAAATGCTATTTTCATAAATTAGGAACAGATTCAAAGAGAAATGTGTGGAATGTGTAATTCTATGTCTCCATACTGGCTCACTGACCATAAAAATAAATGTAATTCCGCCCCCATCACCGAATGCATTTGAGTGGCTAGAGAACCCTTACTTTGAACTCATAACAAAAGGCAAGATCCTCACCTCCACGTAGGCCATTTAGCGTCATGTAAAAAGGCCTCAAAATCCTGAATCTACCTACTGGAAGGATTCCCCAGCATAGACAGTGTCGAAGACAGCCATAAGGCTCCCATTAAAGGATCCTTTGTAGCCTCGGCATAGTGGGGACATGCCTAGGGAGGAGTTATAGCACTGCAGAGATTTCAAGTAGCAATGTGGACCAAAGGGAAACCCGAGGCAGCAACCATTACTAGGACAGGTCATTTAGGTCTAAATTACACAGGGAGAATATTGTAAAATGGAATTAATGATCATGTAAGTATCCATTATTTTTTTATTGATAAATACCCCTATTTCCTACTCCAGAATATATGCCAAACCAAACAGATAATTCAACTGAATTTTCTTCTTACCTTTCAGCCAACTGAAGCTGTGATATCTTGTTAAGGAAAAAATTAAAACAGTAAGTTGACCACAGTTATCTCAAAAGCATAATAAATGGAAAAATGTGTTGGAATCCCAACAACTAAGAAGAAAAATCAAGTCATTATACCCTTCCCAGGGAAAATGACTCAGAGGAACAAAACTAATAATTAATGGTAAAACAGAATTGATACAAGGACAAGTATGAAGTGAACATGTTGAGGAAAAAATTCAATACCTATGTTGAATCACTGACTGTGTTAAGCCCTTGATGAAATAATTCTCAATCCTTCATTTCACTTAGACACAATTTTTTAAAAATATTGGTGAAACAGCCAAAACTCAGGTGTATTCAGTTTCCATTTCTAAAGCCTAATATTTTTTCCATATACTCTATAGATTAAGTTGTTCAATACTTTTGAACCGCTGTTTTCAAACTGTGGATCAGGACCCCAAGGTGGGCACACTTTAATGAGGTCATCATGGCAAGCAAACATACTGGGGCCGGGGCCAAGGCCAAAGCCTGAGCTTCACCACTGGCAGAAGCTCCAGGTTACAGACCCCATGTCTGGGGTGGAAGGACTTGGGGTTTGGTCCCCCACCCACCAAGAGAGAGCTCAAACTTCTGTCCCTGTATAGTAATATTTCTTGTCAGAAGGTGGTTTAAATGCAATGATGTTTAAGAACCCCTGCTTTAGAATAAGCAGTACTTGCTACAAACAAGCTTCTAATCTTAATTTCTAACTTCACAAATTCCCCAAAACCCTGTTAAATGAAGTGTTCACATATAAATACAACAAAATACTACGAGGAATATAGAAACAAAGGATATCATCACACTTCTGTTGATATTCTGTCAGCAAGTGGCTGTAGAAAGAAAATAAGTTGCTTATATGGGTGATATTTCAGTTTGTTTTTGCATCCAACTTAGACAATCAAGTTTTATAATACCACTTCTTATTCATCATGCTGAAACACAGAAAGCTTTGTCTGTTACAAACCCAGATTAGCTACATACTAAAAATAAGTTTAATTTAAGAATGCAAGCATCAAGCTTAATTTTATCTGACTTTGAAAATATCAAATCTGAACACAGTTCTAAGCTTGTGTATGTGACATCATTAGCTATTTTTTCTTACTTACCTATTTAAGCTTCTAAATTCAAAAGGTTGCTAAAGGTTAAGAGATAAGAGACGTTCTTAATTAAATTACACCTTGGCTCATCTGATGTATTCACCTCATTCTAGTAAAATATATTTAACACAATATACAGCTAGTAACAGGGATTAGCATCTTAATGATAGAACTAACATTTTCTTCAGAAAAAGTAGACTTCAGAACAAAATCTTAACTGTCAGACTCTGCTTCCAAAGATGTTTTCTACTAAAATTTGCTTACTGAATGCTGGCTAAAAAGGAACTCTCTTACACCAAACAAATGTTTTAAAGTAAGTAAATTTAATCCTGGGGAAATTCTGCACCAAAATTGAAAAAATTCTATGCCAAGAAATTCAAAGTTCTGCACACTTTATCTAAATAATACTATATGATCAATTATTTCAGTAATTTATTTCAAAATACCTGTCAGCAATTATGTCTCTAACAATACAAACAAAAAAGAATTCCTCTAAGTGTAGAAATAAAGAAACCACTGTTTCTCTATTCCCCCATCTTCAGAGCCTAGCAGGAGAGAGAGACACTTGTACCCTCTTCCCCTTCTAGAGCTCAGCATGTGAGAATGGCCCCTTCTTGGCCAGTCATTCATATGCACTTCCCTCTCCACCAATGCACTTGCATCTCCTTCCGACCAGAGCCCCGCTGTGGGTTTGGCCCAGACACTCACACCGTCTCCACCTCCAGAGTACAAACATGCTCCCAACACTTGCACCCCCTAACTCCCAGGGTTCCAGAGGGAGAAACATCCTGATATTGGATTCCAGGTTTGTTTGGAATTTCCTGCATGTCACTTCCTTCCTTCAGGGCATGCCAAGAATCACAGCAGCCAGGAATCATCCAGATTCCTCCCCTCTCTCCAGCAGTGTCTGATTTGTGAGCTGGGCTCTGTCAGATCCAGCACCCCCTAGTTGTGGCCAGCAGATTTGCAGCCTATTTGTTGGAAAAAGGAAATTCTGCAGGCAGCATCAATTTCTGAGCAATTTCTGCATACGTATGGCACAGAATGCTCACAAGAGTGTCGTACGTAAAAGCAAGACTAATAGCAAGTCTAAAATAAATGAAGACACACTGGGGTAAGCTTCAATACATACTTCAGACAGTATAAGCAACAAGGAGTCCTGTGGCACCTTATAGACTAACAGATGTATTGGAGCATAAGCTTTTGTGGGCAAAGACCCAGTTTGTCAGATGCATGTAGTGATAATTTCCAGAGGCAGGTATAAATATGCAGGCTAGAGATAACGAGGTTAATTCAGTCAGGGAGGGTGAGGCCCACTTCTAGCGGCTGATATGGAGGTGTGAACACGAAGAGAGGAGAAACTGCTTTTGTACTTGGCTAGCCTCACCCTCCCTGACTGAATTAACCTTGTTATCTCTAGCCTGCATATTTATACCTGCCTCTGGAAATTTCCACTACATGCATCTGATGAAGTGGGTCTTTGCCCACGAAAGCTTATGCTCCAATACATCTGTAAGTCTATAAGGTGCCACAGGACTCCTTGTTACTTTTGCAGATCCAGACTTACACGGCTACCCCTCTGATATTCAGACAGTATAGTTTAGGCCTGAGATCTTTCCTGAGAAAACTATGTACAGCCGGTCCATGACTTACGAACGAATTACGTTCCAAGCACTTGGTCGTAACTCAATCTGTTCGTAAGTGCGGATTTCATTCGTAACTTAGGTTCTGGCTATATAGGAGGTTGGTCGTAAATACGAACGGTCGTAAATCAATGCGTTTGTAACTCGGGGACCGGTTGTATATTTTGCTTTTTTTGTGATGACCAACATCCACAATGTACAATACATTAAAACAGTCATTCAGCTATAAAATGCATTTTATTTTAAAAAAAACTACCAACTTAAACAATAAAAATGCATCTGTGTAAAATATATCACTTGTACTTACTCTGTGTCTATTATTTTTTGCTTCAGTGCAATTAATGCAGCTACATATTCATTTAAACTCTGTAAAGAAAAAAAAAAACTCAAGTTGGCAAAGGAATTTCACACCAAAAATAGTACAGACAGTACACATCCTCCTAAACTTAGGGAACGTGTTAACTATTAACATCTGCTATTAACATCTGCTTAAGAAAGTTTGTGTCTGTCCATCCATCTGTCTGTTCAAGAACTCCTACTAAACGGTAAGAGCTAAGACCACCAAATTTAGTGCACAGCTTCCTCTTATAACTTAGAGCAAGAAAAAATTTGGTTGTGCCAGGTCAATGGGATGTGCCTGGATTGGGATTGCTTCTCAAACAGAAAGGGAGGGGTCTGCTAACAGAGATACTTATACTGTATAATGACCACAGGGAGGCAGCAAAGAGCCAGAGACGGGGACCAGGACAGCTATAACCCCATTGGGGCAGCAGGGGGCATGGCTGGAGAAAGGGACAGCTATCTACTGTACATCTGAGAGAATCTGTCTGTCCCCCAGCTGGGGCACCTGCTCCCTTCCCCTGGCTATGCCTGCTGCAGCAGCCATGGAAAGGTGCTTTTCACCAGGCCCCAAGCTTCTGCAGCAAGAGAGTGCTGGGGCTGTCCTCTCTCCCTGAAGCAGCCTGCATACTGAACCTCCCATCCCCAGCCCCACCCCAGAGCAATGATTTAAATGAAGAAAAACAAACATTTCAGTTACAGTCCAGAGCAATGCCAGGTAAATCCTCTAGTTCTCTATATTTTCAAGTTGACAGTAAACTAAGCGTCTTTTTTTTTCTTTTATGCCGCACACTAAACCCTGACAAACACTAAAACAACTAAAGTGAATCCTCATGCTGCTTTCCTAATTTATCTAGGCCACTGATTTCCTATTTACAATTTAAATATTTCTGAGAATGCTAATGCTCATTTCCAATTCAGACTTTCTTCCAAAAACATCCTATGGGAAAAGCTTCTCTCTCATCTAAAACATGAACTGGATTTACTGAGCAATACTACAGAAAATGTGGGACTTCAAGTTTCCATTGTAATTTCTTAAAACTCAAAGATACGTATTTCCACATGGGTCATTTTAAATTAACACTGCCCCCAATCCAAAGGTATGTGAATTGAAAGGATACACTTATGAAAGATGAGGGAAAGAAGACTGTTTACTGGAAAACTTCTGTGCTTTCTAGACTCTAGAGAGTTAGACTAGTTTAAACTTTTCTTTTGACAAATAAATTTCAGCCTCTTAGAAATCCAGCACCACTTTTTACTTTTCAAATACTATGCCCGAGATCTACCGCCTGTGTTTGTGCCACTTAGTCAGAAACAATTAGTAATACTACTTAAAATTGTAACACGTACAGAAAATACAGAGAAACCCAAGGTACCCCTCAAGATGCACGCACTACTAATTTAAACTATAATCTTACTGAAGGATGTAACCGGTTAACTGATTACCTGGCAGCCACCCCAGCTGGAGCAGCCCATACCTATGGGGTTGGGTACTGACAGCTAAGCCCCACAGACAACCCTATTTGTGTGTGTGTGTGTGTGTGTGTGTGTGTGTGTGTGTGTGTGTGTGTGTTTTACACATCCCTAACGTTAACACCTTTAGTCTTCCTCACTATAACTCTTCCCAATTCTTAATTTAGATCCCAATTCTGCAATGAATTTCTACATAAAACAACAGCTGTTGACACTCTACAGTCTACACAGACTGCCACTAAAGTCAATAGGAATACTGTAGGAATAGGAATACGTGCACATAAGAGCTTGCTCATGCACAGCATACTGCAAGACTGAGATCCTGAATTAGTAAAACAGATAAATGAGATGGAGAAGGGACCGAAGCAGTTTACAAAAAGAAAATCTGTTATCAAGCCAAGTGGAAGAGGCGCATGTTCTCCAAGAGCTTTAGGAAAGCCGGACTCCAGAGGAAAGGGCGACACGAGCAGAACTTTGAGAAAAACGAGAAGCGAGACCAGGGCTCTTCTCTGACTCTTTATGCGACAGGTGTGAGAAGGCTTCTTCCCATTTGCTGTTTGCTTCTACGACTCACGGTCCTACCCGCTGTATTTCTCCTGAAAAGCTACAGGCGGTGGGGAGGGCGCGTCACCTGCCGGCCACAGCACAACGCCCAGATACCGACACGACGCGTTCAATTGACTCTTTCCAGGCCAGCGACCCTCCCAGTCAGCCCAGCGAGAACTGCTGCGGAGCCACCACTGGCTCCGCCGGGCCAAGGGTAACGCGCCCCAGTAGCCAGATGCCCGGGCGCTCACCGCAGCCAGGGCAAGTGGCTGGGCGCTACCGGGCATAACGGCCAAGGGGCGGGGGCGGGGCTGCCGCTACCTGCTGGAGCGCGCTGCAGTTCGCACAGGCCGTGGCGGCCTCGGCCGCGATCCCCGCCGCCGGCGCCTCTCCGGGCATCATGATCCCCGCGGCGCCGGGGCCCCGACGTCCTCTAGCCGCTTCGCCCTGCACAGCCGCCGTGCCCCGCCGCCGCGCGCCTCCATCCGCCCGCCCTCCCGGCAGCAGCGCCGGGCCAGCGGGGGAATACGCGGCGCAAACGCAGCGCGCCGCGCCGCAGTCCCGAGAAGGACCCGCCCCAGCCTGGTGCCCGCCCAGATGCCTGCCCAGGAGCGGGAGCCAGCAGCCGGCTTGAGGCGCCGTTCGGCGGGGGCTCACCCCAAAGAGCCGTTCGGACCCAGGTTAACAAGGGATCCCGCTGCCAGCGCTGCGGCCGGGATAGGAGCGTGTTTGTAAACCGGCTCCTCCCTGCTGCCCCACTAGGGTCCTGCCTTAGGCTGGGTCGCTGCCGGGGCGGACCGGCGGCGCTTCAACTTCACTCATTGCATGGAGGGGAGGAGCTACTGGGGAGCGGATTGTGAGATCCCATCATGCAACGCGACTAGCCTTCCCGAGCAATGCATGGCGGGAACTGTAGTTTCCTGGGGCATCGTACCAAGGTTGCTCTCAGTTGCGTGGGGAGCTTGGGGGCGGGGAGCAGCTTCTCCCTGCCCGTGTGACCTACGGGGGGCAGGGTGTTGGGCGTCCCGCGTGGTAGTCACTCTGGTTTCCAGCAGCCTTGGTCACTGTGTGCAGGTGCGGGGTGTCCCTTACACACGCCCCGAGTTCTCCGTTTCCCCCGTTACCCTGCCTGCTGCGCTGCCCAGCCCCCTTTCGAGCCAGCTCAGCTATTACAGCCCATTGCTCCAGTAAAGGGTCACGAGAGTCTGCTAGTGTGAAAAGATAAACTTAAAAAAACGACGAATAGTCTGGTAGTGCTTTATAGACTAACAAAACATGTAGATGGTATCATGAGCTTTCCTGGGCACAGCCCACTTCTTCAGGGTCATCTGAAGACGTGGGTTATACCCACGAAAGCTCATGATACCATCTACATGTTTTGTTAGTCTATAAAGCACTATCAGACTATTTGGGGTTTTTTTTAAGTTCATCCTGTACAGACTAACTCAGCTACTCCCTCATGCTATTGTAAAGTGCGGGCCCAAGCTGCTCAGTTTCAACTCACCACTGGCTTAGTTTCAATAAAAATAAAACAATTGAACTACAAAGAGACATTCTGCTTGCAAATACAAGGTACTAAATTCAGAAATGGTTAAAAGGAAAATAAAGAGAAAACGCTTTCTATTAATTAAGTTAAAACTTAAATAGCTAGTACGTTCTTCACCACATATTCACAGCTACATGGCTGACTGAATTCTCAGCTCAGGATCTCTTGAATTTCAAATGGCTGGTTCCTTTGTTGTCTTAGGTAAAAGAGACCGGCAAGATAGGGGGCGATGCTTTGGAGTGCTTTTTATCCTCACTGAATTGTTCAGTCCCGCTTTTGAAATGCATTCTGCCAAGGGTTAAGGCTGAAAGTGAAGCATTTTATTCAGTAAAAAAGGTAACATGGAGTCTGGTGGTGAACATGTCTCCATGCTTTTTCTTCTCCCCTATGAATGCAGACATGCAACCTTGCCTTATCACCTAGCGTTCTCATCTTGCTGTCTCAAGGACCCTGTTTACTATCTGCATGTAAATTAAGTTTAAACACATTTTGCTTTGTATAGGCTAGATCTGCGTGTGCTTAAACATATGCTACCAATGTCTTATGGGTCAATTCATAACTATATTGCTACATCAATTTCGCCATGGGCATGTCTACACTGAGGCGTTATTTCAAAATAACTCCCCTTATTCTGAAATAACAAGGAGAGCGTCCACACTACTAAGCTAACAATGAGCTTGTTATTTTGAAATAGTAGCGCCTGCTTGTGAAGAGAAATAAGCTTATTTTAAAATAGTTATTTTGGGGAGTTATTTCAAAATAACCTAGTGTCGACATAGCCTAAGATGTTAATTACCAGCAAGTTATTAGTTTTCAAATTATACCTCACAAGCAGTGTTCCCTCTAAGCTGAGCACTTGTGTGAGTATCCAGGAGAGATTCAAATGCCGTGCATCTGATTAGCAGAGCACCCACAGTGCCCAGAGCCAGCAGCATGTGTTTGGACTGGTGGTGCAAAACTGCACATGCCTTGGTGCACATAACATTTATTCCGCACATGGATGGAAAAGCTTAGCGGGAACACTGCTCACAAGGCATATTTTGTAGATCATTGCAATGATGTGTAGGGTATGAATATGGGGGGGGGGGGTCTTTCACTGAATCAGAGAATAAGATTGGAAGAAACCTCAGGAGATCACCTAGTTCAACCTCCTCTTCAAAGCAGGACCAACTACAACTAAATCATCCCAGCCAGGACTTAATATTTTTAGATTTCACCACCTCCTTAGGTAACCTATTCCAGTGTTTCACCACCCTTGTGACCCTCCTAGTGAAATAGTTTTTTCTAATATCCAACCTAGGCCTTTCCCACTGCTACTTGAGACTATTGCTCCTTGTTCTCGCATCTGTCACCACTGAAAACAGCTTAGCTTCATCTTCTTCAGAACCCCCCCTTCAGGTAGTTGAAGGCTGCTATCAAATTCTCTCTCATTTTTCTCTTCTGAAGACTAAATAAGTCTGGCTCCCTCAATCTCTCCTCATAAGTCATGTGTTCCAGCTCCCTAATCCTTTTCATTGCCCTCCGCTGGACTCTCTCCAACTTGTTCACATCCTTTCTGTAGGGGAAGTGGGACTGGATGCAACACTACAGATATGGCCTCATCAATGCCAAATAGAAGGAAATAATTTGCTGGCAATGCTCCTACTAATGCAGCCTAACATGCAGTTACCCTTCTTGGCAACAAGGGCACACTGTTGACTCATATATAGTTTCTCATCCATTGTAATCCCCAGGTCCTTTTCTGGAGAACTGCCGTTTAGCCAGTTGTTCCCCAGCCTGTTAAAATGCTTGGGATTCTTCCATCCTAAGTGCAGTTTGTATGGTCTTGACCCTATCCTTACCCCCCCCAGCTTCCCCCCTCCCCCATTTCAGTCACACATCCCCCTTTATAATGCTGCAGGAGTGTTATGCACTGGCTGACCCAGAGACAGGAGGCCAGAGCTCTCTTCCCCGGACAAGGCAGATGCCACCATGTTTTCTTTTTCCTTTGTATATAGAATTTCCACATTACATTCTTAGAGTATAGTGCTCCAGCAAAGTAGTCATTGGAGCCCTTATTTCTGTGTAACCAAACTAATGGAGAATGGTCAATTAGGACCCTGAAGTTTCTGTTAAAAAGATAGGGCAGTAACTGACTGACTGACCACACAGTGGCATAACATTCTCTCTTTATGACTGCGTCTCGACTACATTCCTCTTTCGAAAGAGGAATGTAAATGAAGAAAATTGAAAATGCAAATGAGACTCAGATTTACAAATCTCGTGCTTCATTTGCATAATCACGTCCGATCGCTTTTTCAAAAAAGGCTTTTTTGGGAAGAAAAAAGTCTAGACACGGTTCTTTAAAAAAAACCCCCACCCCTTTTCAAAAGAACCCTTATTCCTGAAAAAAATGAGGTTTACAGGGTTCTTTTGAAAAGGGTTTTTTCCCCCCGAAAGAACCACATTTAGACTGGTTTTTTAAAAAAAAAAAACCTTTTTCAAAAAAGCGATTGGACGCGATTATGCAAATGAAGCACGAGATTTGTAAATTTCGATTTCCTTCATTTACATTCCTCTTTCGAAAGAGGAATATAGTTTAGACGCGGCGTAAGACAGAATAATTCTATTCATTGCATAAGAAAGCAATGGGATGTTTCTTGTTAATTTCCCCTGACTACATTAGCATAGCCATAGCTCCTAAACAACATGGTGCCTGCTCCTGCTGCCACGCCCGTACCAGCTCCTGCCCCTCCTGCTTCTCCCCCTAGCCCTCCCCACTGTGACCGCCACGGGCCCCACACACGAAGTGGTGGGACCATCAGAACCAGGCACCACTCCCAGCCCCAACCTGAGCCTCCCCTCCCTATTCCTTCCCCTTCCAACTCCCTCCTCCCCTTCCAAGATTATTTCCCCAGTCCCTCCCCAGTTATGTTTACCCCAATTAAAACCAACAAAATTATTTTTGAAAACAGTTTAGTTTATTGTCTCTGCAAGGGAGATGGAAAGTGGGCCCGGGATGGGTGTGGGAGGACAGGCAAAGAGGGGCAATGCACAGGCCCCTTGTGGGAAGCCCATGGAAGAGCATCACTGGGGTTCTTGTGTGAAACTCTCCCTCAAATCCTCCCAGATGCGCACAGCCCCCTGATGGCGGTCATGTGCAGCTGCTCAAAGGCCCTGCCGATCCGGTCAGCCTTTGGCCCCCACCCTGAGAGAAACATCTGTTGCCTGCTTTCACAAATATTGTGAAGGACACAACACACCACCACCACTTGGGGGATGTTCCTCTCCCCAACATCCGGGCAGCTAAGGAGGCAACGGAAGCTCCCCTTGAGATGCCGGAAGGCACCCTCCACCAAACCCTGCTGAGCCTGGCATTCAAGCATCCCTTGCTTTGGTCCAGGTGTCTAGTGTAGGGTTTCATTAGCTAGGGGAGCAAAGGGTATGCTGCGTCCCCCACAATACAGACCAGCATGTCCACGTCCCCAACACTTATGGTGCAGTCGAGGAAAAAAGTGCCGGCGTGCAGCTTCTGGAAGAGGCTGGAATTGTGAAAGACACAGGTGTTGTGTGCCTTCCCCAACCACCCGATGTAGATGTCTGTGAACTGCCCACAGTGGTCCACGATGGCCTGCAGGACCATTGAAAAGTACCCCTGGTGGTTGATGTATTCAGTTGCCTGGTGGTTGGGGGCCCGGATGGGGATATGGATGCTGTCAATAGTCCACCCACAGTTGGGGAAACTCATGGCAGCAAAACTGGCGATGATGGGGTCCATGTCACCCAGGCTGATGACTCTGTGCAGCAGGACAGCGTTGATGGCCTACACCACCTGTAGAAGGAGACAAGCAGAGAATCACAGGGTTGCCAGGACCCTTGGGAAATCCATGAGCCTACCCCTTCTCCCCTTCACACACCTGGAGCAACCCCCTACTTACCTCATCCCCTGTTAGGGCTTTGTGAAGGCGGGACCTCCCAGACAGAGGGCTTCCACCACCACCACCCCTTCCCTAGGGAACTCCATTCCAGCAATTCACCCCTGTCCTGGGACAGTAGCCCAAGTGCACAATACCTGCATGAGCACAATCCTGATGTTCTATCTCCCCACGCCAAACTGGTTCCTGATGGATCTGTAGCTGTGTAGTATGACGAGCTTCCAGATGGTGATGACGACCCACTTCTGAAGGGGGATAGAAGGTTGCATGTGGATGTCTTGTCACCTGAACCACTCACACAGCTCAAGGAAGGTCTCCTTGCACATGTGGAAATTCTGGAGCTGCTGCTGGTCGTCCCACCACTCCATGACTATCTGGATCCACCAGTCAGAACTGGTGTCCAGACGCCAAAAGCGGAGGTGCACAGTGGGCAGCGGAGGGCAGGTGAGATCATACTGCACGAGCAGTGCCCACAGAGAGATGAGGAATTTCCCTGCAATGAGCTGTGGGTTGTATCCTTGCAAGGCCAGGAAGGCAACCCACAGAAAGTGCTGTAGGGGGTACAGCACAACCTGCAAGAGCTGTCAACTGCTGGGAGGCAGGTCCGGCTCCATGACTAGAGAGCTGTGGTGTCCGCAAGAGCAAGCACCGCAAGCAAAGGCTTTGCTGTCCCTTGAGGAGGTAGGCAAAAGTGAAGTACCTCAGACATGAATGTGCAGGGGGTGACTCTTTAAGCACAAGCCTCAGGAAGCAGCTCCAGGAAATAACTGCTGTCCTGATGCCCTGCCTAAAGTGTTTCTGGGTGGTCTTAAATGCGATTCAGCATCCAATGAGTGTGGACGCTCTATTTAGAAATAGCTCAGTGCTATTTCAATGGGCATTTGTAGTATAGAAATATTTTTAAATGAACTATTTCGGAGTTTTTCTTCTAGCTTATTCCAAAATAATGCTGCTGTGTAGACATACCATAGAGGCTTTTATAATTAGGCCTGCTTCTTTGAGCTTTGACACAACAATTCACAAGTATTTCTTATGTTCAGATCAAGTACATATGCCTTTGCTGAGCCTGGTGATCCTTTAACATTTGGTTCATCTGCCTCTGAAAACTGGCTCTTGCATTAATTAACGCAAATGGAAACAATCTGAATTCAGACATTCCCATACTATTGATTTAAAAAAAATTCTGTGAATCATCAAAAGGAATTTTCCTGTATCCTTTAGCCAAGTAAAAAAGCTGGGATATTTATCATCAGTTCTAGGCACAAGACAGTGCAACAGCATTGTTTCTCCTATTGTCAACACAAAACATTACAGTCTTGTCTTTCTTAGGGACCAAGACCACAGGTGATGCCCAAGAGCTGTGAGACTCTTTAATTACTCCCAGAGCCATCATGCTTTGTATTTGTGTTCATATGCTCTTGGACCTTGCCAGTGATATGGTAGACCTGGTGGGGAGATGGCTCTGATTCTATAGTAATGATCTTAAGAGTCAGCAAGTGAATCTTTTCTGATTTTCTACAAAACACTCACCTGTGTTCTTGCAGCACAGATATCAACTCTGCCTTTTCAGAGTTGTTAAATCATTGCAGATATTGATGCTTTCCAGAGATGAGTCAGATTGGCATTCAGTCATCAAATCAATAAGGTGGGGTGCCTCAGTTTCCCCTTCTACACAACAGATCATGTTCACCATGAATTCCCTCCTGTGATAGATTTACATGCACCAGCTATGGGACAGCACTACAACGAGGTCTTTTAACATGATATGTACCTTTATTCATCTGTACTTTCACCTCCAAAGGTCCTTCCCAAGAATTCTTCATATTCTATTTTTTTTTTACACAGGAATTAATACTAAACACAAAGTCCCCTATTTCAAAGGAGCATTTAATCATAAGGTTAGTCTACCTTTAACTCATTTCTGGGCCTTTATACCAGTTCAATTACTAGGTCTCCCACTGCCACAGTATCCCCTTATCAGGTGTCTCTGATAATATCTAGGAGTCCCATAGTTTCCTCTCCATACAGAAAATCAAATTGAAAGAACCTTGTTCATTCCTGAATCACCTTCCAATAAGCTAATAGTTAATGACTGGTTATCTACTCTCATTTCAATACATTTCTTGCATAGAGTTCCACCAAACTATTCACCTCTGGGGATGTGTCTACACAGCACCCTTACCTCAAAATAAGCTATAGCTTATTTCGAAATTTTTAAATAAAGCGCTATTCCGACAAGTCCCTTAACGCTCGTGGAACGAGGGTTACAGGGATGCTGGAATAGCGTGCCTGTTATTTCAAAACATATTTAAAGATGCAGAATTGCTATTTTGGGATACTTCCGGTATCCCAAAATAGCCCTGCTGTCTAGACGTAGCCTGGGTGATATGGGGTGGCTTTTAGCTGTCTCACCCACACAATTTCCATAACTCACTGAATAACTGAGACATGACATTTGCCCCACAGTCAGAAAAAATCTCTTTAGGGAACCCAACACTGCTAAACACAACAGAAAGGGCTTTTGCCACAGAATTAGCCTCTGTAGTAGTTAGAATGATTTCCTTACCTCGCCAGTGGCAAAATCTACCACCAGGACTAGATTAACTCAGTGTTACTTGGGTCCTTCAGGTCAGGGAGCAGGCAGTGTGGGTGGTGCAGGCATCAGGGCAGAGGCTTAGGAATGTGGCTATAGCAAACATTATGTCATCCTTTGCTAGATCATAAGATCCCCTGGGCAGACATAGAGCTCCAGTGGCAACACAGCCTGCCCGTCCACACCCTGCTGGCCTCAGGGATCAAGTGTCAACGTAAGTGTTGGAACTCTGCTTCCCTTAGAGTTTTATTGTCAGCAGCACCTGGCCACCCTCTGGCCTCAAGGATTTAATGTTTGCTGCCCTCGGCATCCAGGGACTCAGTGATGCTGGCACCACACTACCTCCCTTGCCAGCCCCTGGGATCCATTGTCTGTGGCACCTGACTTCTCCCACTCCCAAGTGACTGCAGAAATAGACACTGTGGCATTTGGATTTGCCACGTTCCTCCCTTGCCTGATTCAAGGATCCAGTGGTGGTATTGCCCATTGGCCCCACTCCTAGGGCTGGCCTCATAGATCCAGCACCTGGCTGTGTTCATCCATGTCAAGGATTTAGAGATGACATCACTTGCCTGTCCCACCTCCAGGCCTCTGTGTGGCCTCGGGGATAAAGTGATTGCAACATGCAACTTCTCTTCCTTCCCCTCAGCCAGCTTCAGAGACCTAGTGGTGGCAGCACATGGGACTCCCACCAGCGCTGCAAACCTCAGAGATCCAGTGGTGGCAATAAACTGCTGCCTCCACCCTCACCTGGCTCAGAAATGGCACCCAGGCAACCAAGCACTCTTCAGGGTGCCAGTGTCAGCAGCCTCCCGTTGCCCCCACCCCTCTGCTGCCTTAGAGATCCAAAGGCAGTGTGCCACCCAGCTCCTGCATGCTCCACCCTACTGGCCTCTCACATCTACTAATGGTGGAACATGGAAATTCCCCGACACTCTCAGGGATCCAATGTTAGTGGCACCTGTCTGCCCCCTCCTCTCCCTGTTGTCCTAAGGGATAAGGCTGCTATGGCATCTGGCTTCTCCACCAACCCAATGGTTGTTTTCAGAGATCAAGTGGCTGCAGAACCTGATTGTTACGCTCCCCAGCCTGAAGGATTCTGTGAAGGGAGCACCCAGCATCTCCAAACCAAGCAGGCCTCAGAAATCTGTAGATGGCTGCACTAGGTTACCCTAACCCTCCAGACGACCTGATGGATCCAGTAGTGGTGGGGCAACAGGCCCCGGCCAGTGCATTGGCCAGTCTCAGAAATCCAGTGGTGAGGCACTGGCCGCCCACGATCCACGAAGATGGTTTCAGGGATTCAGTGGCATTTGCCCCACTCCACTCTCCCATACCCATACTCTTCTGGCTGTGGTGGTGGCAACCAATTGTGCCCATGCTCCCCTCCACACCGACCTCAGGTATCCAGCTGAGAGGTCCAGCTCCAGCACCAGCACTAGCATCTCTTCCCATCACCCTTGGGTTTTCTGTGGCACCAGTACCCAACTATCCTCAGCTGCGGGCATCCAGTGGTGGTGGGACCCATCCATTGCCATCCACCCATTGGCCTCAGGGGTGTTGTGATGGTGACATCTTACTGGCCCCCGACCACCTGTTGGCCTCAGGGATCCCATGGAAGCAGCACAGATCTAGTGGTGGTGGTGCCAGGCTTCTACTAACACATGAGTTAGTCTCAGGAATTGAGTGGCAGTGGCCTCCTACACCAAACAGCTGCCGCCTCAGGGCAGTAGTGGCAGCACATAATTAACCCCCTCATTAGCCTCTATGAAAAGATGGTTGTGGCATCTGACTCTCCCCCTCCTGTCCAGGGATCCACTGGTGGCAGCACTCAGCTACTTCTGCATTAACTCTGTGGCTTTCCTTAGAAATCCACTGGAGTTGTCCCCACTCACCTGCCCACATTACATCCCATCAAACTAATGGTGTAAGAAGAGATGTCACTGATGCTCTTTAATACCCTTCAGAATTCCACTAGTATTTCTGGGCTAAATAGTAGAAACAGTTATGTCTTAAAAAAAAAAATTCAGATGAAGAAAATGGAAACTAATTAATCTTTTGGCTAAAAACAAAAATATGGAAAAAAGCCATTTCAGATAAAATAATTATTTTTCAAATAAGAAAAAGTCAATGTTTCAATTAAAAATAGAAATATAACAAAAAATGTAAACATATTGATTTGTCATCATAAATTGTAAACAAATGTTTTGAAAAATGGAAAACCCCCGACAAAGTAAAAAAAATGCAAAACATTTAACAGCAAAAGGCACCAATAAAAAAGTTTGAGAAAACTATGAGGAAAAATAGATTTCCAGACCATTAAGAAAAAAATGGAAAACATGATTTTCAAACTAAACTAAAACTGTAAAAAGAATTAAAAAATATTTTTTTTAAAACTGATAAAAAGCATTACAAATATTATTTTGTTAAAAATAAAAACAATGAGAGAAAATATCATTGCATGGTCCCACACATAGTTACCATAATCAAATACATTATTTTAAATAAATCTTAACTATATTACAATATTCAACTTACTATATATTTTAGAAATGTCTGTCTGTCCATCTGAGAGTCCATTTATTCAAAAACTCCTTCTAAATAGTAGGAGCTAGGAGCACCAAATTTGGTATGCAGATTCCTCTTACTATAACTTAAAGCAAGGTAAGCGTTTGGTTGAGCCAAGACAATGGGATGTGCCTGGAATTTGATTGCTTCTCATAAAATGGAAAGGGAGGGGTCTGGTAGGAGGGACAGTTATACCATAGAACAGCCGTGGCCAACCCGCAGCTCGCGAGCCGCATGTGGCTCTTGCCCCCCAAAAATGTGGCTCAGGAAGCCACTCCTGCGCCCTCCTCAAACAGCCCCCGCCCCCTGCCGGCTCCCTCCCGGCCTCCGGCTTCCCTGTGCTTACCAGGTCGGAGCTGCTGGGTTTTAAAAATGGTACCCAAGATGGCGGCCATCTTAAAGGGGCAACATCCTTTTTTTTTTTTTAATGTAATTTTTTTTGTTTTTGCTCAATAATTTTGTTCTGGGGGGCTTTTTTTTCCCCCTACAATTCTGGTGCAGCACTTCGCATTTTTTCTGCGGCTGTTTGGCTCTCTTTGTTAAATGGGTTGGCCACCCCTGCTATACAATGACCACCAGGGGGCAGCAAGAGGCCAGAGATTGATACTGAAACAGCTATAACCACATTGGTGCAGGAGGCAGGGGTGGAAAAAGGGACAGCTATCTACTGTACATTTCAGAGAGTTTGTCTGTCCCTCAGCTGGGGCAGCCTACATACTGAACCCCTCATCTCTAGCCCCACCCCAGAGAAATTATTTGAGTTAAGGACCCAAGCAATGTCAGGTAAATCCTCTAGTTATGACTATTCTTGATTTTAAATTGCATTTCTAACTCTGTGTAAGAAAATTACGGGTGCCATTTTTAATAGGTAACAGCCAACATGGATTTGTAAAGAACAAATCATGTCAAACCAATCTCACAGCTTTCTTTGATAGGATAGCAAGTCTTGTGGATAAGGGAGAAGCAGTGGATGTGGTATACCTAGACTTTAGTAAGATATTTAACATGGTCCTCCATGACCTTCTTAACAATAAACTAGGGAAATACAACCTAGATGGCGCTACTATATGGTGGGTGCATAACTGGTTCGATAACTGTTCTCAGAGAGTAGTTATTAATGCTTCACAGTCATGTTGGAAGGGCTTAACAAGTGGGGTTCTGCAGGGGTCTGTTTTGGGACTGGTTCTGTTCAATATCTTCATCAATGATTTAGATGATGGCATAGAGAGGATGCTTATTAAGTTTGCAGATGATACCAAGCTGGGAGGGGTTGCAAGTGCTTTGGAGGATAGGGTCGAAATTCAAAATGATCTGGACAAACTAAAGAAATGGTCTGAGGTAAACAGGATGAAATTTAATAAGGACAAATGCAAAGTACTCCATTTAGGAATGAACAACCAGTTTCACACATCCAGAATGGGAAGTGATTGTCTAGGAAGGAGTACTGCAGAAAAGGATTTAGGGGTCATAGTGGAGGACAAGTTAAACATGAGTCAACAATGTAACTGTTGAAAAAAAGCAAACATGATTCTGGGATGCATTAATATGAGTGCTGTGAGTAAGACATGAGAAGTCATTCTTCTGCTCTACTCTGCACTGATCAGGCTTCAATTGGAGTATTGTGTCGAATTCTGGGCACCACATTTCAAGAAAGATGTGGAGAAATTAGAGAAGATCCAGAGAAGAGCAACAACAGTGATTAAAGGTCTAGAAAACATGACCTATTAGGGAAGACTGAAAGAACTGGGATTGTTTAGTTTAGAAATGAGAAGACTGAAAGGGGACATGATAGTGGTTTTCAAGTGTCTAAAAGAGTGTTACAAGGAGGAGGGAGAAAAATTGTTCTCCTTGGCCTCTGAGGATAGGATAAGAAGCAATGGGCTTAAACTGTAGCAAGGGAGGTTTAGGTTGGACATCAGAAAAAACTTCCTGCTTGTCAGGCTGATCAACCACTGGAATAAATTGCCTAGAGGAGCTGTGGAAATCTCCATCACTGGAGATATTTAAGAGAAAGTTAGACAGACATCTGTCAGGGATGATGTAGACAGTGCTTAGTCCTGCTGTGAGGGCAGGGGACTGGACTTGATGACCTTTCAAGGTCCCTTCCAGTTCTAGGATTCTATGGGTTCTTAACCATATGATAGAAATTTGCTCCTGGGCACACTATGCAATGTTTGTAATTGTGTAGCTCCAAAGTACTCACTGAAGGTTGGCAAGAATAAAACTCCCTTTGAAATGTCTACATTTATTTAGATAAAGTAGTGGTATTTTCCTCTTCCATTAGAAAATTGTGATCTATATAGATTTAAAAAAAAAGAAGAAAACAAATACTGTGACTGAGGTATAATAGTGTAAACAGGATTTTAATTAATCTGTCACTGTATATAGGGAAGATTTTTCATCAAATAACACATGTGGAAAGACCGCTACCCACTCTATGTGGCCTCAGTCTTCATAAATTATTTGCATCAACATCTATTTATATGACATGGTATACTATTTGGAGCATTGGGGTTTCGTCAAAGTCTTGGATTGACTTTATATATTTTTTATTTTTTTTAAATTAGCGGTTTGTGGTTTTGCTACTACATTGTATTCAACTTGTGAAAAATTCTGTATATTCTTGTAGAAGTTATTTGCAGTTTTTAATTTGTTCAAATTTAATACCTGCATAATGTAATGATGTTCTTCCTACAACTTATTTACACCAACCTTTTCTCTGAATTTGATGGCAAAATAGATGACAGTATGAATTTTTATGATTCACTAGTTTTTGTCAATTGTTTCTATACTTACATTTGAAACAATACACATAACAACAATAAAATTACTTGGTTTGTACTGATAGAGCTTATATTATATATCTTCCCCATCCATTTTTTCACTTCAATATCAGCAAAAAGGAATAGAACAAACAATGCTTTCAGACAGTTTTATTTATTTTTGAACATCTATAGAAACAAACAAAAACATTAAGTTATTTCTAAACGTTTACAAAAATATTTCATATAGAGATAAAATAATGATCTTACAAATATTTCATCACAAACAAAAGAACCCCAACTAAGCACAACTTAGAATATCCATGTCTGGCAAGTACTTAGGCTGTAATACCAAAATGTACCTGTAGCCATGACTCATTTTCTTAATTTTCATAACTATTAGTTTCAAGGATTGTGATACTTTATTTTTTAAAAGTACTAAGTTAAAAGACCTATTTGCATACACTGAAAAATTCTGCACACTGATATGCACCTCTAACTCTAATCAATGGCAGAGTAGCTTATGATAATGAATAAAGAAATGATGGATTTTGTTCTGCTATTTGACCAGATATTTTTTAGATTCTTTTAAGTACACAGTCATAATGCATACTACAGCAACATAATTTTTCATCACACAGTTTAGAAACAGTTACTTTTTAGATATATAATTATTTTTGAAAATTAAGTCTGTCTCGTAGTATGTAGTATTGGTTCTGCTTTGTTAATAAATTCATATTAATTCTGAAAAAATGTTTAATCACTTAGTACTTTTTGAAAAAATAGTTATGAACTAGGTTAGCTAGTTTAGCAGATTATTATTACAAATAATAGGAAGTGTGTTTCAGTTTTAATATTTTATGAGCTTTGGTACACATAACTACTCTACCACATATTGCAATATTCTAAACCAGAGAACTGCAAAGAAAGCATACAACAAAAAATGTGCAAGTTTAGGCAATACTGAAACAAAACTACTGAAGAAATCTTTCAAAAAGGGGCCTGGACCATACAGCATTTATTTCTAAAGTAGCTATAAATATGTGTAAAAATATTTATTTATAGAGACTATAAGCATAAGATAGCATTGTAGAAAGACAACAAAACATAAAGTGAGTGGACAAGTAGAATATTTCTTTAATATATTTTGTAAGCCATTTTTATCTGTGACTGAATATATACTTCATCAAGAAAATCTGTAGAAAAATTATTTAGCTGAAATGCTTACTGAAAATATATTGGCAGATCTATCATTTAAAATATGAAATTATGTACCCCAAACAGTATTACAAACATTTTATTTTACACATTACATCTTGTCTTTAGTGTAATTATGCCACACCCTTTAAATTAGTATAGCCCCGTGGTACTATTTCAATATTTGTGGCCAGATATTTTCAGTATCAACAGACACTTGGCAGTTAAAAACAGTTTTACGATGCAATTTATAAACTTAATTTTATGGCCAATCATAATGCACAGAGGTGTATTACTGACAAAAAGTTTAAAATTACTCTATCAAACTAATAGTTACAAATGAATTACAAACTTTAATAGTTTACACTCAACTCAGTTGACAAAGAAATTCTTCATTTATGTATTTTAAATGAAACCTCTCTTTTCAGAAAATCAGATTCGCTTTGAAGAAATAAAAATAATATAAAGAAACGGAGTGACTGTCCTTGCATTTAACTTAAAACAGAAGAGTACTCTTAATTGGGCAAAGCAAGCCTCCTTAATTCCCACGGTTCAGTTTTATCATTTGAATCTGAAAATTTGAACATGCTGCATGTTGAAAATTCATCAGCTGCCACAAGGCAGAATCACAGATATGGGATACAGAAATGCCCCACTATCCCTATTCTCTTTCCCATCACTTGCTATGTCCATGATCTAAAAAGGAGATGGTTAACATTCTCCAGTCCTGGCTGCTGTTCACAAGACTGCTCCAAAATGCAACTGCCCCTAGAAGACATTCGCTACCTGGGGTCACTGGCACACAGTATACAATCATGAAAGCAATTGTGTGTGAAAGGGTAGACAGAATACCTTCACTTCTACTTGGAGATTATTCCTCACACAGCTGTGGTGCAAAGGGGTTATAGATAACTTTGCTGATGTCACTGAGTTATCAAAAATAAGTTTAAACATCCCAAAATGGTAATTTCAAAGAATTATAGTAATAAGCAATGATTGAATTGTGAATTTTTATTTAACCAATTTTGAAATCTAGTAATTCTTTCAATTTCCTTTTATGTCCAATAATCAAATGTCAAAGGTCTGTACATATTTCTGAATCAATATGTACCAGAAGACCCAAGATGAAACTGTGATCACACCAGTCACAGAAGCACCACAGCAGCATTTGTCAAGAGGACAACATAATCAGACCAGAATTTCTTGCCAAATATTGCATATTTTGTTCATAAACTTAGGAGGTTTTAACATAGTTTAAACATCCTTTTGTACAAACAAACTAATACAATTAATGTTACTAAAAATGCAGGTTTCTGTTTTTATGCTGATTATGCAGATTTAAAACATGAGTTACTTTATCTGCCATAAAAAATTACCTTTCCCTTCTTGGGTCTCAAACCAAGATTGTTTTTAAAATGCCTTCCTGATCCTCAGCATTTATTTAATACTACAGTAAATTAATTTCTTTTACAAAGATAAAGCTATAAAGGAAATAATTTCAAATAAATACCTTTAAAAGAAAACAGAATACATGATCAGAGGATTCAGCTGGTATATCATTTCAAGTACACAGGCAATTTCATTTCAATGGTCAGATTGCTGCAGTTTATCTTTTCATGTTCAGTAACAGCATTAGGAGTAAATGGTGATCACTTCACGTCCACCACCTCGCACTAAGAGAACTCTGTTCAGACCTTCTGTCAAAACTTCCAAAAACTCCATGTCTGGAGACAATCAAGTCAAGGTTTTAAGAGTATAGGGAAAAAATCTCAACCTTTGAACATAAAACTATAAATACATACATACATACATACATACATAAAACCTCAATAAGTTGTACTCTTGCATCCAAAGTGCAAGTGCAGAAGCCTCATCTGTAACTTGCCTAAAGTACTGCACCTTACACATTCATCTTTCATTTGCGAAGTGCTGACACAACATGGTACCAAACATGCAAGCAGCTTGCTAGCTCAGATCAAGAAGGAGGAATACATGTTGGGATCTATGCATTTCTTGTAGGACCCCACAAGAAGTGTGAATCAATAGAAAAAATATTAAAATATTATTAAACTATTTTATCTAACATTTTAAATAAACTGAACCCAAAGTATCAGTGTTACCCTCACACTGTTATCATCAAAAAAATCCACTTTTGGGCTCATGAAAACATACGCTGCAAGAGCTGTTCTTTAAGGCATAGTTCCCACAAGTAAAAATAAAAACAAGAAAACCACAGTCCAAACAAACACACACACACACACAGCCCCTATATGTATACAAACAAATACATACATCCTCATTCTACTTATTCATATCAATTGCAATTTAATTTTTGAGATTGTTAATATATATGATTGTTACCTTTTTGTAATACAGCCTATTTTCACCATTAAAACATTACAGCATAGGATACAGTTTTCATCCCCTTTTTTGTTCTTAGGAGGTCCAGGCATATTCAATAAAACTAGCTGAGCATGTTGTGACTTATTTAATATTACTCCATTGAGCTTCACAGCAGTGTGCATTCTTCTCACATTTGACTGATTCCTAGAACAAAAACAAACTTTCTTAATGTAAAAATATTATTATAACCAATAACTATTTTAATCTGTACACCTTACTTACATTTGTGAACTATGACAATTAACTGAACATGTCATACTTGTGATGGGAGATATTTAAAAGGGTAAAACTCAGATCACAGTACAGTACAGCCTAACTTCTCTAATTATAATTACTCATTGATTAAAAAGCAAATCCAATGTTGACAGTTTATGAACAGAAAGGCTGTACTTTTAACTTAAAATCAGTAATGTTTTCCTTGAAAATAAAATGAAATATAAACATAAGTATTGCTTTCAGGGTAATTTTCTTTTAAGTGACATTTAAGCCAACGAGTGGACATAGATTGATAGTCCTTGATTCCTAGAAGTGTAAATTAGGGAAGAATGCAAAACCAGGATTTATAATGGAAATTCAGGAACAATCTTCGCTATAGTTTATCTAAATGCACTGTGGCAAGATTAGGCATATACACATGGATTTCCCTTAAAATTCCTTTACAAATCCCATCATAAGTTATACTACAGTGCTACAGGTTGGACCTCTCTTGTCCTGCACCCTTGGGACCTGACTAGTCCAGGATGAGGGAATTTGCCAGACAATGGGAGGTCCCCTGACACCAGCCCCTCAGCCTGCTGCCCCGCCCTGCTGCCAGCTCCTTCAGCCCAGCTGGGCTGTCTGCGGGCCAGCCCCAGCCCTGGGTCTGCTGCTGGCTGGGCAGCTCCAGCCCCCCTGCCAAATGGCACATTGCCCAATCGGGCTGCTGCAGCCCCAACCCCACTACCAAGTGGCACGTGGCCATGCTGATTCTGCCGGGCTTCTGCGGCCGGCTTCCCATCTCAGGCTGCTGCTGTCACAACCCCTGCCTCAATCACGCTGCCACTGCCACCACTGCTGCATGGGCTGCTGTAGCCCCACTGCCTCGCACGCTGACGTGGCCCAGCCAGGCTTCTCCTCTTGGGCTGCTGTGGTCCCAGCCCCACTGCTGGGCAGCCGACAGTCTCAACTGCGCTCTGCCCAGGCCGCTGCGGCTCCGCTGCAGGCAGACTCATGGGGCTGCACCAGGCTCCACTGATGGCTCTCCTGCCCCAGGGGTCTCTCATCCAGGAACTCCTGTGGTCATACCAGACCACGGATGTTGCTAGACAAGAGAATCCTGGATTTAGGAGGGGCAACCTGTACTATAAAAATTTTTAAACGAAATTCAGTTTGTAATGGGAAACTATCTGAGAAAGTAGTAAAGTGGTTAGTTGGCAATAACACCAAAAGGCACAGCCAGTAACTTTTTTAGTTCATCTCACAACGGGTTTGTTATAACACCTTTTCTCCTTGATGTTTGTCTGTCTCTCTAGAAAGAAGTCTTATGGACAGGCATTTGCATTCATTGGTGTGAAAGGACGGAATTGGGCATAATAGATACAATGACCAGATATCAGAATTTATCAGGGAGTCTTGGGTATTGCAGAGCTGTCTCATTCTTCTGGGTGGTCCTATTGAAATCAGTTTTGTCCTGCCTTCCGTAAAAATTATTAGACAGCTTGGGTGATTCCCACTGTGCTGATCAGTGACTCCCTCTAAGCGTTTTGTTTTCCACACACACAGCTATCACTTCTACTCTCAACAGCTATGAAAAAGCTGCTTACAGTTTGCTTACAAACGACAGGGATACCGGTAATCTAAATGGCCACAGCCGAAGCTTTAAAACTCTCGGCAGAACTCTTTCATGGACTGTGGGCGCTTTTGGAAGGAAGCCTCTTTCTCAAGCAGAGATGGTGTCTTACATCAATGGGGATACTGCTGTGCTGCTAACTTCCATGTTTTTATTTAACATTGTCATTTTAATTAGATATCCCACAGCAGGGTTGCATCTGGGTGATGAGGCCCTGGCATACTGGTCTAAATCAATGCCTTGGCAGAGTGAGGGCTGTCTAATAGGAAGGAGTAGGCCATACCTCTCTGAGGGCACATCTATACTGCAGGGCAAAAGTTGAATTAAGTTAAGCAACTTCAGCAGGAAGCAGGAAGTTGAAAGAAGAACAATCTTCCTTCGATTTCCCTTACGCCTCGTGAAATGAGGGTTAAAGGAGTCCAAGTAAGAAGTCCTCCAGCTCGACAATTATTTTGAAATAATGGCTTGCTCTGTAGACGTGCATTTTGTTATTTCAAAATGTCAGTTATTCTGGAATAACGCTGCTATATAGATGTACCCTGAGTCTCCAGAAAAGCTACATATAAAATACAGCATCTCTCAGATTTCTCTTGAGGGTGAAGTTGAGAAGAGTAAAGGAAGGGAAAGACACTGACCACTAAGGTAAATTGCATAGCTTATTCTGAGTTAATTTCAAAATACAGTACTATTCCAAAATGTCCCTGAATTCTCATGGAACGAAGTTCACAGGGACGTCGGAATAGCAAGCCCGTTATATCTGAAATAACGAGCTTGCTCAAAAGATGCAGAATAGCTATTTTGGGATACTTTCAGTGTCCTGAAATAGCACTGCAGTGTGGACATAGCTTAAGAGAAGATCTAGAGAGTTTCAGCCTCAACATTTCAGTGATTTCTCAGCTGAGGACAGCAAGAGGATCTAGAGGTTGAAATGAGATCACTAATGAAAAAAAATAAATTAAAGTAAAGCCATACAAGAAAATAGTCAAAAAATACCCCAAACTTGTTCTGCTGTCAGACACAGAATTTCTGGTAGCCACAAGTGAAGGCACGGTTACTCGCAGCAACACTAGATTGTTAGCAAAGTCTACAAGTGAGACACAGTCCCACTAATTAAGAATGAAGGGGAAAGCTGGTAAAAGAATAAAAGAATAAATAAATTGCTCATTCCTCACTTTGTCTTCCATTTCTTTCTGTTTCTTTCTTTCTTGATGTTTCAGTGTTCCTTCAAATATTCTAAAATCCCAGTCTCCCTCCCCTCTCATATCTCAAGTCTGGCATAAACATCAATTAAAAAAAAACCCAAGTTATTTGCCTTCTGACTGTTGAGTCCTTAGGATTCTTATTTTAAAACTTTTCTTTACATTAAAGTTGAAATTCTCAGTTAACCACAATATTGCAGGCCCTGGTGTTTCAAGAAAGATACTGTATTAGAAGAATTAGCAATACTGAATCCCACAGTAAACCCTACTTTTGGGGGCAGCAGACAGTGGGGGAGTCCACAATAGCATAACTCCTTCAAAAGCCATAGGTGGACGTTTTGAGGCACAGGGCCTATGCATTTTGTCCAAAATGCACGGTTTAGAGAGCCAAAACCTTATGCCAATTCCAACTGAGTCTCCCTCCACTCACATGCCTTCAAATTACAGCAAAATTCTGAGAACTAGGTTTCTCATCCCACACATAAGTTTTCCTATAAAAGGGATATCTGAACACATGAAGAAATTATTAACTGGGGAAATTATTGGATAGGATTGGTGATGATGACAGATGACTGGCACTTTCTGGAACAAGAAAATACACTAGAACTTCAGAGTTAAGAGTGCCCAGTGGAGCCGACAGCCTCACCAGGCCCTTGGGCAGGACGCCTGCTCTGCACCTCCTTGAAGGGGTGGGGCCTCGGGAGGAGTAGGGCAGGGGCTAGGCAGGCCTCTGTGCTGCCCGTAGTGTGCCTCACAGCACCCTGGCAGCAATTTATGAAACGGATGATAAATGTATTTGCCTCTGATAGTCCAAATGTCTATTTTGTGAGTATGTGGTTACATTTCAGGAGGAATCCTACTGTTTATCAATTGGGAAATGAAGGGTTTTTCAATCATATAATTTTTTTAATAAATCTCAGGAGATTTTTTTCAGCCCACAGTGCTATGCCATACCACAATCACAAGTCAAAATACATTTAATGTTTTAGGATATTAATTAGAAAAAATGAAGGTCACTTACTTTGGAACCAAATACTGTCAGATTTTTAATGAAAGACTCTGCAATCGGCTATAATGACCATCATTTTTGAAAAACTTATCAGTATACTATGAATTATTCTAAAATGAAAAACTGATGAGGTTTAGGAACAAAAACAGAAAAAGATGACAGGAACTGCTACACTAATGATATTCACATGCCAAATCACAATATGCGAACAATATGCATACTCTAAATCATGGGAAGCGACTGCTTTAAAGGAAACATGCAATAATAATAAAACACAAGCACCAGGGAACACAGCCTATATTAAATCAAATTTGACTTACAGATTTTCCCATTCTCTACATGGAAGAGAAACAAACATGTATAAATACATTGCTTTATGCTCTCTGGTACATTTTTAAATATAGCAACTTGAGCTGGTAACACACTGTACTTCTTTAATGATTTAGACAGACCGTTCCCTCACTGACAAGTAGTATAATTTTATAGTAATATTTAATTTAAAATGTCAATCTATGTTTTTGCATGATTCAAAAGGTCTGGTAACAGAAAGGAATTTTAACACCTCCCCCCCAACCATTTAAATAAAATAGAAGTCAGTCTCTACTAGAGCTTTTGAACAGAATAGAACATTAAAGCAAAACTCTGTCATAAACAAACTGATATTCTGAATTTGTAGTAGATAAAAGATTTCAAAAGAAGCCACTTTCCTAAGTGACTTAAATTTCATTTTTAATAGCTTCTTAGTCCATTTGGTTTTCAGTTTTACCCAGTATTATTAAAGGTTAGCTCTTTCTTACTTAGGGTGCATCTACACTGCACCCTTAGCTCGAAATAAGCTATGCAATAAGAGCTACGCAAATTGCGTAGCTTATTTCGAGTTAATTTCGAAATAGCTTATTTCTAAATTTGGTGCTGTCTATCCAGTGCTTATTTTGAAATAGAGCACTATCCCTTAATCCTCGTGGAATAAGGTTTACAGGGATGTCGGACTAGCGTACCTCTTATTTTGAAAGTTATTTCGAAATAACGGGTGCACTGTCAAGATGTGGAAAACGCTATTTCAGGATAGCGGAAGTATCCCGAGATAGTGCCACTGTCTAGTCACACCCTTGGGTACATCTAGACAACAAACAATCCTCCCACTCCCCATGGCAGCAACACTCAGAGCCTAAGTTAACCAACATGGGTTTCCAAAACGGGGCTAAAAACAATATAGATTTCCCTGCTTGAGCTGGAGCCTGAGCTCTGAAACCTGGGCTGGAAGAGGGACTCAGAGTCTGAGCAAGTAGGTTTATTCTGCAATTTTTAACTGTGTACTGCATGCCTGAGTCAGATAACTTGGCCTCTGATACTGCTGTGGCAGTTTTTTTGCAGTGTACATATATCCTTAAGGTCTTTAAGGTAATCCTTGCAGCTTACATTTGTGGAGAAAAGTCCAGTACCTGGCTAGAAGGTCACAGGGGTCCCCCAACACATTGTAACACACAAGATTGGGCCTAATTCTATTTCATTGGTTTATATGACTGAATAGGGCAATGTTTAGCTACTTCTTTACAGTTACTTTCAATTAGAACATTGTGCGTGTATGTGAAAAAGGTTCCTCTAAACACTGTCGTAAGTAATGCAAATGTGTCAGTCACCCGTGTTAGTACTTATTGCGTTAAAAATTAGCCTCCCTTGTCACTTTGCTCTGGGCCTGACATTGCAGTTAATTATGTATTTAAATACTGCCATGGACTTTAGTGGCACTACTTTTGTGTATTAAGTTACTGGAATGCATACATTTTTACAAGATAAAGCCTCAAATAATACCAGAAAAAAAGAGAAAACCAGAAACTTATTAAAATCACACTTGTACTTACGGTTTCATGTTGAAGATATCTTTAAAACCTGTTAAATTTGTTTCTCTATTTTTGTGCTTTTCAGCTATTAACTTTTCTTTAGTCCAGGTCATCTGCACTTTTTCAGGAGCAGCAGCAGTAGCATCACACTTAAGAACTGCCGCTGAATGAGATGCAGTGTTTCTGTCATGGATTAACTGAGCCTGAGCAAAAAATAAATGGAGAGAACAGGTCAAAATATAGTAGTGCTAGAGAGTTAAGGAAATTAAAATCACTGATCCCTGAACACCTCAATCAATGGAAACTGACAGACTTTAATTGGAGCAGGATCAGCCCCAAGAGTTTTACAAGCAATGGTGCCTTATGCTGCAAATACATGCTTAACTCTAACATTGAAGCCAACAGTACCCGGATGCTTTAAATTATTCATTTGTATTTACTGGGCTTTCAGTGAGAGGCTTACTTTTATAATTAAAACTAAAGACACTTTGCTTTATCAAAAAATTGAGTCCAAGTTACAATGAAACTTTAGTTTCAATTTAAAGATTTTCTTGGGAATTTCCTTAGGTGACTAGAGTACCCATTAAGAGTGGAAAAATGACCAAAATATATCTGCAAATATTTTGCTATAAGTAGCATTAAGAGAAATAACAGAAACAACACTGAAATGGTATCTGAAAGAAAAAAAAAAACAGTATCACTGTTTAGAATAGCAATAATGTCTTTTATTGCTATGGAACAGAAGTAATTTAAGATCTACAATCTTAAATCTACAATCTTGCATTAAAAATGCAAAGGGAGGAACAACTTTGTGCTAGAAATACTTGAATTTTATTTCACCTCTTAATGGAAATCAACACAAATATGCCCATAGCATCTAAAGTAGGTGGAATATAAAGAAACACCAATGTAATGCCACAAACTAGGATACCCATTTTTGGACATAAACACTTAAAGTGCCATATTTTCATCATAATCAAATGAAGAAATAAATTGATGAGTGATGTTTACAGTGTAAAGGCTCTAATGTTTCACCAGAAGTATATAAATATTGATGCTTTTTTTGAGAATATAAAGTATATCTTGGGGGGGGGGAGGGGGGGAAGGGGTTACACTCCAACAGTGAAATTGACTTCAGTGGGAACCAGAATTTCAAGATAGGTTTTGGACTACTTAAGTGGATTTAGAGATGCTTTAGCACTTGCTATACTCTGCCATATACACAACAGACTTGTAAATGCAATCTGTATTTTAAATATTTTGATGGAGTAAAATATGCATCTCAATCAGACTCCTCAAATTCTAGAAATTACTTAAATGAGAAGGGAGAATTTGAAGATATCTTTGCTACTTCTAGAAATTCACAAGCATTACTTCTCAGGAAATTCTAGAAAAGAGAGATGTAATATAGTGACAACTTGTGCTACTAAGTTTATGGACAAGAGATAGTGCCACAATAATAAAAATAAATCATAGTAGGTAATAATAAAATCTATATTTACTGAAGATTTCTTTCAGACAAGAGAAAGAAGACGAGAAGACTGTTTTCTATTAGCATTAACTTTGTTTAACCAACATTATTTATTTATAGGAGGAAAATGGGTGAACACTTTGTAAAAAAGTTTGAAAGCTTTAGAAAAACAGTTTTCAAACTGTGGGCCAGGACCCCAGATTGGATTGTGACCCCATTTTAAGAGGGTTGCCAGGACTGGTGTTAGACTTGCTAGGGCCCAGGGCTGAAGCCAAATCCTAAGCCTCACCCCTTGAGTCAGAAGCCAAAGAAGGCTTTAGCTTCAACCCTTGGTGAGGGTATAGACCTGCTGATCAGGGATTCAGCACTTGGCCTCTGGCTTCGGTTCCCCCATTTGGGAAAGCAGGGCTCAGACTTTGCTCCCCTCTGCATGTAGTGTAATAATTTTTGTTGTCAGAAGGGGTCATGGTGTAATCAAGTTTGAGAAATGCTGCTTCAGAGAAAAAACCCCTGCAATTTCATTTCCAATCTTTAGCACTAGAGTGGCACTGTAAGTGTTATAGTGAGAATGGAATATCCAGTCAGTACTACTTTGGACTACCTCTTTCTCTGGATTGTCATTAGGCAGCAGAGCCTGTATATCTTGACCAATGGACTGAGGACTAGAGTAGCTTTTTCTTTTGATTGAGCCTCGAGACTCATCAGTGATGCTCTGAATCTGGGACATGAAGGTCACCAAGTACAACCAGCATATAAAAGAAGGATATAATTAATTATGCTACTCAAAAGGCAATTTGTCTTTATTTACATAGCTGAATGTTAGAGTATTCTGAAAACAGAATACTTGTGCTTGCCTTTCATAAACATAGTGCTCATTTGCACAAATTAGCATAACAATGTATTTCTAAAATTGATTTGAAGCACTACATTAACTTAACAGAAACAGATAAAAGAGCTATTTTGTACTCAAACATGCAGACTGTACACAAAAGGAAAAAGCTATTTACTTCAATAAAAGGTTACACATGTAAAAACCTCTCTCCATAATAAGTTAATGGGTTTGTTTTCTTGGTAACAAACAAAAAATTTTACATAAACCCCAAAACAATTGTAGAAAGTGCACACATGCACACACTCACCATGTATTGAACAGTCATACTCACTCTTTATAAAGTGTTTTTAAACAATTAGTGTTATACATTGTTAGAACTAATTTAGGCTTTGTTAAGGCACATTAAGTATAGGAACACCTGACTGTGTGATATTTAAGTAAAGTGCAAGAAGAAGGAGCTTATCAACCACTTGGGATTTATCCTGACCTCACCTCTCTGCCATAATGACCTACCTATTTTCTCCCCCAACCCAACGATTCCTTCCAAATTCTTATAGACTACACCCAAACACAAACTTTTATCTGTTCACGTTTCACATGAAAGTGAGTAATCACTTACAATGGGCTCCTCTGCAGTACAGAAGGAGACTGGATTCAGAAGAAAGCCTGGGCATTAATTTAAGGCTCAATAGTTGCTTGCATGTGGTTGTGGATCTTAGCTAAGTTCTGTACCTTGGTTAGGCTTTGAAATAATAAATCTGGGATAGGTAGGAGGCTGTGGACTTGAGCACTGAAAGCAAGGAAGGCCAGCAACACATAAAGGATGCATGTTGCTTCTTCCCTTTACAGAGCTGTGAGGATGGCTTGCTTGTAGAAGTTATCCCACTTAAAGTTACAGGTTTAATGAAGTTGCAGGGACCCAGTCAAAATATTTTCATGTCTGTCTTGGTTTTCATTGACAATTTGCAAAGTAGCCCATCCATTACAGCTAGTACTCATTTACATGGTGCCAGACATGACAGTGCAATCATCTTTATTCTTAATCATAACTATATTTGTGAGGTGCAAGGATTTATTGAAGGCACAGTTCTGCCTGTCTGATAAAGTTCCCTCATGGGCTTGCAAAGTCTCTTACCCTTCTGAAATCAGAGACTGATTATCTATTACCATGATGCCCTAGATGAGGTAGCACATCAATCTCTTTTTCCATACTGAACCCTGAAAGTGGGTATTGGCAGATAAAAGAGGCTCCAAAAGAAAGGCAGAAGACTGAAATTAAAGGGATGTGGCAATTTAAAGAAGTAACTTTAGGTCTGTATAATGCCCCTGCCATCTTTGAAATGTGTATAGAGAAGGTACTGACCGGCAGCACCACAATGTTTCAATGGCTTGGGACTCAGAGAAGCCTCCTTTCCAGCCTATACAGTAATAGGCCCTGTCATAACTGCTAAGCTCATGGCAAAAAGGTTCACCTCTCTTCCTCTCCCTTTTCCCACTTCCAGCTGCTCCCACACTGAGCCCTACCTCTGCCACTCTAGAAAACAGGAACCAGAGGATGAAAACTGTGAGGAAAGGAGAAGAGAGATGTAGAGGGGGAGGAAAGAGAATCCTCCAAAACAGGTGATTTTCTGCAACTATGCCAAAGGAATTTCCCTACCAGTTTGAAGATACCCTTTGCAAAATGTTTGATGGCCAGGCACACCCACGGAATAGTATCTGAAGCCTCAAAGGCCCCTCAGAAGACCCTGAACACTCTGTCTCACAGCTCAAGCACTTTCATAATTTAGTTTGGTGCCTTCTCAGTTATTCTGCCATCCTGAGGTGGACAGGGGAAAACCTATTAGTAAGGCGTTGCATGAGTTTTCCCATTGTTTGGCTCAGAGAACAGCTCACAGACTTGCCTGAGCCCAAGAGGGAAGCATAGACAGGCCAGCACTAACACTGATAGCAGGATAAAAGGGAGATCAGATTTTGGGGGCATAGAGATGTACAGGAGGCCCAGCAACAGCCCTGCATGAAATCAAAGAGGGAATAATTCCACATCATATAATTCTGGTGCTCCATAGCTGGAATAATGCATTCAGTTGTAGGCACAGCAATACAAATTATACTGATATTTGAAGGAAATTCAAACAGGAGAAAAACTATCAGTGTGTTGAATTTACATAGAAAGAATAAAAGAGATATTAGATAGCTTATGCAAAGATAAATTGGAGATAAGATAACAGTTTAGACATATGTAAAATGTGTATAAACACCATGAATGATCATTGGATTTAGTACACAGGATATAAATACAAGTAATGGAATTAAATTTAAATTGAAGATAAAACTAGGTTGAATATAAATTAAAACTTCCTAGTTCAGGCTCCCCCTCCTCTCCTTCCATCCCCAGACAACTGTTAGAAGCACAAACATATGCGATTTTTAATTTTGGCAAGATAAATCACTGGAAAATGCACTGTAGGGGAAAAAGAAAAACTGCTGATTGTCAAAGAGGTAGACAGGATGACCTAAAATATGTTTTTCAGCCGTAAGTCTTATGAGCATAGGCCTTGACATGTAAAGCACCAGTCAACCAGTGACAATAATGCACTCTGCTACTTCACATGCCATTCTATCAAGGGCACTTAAAACTTTACTGATGTTATTGTCATGTGCAAGCTAGTTTGTGCAGCAGAAAACGGAAATTACATAACTCATGGCTGTGACATTACCTGAGATGCTATCTAGAGTGCTGAATACCTTTGTCTCATCAATTATCCAACCCGGGATGCCTTTTACACTGCTTTACAGTGAACAGCCACTCCTGACCAGTTAACACACAGCCTCTAGTATGTAACTTGCTCCCAGATACACAGCATTAAGTGCCATTGGCTAGCTAGCCACTCCTGAATTACACTGCAGAACACCAACACATTCTTTACAGACTTTCCCCCATAAATGTACATCTTGCATTGCCCAGCACACTGCTGAATAATGCAAGCTCATGGAATAGTATGTCATTTTGTCAAGGGAAAAGGATATGCAGCAGCTTTGTTATCCCAAATGGAGTTTTCCTCACACTTTAATCCAAATACACCAGTTAGATAAAAGAGTGAAAAAAGTGTATTAAATGAAGAAAGAAAAGATATCAAGTTATGACAAGTAATGAGGCATAAGAGTCATAACTTGTTACCAAGAAATCAAAAAGATAAAATGCAAGCTAAATACCTAACTGAAAAAGTTAAATGGATTTAAAGCAAATATCTTTCTCAGCACATGATTTGTAGTTCCTTAGATGAATTTTGTTTTAGCACGAACTCTCCTCCCCACTTCCACAAAGCAAATTCAGTTCTTTGAAAGTCACTGATGCCAGGAAATCAAGCATCCCTCCCTCCCCCCCCACTTTTAGAATTCAGTTTCTTGTGCGAGTAATATCCTCACTCAATCATGTTGACCAAACAGTCTCTTGTGGACATGAAGTTTGACGTATTCTTGTAATAAAATATAAATTTCTTGTTCATACCTTCCCCTGCCAGAGAATGGCCATTTAAACATTAACAGCTAGTTGGGGTGCCAGTGTGAGTCTGTCTCTGAGGAACTGGTTTGCCTCATCTTTCTAACTCTGGAACAAGTTACAGCAATGTTATACAGTAAAATCATATAACTTTTTCATACAATGTTGGTACATACATTTACTATGACAATAATGTTCAGCAAATTATGAGTTTCCAAATCATACCTGATAATGTATATTTTCTACAAAAGTTGTCAGAATTCTCTAAAATTGGTGAACATAATGATATAGACCAGGGGTAGGGAACCTCAGGCCAGCCCCTGGCTTTCCTGGATCCAGCCCCTGAGGCTCAGAGGCTCCCCAGCATTAGGGAGCCTGCATTGTGCTCCAGCCCCCACACAGCCTCACCATGGAGCTGGAACACACAAAATCTATTAGGCTGAGCCACCCCACTAAGCTCTGGTGTGCGAGGGAAATGTGGGGAGTGTCTTTATATTTCTCAGTCAGCAGGCGCCATGTCAGTAAGGGTTTGGGATTTTTTTTCTTCTCACTTGTAAGCGGCCCCCAACTGATTTTTCAGTGGGTCACTGGCCCCTGACCCAAAAAAAGGTTCCCCATCCCTGACTGTCAGCATGACACGTTAGTGTTGCTTTGTTATGTGCCTAAATGCAATAATCGATTTATAAGATTCATATCACCAAGTAGGATATACCATTTTGGGAGGTGAGAGAACAAGCCATCAACAAGAAGCAGGAAGCGTGAAATCATTTTGGGTCTTCCAGACACAATGTGTATTCACATTAACACAACCACAAATGAGGAAAAAAAAAAAAAAAAAAGATTGAATCTATTGTAATGCCAGAAGGGATGATAATCTAGTTGGACTTCCTGTATAACATCAGGCATAGAATTTTAAATTACACGGAATTTTTAAGATTCAATTTACAGAGAATCCACCACTTACGTAAACCTAGAAGTGACCCGTGTTCTAGGCTGAAGAACAAGACAAAAAGCAAATAAATAAACAAACAAACTATGGTCTCTGCCAAAGTTACTGGTGGGGGGAGAATTCTTTCAAGACTCCAAATATGAACATTAGAGACTGAGCATGTGGGCAAGACCCACCAGGCAGACAGCTGGGAAAGAGTTTTCAGTAGTTACTCAGAGATCTCCCCAAATAGTGTCCCATCGCCTACCACTGGAGATAATTGCTATTAGCAGTCACAGATCAGCTACATGCCATTGTAGGCGGTCTCACTGTACCATACCCTCCATATACTGACCAGCCTCAGTCTTGCAGCCAGGCAGGTTTTTTGCCCCATCTTGTCCTTCCTCCCCGCCCCAGTCACTCTTGGAAGGCTGTTCCAGAACTTCACTCCTCAGAGTTAGAAACCTTCATCTAATTTCAAGTCTAAACTTATTAAACAACTCTCCTTCCATATTGTTTATCTCTCACAATTGCTCTATGTCAGTGGTCTCCAACCTTTATAAGCAGGAGTTCACTTTTTGAATTTAAGTGCAATCCAGGATCTACCTCAAACCCAAACACCCTTCCCCTGTCTCCTTCCCTGACGCCCCACACTGCTCATTCCATTCTCCCTCCCCCATCCTCACTCCCTTTTATTAGGCTGGGGGCAGAGGCTTGGGGTGCGGGGCAAGGGGATGCAGATGCTGATCTTGGGCTAAAGGATTTGGACTGTGGGGTGGGGTTCTGAGCTGAGCCTGGGGCAGGTAGTTGTGGTGCAGGAAGGGGTTCAGGGTGCAGTCTCTGGGAGGGAGTTTGGGTGCACAGGGACTCAGGGCTAGGGCAGAGGTTTGGGGTGCAGAAGAGGTTCAGGACAGGGGGAGGAGTTTGGAATGAAGGCGCCAGCTGGGCACTGCTAACCACAGGTGGCTTCTGGATAGTGATTCAGGGGCTAAGGCAGGCTCACCCCTACCCTGGCCCTGCAGCACTCCCAAAAGCAGCCAGCAAACTCTCTCCATCCTTGCCCCTCCCACCCCCCGTTGAGATGGGGTACAGAGTGGGAGGAGGGGCACCCTGACATTAGTACCCCTTCTCCTCCTCTTCCTGTGCCCTACACAGCAACCAGGAGACTCCCGAGAGTGGGGGGCATCTTCAAGGCAAAGGGTAGGAGCAGCATGGTAGTGCTGAAAGGGGCAGATAAACCTGTCAGGATCACCTGTCAGAGGCTCCAAGATCTACTGGTAGATCCCGATCTACTGGTTGGTAACCACTGCTCTGTGTAAATAAATGAATCACCCCTCAGCCTCAGGCTAAACAAGCCAAGCTCTTTGAATCTCCTCTCCTAATTAGGAGACTCAAATTTCCCTGATTGATCTTCTGGCATTCGATTTAGCAGGTCTAGCTAAGACCAGCTAAATCAAACACTGAGGGTGGCTCCAATCAGTGCTAGTATTCCTTGCAGTCGCGAGGAGTAAAGGAACCCAACGGGAGTGTTTGCTCCCATCGGCTTCCCTCTGTGAAGATGGCGCAGAGCTTGGCTTAAGGTAAGCTGACTCAAGCTTCATATTTATGTAGCTGGAGTTGCGTACTTTAACTCAATCTTCCAGGTCTAGTGTAGACCTGGACTAAGTAGCCCTTTTCCCCATCTGTTCCAGTTTGAATGAATGTTTCTTAAACAAGGGAGACCTACACTGCATACAATATTCCTTGCTTACAGCTGAGGTCAAACTACTAACAGGTAGTTTCCCGGATAATTTTTCTCTGCTTTCTTGAAAGTAGGTACTTGTAATATTCTATATTATTGTGGTCACCACTTTTACAAGACCATGATAAATTTTGTACAAAGTATGCCTTGTGAGATATCATTTGAAACTCATAATCTGCTGAATATTGTTGTCCTGGTAAAATGCGTGTATCAACATTGTATCAGAAGTTATTAGATTCTACTATTTATCATTGTTATAACTTGCTCCAGTGTTAAGACATGCAGACACAAATCTGTTATAGAGGGACAAAGACACACGAGCATCCCACTCAGATGTTAAACAGTTATCACTGGCCTATGAAGCCATTCTTCAACAAGAAGGCAAACAGCAAAACATTTACATTTTTTCACAGAGATGGTTCAACCCTCATGTGCACAAGACACTATGTGTTGCCGACACTCCAGCTCAAGGTAATCCTCAAAATGGGGAGCATAATATAAAAACAAGAGAGAGTGGGACAGCAAGGCTCGTGCATATATAATTTCCTTTGATGAAATGATGAATTTTTTCTATGAGTTTGCATTACTCATTAGTGTGCTGGACAGCACAAGATGCACATTTCTGGGGGGAAAATCTAAGACCAGGCATTTGCAGGTGTTGCTTTGTATGTAACTCATGAGTGACTGATCAGCATGAGCATGTATTTAGCTGGGAGTGAATCTGCATGTGGAAGGCTGCATGAATAGGCCAAGAGTGGCTGTTCTGAAGTCATGAAATTGTTGGAGAATAAGGCCTAGCTAGCATTACCACTGTCATTGACTTACACTTAGTTTTCATTAAATTTATAGTCAAGTTAAATTGTTTACCTCTCTTTCCCTTTCATTCTTAGACAGCTGCATCTGTTTTAACATTTGCGATCTCTGCTCCATCATAAGAGTCTTCTCATATGTGAATGCTGAAATATCATTTTCAAACTGCAAAAATAAGTTTGTCATCATTAAAAGGAGAAAAATCTCATTTGCAAAAAACCCCCCTGTCATTTGGCTAACATACTGGGGGTTGCTTTCATTTGTGGTAATTTATATTCTAAACACAGGAGTGGGCATTAAAACAGGGGCGGCTCACCAGGGTTAGCCCTTGGCGACCACTGTCACTATATCTGCCTGCACTTCTGCTAGTATGGGTGATTGCAGCTCCCATTGGTTACAGATCTCCTCTTCCCAGCCCATGGGAGCTGCGGGAAGCAGCATGGACCAGGACACTGCTTCCTGCGGCTCCCATTGGTCAGGAATGGTGATCCGTGGCAATAGAAGTTGCAAGCGCCCGTACCTGTGAAGGCACAGGCAAATATAGCCGTTGGGGAACCAGATGTGGCCCACGGGCTGGTATTTGCCCACCACTGTTCTAATCATATTTCCAAGTCTATGCAGGCTAAAGAAACAACAATGAAATAAAGAATATGCCTTGAGGTGTTGAACAAAAATGAAATGTAACTATATAACAAAATAGAGAGAAGATTCTTAATGGGAACAAACTAAACAAACGTATCTATTTAAAATATGCACTTACAAATTAGTAAATATTGTTAGGTTATCATGGCTAGAAGAGGTAGCAACTTTAATCAAACTGAAAATACATTAGTATCACAGATTATCAGAAATAGCTAAACACACAAAAGCGACAACAGGCATTTTGGCAAATAAGGAGCAAATATGTAGTTATGTGATGGTTCTAAAGAACTCAAGAGGCAAATCACTACTCACAATGAATCTTTGAAAGAAATGGCTTTAACATGATTCTGAAAGGACCACCTGACTTTAGACTGAAATTAATAAATGCCAGAAAACAGCAATTTCTTCTTCATTATTGTAAATACATTACTAAATCTGAAAAATTCACTAAAAACACAAAACAAGATGAGTACCCTTTCAAAAGACAGGAGTAAAAAGACTTTAAAATACATAGACATTTATGAAGAAAGGTTACCCTACCTAAACTCTCCCATCCAGTTCAATATTCTTGAAAGCTCTATATTGTAAAGATATATCAATGACAGAGCCCTCCATGTTTTTACTGAGGTTTACTTAAAAACAGCCTCTCCTCTTTACTTCTTGAAGTTTGTCGGTATCAAACATGCTAAAAAATACTGACTTCTGGTAACAATAGCTTAGTTTTTTCTATCCGCCTACATGTTCAATTAAAACTAATTAAAAAAAAAAGATTTTCTTCTACCATGCCCATATGGCCACCAACATGCTGTGACATAGTGACAATTTGGTGGCAGCTGGCAAAGGGTCAAAGCTAACAAAGGGTTTATTATTTTGTGTCAGCAACTCCTATCAAACCTCATGGTCTCACTACATCAATGGTTCTCAAATGTTTTTGCCTGCGGCCTACTCTGTACAATGCAAACCTTTCCGTGGACCATCAGCCACCTGCCCATGATGAAAAAAAGTGTCTTTGCTTATCTCTAAATACCTTAAATACTAAATTATTCATATTAGACTAGTGGAGCATAAAGACTTAAATATGCAGCTGTAATGTAAAGTGGTGTATATAACCGGTAAGAAAGGAAATATTATTAATCAAAATCAAAATAATTAAACAGATTAAGCACTTTAACTTTATCATGTTAGTTTACCAAACTTCATTTTGAATAAAGTAAAATATTAATTTACGTCCAAAACAAAAGGTTTCAACATTGTCTTTATGTATGGCAGGGGCAGGGAAACTTTTTTGGGTCAGGGGCCACTGATCCATAGAAAAATCAGTTGGGAGCCACAGAAAAGCAAGAGGCAATCCCTCCCAAAAAAACCAGCCCTCACAGATGTGGCCTCCAACTGAGGCACCTTACTCTCCTGGCACTCCAGCCCCCTGGGGGGAGGAGTGGAAAGGAGAAGCTAAGTCCAGGGCTTCCCACAGGCCAGATTAACTCTTCTGGAGTCCTGGGGTAAGTAAATTTTGTGAGCCCCTCTAGGCTACGGGGTAGGACCAAAAATGAGGGGTTCAATGTATGGGAGGGGGTTGCCAGGGAATGGGATAGGGATAAGAGTGTAAGAGGGGATTGAAGGTGAGAGGTCTGGCCTGAAGTTTGGGTGCAGGAGGCCGGAGTGTGTGAGGTCTGGCTAGGAGCCAGGGTGCAGCAGTGGTCCAGGGGTAAGATATCTGGCCAAAAGGGATTGTGCAAGAACAAGGAAGGGTTCAGGAGTGAGCTGATAGTGTGGGGTCTCTGTGTGTGTGTGTGGGGGGGGGTATGTGTAGGGCATGGGAGTGCGGAGTCTAGGCATGAGGGGAATGGGGAGAGTTGCTTACCTACCTTTGTGCCTCCTGCCGCTTCCAGGTGCTACTCCCAGGCATCACATCCCACTGCTCCCATTGGCCATGATTCCAGCCAATAGGAGCAGTGGGGAAAGCCTCCAGGCAGTGCATCCATATGCTGCCATTACCTCAGTCGGGGGGATGGGGAGTGGTAGCACGTGGAGCCACTTACTCCCCTGTAAGTAAGATCTAGCAGCAAGGCTCAGGGCTTCCCTGTCCCCAATGGGAAGCTGGCACTCTAACCTTGTGGTGTGGGAGAGAGTGTGGAGCTGGAGCAGCAGGACAAACCCCCAACTGCAGAGAGGGTGGGGACTGAGCCTCAAGCCACAGTCCACCTGAAAGGTGGCCATGAACCACAAGTGGTCCATGGACCACAGTTTGAGAACCACTGATTTAGGGAGAGTTCTTGAACAAACTGACTCGCAGACACACAGACGTACTCTAATATATATATATATATATATATATATATAAAAATATAGATATAGATCTATAGATAGATAGATAGATATAAAATTTGCAGTATTTTAATTTGTGTGTTAAACTGGTCTGTTACTGCTTATATTGTAAAAATATGTAAGATGTATGATGTGGTTGAATTAGCATTGCTGTAGCAACACTAAATATTTCTTTTCCTGCCATTTTAGGCCCAAAAGTACGATTCCTTACTTGTATATGGAGATATACCTATCTCATAAAACTGGAAGGGACCTTGAGAGGTCATCATGTCCAGTCCCCTGCCCTCATGGCAGGACCCAGTACCATCCCTCCAAATGTCATTTATTTTGTCATTAGGCAAAAGAAATTTCAGGAGGCTGAGAAAGTTCAAGGTTTTCAGGTAATAGGTAAAACAAACAGGAGCTTACCATTTCAACAACCTCCACCTCAGCATTAAGGCGAAGATGATACAAAAACATCTGAAGGTCCTTTTTCATTTGAATACTGTTGTCGTCCATTTGGGCAACAGTGAAGATACGCATTTTGCATTTTCTCCACACCTATTTAAGGGGAAAGGCATTTTATAATTTTATATGATAAATGTAGCAGTAATTTTGCTCCTCTTATTCTCAGTCTTTTAAACAGTTAAGTAAAAATGTTTAAGAATTTATTTAGTAATTTTATGTAATGCATAGTGAAAGAAAAGTCATTGCTGTTCATTTTCTAAGAGTTCTCTTTTTGAGTCATGCACTCTACCTTGTGCTGTCGAAGAAGGAAAGGAAGCAACATCAGCATGCCGCCATCATGAACAATCCACCACACATCTATGTTCCCTTCCGAAAAGCGCTCTTGATTTGCTGGGAACAAATCAATGTTTTTAGCAACCAGCAGAGCGTGTTGTGCTGCTGTTGTTTCTCGTACTGTATCTGTGGGAAGAAAGAGGACATTCAACGAACAAATCAGAAAATCTGAATGAAAATTGAAGTTGCTGAAGAAGATGGATAAAAAAATCCACAATATCACCATTGTGAAATAGGCTTACTTTGGTTAAAAGCTAATTAATCCTGCTTAAGTAAGGCAGCAAAAGCAACAATCTCACACGTCCACATTCACACAAGGTGGATAAAAATTAATGATATTTTCAAAATTCATTAATTTAAATCTTCAATTTAAATACATTTTTCTTTTTAAAATCAAATATGACAATCTATAATAATACCTTAATTTACTATAATCTATTAAAATAAAAGTAAATTAAATTTTAAAAAAACCACCAAACAGTATATGTGTTCTGCTCAAGTTTTAAAGTAAGTCAGACCACAGAACTGGAGGAAGTTGGTGGCTAAGCACCTGGAAACATTTTTTGGTATTAAGCCGGCTTTGAAAGTTGTATCCTCTTCCACATGTGTGGAATGAATATTATCTTCATTTCAGTTTATTTAAGTCAGTCCAATGACTAGTTCATTCAAGTTGAGGAACTAACTGGAAGTTCAAAAGGCAAGAAAACTTGTTTTCTTGTTCCACTTTATGAATATAAAGTAGGTACAAGAGGATGAGATCAACAAGTCTGAAAACCTTGACAGGCATGAATACCAGAAACAATTAGCTCAATTCTCTAACTGTAGATACTACATTGTTTAATAAACCAATAAGTTTTCAAATTTACATTTTTTTCTTTTGTATTCAACAGCTTAAAATAGTTTTAATTAATTAATTAATAAAAGCATTTTGAAATAATGTTTTTGTTAATTTTAAATTGATTCCAGTTTTCACCCAAAAGTAGCTTGTCACAACTCATGATTAAAAATGTAATGATCATCTAGTAAATAAGAAATTTGTCATTCACCATTTTATAATATATAAAAAGAGTTAAAAATAAAAATCTGAAGGTATGTTAAGCCATATAACTACTTAAATAAATGTGTATAGCTACAGGCCACATCTACACTACACATTTTTGTTGCTGCAAGTTATATTGGCATTTAGCCGTCAGACTTTGTATATCACTTGTGCATACCTGGCTGCTTGTGTTGGCACTGTGTGTACTCATGAGGAGTACTTGTGTCAATGCACAGTGCACTGCATCATAGGTACATTACAGATACATCCAGCATGCTACTTTTTTCATCCCATATAATGCCATCCATATCCCATAATTTTTGTGCTTTTAAAAGAAGATTTCCACTCAGCACTTATTGGTGTCCGTCATCTTTAACAGACACATGGAGTCCTGCAGAGCTCTGCACTATTCTCATAAACACTGGAAATATAGGACACACAATAATCCTGTGTTTCAGACCCCAAGAAGTACTGCAAGAATGGGGGATATGATGATTCTTCAAAGATAGTCTGGTCAGGGACACAGCAAACAATAATTCAAGATTTTTGGAGGAGTTCACGGAGCCACTGATGACAGTGGAGCAGCATTTCTGGGCCTGAGAAATGAGCACTGACTGGTGGTTTGCATCACAATTTAGGTATGGGATGACAAGCTGCAGATACAAAAGGCCACATTCACGGATCTATGTGATAAGCCCATCCCAGCCCTGCAGAACAAGGACACCAAAATGACAGCTCCATTGATAGTTGAGAAGCGAGTTGCAATGTTGGATTGCTACTGGTCAGTGGGAAATCATTTTGGAGTGGAAAAATCTACAGTGGTGGCCGTTGTCATGCAACCCATTAATCATCTCCTACTACACAGGACTATGATTCTTAACAGTGTGCAGGATACAGTGGATGAATTTTCAGCAAATGTGGTTCTCGAAGTGCAATGGGGTGACAGCACACATATCCCATGTTGGCACACAGTACAACAAAAGAAAGGGCTATTTTACTATGGATACCCAAGTGTTGGTGGATCACCAGGGACACTTCACCAAGATCACTGTGAACTGGGTAGGGAAGGTGCATGATGCTTACATCTTAAACATAGGACTAGTCAGACAGCTGCAAGCAGGGACAGTCTTTCCCAACTGGCCATCTACCACTGATAATATGGCAACGATAATAGTGCTTCTGGGGGACCCCGCCTACCCCTTGTTTCACTGGCTCATGAACCTGTGCACTGGCTACCTCAATAGTGCCAAGCAATGATTGAATGTACTTTTAGTAGACTGAAGGGACACTGAGGATGTTTACTCCCTGCACTGGATTTCAGTGACAAAAATATCCCAGTGGTTATTACTGTTTGTTATATCCTGAATAATAGCCATGAGACAAAGGGGGGAAAGCTGCCACCAGGGTGGACAGCAGTGGTGGGGCAGCTATCCACTGACTTTGAACAGTGAGACACAAGGACTGTTAGAAGCATAGGCACCAAATTCCCCTCTAGCCAGCGGGTGCGCCACCCTCTCCTGCCCCAAGTCCCACTCCATTGTTTTCTATTTAATATTTGTATCAATCATCTGGAAGGAAATGTAAAATTATTGCTGACAAAACTGAAGATGTCAAAAAGATTGACAGAGATGAAAATAATAAAGAGGATAGAAGAGTTTTTCAGAGTGATATTGATTATTTGGTAAGCAGGGCCCATGAAACAAAAATTCATTTTAACACAGCCAAATGTAAATGTATACGTGTATGAACAAAGAACGTTGGTTAGACCTACAGAATGAATGACTACCATAATAGTATATCAATATCTGCCTCACCAGTAGTTTACAAAAATAAAATCACCTACCTACTTCTATTTATTTCTTCTTGTTTTATATGAAAGGATTGTGTTAGCCCTTTCTGCCACAGCATCACACTAAAAGTTCCTGTTCAGTTGTTTGTCGACCAATACTCCTTTTCAGAATCACTGTTTTCCAAGATTTGTAGTATGCAGGGTTGTTGTAACAGTGTAAGTTCCAGGGTATTAGCAAAACAAAGTGAGTGATACAATATCTTTTATTGGACCAATTTCTGTTGGTGAAAAACAGAAGCTTTTGAGATAATGGAGATTCCCTCTCACCAACAGATGTTGGTCCAAAAAATATATATATTATCTCACCAAACTTGTCTCTGCTTTCTAGAAGACAGACCTTTCTAGGTATGGTTGTAGAACAAAAAAACAAAAAGGTCTGGCTTTCTATAGAATCTGCCTGGACAGATCTTCTCAGAAACTAGACTACTGGTTCCTTGGTCCATATTGGATTCAGTGACAAGTCAACCCAGTCATCTTGGAGCTCCAGCACACTCAGTCCCTTAAGAGTACACCTTGTATTCTGCATTTCACTTCTAAACCCTTACATCGAGAACATATTTCCCATACAACCCAATCACTGCTCCCACCAGTGCAAGTATGAAGTTAGGAGGAATACATTGTCCACAAAGTCCTCAATTCTCAGATAAGTGTGGCAAGTAATGGTACCTAATTGACTGATTGAGAAGATTTGGCCAGAGGCTGGCACATGGAAGACAACTGAAAATATTCACAGTCCTGCCCTGGTTTAGGTCTTAATAGGAATCACCCTGAGAAACCTGAACCCATGTCTCCTAGAGGGTCCCATAGGAGAGAGGGGTGATGTCATGACCAATGGATTGTGAAGACCAAAACTGGATTAAAAAGAGAGTAAGATGAGTTAATGAAGGACAGGTCAATTAACAGCTATTAACCATGATGGCGAGGGATTCAACCCCATGCTCTCAGTGTCCATAGCCTCTGACTGCCAGAGTTGGGAGTGGACAATAGGGGATGGATCACTTGATGATTGCTGGTTCTGTTCATTCCCTTTGAAAGACCTGGCATTGGCCACTATCAGAAGACAAGATACTGGGCTAGATGGACCATTGATCCAACCCAGTGTGATAATTTTTCATGTTTTCGTAAGGCTTGAACCCAGAGCTGCAGGATTCACAGGAGCAGTTATGCTTCAAACCTCCACCTGGCAGCCTGCTCACAATTACTTACCTATGATCCATGAAGACCAGTCCCAGTTTAAGATTTTTCCTGTGAAGTCCTACTAGTGGAGTCCAAGAGCAGCTGAGTGGCCTGCTGACCTTATTTAAGCCAGCAGCAAAAGTGGGAAGCTGTCAGAACAGCTGGACTATTTCCTATTTGGACTGTATGCCTTATGCATCCTGCTCCCCCTCCTGCAGCTTGATTTTCTGTCACCCTACCATCTGATTCATGGTTCTTGTTTCCTATTTTCCTCCTGCCTCTGACCCTCTGGTAGCCTAACTCTTCTCATTTGCTGGTATCCTCAGTTATCTGATTCTCAACTCCTGTTTCATCAGCTTCTAGTTCCAACCACTAGGTCTGGCTGCCATGACCCAGCTGTGAGACCATCTACATGTTTTATTAGTCTTTACAGTGCTACTAGTCTATTTGTTGTTTTTAAAGTTTTTCCTGTTACAGACTTCCTTGGCTACCCTTCTGAAACTAATAATATTCTCATTCTTTAATTCCTGTATCATTTTTTTCCATTATTTTGGCTGGCGTTGATATCACATTATAACACACCTGTAATTGCCTGGGTCAAGCCATATGCTCTTTTTGAACATTACCAGTCTTCTGGACTTTCCTTCCTTGAACTGACAGATCACTGCAGCTCTGCCACTCTGAGGATTTAGATGACTCATTTGTGTGTATATGTTGGCTTGCTTTAACCTGTAACATAACTCTCATTTCTTTTTCATATTTAATAAACCTTTAAATAGTTTATTTCAAGTGTGGACATAGGCACTGTCTTTGGTGTAAGATACAGGTACCAATTTATCTGTTGGGACTGGCAGCAACCTGACCATGGTGTGATTTCTGGAGTAAGTGGCCATTTTTACTACTAGGTCTAGTTTGGGTAGCAAGAAAGACTAGAGAGTCTAAGGGGGCGGTCTGTGATTCCACGTTAAGACTGCTAGAGGGATCCAGGCATTCAAATTTGTTACTGGCTTTGAGAAATCAATTGTAGAACACACCTACAGTCTGGGTTGTCTGCCCTGTTTTTGACAGTTTGCCCCAAAGTAGGCACTTATGGTCAGGAGCCACTCCAAACAGTGCAAAAGGAGGCTGTAACATATCACCTTCATATTTTTATGGAAATATGTTTTGAATATGAATATGCATAGCTCAAATATGCTTTATGAAAAATGTGGCATTGAAAAGCTTGTAATCTGCTGACTGTGTAGATTCTGTGTGTGTATGTATAGTTCTTGCATGTGAACTTAGAAATATGAAATACAAACCCATTTATGTATCTAGATGTGCTAGTAAATGCCATTAGCAGTACTCAAGGGACTTAACTGCCCAGTGCTCAAGACAATGATTTGTGAATAGTCTTGTTTTTCTTATAATCTTGGACTATGTTGGTCCTACAAAGAAAGGCCCATGCTACCTGGTGCAGAAATCCATCTTGAATTTGGTACTTTTCCATGGAGTGGGAGGAACAAAGACTTCCCACCCTGGGGACATTCTAATAAGGAATGGGAAACAAATAATTATTGTCTTCAGCTAGCTTCTCAGAAAGTTCCCCACCCGAAAAGGATACATGAAAAGATCCGGAAACAAAAGAACTCTAACAGGGGTGGAGATGAGCTGCTGGACTCAGGTCAGAAAGAACAGTTCTGGGTCCGAAAAAGACTGAAGCTGAAATAAGAACCAGGGTGAGAAATTATGATTTCTAACAACTTCTCTTAGTGTATTAGGCTTAGTTGGCATGTTTTGTTTTATTTTAGTTTAGTCACTTACTTTGATATGTCTGTTATCACTTGTAATCACTTAAATCCTACTTTTTATATTTAATAAAATCACTTTTGTTTATGATTAAACCCAGTTTAACTAATTGATACTGGAGAGAGGGGGCTAACAGCAATGTTTATCTCTCTTTCACTGATAAAGAGGGTGAACTTTATGAGCTTGCTCTGTGTAAACCTTTTATGAAGAGTAAGACGCATTTATCTGGGGTTTTGATCCCATTGAGTGCTGAGTCAAGTTCCTGTGACTAAGCCTTCCCAGAACTGAGCTGTTCTCAGTGTCTGTGTTGCTCTGCTGTGGGCTGTTACCCCAACTGTATGCCTTGGCTAGGGGAAACCAGAGCTTCTGGTTCAGCAGGACAGGATAGTGGACGCCCCAGAGGGCAGGTGGGCAGGCTTACTGGTATGATCAGCCTATCAGGTGACAGTCTCAAGGGAATCTCTATGACTCAACCTGACACAAAGGCAATATTAATAGCATGAAGAAACAGTGTAGTTGCAATGGGGAAAATAGCAGAAGCTTTACATTAAATAAAACAGATTTCACAATGTGATTATTATTTCTGAAGTTTGGACAAAATAAATATATAGGCAATGGAAGAATAAATGTTTGTAAGAGAGACAAGCTTTTGAGCCAGACAGTGCTATTCTTTAGGTCTGGGAAAGGTACTCCCAGACTTAAAGAAGAGCTCTGTGCAGCGTGAAAGCATCTCTCTCTTGCCAATAGAAGCTGCCTCTCTAAAAGACATTACCTCACCCACCTTGTCTCCTATATCCTGAGACCGAAACAACTACAATTACATTATATAAGAAGGGATGTATGTAGGATTTAGTTATAACTTACATGATTTACAGAGGAAAAATAATAGAAGGCAGCAAACATTTCCGGAAGGTCTTTTGGAAATCTAAGTAACTGTTCAAATTTGAATAATGTATGCTGCAGACTATAGACTAGATCTTCAAACATGATCTTTGTGTGGTCACTGCTAAGAGACTTGACACCTTTTAATTCTTTTGAAGTTAGACTTAGAAGGTGAAATATGTTATGAAAAAGATACATAATTCCTGCATTGAAATGTGAATTTTTACAATTAATATTAATACGATAAGCATTTGTATAATTTAAATAATTACATTTTAATGTTATGTTAGTTACAGCTCCCATTGGCTGCAGCCCAAGCCATGATGCTTCCCGCAGCTCCCTTTGGCAGGAAATGGCAAACCACAGCCAGTGGGAGCTGAGGCTCTGTGGCTATGGACACTTGAATAATCCAAGTGTTGCAGGCCTGCCAGTGGCTTACCCAGACAGGCCCGTGACCCCAAGTTTGAAAAAAATATTTTTTTCCCAGCTCCAGAATTTAATAATTAGTTCAACAGATAACACACAAGAAACAACAGAATCCATTTGTTTTCCTCTCTTATTTTTATTGACTCAGCAGGTTAAAAGGAGTTAAGGCTGATAAAAGAATTAGGTAATAATTTGAACGCATACAAGAAGTAAGTTCCTTGAATAAGAAGGGGCCAATTGTATAATTATTCAAGCTAAACTTGTCACACATAGGAGCCTGAAATTGGGCTCTGAAGTCCATATTTTGAGATCTAAATGAAGTGTGCTGATTTTCAAAAGTGCTGTGCACCTACCAGTTTTCATTCATCTCGATGGGACTAACAGCCTATTATTTCCAAACTCCTGGTGTTAAAGTATAACTGCATATAAATTGCTTACATTTTACAAAATACCATTTAAAACACATTGTCATTATATATTTTCAATAAAATGGCATTAATAAAACCAAAGGAATACATACCAACAAAGTTTTTCCATGAGAAAGGATTATCTGTGTGTTTCCATGACTGTGGCCAGCCCATCAGGACTGTATTATGAGTCATCCCTCCCAGACCAGCAGACTGAATCAAATGGGACATTCCAGCTCTAAGACTGGGAGATACCACGATCTGGCAAAATCCTTTGGTCTTTTCTAGACTCATTAAGGACTTAACATTCTGTGAAAAATAAGAAATTGAAGATTATAGGTGGAAACATATTAAAGGAAATAATTATGAATACCATAGTTAATTGCTGCACTAAAGTACTGATAAAGTGCTGTACGCTGGCTGGAATATGACAATAAGGAACTTTGTTTTGCTCTTTCAACATAATGAATGAACAAGTAGTATGAGAACTACAACCCAAGTTTCTACATCATTCTGTGCACATATAACCCATACACCTTCTGGGTGTGCTGTACTGTCCTATGCAGTGGCACGTAGACCATTTACTGAAAAAAGAAATGAGTGTTTTTTACAGCCTTAGCCTGAGCTAGCTTTTAGCTCAAACTGTGGAGCAGGGGTTGGCAACCTTTTCAAACCAAAGAGCCAAACTACATCAAAATTCAGAACAAGTGGTCAACAATGAACCGTATAAGAATGACTTGAATGACTGAAAATATACAACTTAATATTATTGATAATTGACATGATGATTAGTAATAGCATAAATGAAACATTGTACTCACAGACTTTATTTAATAGGACTTTTGCTGCTGCCGGGGGTGCAGTTTGAGGATGTGGGGGGTGCAGGAGTCAGTGTATGAGAGGCTCATGGTAGAGGGTTGGGGTGTGTGGGAGGTGCAGGGCACTGGGGGTGGGAAATAGAGTATGGGGGGAGGGGGAGGGCCTCTGGAGCCAGATTCCCTTACCTGACTGGGGCTGGGCTGCTGCACCCAGGCAGCAGTGGCTGGACAAGGGGCTGGGCCAGGATTGCTGCAGCTGGATTGCGGCCTTCCCTCCTACCCATACCACAGCAGGAGGGGGGCTGCCACTGACAGCCCTTCCTGTGGCCAGATGGGATCTGGACCACTGGGCCTGCCCCAGGATCAGGGCTGGGGACCAGACACTGCAGGCAGATGGGGTCTCGTTGGCCACGCTTCATTTTAAATAAAGTAAAATAGTATGTCCAACACAAAGGTTTCAACATTGTCTTTATTTATGGCAGGGGTGGGAAACCTTTTTTGGGTCAGGGGGCTAGTGACCAGAGAAAAATGATCAGGGACCACACAAATAAGAATAATAATTAAAAAAACCCTCCAAAATCCCCTAACTTGGTGCTTGAGCCCCATGGTGGTGGGGGGAGGGGGCAGGGAGAACTGAGGTTCAAGGCCTCAGGCCAGATTAAGTCTTCTGTGGTTCCAGGGTTAGTGGATGTTGTGCCTCCCCGCCCTAGCTCTGTGCTAGGGCCAAAAATGAGGGGTTCGGTGTGTGGGATAGGGCTGCCAGTGAGTGGAACAGGGATGGGGTGTAGGATCTGGGCAGAAAATAGGGTGTAGGGAGGGTAAGGTCTGGATGGGAGGTAAGGTGCAGGAACAGGCTGAGAGTCGGGTGTCTGGCCAGAGGAAGGGGGCAGGAGTAAGGGAGGGTATAGAGTCTGGCCAGGAGGGAGGGTGAAGGAGCAAAGGATGGTGTAGGATTCGTCTGAAAGGCAGGTGTCTGGTCACAGGGGTGGTGCAGGGTGTCTGTCCAGGGGGGAGGATGCAGAAGCAGGGTGGAGGTAGGTGTCTGGCCAGGGGGGAAGGTGCAGGAGCAAGCAGGGGAGGGGTCCATGAAGCGCTGGTGATGCCAGGTCTGGGCATGAGGGGATGGAGGGGCACTTACTTGTTTTCATGCCACATACTGCTCCCAAGCACTAGAGGCTTTCCCCACTGTTCAAATGGGAGCAGTGGGGAAAGCCTCCAAGACATGTAACTGTGCGCTGCTATTCCCCCAGCAAGGGGAAGGGAAGCAGCAGCAGCATGTGGAGCCATTTCTGGCTTGGTCTTCTTCCCCGCAAGCCGGATCCAGTGGGTAGGCTCGGGGGATCTGCCCTCAGCCCCCGCCTGCAGGAAGACGGCACTGGTATTCCAATCTTGTAGGGGGGCCATGAGGCTGGAGCACTAGCACGGGCTCCCTGATGTGGGTGAAGCAAGGGGAGCTGAGCTTGAGCTGCAAAAGAGCCATATCTGGCTCCCTAGTGAGCCATATTTGGCTTGCAAGCCATAGGTTGCTGACTCATGCTGTAGAGGCTCATGCACTAAGCTCCAGAGGTCCCAGGTTTGTTTCCGCCTGTCGTCATTACACACACAGAAGTCTTTGTTCCTTAAGCAGGAATGGAATATAAGAAACAAGGTGTTTTAGTCACTTTGTCCAGTATTTGATAATAAGTAATGCTGAGTGTGGGTCATTGCTGTCCCCTCTTTGCAAAACCTTGCTGGCCAGTGAAGGCCTATATTGGGTCCATTATTGGTTGAAATATCCAGTATTTCTGGAAAGTAGAGAAGAATTCTGGGAGCTCTTTGGGAAAATGTTGTGAGGCCAATGCTCAAGAAAGCAACTTATGATATAGACAATTTGGTTATCTGATGACCAGTATCCAGTCTCTGATTCAGGACAAAGGTCACTAAGAAGACTGTAGCAGTGCAAATCTGAGGGCTTTCGGAGTCCTCAGATTTTCTTCCAGCTAAGCCAACTGAGGTGTGGGTGTAGAAATTTCACTGCTACACTAGTTGTGTTAACTTCTAGAAAGGGGAAAAGACAATGTGTTTCTGCTGATTATTTCATGTCTGTTAGCAGTCTTTCAGACCACTGCTTTTATTAAATTGTTTGACAATGATAGCACAAATGGGTGAAGCCTCACTTGAGTTGCTCCATTCTTACCTTAACAAAGTTTAACTGTAATTGTTCTTTTGCCCGGAATAGCCACAAGGAAAAATGTTACATGAATATATGAGTTTGCTGGATGCATGGTCTGTAAAGGCATTCAGTGTGTTGATGACAGTCACCTCTAAGTCTCCATCAAAACTGATCTAGCTGGAGATATAGAATTACCAAGTTTCAAAACGAAATTGGAACTTGGACTGGGGCTTCTTGATTTATGTCTGGAGTCAGTCTCCGTTCACTGTCTGAAACTTAATTCAGACAAGATACAGGATATCATTGGTGGGCTGGGAAAAGCTGCCGAAAAATGCTGAGGAATTTATTATGGCATCTCTTATAAATAAAGGGCACCCTGCTTCAATAACATAACTGCATAATTTTTTGTTATTAAATTCTACTCTGCTCTTTTATGTGGCCAAGAGAACTTTTTTACATCTGTATCCCATGAGAAGTCATTGTCATAATTATCTATGCTTTTGTCACCTCAATATTAGACTACAGTTATCTTGTGCTGTACATTAGGCTGTCCCTCAGAAATATAAGAAATGTAGGCTAGTGAAAAACGCCATAATTATTTTATTCCACAGTTATATGTTGGAAATATATTAAATGGGTGTTTAAGATCTGGAATCCACCTGGCTTCTAAGAAGCTTTTGGATGGAATCAGAAGAATCAGTTCTGATCAATCAAGCCCTAAATGGTTTTGGACCTAGTCACCTGAGAAATCACTTTTTCCCCCATGTTGTGCTGTCACAAGTGAGACCAGCAGAGGCACTTCAGCTGGAGCCCTCTTGATTAAATATGAGAGAGAGCCTGCTGGCAGGATGTCCTCAACAAAGTTCTCTCAACCTCAGAATTCACTCCTGACTGGCATTGTCTAATTTGCTGGCTTCTACAGATAGGATGCAAAGCTCATGCTTTTTCTTGTGTTTGTAAGGAGGGGTGGTCTGAAGGCTGAGTGAGTCAAGTGCAGTGGTTCCCAAATTCATTATTAAGGTGACTTTCCAATCGCATTTTGTCTTTTTTGGGATCCATTATTACCTATCCCCTGCTTCCTGCTCCACCCTTCCTAGCCCAGGCCCCCTGCTCAGTTTCCCCAGATCTCTTCCTATTGCTGTCTTAGCCCTTGCCCCTCCCTATTGCAGGTCTCAGCTGGTCCTTCTCTCTCCCCATGGCTGGGCTGCTATCATGTCCACTTGCTGGCTCTGGCTGCTTCCTCCACACTGCTGTTGCTGCCTAGATCCTGCTCTCCAAGTTTCTGTCTGCTGCCCAGGGGAAATGAGAGTGGGATCTGGGTAGCAACACCAGTGTAGAGAAAGTGGCTGGCGTCAGCAAATGGGCACTCAGCCATGGATCTATTTCTGTAGTTGAACAAATAAATACTAAGATTCATTTAGGGATGCAAATTGAACAAGGTTGCCCTGAAATGGGTATTTTTATATGTCTTCAAATTTTGCCAAGTTATGACAAAGCAATGACTTTTTAAAATAAAACTTTGAGCTGTTTTATTTTAAGTAAATAATGAGACAAATGCTACATGCTATGCCATATTAGGCATTTCTGTTTGTCTGGGTTTAATTCATCAGTATTTTTGGGAAGGATTATTTGTAGCAATTTTTGAATTTTACATAGATGTCCAAAATCAGGGGCTCAGGCCTATTTCTTTGTATAATACAATACTGAATAATACTACAGCATACGGCATATACTGCTATAATGAATACTCTCTTTGTAATATTCCCTTGTGTGGAATATTCCCCAGTATGGTCTACCCAGACCAATTAATGCAAACACATTAGTATGTGTTCCCATTGTTCCTCTCCTCTGCCATCTTCTCTTTACAGAACTGCTAATCTACGAGGTTGAGAAACATGGTTCCAGGGCAATAGTATCAGAACAGATTTTGTTTTAAAGATAAAAAATAAAATTCATTAAACTGAATAAATTAATTACTACCAGAATGCTCATATTGAGAACTCAGTTGAGTTTCATATACAGGTTGGAGTTCCCTGGTCCGGCACCTGTGCTGTCCCAAACCAGGCAGTTGGCTGGACCAGGGGATGTCAGTGCTCCCATGCTGGCTGCCTGCTCTCAGGCTCCTCTCCCTGGAGCTCCCTGCCCTGTCTTGGCCCCTCTAGTGCTGGCTCGGCAGAGGCTCCTCACACTGCTGCCTGCAGGCTGCCTCAGTATCCCCCAGTGCTCCCAGCCGGGACCACCTGGCCACTGTGGCCCCACTGCTGCAGGGTGTTTTCCAGGGTTCCTTTGGAAGGGGCTGCCCAGCTACCCTGCCACTCTGCTATGGCCAGCTCCACTGCAGCTAGCAATTCCCTGCGGTTCCCCGATGGAGCTGCCCCGCTCCACCAGCCCCGCTTCAGCCGGCATGTTCTCAGCCAGCGTTGCCCAGTCACCCTGCCCTGCTGCCACCTGGGGCTTCCCGGGGTTTCAGCAGGGGCTGCCCGGTCGCTGCTGGCCCTGTTGCTGGGGGAGGTTCCCTGGCCAGACCTCCCACCGCTTGCAACCCCTCTGCAGCCGGGGGCTGCTTGGCTGGGGCTAGGACTCCCTGGACAGCTGGCCCAGCAGATGCTGAGGATTCCCCTGCTGGGGCAGGTACTCTTCAGTGATGGGTTCCCCAGCCAAGTTGGGGCCCCCAGCTGCTTCTGGCCCAGTCTGAGCTCCCCAACCCTCATGTTGTCTCCCACTGCCACCCGTGGTGCTCTTTGGTCAAGCAACATCTGTGGTCCTGCCAGATCACAGATGTTGCCTGAGCAGAGAGTGCCCGATTTGGGAGATTCAACCTGTAGTTTTACTAAGGTATTTTACAAGAGATGCATCTGTTGTTTCAGGTGGAAACATTCATTAAATAAGATATATGAACCCCTAGAATTTCTGAACTATGGCAGTAAACTCAGTAATTGAATTTCTTTTTGAATGATGTAGTTATTGTATTATACATCCCCAACGTTTTATCTCAGTCCAAGAAAATAAAATAAAAAGTTAATCAGCACCTTGTTACAATTAATGTTGAAGATAAGCTCTTTGCAAGTCTTCCATGAAAATTCAGGTATAGCTATCGGCTCATAAAACAAAATAATACAATTAAATTAAGAAAAAATGAGAGGGGACAAAGAATAATGAAAACCATGAGCCTACACAGAAGGAAACCCAATTACGGAGATAATTATTACCTCCTTTACCTGAAAATTAGATTTACACCCTAATACTAAAGTACAAATTAATCAGGCCAGTTCCTCTAACAGAGAATAGAAGGAAGTGCCTGACAGATGTGCCAAACCCTATTTGAGTCTATAAGGAGGATAAGCTTTATAAATATCCAAGCTGTCAGGCACATTCAAAATAAATTGCTACCGCTATGTCTACACTACAGAGCTTATTGCTGTACCACTGCAGCTGTGAGGTCTCCTGCAGCCATTCTATGCTGGCAAGACTACTTTCCTTCCAGCATAATTAAATCACCCCCAACAAGCGGTGGTAGCTTTGTCTTTGGAAGATATGCTCCCACCAACATAGTGTTGTCCACACTAGTGCTTTTGCCAATTAAATTTATGTCAGTCAGGGACGATTTTTTTTCATAACCGTGACCAACAAAAATTTTGCCAATAAAATTGCCAGTGTAGATGCCAGTGTGGCATGGGCTACAACTGCCTGGGCTCCCCAGCTGCTGGCCTGGTGGGGGAGCTGGGTGGCTTGGAAAGAAGAAGAGGGGAAGGGATAGTGATAGAGATGTAGCCGTATTAGTCTGGTCTTGCTGAAACAACAGACAGGACTATGCAGCACTTTAAAGACTAACAAGATGGTTTATTAGGTGAAGGCTTTCGTGGGCCAGACCCATTTCCTCAGATCAAATTGTGGAAGAAAATTGGCATGACCATATATACCAAAGGGATACAATCAAAAAAGTGAACGCATATAAAACTGACAAATTGACCCTGTTGCCAGCTTTATCCACATATTTACTCTGCTGACGCCATCATTGGACCTAACCATTTCAGTTACAAGATCAAGAACACATATTCCTGCTCATCCAGAAATATAATTTATGCCATCATGTGCCAACAGTGTCCGTCTGTTATGTATATTGCACCAACTTCTCAGACACTTCGCCAAAGAATCAATGCACACAAAACAGACATCAGACAGTTTCACAAAGAAAAAACAGTTTCTTGCCATTTTAACCAGACTGGGCATTGTCTTAACGACCTCACTACATGCATCCTGCTTCAAAGAGTCTTTAACACAAGATTACAAAGGGAAGCCTCTGAACTGTCATTCATGCTTAAATTTGACACTTTACGAATGGGCCTCAACAAAGATGCTAATTATCTTACCTATTACAAAGATAGCTTCCCCAATTATCACCCCTAATATCATTATCTCATAGAAACTAACCTCCCCTCCTCATCTCCCCTCTGTTCTATAATCTGATTTGTCAGTTTTATGTGTGTTCACTTATTTTGATTGTATCCCTTTGGTATATATGGTCATGCCAATTTTCTTCCACAATTTGATCTGAGGAAGTGGGTCTGGCCCACGAAAGCTCATCACCTAATAAACCATCTTGTTAGTCTTTTAAGTGCTGCATAGTCCTGTCTTTTGTTTTAGGGGAAGGGATGGGTGTGACAGGTTGAATCATAGAAATCCTTCGGGTTTACCCCGTCGTGTGCTGATCATGCCACTGACGCCCACCTTCCTGCCCTCTCAGGCTCCCAACCACTCTGTCCTGCTAGACCAGAAGCTCTGATTTCCCTCAGAAAAGGCTCAGAGTTGGGGTTCCACATCCCACCCCTTGCAACACCGATACTGGACCAGTACAGCCCCAGGAGGGCTAAGCTATAAGGGCTCAGCATATAGAAAACGATTCCCCCAAAAAAGAACCAAAACCCCAAATAAATCTGTTTTACTCTATGTAAGAGTTTTTACACAGAGAAAGCTCATAAGTTCCACCCACTTTATCAATGAAAGAGAGACATGCACAGTGGTTGCTCCCTACCAGCTAACAATTATTTACACTGTCTTTGATAATTAACAAAAGTGTTTTTCTTAAGTATAAAACGTAGGATTTAAGTGGTTGCAAGTGATTAAAACAGTCAGAGCAAAGTAAATTACTAAATTAAAATGAACAAAAAAATAATTAGCTATTTCTAATCCACTAAGCAACTGGTTATATACAAATTCTTACCCTCAACAACTGTTCTTATTTGAGGTAAAAACCTTCAAGTCAGAGTTGATCTTTACTCTAGCCCAGGTCTACTGCTTCTTCAAAGTTCTTTGTATCCTCTTAGGGAGAGCCAAGCAGTTTCAAAGACCAGCTGAAGACAGAGAACTAATACCTTTTTCCCCCAAGGCAGGAAGCCTTTGTTCAGCACCCTCTATCTCCAGGGAAAAATATGAGGTTCAAGATGGATTCCAGTACTGGGGGCCTGGTCACATGTCTTTCTCGGAGTAACTACCGTTGGGATTTACAGGACAAACACGATCATTCAGAGGTTGTGGGTTTGAGACATTAAAATATGCATCAGTAATGGCCCTCACTAGCACATTTAGGACTATAAACAGATCCACACTTCATACTTCTAACTTCACATACAGGAATAATACATGCACAAAAATAGGATATGCAGATTCATCAGATTGTAAAACTTACATGAATGGTTTTGCATAAATCATCTTTGAGATATGCATATTCATATCCATAAGCCAATTTTCATAAAGCATGGGGGGCCCACAATAGCGGGGTGCAATGGGAAAAGTGGAAGGGCCACATCCCCCTGGCTCTCCCTGTTCTGGTGCCCTGTGTGATAACTTTGTTCATATTCAACTTACATCCTTCTGCTTCCCTAGATTTCACAATCAGCATGACAATATCACTTCCTATTACATGAGGAAGATTACAGTGACCTCAGGAATGAAGACCTCGTACCAGACTAATCAGATTTCCTCAGTTTTTTTAAAAATAGCATTTTAAGAACTATTTTATAAAGCATTTGATTTCCACCATGTTTTAACTAAGTAAAATATAGGGTTGTTCCACAGCCAAATCAGATACATCAATATTTCTCCTAGAGCAGTATTTCCCAAATGGTGCTCCGCAGAAGCCCGGGGTTCCGCGAAGCAAAAGTAAGGGTTCCGCGAGAACTTGATCACTCCCCCCCGCCAAGAGACAGAGAGGAGCCGGCGCACAAAGACTCCGGGTCTTTCTCTGGTTTCCCGCCGGCTTTCAGACACCTCCCCTCCCCCGCTGCCACTCTGCGTTTCCAAAGCTCGCAAGTCTCCCTAGCCCATTTCATGTATTTTTTTTGGGGGGGGGGGGGGTTTGTTTGTTTGTTTTTGGCTAGACAAATTTTCCTGGTGGTGTTTTTGTTTTTTGGTTTTTTTGGCTCAAAAATCTTCTGAGTTTAAAAGGGTTCCGTGCCAAATAAAATTGGGAAACACTGTCCTAGAGCAATATTTGAATGGCAGAGTAAAAGTCTTATACCTCTTCTACAGTGGTTGACACTAAACAGTGTGATGCCTCCTGATCACAAAACTTCATGTAGGAATAGAGAAGCAGTCCTTGCGATAAGGTCTGTGTCACACTGAAATACAGGAGCTTGTCTACACAGTAAGTTAGCATGCACAAGTTAGTGTGTACAGTCTTGAATGTGTTTGCATGTCTCTCACTAATTGCCTGCATGGAGCCACAGGTGCACACTACAAGTTCCCTTCTGTACACTGATGTAGAACTGTATGAAACAGGACAACACCAGTGCATAGTAGGCTACTTTTCGTGTGCACCAGTAGTGTTTACATAGTGAGTGACAAGTTAATTCACACTAGAATTTACATCCTACCTAGTGCAGACCAATTCACAGTGTAGACAAGCTCACAAAAACAACTTCAAAACCTTTTAAATTGATTTTTTAAATTAATTATTACTAATGAATTCTCTAAGCATTCCCTATGCTAAATCAGAGGGAGTATTGCAATAATGTTATCCAGTTTTCAAAGGTGACCACAATAAATATTTACACTTTTTAAGAGTCAAACACTATATATGAACCACTCTATAAATATCTAGCAGGGGGAAGGATAGCTCAGGGGTTTGAGCATTGGCCTGCTAAACCCAGCATTGTGAGTTCAATCCTTGAGGGGGGGCGGGCCATTTAGGGATCCAGGGCATATTTGTCAGGGATGGTAATTGGTCCTGCTGTGAGGGCAGGGGACTGGACTCAATGACCTCTCAAGGTCCCTTCCAGTTCTATGAGATAAGTATAAGTATATCTCCATATGACACATCTTGCTACTCCATATGGGAGAACAATGAGCCTTCCTGATTCTGCTTTGGATTTATCCTGAGAGAACTAGGAAAATAATATCTAGGTATAATATCATCTTTCTAAATTTTATGAAGAATCCTCATAATTTGCTTCCAATCACTAAGTTCATTTTTAGTATATAAAAATATTAACAATTTTTGTGTCTCAGAACTTAACTTTGCTTAAATATTTTACAGTAGCCAATATTAATGCAAAATGCTCCTGGCACCATTTCAATAAAACTTGAATCTAAAGAGAAACAGTAAGTATTTCCAAGTTGCTTTTTGCTTACCTCCTCAGCTTTTTGAGCTTCTATATATCTATCCAAGTAGATTCCCTGGAGTACAGAACCCACAATAGTCAATCCTTTACCAGCCTTCAACTGAGAGGTTAAAGAAAGCAATCTAGGGTGTTTAACTGTCTGTTCAGAGTCCAAATTCAACAAAACCAAGACTTGAGGTCTGCAGTATTTAAAAAAAAAAAAAAAAAAAAAAGGTGTCAGAAAGACAACTGGAAAATTAAAATTATAAGAGAATAATTAAATAATCAGATGATCTAGTAGTTCAATTGTAAACCAGATAAACTATCAAACAAGGAAGTTCAATTTTTAGGACTTGTCACTTTATTAGAGAACTGATAAAGTATCTGTAGTGATATATAGCATCATATGCTAACTTTCTGTTTTGGCTTGACCCTGAAAAATGGCATATTGTTAGTTATTCAGCAATCTTCTTTCTTGATCAAATCTGCTTAGTTCACTGACAAAATTATTTTTCCAACTGTTGATTTTTGTCAGTGCTACAAAGACAAAATAACTACTAGAGAGTACTTTCTTCTTCAATATCAGCCTAACTGCTAATTAAATTCTAATGGAAAGATCAAATTCTACCTTCCATTACCTCAGTACAACAAAAGAATATATCCGGACTATATACACTCCACTGAAAGTCTGCTGATTTCAGTTGGTGCTAATTTGTCCTGATGTATTGAGATCAGAACCTATTCCACTGTGTTCAATGGGGTTGTACAGATGTATCAGAAGATAGAATTTGACTTTCAGAATCTTTATTAAAAGTGACAGTGCATAAACAAGAAAGACTACAGCTTGTCCTTCAGATCCCATGCTAACTTTCTGAACTGGGTTTTAGAAAAAAATATTTTACTCTGTAAATTCAACAAATTTTATATGAAAATAATGAGGATAAATATTGAATGCCACAATGTCACTTTCACAAAGGCACTTTTCAAAGTAAAACGGCATTTAAACACCATTACATCTAAAGCAATCTAGCAAAGCATCATTATTAAATCTAAAATAACTCCAGCTATGGTAGTGTATTAGCAGTAAATAGTTCGAAAAGCTCCAATACAAGAAAGTTTGAAGAAACTTCCTCTAAATTTGTATTTAATATGTTTTGTGATCTCAACTGAACAAAACTATTTGGACAGCACACAAAATTGCTTCCTTTTCCCACTGACTAAAAAGCACATATATGAATGTGTATATTTATGCATGCCTTTTTTTCTATCTCAGAACAACAATAAAAATAAATTTGACAGCACTTTCCAAGACATACAGTGCCATGACAAATATCCTGCCTGCAGAATTATGACTTAGTTATTATAAACAAACTGGAACTTACTTCCTATTTTTAAAAAAAATTATCTCATGACTACATGGGTTTATTTGTAATTCATACATTTTAAGGTCAACAGGGACCATTATGCTCATATAATCTGACTTACAGGAAGTAGAACTTCACCCAGTAATTCCTGCACCAAATACAATAATTTCTGGTTGAGCTATTGCATGCATTTTAGGAGACATTTAGTCTTGTTTTCAAGAGTTCAAGCAATGGAAAATCTACCCATTTAAATCAGTAAATAATTCCAAAATTAAATAGTTTAACTGTTGAAAACATGCACCTCATTTCCAGTTTGAATTTGCTGTCCCCCTTTTACAGAGAATGAAGTCACAAAGCAACTCAGCAGTTTAATAGTAGAACTAGGAATAAAACCTAATTTCCAGCTCATGCTGCCTTTTATTTGTAGGGGTCGATTTACCATGAATGAATCCACTGATGCACTATACGTCACAGAAAACAGGCTCAATAAGAGTGCTTTTATATCCAGGTGTGTTTTAGACAATCCACAGATGAAAAATGGATTTTTTTAAATGAAATATATCCTGAAGTGCTATGTCCCAGGAAGTTCCTAAATACATTGCACTCAGAAGGTTAATATTCTAGCATTAAAAACTGTCCAAATAATGTGAAATGATCATGGTTTTTATCTCAATTGTCATTACCAAAGTCTAATAATCATGACATGCGATTATACTAAAACTATTTAAAACATGGATTTGGCCATTAACATGAAGAAAAAATAAAATCACATGTTAAGTAAGTGTTGTGGACCCATTTATGATCAATTTGGAAACAGATGAAATTGTATTAAATGAATTGGTAAAAACACCTTATGTGGCAGAGCACAGGAGTCTAAAATTATCAAGCCCTGTGGTCACTTCAGCACCAGTTAGTTCTCCTGGAGAAAATTAATTGGAGAACATGCAGCTAATTGGCTGACCAGTCTGGGGAAGGGGAAACCACTTAGCCATCAGATGAGAGCTATAAAATGAGATAGAGGAAGGAAGTGAGGCAGAAGGAATTGGGTTAGTTGAGCACAGTATGTGTGAGATCCCAAGGGAGATAGAACTCTGTTCCTCTCTGGCTCTGTAAAAAAAGGCAAACAACTATTTGAAAAGATAAGAAAATATTTGGCTGCACAACACTGTATTGGGGTTGGTGGCCACAATATAAGTAAATAATGTGAAGGTACCACTCACTGGAGAGTCATACATTTCTAGTCATGAGCGGGTGAGAATGGGGCATGTGCCATTACACACTGCAAAGTGAAAACTCCAAGTCTAGTTCCAGTGAACTTTGGTTATTAGCTTAGTTGTTTTGTAAACGTTCTAGTTCTCTATGAATCCTACTATAGTTTTAAGATCACTGAAATCTGTACAATTTTCCATCAGCAGCAACTTTCCCACCCTGAAAGCTATTCATTTTTAAAGCAGAGGGGCTTCTTGGATTCTTACCTCCAGTTTTTTGTGTGAGGAGGACCATGTTCAACCCGAAGTAAAGCATAGCGAGCTGCATTCAAGGATAAACCCCTGATTCCATCTCCCCACTCTTTTTCCGCTCTTTGAGGTATAGGAAAAGAAACTTCATTAACAAAGTAAGTTTTCTAATGCAATATAAACCAGTATCTTTATAACTAAGGGTACCTCTACACAGCAGGGCTAAAGTCGAATTAAGCTACACAACTTCAGCTACGTCAATTGCGTAGCTTAAAGCGAAATAGCTTAATTCGGCTTTTGGCAGTGTCCACACAGCAGCAAGTCGAAGAACACTCTTCCTTCGACTTCCCTTACTCCTCATGAAATGAGGGTTACCATGAGTCAGAGTAAGAAGTCCTTCAGCTCAACATTATTTTGAAATAAAGACTTTTAATGTGCACACACATTTTGTTATTTCTGAATAACGTCAGTTATTCTCTATTCCAAAATAATGCTGCTGTGTAGACGTACCCTAAGTGACTTGTTTAGCTGACAAAACACCATCTAAAAAACATCCTGTATGAAGGACTGTACAGTGTAACAACTCAGTAAATTGCAATTCATCTCAGAAAATTGGTCCTCTTCCTCCCCTTACCTCCAGATTTAACAAACTAAAAACAATAATCATATTTCAGATAGGAGCGCTAAATAAAAAGGTTAGCTATTTGCAGGGCTTGACACACGGCGGCGTAATCTACTCGCCAGCCCCGCATTGCGCATGTGCAAGACCTGCATTGTGTATGCGCGCGCCGCCGGTGAACGGGGGCGCCCGCTGTTTCTACTTGCCATGGGTGAGTAGAAACAGCAATTTGTCGAGCCCTGGCTTTTTGAGCACTGGCAAAAGACAAAAATAAAATCATTCCTCTCACTACAGAACTGGCAATAGAACCTTTGCCACCCCATGTAAATAATGAAGACACTAGGTCACTGACCATCCACACAGCATGCAGCAGCATGCCTCCCACTCGAGCTTAACACAGTCATGCTTGCACTACCACATAAAAAATAATTGTGAAAACGTTGCAGCTTGAGGTAGAACTCAGGTTCTAAGGCGTAGAGGGGGAGGGCAGTAGGGGGGTTAAGATTACAAACTCCAGCCTAAGATGCAATTACAAAGTGTTGCATGCAGAGATATTTTGAGCCCCAGAAGCATGAGTCTATTAACCCTGGCTGGGAAGATTGATTCCATATACTGTGTTGACATACCCTGTTGCAGTGCAATCTGGATCACCTCATAAAGTGGGCCCAAGTAAACAACATATGTTTTAATATGGCTAACTGTAAATGCACACTTCTAGGAACAAAGAATGTAGGCCATAGTTATGTGATGGGGGAGAACCCTATTCTGGGAAGCAGCAACTGAAAAGAAAAATTGCATTAGCTCCCAATACAATGCTGTGGCCAAAATGGCTAATGAAAACCCTGGATACATAAATAGGGGAATCTCAGGTTGCAACAGAGAGGTTATTTTATCTCTGTATTTGGCATTGGTGCAATCACCGCTGGAATACTGTGTCCAGCTCTGGTGTTTTACAGTTCAATAATGTTGATAAATTGAGGACGCTTAAAGTGTTAGAAAACATGTCTTATGGGAATATACTCAAGAAGCTCAATATATTTAACAAAGAGAAGATTAATATGTGACTTGATTAGTCTATAAATACCTCTGTGGGAACAAATATTTAATAATGGTCTCTGCAAGATCCAATGTGATCCAATGGTGTGAAGTTGAAGTTAAACAATGGAATAATTTACCAAAGGTTGTGATGGATTCTCTATCACTGACAAGTTTTAAATCAAATTGGAATTTTTTTTCTAAAAGATCTGTTGTACAAATAATTTTGGGGAAGTTCCCTGGCCTGTGTACTGCAGGAGGTCAGACTAGATTATTATATTGGTCCTTTGGGGATTTGGAATCTATGGATCTATGAATGGGAGATTTGATTGGTTAAAGAACTAAATATAGAATCTGAGGAGGTGCCTTTTTTACAAGGCTTTTCCTTAGCAAAAGGAATGAATGGAAATAAAAAGATTTTTTCCATAAAACTGTTATTGATCTTTCTGGGGAATCACCTTGGAATAACTTCATTATCTAGGGCCTATAACTGTAAGAAACTTTTAATCTTCACTGCTCATAGAAATGAAATGATCACTGTATGGTCATTCAGCCTCCTCCATTCTCAGCCTCTCCTATCTACTGTTATATCAGAACTATAAGAACCAGAAATGGGGTGACCAGACACCCTAATATTATTGGGACATCTCAATATTACAGGCTTTGTCTTCTATATGTAACTGTACACTCCCTGCTCCTTCCACCTCCCCTCCCCCCCAAAAAAAACTAAAACCAAAAACAACAGTGTCCAGATTTTTCATACTTGCTCTTTAGTCACCCTAACCAGAAATAAGTTTGGCCCCAAATGTGAGGAAATGATTGCAGACTTTGGGCTATAGTGTGAATTTTTCTGCAGTAGGGAATTTGATTTAGTATATAAAACTCTTCCTTATTCATTCTTATTTTGGCATCAGCAAGCTCCAGATACTTTTATTCTTCTCTGAGAACTATGACTTGTTTTTAATACAGTTAAAGATAAAAGTGCTAGCCATAATGAATGGATGGTCTACTACAGAACTGGCCAAAACATGGGATTTCTAGTTTGCAGGAAACTTCTCATTGTGTAAAATTTGGTTTTGTTCCAAATCAGAATAAAATCATGTTTGTTTTATTTAAACTTTTCCAAGAATCAGGAATAGCCCCAAAATTCACTTTAGCAATAACAACACAAGTTGTTTCTGAAAATAAATTTGCATCCCTACCCTGACACTACTCATTGAAATTAACATTTTTGTTCGCTTCATTACTGCTAGCAGCATTCAGAAGCTGCTGTGGGTCTCATAGTCTGAGACTCTGGAGCAGCTCAAACTTGCAGATTGCCCTTGTCTAGAGACTAAGTCAGCTAGCGGGAATCTGGACGTCCAGGAGCGATATCCCTGGGTCAAGGTAGTGCATAAGGCAGCACCGCCCTAGAGCTGCAGATCCTGTGATCTTTTCTCTGCATTATGTGTTTGTATAAACAGACAGTAAGTATCCTGGCACTTTGACATTCTCTCTGTCTTGCAGAAAGGAATGCCCTTTTTATACATACTCAATTATGTAATTTTGCTTGAAATTTCCTGCAGAACTGGTGGAATTTTAGGGCTTCAGAAACATGTCACTTTCTTAAGTTTGCTTCTTGACATTAACATTCAAGCATAACATTTCAAATTTTCCCAGTACTAATTCCCCAATAAAAAAATAATTCAATATAAGGAATAAAATACGTCATCTTACCCTCTATATTCTATGTACTTGTAAATACATCCTGCAATTAGCATGGCAATCAAAGCATAGTACCAAGAGCAAATGAACATCAAGGCAAAACATAAACTCATCCCCAGGAACGAAAGAGACCTAAAAAGAAGCACATTTTTTGAGTTTATAACATGTATGCAAATGTTTTACAAAGCCAATTCTTCCATTAAACGAACTCCCAGAAAGACCCCCCTGACAAAAAAGATTTCATAATTTAAATGCATTGACAAGAACTTCAGTAATTGTTCTGAAAATGCTGAAAACTGAACTCAATATTCCATGCTTGCAATGTTCAATTCAGAATCTCTCTACTTATGCCCATAGCTCTCCTCAAGTTTTAAACAGGTCTTTTATCCCTCAATGTTATTTAACACCCATAAACTTTGAAGTGAATTCTTCATTATTTATATTATTCCATATAAATGCAGGTAAAACAGCCAATATTAATAATATTCTTGTTAAATTCAAGTATTGAAGTATGATATATTTCTTTACTGTTATGGTGCCATAAGTATGTTATGTGGTACTACAAGTTGGTGTATGATAAGTATCTAAGGGTATGTCTACACTACCACCCTAGTTCAAACTAGGGTGGTTAATGTAGGCATTCGAAGTTGCAAATGAAGCCCGGGATTTAAATATCCCGGGCTTCATTTGCATCTTGCCGGGCGGGCGCCATTTTTAAATGCCCTTAGTTCGAACTCCGTGCCCGCGGCTACACGCGGCACGGAGTAGGTAGTTCGAATTAGGTTCTCTAATTCGAACTACCATTACTCCTCGTGGAGTCAGGAGGTGTGGCTAATGGGGGTAGGGGTGTGGTTAACAGGGGTCAGGGGTGTGGCTAATGGGAGTCAAAGAGTAAATTTAAAAAAAATTCTTTGATGTGAAAAAGTGAGCCGTTCTCAACCCATTTTCCAGGCCTATTTTGATTGCCCCTGCACGGAAGATATGTTACCTGTCCTCTTTCAGTGGTTGGTCAAGAAAAGAAAACAACCTTTTCATGCTTCCAGCTAAAGTCCTTGAACTCAAGTAACAGTGTAGCAGTACTAAGATTTAGTAGTTGATTGAGGTTTTGGGGGGGGGTAGAAGGGTGAGGGGGAAGTGAAATATTTCTTTACATTTTACAAAAAACAAGGATGTTTACTCTTAGTTTGCAGCAAGCAACAGTGTTACTACTGACATGAGCACAGCACAGTGGGACCCATTACGTCTACCACACGGACCTTTGCCCCAACAGCAGAAATAGCCGTCATGGGATGTCATCCTCTATCGATCAGCACTAGAGGGGGTTCAAGCACACACTGTCAGTGAGTTTGACAGATATTTGCTGGGAATCTGCATACTATTTCAGGGCAGTAACCCACACTGAGTTAGTATAAAATTTGAATAATAAAAAGTTCAAATTCTCTAATGGCCTCTTTCAAAAGATAATAAAATGCTAAGTAAAAGAAAACCCATGTAAGGGAGTAATGTAAGGAGTTCTAATCTTTGCATGTAACTGGAAAGGGTAGCACAGTACATATTCCAGATTCAGGTTGGGTGATAACACAGTATGTTATAAGAATTAAAAGAACCATTTAGATATGAGAGCTGACTCCAAGCAACTATTCATTTTCAAAAGTATGTGCACTACCATTACCACCCATGTAATGACTGCTTGGGTAACTGCACATGCACTACAAATTACTGGCTCATGCAAATTCCAAGTTGCAGCATATATTTGAGACAAATGTATGAACAAATTATATGCAAAACTGAGCAGCACAATGTTTAAAATCAGACTTCTAATTTACTTAAGTTTAGTGAGTCAATGAGAATGAGTTTATAGCCAATTCCATTGTTCTGGAATTATAAATAGTGCACTAATGTAATTATATGAGTTTTCCAAAATGATGATGTAATAGAAGACCAAAAGCTTTCAGCTGCCACTGAAGTTGAGTGGAACTGTGCACTGACCACTAACTACTGTAAAAATACTAAGTATTCTGAAAAATCAGACCATAAATTTCTCAAATTAGGCATCCAAATTAGAGGACACTTTTGATAACTTTGGCCTTAATCTCTCTCTGTTTCAGTTTTCCATGTGCAAAATTGGGATAACATCATCATCTAACTTCAGTAATGATTGTGAAGCACTTGGCTATTATAGAGAGAGCATCACAGAGACTCCAAGAAAGAAAAAAATATTTTTTTATTTATCTTTTGAGGTTTTGGATGGTGTGCATTTAATACAGCCTGGGATCACACACTGAATGATAAAGATAAACATAAATATTGAATTAACTATCCATTCCCTGTGTGAGGCAAGGGTCCAGTCAGTGCTTGAGTTGCACCAAAATACTCTGGAACACTGTTCTGGCACATTTTTGAGTGGCCAGAATCAGTACTTCTTAAAACCATGCAGCAAACATAACTGCAGGTGAAGAAGAGAAATCTTGTAATGAAAGTGTGTGTATGAATAGGTTAATTTTACGTCCAAAATTACTATTATTTGAATGGCAAAGTCATGTACTCCAGTGATTGGGAGTGGGGTGGGAGGGGAGGGGGTAGTTTAGGACTACAGCAATGGATCCTATAGAAATGAAATTGTGTAGATAAGTGTGTAATTAAAGGCTATAGTAATAAATACATTAAGGGGACTGCATTAAGGCTGCATAGAGGTTATGTTCATAGATTCATAGAGTTTAAGGTCATATGGGACCATCATGATCATCTAGTCTGACCTCCTGCACACTGCAGACCACAGAACCTCACCCATTCCTGAAATAAACTCCCATGTGGCTTTAACTTCAGCTGTCATTATGTGGGCTCTTGTTCATAACTATTTCTGTCTTGCTTACTATCTACATCAAACTTAGAAGTAACTGAAATCAACAGGGAAAAATATTTTCCCAAACCCTCTCCTTTACTCTATTTTTTCCTTGTGTTAATGTTGTGAATCTATAAATTGTTGAAAACAGTTTTGCTGCTCAAAGTGTCCAATGAATTCAAAACAAAGAACAAAATCAAACCAAAATTAAGTCATTCAATATTGCTCTTCTAAATAAGAAATGTACATGAAAAGATTTCCTACCAATGGTAATACTTGAAACGAGGTCTCCAGTTTGGAGTGCATAAAAGAGTTTGCACTGCACAGGCCAAATTCACAAACATGTAGCACATTAGAAAAAACCTGCAGAGAAAGACATATCTTTCAGAGCAGAAATGAATTCAATAATCTCACATACAAAATCTATCATGAAAATAGGGATACATAAATATATTTACAGAAAGTTCCGTTCGGTATCGCAACACGGGAAATACTAAGTCAAATCGGATGATAGTTTGATATTGAGATGACAGATGATAATCTCTGATAGTGGTGAGTACCAGATGTTTCAGAAGAAGATGTACTTTAGTAGACAATCAAAGGATGAACCATCATTTATACTTTAAAACATGAAACAGGGTTTATAACTCTCAAAAAAACTTTTATCAAAAATGTTTACTGTTGTAATTTTAGGTATTTTTTTGTTACTTATATAAAACTAATCCTTTATAAAATTTTACTAATCTCTTTGTAGCATTATACAGTACAGCCTAAGTTCCACATGTAGTGTATTTTGTTAATCATATTTATTTTTTTAAGTTTTAAATTTATATATTTTTATTTTTACTGATTGTCCTTTTGAGACTGTATTTTAGAAAAGATTAATAGAAATGCTCAGTCTACATTCCTTATAGCATTATTTCACATACTTTTAAAGGATCCTGTTTATTTCCTTTGTCCTTTCTAAAACAGATTAAAGATGTGCCATAAAGTGTTTATATCAAATAATTTAGTATCCTTCTTAGACAATGATCAGTCATTTTCTTGCAACTGTTAAGACAGACATAATTCTTTTGGTTTAAAGATAGCACTGCTGATAGGAAAAATATTTAAAAAGAAAAGTGCTATTGATGCTTTTAAAGTTTTCAGGCAAGAGACATTTTTGCATGTAACAACTATGGTCTCTGGTATATTGTAAGGCTTAATCTATCTTACTGTAGAGGAAAAACAACCTCACATTTTATTACATTTTATTCAAAGGTACTGAAATTACCTGTAAAATAGGAAAGAAATTTGATATTAGAAATATTTAAAATAGGAAAATATGGAAAACAGCTGCTTATTGCAACATTGTGGGTGAATTACTAGAGCAACTAACCTAACTGAAAGAAATATTAAAGAGGTTTTCAGGATGAGTTATTGAGTTAAATATGCATTACATCACTGTCTTCTAAGCCTATGATGTCTTGTTTGAAGAGGTCTTTGTTACTCAAAAGTGTGTCTTATTATCTTGCCCACCTTGACTCTCTAATGTCCTGGGGTTAGGACAGCTACAACACAAGAAAGCCTCACAAACTGTCAGGCACTCAGATACCACAATAATTAGGGCCATGTAAGTACAATAGATGTATTGGTAGCACTGGACTCAGGTCTGACTTATACCATATATAAAGGTAATACACCTCTCTGTATGTCCGTCATGTTTCTTTACATAGACCATGTCTACATTATGAGATAAGGTCAAATTTATTAAGGTTGACTTTTTAGCATCTGGTTCTGTAAAGCTGATGGTGCATGTCCCCACTGTGTGCAAGAATTTGACATGGACTGAAGTAGTGCATCCCCAGTAGGGTGGCTACGGTTGACTTGGAGAGCAATGCACTGGGGATAGCTACCCCACAGTGCCTATTGCCCTTTGGCATTCTGGGTTATGTTTCCAGTGCACACTGGGACCACAGCGGTGCAGCGGGTGGTTCTGGGTACATGTCATTAACATTCCCTAATGCACTCATTTTCACACACCCTCATACCCAACTCGAGAGCAACAGCAAACAGTCTTTTTGCACCCTTTTTTCTCTTGCTTATCCATGTAGATGCCATAGCAGTGTAAGCATTGACCCCATCTTGGATGCCATTGAGCATCAAAACATTATAATGATGATTTTAACCTTGGTGGGCCTACTGCTGGAGTATGTCCAGGGTCTGCAGGAATGACGATAAATCTCAGGAGGCCATGAACATACTCTTCTGTGAAGCACTTGAGCTGAGTGACTGGCAAATGCCACAGGCATTTGATCCTCTGTACACAGTGAAATGCCGGTTCTGGTACCATCAGACAAGCACAGACTGATGGAACCTCATTGTGATGAAGGTATGGGATGATCACCAGTGACTGCAAAACTTCCATGAAAGTGGCCTTGTGCATATGGAAGTTTGCAAATTGCATTTTCCTCCCCTGAAGCACAAGAATATTAGAACTAGACCCTCTCTGACAGTAGAGAAGTGAGTAGCAATTAACCAGTGGAAACTTACAATGCCAGACAGCTACCAGTTAGTTGGAATCAATTCAGAGTGGGGAAATCTCCGTGCCCTTTGCAATCTTGGCATAGATATCTGCATTTGTTTTGATGGTCTGTGAGAATAGATTCCTTTCCCCACCAGAATCTCCTGCATGCTCCATGCTGGTGCTCATCTGTAGCACTGAGAGCTCATGGTCACGTGCGCTGCCTGTTCTGAGGTCTGCTCACCTGAGAGCAGTAGGGTCAAACGTCGTGGCCAAACCAGTCACCACGGCGCACTGTGGGACACCTCCCAGTGCCCATGAATATTTACTTTCAAAGCGCTGCATCTGCACTACTGCAAAGTCGACCATGAAAGGTCGAATTTAGTGGTTACTCCTTGTGAAAGCGAGAGTACAGAAATTGACTTTAATGGCCCTTAAAGTCAATGCAACAGGCTTCATGGTGCAGACTTATTGTGTAGAAAATTGACCTAATGTGGCTAAGTTTGACCTAAACTCCCAGTGTAGATCAAGCCTCACATATCCAAGAAACAAAGATTACAGGCCATTCTTATTTGATGAGGGGACTCTAGCCTGGGAAGCAGTTACTCTGGAAAAGATTTGGGGGTTGTGATGAATAATCAGTTGAACTTTAGCTCCTAATGTGATGTTGTGGTCAAAAAAGGCTAATCTTGGGTTGCATAAGTAGGGGAATCTTGAGCAGCAATATAGAGGTTAATATTATCTCTGCATTTGGCATGTGACCACTAGCTAGAATACTGAGTCTATTTCTGGTGTCCACAATTCGATACAGATATTGATAAATTGGAGATAGTACAGAGAAGAAGTAGGAGAATGAATAAAGGATTAGAAAGCATGTCTTTAAGTGACAGTCTCAAGGAGACCAATCCATTTAGCTTAGCAAAGAGATGGTTAAGGGTTTACTTGATTCAAGTCTGAAAGTACCTACATGGGGTACAAATATTTAATAATGGACTCTTTAGTCTAGCAGAGAAAAGTATAACATGATCCAATGGCTGGAAGTTGAAGCTAGACAAATTTAGACTAGAAATAAGGTATGTGCTTTTGACAGAGTAATTAACAATTGGAACTGTTCACCAAGGGTTGTGGTACATTCTCTATCACTGACAATTTTTAAATATAGATTGAATATTTATCTAAAAGATATGCTCTAAGAATTATTTTGAGATAGCTCTATAGCCTAAAATATGGCTCTGCAGGAGATCAGACTGGATTATCATAATCAGGGCTTGACGAACAGCGGTGAAAACCGCTCGCCAGCCCTGTACTGCGCATGCGCAAGAGACGCATCGTGCATGCGCGTGCCGCAAATGAATGGGGCGCACAGCTGAAATCTACTCGTCACAGGCGAGTAGATGGTATTATTTGTCGAGCCCTGATCATAATGATCTCTTCTGGCTAGCAGTTTATGAAAGATTTTCATTTACTCACTTAGCTATTCTATCACACAGGGAGCTCATGGTTATCCACCATAACCTCTAAGTCCTTTTCAGAGTCACTGCTTGTCAAAATAGTCTTCCATGCTGTAAATGCAATCTACATTCTTGATTCCCAGATGCATGATCTTGTATTTAGATGTGCTAAATATATTTTGTTCAAGTGAGCCCACCTAGTCAATGTGACCTACCCTGATCTATAGAATTGACTTGTCCCAGGCATTATTTATCATTTAACCTATTTTCTGGCATCTGCAAACTTTACCATCAATTATTTTATATTTTCTTCCTGATCACAAGTGAAGATATTCTATAGCCATAGGACAAGAATAGATCCCTACTGGATCTCACTAGAAATTCCCCCATTATATAATAACTCCATCATCAGAACTGATTTGTGAAATCTCCCATTTAGTCAGATCTCAGTCCATTTAATACGGCTTGTGCTGCTTTCAGATAGTACTAATATTTTAATCAGAGTTTCTGCAGTACTAAGTTAAATAACTTATAGAACCCTATTTCAGTTAAGCATTCATTTAATTTAGCATTTAATCACTTATGGTCAGTCTCGGTTCTCTTCAGGTTAGCTGTAACCTTTACTAACTATAAGATCTGAAAAGTATTTCAAAGACAAGAAAAAAAGTCTTGGCAACTAAGTTAATTTATTTCAATAATATATATGGTTTAAAAAAAAAAAACAATTCTATGTTTCACATGCATACTTACATTGAAAGAATTGGTGCTACACTATCCAATGAAGCTATGAGAATTCCTATCTCACATATACAAGCAGTGAGAAGTAATGCCCAAGTTGGTTCACCATTTGCTTTTCCATGACCAAATACCTAATTCAATTAAAATATTCAGTAAAATGAGTAAATCTGTTCAATATATAATTCTCAAAATAAACCAAAGAGAAACCAACTTTAATAAAATCCAACACATTTACTGGTTAAAGTCATTTTAAAAACAATTTGAAATCCACATGCATAAGCAGATTCTCTTATATATTAAAAAGCAGATTTACATGCATTAAGACTTGACATAGCAAAGCTACATTTTTTATAATGCAAAATTAACATTTCAGGGATGGGGAAGAGGAGCAACGTAACATTACTAATCACGGGTCTAATTCTTGATACTGCCTTAAAGAAAACAACGAACAAGGGAAACAGCATGGAAAAGCTTACAGAAAAGCCTACAATAAATCAGTAGAAGGAGCCCACTTGCTGAGATATGGGATAAGGGAGAACTTATGGCCAGATACACTGAGGAAATTTTACTCACGAAGGTGTTGTGGGGTAGAAGGATCAAAGTCTTCTTTCAATGTTCCAAAGAATACACATAACAGTGTATGTTCCCTCCTCATCTCGCCACACAACCATAAGGATTGAAAGCTAAACAATCCAGTTTCTCCTCTCTCATATTCTCCATTCCACACCCTGCCTTCCCTTATCCTTCAGTCCCCCGTCTCTTTTATTCAAACTCATATTCTTCTTGTAATCCCCCACTTTTCTCAAATATATCTTGCCATATTTCAAATGTCTTAAGGTCCCTTGTACCTTTCAATATTTTTCTGCGCCTCCTAATATTAGTCATTTTTCATGCTTGTCCAAAAGAGTGAAAATGTATCAAAATAACAGGAGATGACTGAGTTAACATTTTTGCATCCATTGTAACCCTGTTTTCCTTTTGATTTTTATTTGCAGTTTTTTATAGTTTTCAACATTTACTTTGGCTGGACTAAAAGACAAGGATGTTGAACTATCTTGTGCTGGTATAAGGTTATTTGCTCAATCCACTGTAGTCAGTGACTATAAGCTTGCATAGTGCCTTATCCATAATTGTAAACTCGACAGTGCAAACTGAACATAGCATGTAGGGACAGAAGTGGAAGCAGAACTTAATCTTTAATGGAAGAGGTGCTGGAAAAGCTCTAGCACAATTTGAGCACTAGCTGGACTGCTGGAGAACAGCAACTTCTGGCCAGGCACCCTCCTCTGAAGGAGTGTCACTGCCAGCAGCAGTGCAAAAGTATAGTCTACACTTGCTAAACTACCCAACTCAGAAAAAAGTTATGTAATCTTAATCTCAGTCACAACCAAGTCTTGAAGTCCAGAGTTAATGACAGAACCGCAGAGAAATATCTGTTATAGCTGTCTTAATTTACATAATTTGCAGAATGAGTAAGAAATTAGATTGTTGCTCTCAATCCTTACTATACGTGACTCCAAAACAGTATAATATAGTTCCAGGTTCAGATCTAATTTACTCTATCTCTATATATATTTGAGAGATTTGTGCTTCTGTCTGTCTGCGAGTCCATTTGTTCAAGAACTCCCCTGAACGGTAAGAACTAAAGCCACTAAATTTGGTATGCAGCTTCCTCTTACCCTAATTTAAAGAAAGGTGAGGGTTTGGTTGTGCCAGGAAAACAAGAAGTGCCGGGAATGGGACTGTTTTCCAGAACATGAAAAGGGAGGGGGCAAAGAGAAGATTGGTGTTATACTCACAGTCACCACTGGAGGCAGCGAGCACAGGGGACAGCTATACTACAGAGTGGCCACTGGGGGCAGCCACATCAGTAAGCGACTGGCCTGTTTGGGACGGGGCTCTGCAACAGAGTGGGTAATTAACGCCCCTGCCCTAAAACACTGCCAGGGAGAGACCTCTGCTCTCTGGACTCCTACCCAATACTCCCCATCCTAACCAGGAATTTCCCCCTCCCCCCAAAAAGAGGCCAGGGCTGGGAACCATGCTTTTGCCCGAAACAGGCTGCAGGCTTACAGGCCATTGGGGGGGCCACTGCAGGCTGGGAGTGTCCCCCAGAACCCCTGTGAACAGACTGCAGGTATTCATTTTATTTTCCAAAAAATAAAAATTAATTGAGTTAAGGACTGGAGCAATGCCAGGTAAATCTTCTAGTTTACAAATAAATGTCGCCTGAACTCTAAACCTAGTCTGGAATCTGAACATTAACTTGCTCATTATTTGCTGACTTGCGTATTTCCAACCATAAAAAATTCAGCGGATCCAATTCTGCCTCAGATACATAAGGGCAAAGTGTGGGCTGCAAATGCAACTTGATTTACCTTTTTTAAAAATTAAATTAAAATCTAGCTTTGGCTCAAGTTATGTTTGTACTGCAATCCAAGGTGTGACTCAGATAAACATACCTCTACTAGCTTTACCCATACTAGCGTTGCTAAAAATAGCAGTGTGGTTGACGGGTTTGGTGCAGACTCTACAAGTTCACCCATAACCCTGAGTACCAACTTGCATTGCTCAAGCCTGCACCCACCACATCTACCCTGAACTTTTTGGTACTGCTCACACAGGTAAAGCTAGCATCCCATCATTCTTTCATGGCTCTGCAGCACTAACAATAATAAACAGAATTAAAAACATACTAGTGTCAACAATATAAATGCAATGTAAATGTAACTGCATTTAGAATACTGAAGAAAAAAAAGTAGCTCACTTGAAGAAATGGTATTATGCCATCTCTCGCAATAGCCTGCAACAGCCGAGGTGCACCAGTAAGACTCTGTAGACCAGCACCACATGTAGAGAAGAATGAACCAATTACAATTACCCATGGAGAAGGCCATGCCAATGTACCAATCACTAGGTTTCCATTAACTGCTTCTCCAAACCTTGGGGAAAAGATAAAATAAATGAACAAGAAAGAATAGTGAATGCTAAAGTGGTAAGTCTTCTACTATGCTCAATATGCACATTTCTAAATTTCTTAGCACTCGATGAATGATACGCTATACTTTAACAAGATAGTTTGGGTTTCCCTAACTGATTTATCCTCTTTCTTATACTATTAAAGAATGGAGCAGCTCAGTTTTACAATACAGCTGTGAAGTAATCAGATTTATTACTACATGTGTCTTTGCAAGATATGACTTCCATATTATCTAAGCACATCACTTTGTTTATACCAACAGCAAAATATTTATGTATACGCTCTCTACTCCTTGTGGTATTGAACTCATTATCCTGTAATGAGAATAACAGCCACAATACTAGGAGCCAGATTTTCAAAGTTCTGTGCTGTTACGAATGCTGTCAGAGACAGAGACACAATAAGGAGATACACGAGGGCTACGTCTACACTGCAGGCTTTTTGCACGAGAACGGCCATTCTTGCGCAAAGACTTGCGGCGAGTCTACACTGCACGCGCGTTTGTGAGCAAGTAAATTTACAGTAAAACATCAGAAAATAGGGCTTCTTGTGCAAGAGTTATTCCTCTCCACACGAGGAATAAGCTCTCTTGTGCAAGAGTGTGGATGGGCAACAGGGGTTTCTTGTGCAAGAAACCCCTATGGCTAAAATGGCCATCAGAGCTCTCTTGTGCAAAAGCGCATCCACACTGCCATGGACGCTCTTGCACAAAATCACATCCCTTGCGCAAAAGCACATGGCAGTGAGCACACGCTCTTGTGCAAGACCTTTTGTGCAAGAACTCTTGCGCAAAACAGTTCTTGCGCAGAAAGCCTGCAGTGTAGACATAGCCGAATATTGTTTTGAAAATAAATGGTTGATTGTACACAGTGCATGGGTACCAAATGATGTATGAGTGTCAGTGGGCGACGTACGGTTATAACCTGGAGATAGATGCGAACTGACTATTTTTAACATTGTTCAGATAAGCTTAAGACTCTTGGGCATGCGCATGTATGGAGGCAGCCTGTAAGCAGTCCTCCATTAATTGTTGTTGGATTAGCTATCCAGGTTAATGAAAAATAGCAAATGGGAGAGAGTTACTGTGATGAGAGGGGGAAAGAAGTGCTAAGGAAAAAATGGCAAAGCTGTGACAGTTTTCTTTGAGGTAAAGGAAAGTAAAAAAACCCATAAGGGTGGTAACTAGAATTAGCTAGTCATCTACACACCTATGCCCTTCGCCTGACACACTGTCTGAATCTGTGCAATTTTTGAAAGATGTTTATCAGGAGAATGTGCAAAGGAAATCAGCAATAGGAGCCAGGTGCTTTCATAACATAGTAACTGATGCCCAAGATAATTCCAATGGTTTCTTGAGATTAGTGATTCTGTCTTGCCTGTGGATCCATGCATGAGTCCAGAGGGCTCAGTTAAGGTGAGAGAGTTTAGGGAGTCTTAAGAAATGGGAGATGTCATTCAGCAAAATCAATGCAGTATTTTTTAAAAAGGGTTCACATTAATTTACTTCTTAAAAAATTGCAGGTAACTTAATGTTTGAAGATTATTAGTAAAAATGTATTTCATATAAATGCATTGTATCTAGACTATTATTTTTCATTGTTTTCAGGCTTGCTAGAGCAGTTGGCAGAGAAGAGGAAAAGGTAAAGCTAGGCAATCACGTTCCACATTACTTCTTCTCAGGTGCAAGAGCGAGGAGCAGCAGAGACACATAGCAAAAAGCCTGATGCACTGAAGTCAGTTTTCAAAATCTTCGAGTTGTGCATGCCCAGGTCTTGGATACACTCATCAACATTTTGAAGCTATAAATGCACACCCAGCTTAGAAAACAAGTCACCTAACTGAATGTGCAGAAAAAGGCATACCAGATGGTGCCAGCATATATTAACAAGCCACCCTGTAAATTGGACTCTAGGGGATGTGGCACAAACTGAAGGGACAGTGGATTTAGATTCTTTGCTCTGTGTGCCCCTGTTCAGGGATCTACTCATGCAAGGTTGGTGGACTGGAAGGGCCTGTGAAAGACAGAGACCATAATCAGGGAAACAAGGGGCTGGAAGTCTGATGCAAAACACTAGGCATCCTGACCCTTCAAGCAATCTGTTACAATTCTGTAAAGGTGCTAATTATAATCTAACATCAGCAAGAAGGGAACTGGCAGCCAATGCACAGCACAGAACACAGGTCCAGTACGGTCCCAGTAACATGCCCTGCTCAAAAGGTGAGCTTCTGTGTATTGCACAGGCTAATACACCTCTGTAATTTTCAGGGGGGTACCCAGTGGGTATATTCTGCAACATTAGCAGGTATAATAAAGGCTTGGAGTGTACTTAGCATATTTTTGTTATTTTTTCGTCTTCAGCTCTGACTTATCTGTTTTTATTTAAATAATAGGATGAAATTAGGAAAGTTAGAAATGTTAACCGTCACATAAACGCTCACCATTTAAACTAAATTTCCAAAATAAAACCTATTCAAACATATTTTTATTCCAATAATCAACATCTATGAGCGTACGTAAAACATGTATATTTTATAAAGATGGAAATTAAACATACATACTTATCTCTTAATATTACACCTTCTATACATGCACCAAACAATACAATGCAGGATAGATCTAATATTGAGACTGAAGGAAAATAAAAACACATTATATTGTTGTATAACTTGGAGAAGACAAACACCACATTACATAAGAATTTGTAAAAAAAAATTAAGAACATTACTTTTTTGTGGTCTTCTTCCAGCTCTTTCACAAAATATTAAAATTAATCAAGGGTTGGGGAATTGTGCCATACTTAATGATGTGCTATATTTATTCTATGCTTTACCCCAATGTAGTGTGGAAAATAGCTATATATGATATGATATATTTACACACAACAACATAGGGATATATATTTTCTCATATTTTAAGCAATTTCAAGTGACTCAAAATTTGGCATTTCATAAACAAAGACTTTCTGGTTCCTAATTTTGTAATGCTGTATAACCCCTGGTCTACACTAGGGAGTTATTTCAGAATAACCCCGCTTATTTCAAAACAACAAGCAGAACAGAACATCCACACTACCAAGCCTGTTACTTGGAAATAACAGGCTGGTTATTTCGAAATCTGTACTCCTGCTTTCCTCAGGAATAGCGCTTATTTCAAAATTGTTATTTTAAAATAGTGTGAGTGTGGATGATCTGGTGCTGCTAATTCGAAATAATTGGCCTCCAGAGGCCACTCACAGTTGCACTTGTGCTAGCCACACCTGTCAGCTCCACTGCTCCCCTTCTCCAGAGAAGCTTACAACAGCAGGCTGCTGGAGAAGGGCTTGCGGCACGCGGAGAGCTTTGCCATCCCTGTGCCATACAGGCACAGCAAATGGAGCCATGGTCAACCCCACCACTCCCTCTGAGCCCCCCATGGCTGCCAGTACTCGCACATTTCCCTCAGTTGCCATTGGCAAGGAATGCAGGAGAGCACTGGCCTGGACTGGTGCAGAGACGTTGGACCCCATCAAGGTCTGGCATGAGGAGACCAACCTCCAAGATGTCCGCACCACAAAATGCAACACGGACATGTATGGCCGGGTGGCCGCCAGCCTGGCTGAGAAAGGCCACACCCGGACCCTCAACCAGGTCTGAATGAAAATCAAGGAGCTCCAGCAGGTCTACAACAAGGCCAGGGAGCAGAGTGGACACTGGGGCAGCACCACACACATGCCGCTACTATGACCAACTCGATGTCACCCTGGGACTGGGACCAGTCACACTCCCCCCTCGTCGTCAAGTCCAGCCGGGACATGCCCGGTGTCAGCTTCCATGAGGAAAGGGTTGTGGAGGAGGAGGAAGAGGAGGTGGCCAGCCAGGCGACCGTGCACATAAGCTCATCACCCTGGAGCCAGTCTTCTCCTCCCAGGATGTCTCCCAGGCCTCAGACAATCCCAGGGAAGGCACTTCAGGTGAATTCCATAATTTTTCCTATGTACACTTGGGGGCAGGCTATGGGCTGCGAGGGGCTGCGCGCTCCTTGCTTGGCCTACTCGGCCTGGTGATCGCACAACAGCCTGTGCACGTGGGTGCACATGGAGCACCAGTCCAGACCACTCAGCTCCATGACGCTCTCACACAAGAACCCCTTGATCCTTCTCACAAAGTTCCTGGAGAAGCCTGCCTTACTCCGGCTTCTGTGGTGGGACACCTTCCCATGACAAGCCACCACTAAGAAGCCTGGGGTCATGGAAACACACAGCAGTGCCACACATGGCACAGGCTCATGCCCACAATCAGGCACCATCTGCTCCCAGTCAAGCACAGTGATGCAGAGGAGATTGATCCATGCATGGGAACCTGCCGGGACGAGGAAGAGGAGGGGACACCAGTAGCACTCTCTCTGGCAAGTGGCCTCTACCACTCACACACATCTCCCCCAAGCCGCCTCCTCCCCCCGTCCTCCAGCGGGCAGGGATAGAAGTTCTCTCTCTGTGGGATGCTGCCACTGCTGTACCAGTGTGTGCAGGCCTCGGAAGGACGCCGAACTCCCCGTTCCCCACTTCCACCCGCAGGCTCCTGACCTGGCCGGCATCTTCCCATGCCTGCTTGTCCCCAGGCCGTGGGTGTAGCAATGTTCCCCTAGGACATCTGTGCCCCTGCTGGAAAGCACCCGCTGTCAAGGCAACATATGAACTTGCTCACAGCACACTGCCATCATCTGAATCAAGACCTGGGTGTCGGGTCAGAGATTAGGGCTAGGCTTCAGACACAGTGTCTCCTGGGGTGACTGCCCTTGTAACTTTTCTTCACAGCTGGGCCAGCTGCAAGCTTGGTGCATCCCACACCATCTTCCTGACTCCACAGGATCCGCAGGTGGAAATGCACCTGGGAAGACCTCATGAGGGAGCAGATGGCCTCCCTGCAGTCCCTTGTCTGGGGGCTCGATGAGGAGTGCCAGGAGTGGGCCGCTGACCAGGAGGAGTGACGGGCTAACCAGGAACAGTGGAAGGCTGCCTGGGACCAGCTGACAAGCCAGCATGAGGCTATGAGCTCCTCTCTCACCTTGGTGATGGAGTGCATGGCCTTGTCCATGGAGCAGATCACCAACTACCTCCCTACCCCCACCCCATGCTATCCCCTCTTAGCCCCCCCAGGGGTCACTGGGGCCCCAGAAAATAAGGTGGTGGGACCTCTCAGGCAGCCAAAGCCTCCTGTGCTGACAGAGACAGGAGTCACTCCCAGTCCCATCCCTGAGCCCCCTCTCCTCTTTCCTCCCTCCTCCTCCATTCCAGGTTCTTTACTCAGTCCCTCCCCTGTTGTCTATCCCCCAAATTTTTTTTTAAAAAAAGAGAGAGTTATGTTTTCAAAACAAAAAGGCTTTTTAAATTTTCTCTGCACGAGTGAGGAAAGCTGGGAAGGGAGGGGTGGGGGAGAAAAGGCACACAGGAGCCCCTTGTTGAGAGGCATGGGGGAGAGTCTCACAGCTGGCCTTGGCTGAAACTCTCCCTCAAGACCTTCCTGAGGAGCACAGCCCCTTGACATGTTCGTCAAATGGCACTGGTGTCCGGCTGCTTGTAAGCCCTGGCCAGCCGTTCGGCCTCTGCTTCCCACCCTGGCAGGAAAGTCCCCCCCCTTGCTCTGACAGAGGTTGTGGAGCACATAGCAGGCTGCCACCACAAAGGGGATGTTACACGTGCTGAGGTCCACGCCGGTGAGGAGACTCCTGAACCTCCCCTTTAAATGGCCGAACGCACACTCCACCACCATGCAGCACCTGCTTAGCCTAGCATTGAAATGCTCCTTTGTGGGGACCAGACTGCCCATGTAGGGCTTCATAAGCCAGAGGAGCAAGGGGTAGGCTATGTCGCTCAGGATGCACCTGGAAATCTCCACCTCCCCAACTCTGATGGTGTACTTGGGGAAAAAAGTGCCGGCGTGCATCCTTTGGAAAAGGCTGGAGTTCCAGAAGATGCAGGCATTGTGCACCTTCCCCGACCAGCCAACGCTGACATCAGTGAAGCATCCCTTGTGGTCTATGAGGGCCTGCAGCACTGTAGAGAATTACCCCTTTCTGTTTTCGTAGTCTAAGATACAGTTGTCGAGGGCCAGGATGGGGATGAGAGTGCCATCTATGGCCCTTCCTTCCCGCAGGTGGGGAAGCCGATGGTGGCAAACCCATTCACGATGGTGTCCATGTTGCCCAAAGTGATAACCCTCCATAGCAGCACTTGGTTTACGGTCTTGGTTACTTGTATGAGCACAGCCCTAATTGTGGATTTCCCCACACTGAACTGCTTCCCAACGGAGTGGTAGCTGTCCAGCGTGGCAAGCTTCCACAGTGTGATGGCAACGCGCTTCTGCATGGGGATGGCAGGTCACAGTCGGGTGTCCTGTCGCGTGAGGGCAGAGGTGAGCCACTCATAGAGCTCAAGGAAGGTGGCCTTCCACATGCGGAAGTTCTGCAGCCACTGCTGGTCATCCCATTGCTGCAGGACGATGCGGTCCCCCCAGACCAAACTGGTCTCCCACCGCCAGAAATGGTGTTCAGTGGTGTCCAGGGAACTAATTTGCAGCAGCAGGAGCACCAGGACCTGGGTGAAGGGGTCCTCCGGTTCGGGCTGGTCATCATCCTGCTGAAGCAGCAGGGAGGCAGCAAAGAAGTACTGTGACATGAGGAGCAGCATGAGGCCCATGAGCCTGGCACTGCTTTGCAGCAGCTTTGACTCCGTATTGTAAGAGTTGTGTCATCCCCAGGGCAACCAGAGCACACTGCTTCCATTCTGTGTCCTGCGAGAGGGTAGGGAGTGGAGGAGGAGTATGTGAGATGCAGCCGTAGAGAGAAGCCCCTGAAAGCACGTGTCACAGCTTGCCTGACCAAGCAGCCGCAGGAAATAACAGCCTTTTTGGTCCCCTCCCCAGAGTGCTTCCAGGGGCGCTAAATCCAAGGCAGGCTCCAATCACTGTGGACACGCTATTTTGAAATCATTCTGAGTAATTTTGATGCTCCTCTGTCGTGGCAATGCGCTATTTCGATTTTGTTATTTTGGGAGTTATTATTTCGATTTTACTAATTTTGAAATAATTTTCTAGTGTAGACACGCCTTGACATTAGTTTCTTTCCCTGGTGATTTTCAAATGGCCATATTTACTGGTTAGCCCAGGGTGATTTCAGGATCCTGCATTATCCACCCCAACAGCATCAATTTTGATTTGGAATTTGGGGATTCAATAGAAAATATTGAGAAACTCTTGCAGTTTAGGTTCTGTTTTGTTCCTGCTAAGTTTTGAACTCAGTAAACTTGAATATCTTCCCAGAGAAACCTCAAAGCAAAATCCTAAGGATTGTACACTTCCACCTTCATAAAGTGGATTGAAAGAAAGAAAATAATTAAAACACATTACAAAGGATACAGATAAAGGATGTAGTTGAAATAGCCAAAATTGTTCCAGTAGGGATAGATTTCTGAGCATCCCTAAGGTCTCCAGATCTGTTTGAACCTGCCATAATACCTAAATAGAAGGGAAAAGAACCAACTTCATACCATAAAAGTAATGAATAGTTATTACTTTATGAAAAGAATGTTAATACAGTATTTATGTTTAACAACAGGAAACTTTTGACATTCCATTATGAGGATTACAAAACATTTGTTCAGTTTAAACTCGCCTTGCTTCAGAAATTTGAACTGTCATACAAATTGTATAAAAGGAATTTTCAGGTGGTTCAGAAAAAGAATGATATAAAACAGAGCAGTGATTGGGGTAAGACTATTCAGAAGGCCTATGAGCTAATGGGTCTTGAGCAGTTTTACCTTGTACCTATATGCCGTAAAATACTGGTTAATAGACTGAAAAGCCCTGAGATATGTTCACAGACAGTAAACTGGCTAATGAATACCCCTTGGGCTGATAGCAAATATAAAAGGGAGAACCTACTGCAGCAGGAGGGATACCACCCCAGATGACTCATCTCCCCCAGAATTGCCTGGTTTGTACACTGAAGGAGTGGGGGGAGGGGGGAAGTCTGCTTGCATTTCAAAAGCAGAGAGTTAATTTTGTTGTTCAGCTTCTGGGGGGGCGGGAGGGGGGGAATTACACAGCCAACTTATTGGCGTGTACAACATACATGTTGCTGATTCTGCTCCTCGGGCACCAGTATATATTATTATTCATTATGTGTATTAACAGAACACCTAGGAATCCTAAGTCACACACAGCATCATTAAGCTAGGTCAGGGGTGGGCAAATGGGCCTCTGCAGGCCTGATCCAGCTGCTTGGTGGGTGGATCCAGCCTGCCAATGCCCTGCCACTCCCCTGCCCCCGCGCTAATTGGCAGAGCAGGGGTAGGGAGCGAGAGACTGCTTGTGTTCCTCCCACCCCCAGGCGCTAATTGGCCTGGGGGAGGGAGAGCATGTGAAGTCTCCTCCTGCCCTGCAAGGGGCATGCAGCACTTTCACTCTAAATCCCATGCACTCCTGGCAGGGTGGAGGCAGGGAATGAGAGACTTCGTGAGCTCCTCTGGCCCCCAGGCCCTGATTGGCCTGGGGTTGGGTGCAGCTCGTCACCTCCTGCCCTGCAAGGGGGTGGGTGCTTAGAGGGAACCACCAGATGTTCAGAACAGCTGGCAGTTCTCTCTAGGTGGGGGAAGGCGGGGGCAAAGACTTCACATGCTCCCCCACCCCCAGACCAATCACAGTGTGTGAAGGGAGACCACAGAAGTTCCTGGCCCCGCTCCTTCTGGGGTGACCCAGAGCCACTTCAAAAATTAGTGAAGTGGCCCCCTGTCTAAAATTATTGCCCACCCCTGGGCTAGGTGCTGTGTACAAACAGAACAAAACACATATGTTCATATATCCTGTTATACCTCATGGGTGCAGATACACCAGATCACCTTGGGTAGCAGGTGGAAGTTACTGGGCAGATATTGCAGTAATGGAAGAAGAGAGACACTGCCCATATCCTAGTCAAACCATATGAGGTGAAACTTCAGCCTAAGTTTGCAGAAAAACCCAAAAGAGTAGCTCAAATGGGTAAATTACCCTCATTCATTTCAAGAAAGAGAAAATTATATTCTGGAGATATACACAATCTTTGTGTTAGCACCAATTTTGGTTAGGCCATTAGCAATATGTGGAGGCCTGAGAGGAGACAATTGGTTTAATTCTCTTGAAGGGAACTCAGCTTTCAAAAAATTAAGAAATGCTGTTTTAAATGGTTTCTACCTCAGGCTATAGCTCACTGAATTAACGAGGTAGACTGTGCCTCCCCTCTACTCTGCCATATAACTTAGCCATAATACCTATAGACCAAAACTGGGGAAACAAAGTGTCAACAGCAAAATTACAATTAACAGCAGTGGTATCTTTTCATGCAAAACTATTATATTTACCTGTCACAGATGGGAAATAAATCCCTACTAGCATTGTGAAGTAGGTCATAATGTCTGTAAAAACATACGGAAGTCCTCCAGCTTTTGTCTCTTCTATTCCACTAACTGATGGTTGACCTTGTTTTTCAACAATTGACCCTTTGTCCGTATAGGCACTCCACAAGTTATCTGTAAGGAAATAAGTGAGAGCTGTAAAAACAAAAGTGGCCTAAAAAGAAGATCAACCTCGTTACATAATTCACAGCTGTGAATAATGTCACATCCTGTGATGGGGTCTGGTCACAGAAGTCCCCTTCGGATTGTTCCCCAGTATGCTGATCATGCCACTGACACCTGCATTCTTGCTTTCAGGGCCAATGCACCACTCTATCCTCCTGGGCCAAATCCTCTAGTCTCTCCCAGACAAGGCATGGGGTTAGAGTATCTGTCCCCTTGCTGAGCAATGCAGGCACTGAACCACATCAGCTCTGGGAGGACGCAGTTCTAGGGCACAGTCCTCAGGATCCAAACCCCAAATAAATCCATCTTTCTCTATGTACAAGTGTTACACAATGAAAACGCATCAGGTAAGCCCTCTTTATCAATGAAAGAAAGATATGCACAGCGGTTGCTTTCCCCCAGGCAACAATTATTTACACTGGGCCTGATAGCAAACAAAAGTGTTTTTATTAAGTACAAACAGTAGAATTTAAGTGGTTGCAAGTGAAAACAGATAGATCTAACTAAGTTACAAAATTAAAATGAAAATAAAATGCAGAGCTAGTTCTAATTCACTAAGAAACTTGCAAGCAGGATTCTTACTCCAATGATTGATTACTCCAATGAGTTGTCTTTATTTCAGGTATAAACTTCAAGTTAGAGACAAATGTTGTACACTACAATCTACTCTTATGCATCAGATGACCTCTCAGGGGATAAAACTCTTGCCTGACATTTTGGGAAAATTTCTGAAAACACTAGGAATATAGCAGTAGTATCCCTGTGGTATCTTCCATCAGCTTTTTTTTTTTTTTCTGATGGGTGGCCATGCTCCATACTACGAGTGCCAGCTAATTTCTGTGGCTATTGCTCATGGGCAGCTGCTTTCAAAAATACTTGTTGACAATCAAGAAACCAGGAGCAATGGTCTCAAGTTGCAGTGAGGGGAGGAATTAGGTTATTAGACATTGAAGTGGAAATTAGGAAAAACTATTTCACAAAGAGGGTGGTAAAGCACTGCAATGGGTTACCTAAGGAGGTGGTGGAATCTCCATCCAAAATGTGTTGCTCAATTAGACCCCAAGCATCTGAGTAAAACTAGTCCCCAGACGAGTGGGAAAGAATTCTCTGTGGTAACAGCGCCCTTCCCATCTAGTGTCCCATCTCTAGCTATGTTTTCAGACTTACCAATTAGGACTCCACTAGCAATTCCAGGAATCCCTTGAATTTCTGTAACGTTATTTAGGCTGAAGTATTCATCACATGTGGCATTGAGTGAGGGACCGTCACAGAAGAGACTCCATAGCTTTGTTGTCACTGTTTCGTTGTTCACCTCAATAAATTTGGCACAAGTATCAAAGTTGCGTCTTGATAATGTACGGTTTCCAAGAAGACAAATACTACATGTGAAAGAAATAAAATAGGGGGGAGAGTTGGTTATATATAGTCAATTTGGTCTCATTTAGCTTAGTCAATAGTCTATTCTCTAGCAAATTCTTCATTTACCATATGACACAAGTTATGCACATTATAGCATTATTAATTCAATGGCAAACACTAAGTTAATGCAGAATTGTAAAGTGTTCGGTGGTATGTTGCCCCCTTGCACAATTCTGATTTGAGCAAAACTTAGAAGGAGAAAATAAGGTTGGTCCTTGCAACTTCAACTCTGCCCTCTTTCAGCAACATCCCAACATGTTCCATTAATACACAGGCCTTTACAATGCCAACCTCACAGTTGCTGAGACTATGTCTAGACTGTAAGCTTCTTTCAGAAGAAGCTTTTCTGGAAGAGATCTTCCAGAAAAACTTTTTTAGAGAGCATCTACACAGCCAAAGTGCAACAAAAAAGTGATGTGCTTTTTCGAAAGATAGCATCCAAATTGATTGGACGCTATCTTGCATTTAAGTTGTGATTAGTATGAACAGAGTGGCCACCAGGGCACTTCTGTTATTTCTTGGAGGCTTCTTCTTTCGAAAAAACTCCCTCTTCTGCATCCACACACGCCTTTTTCCGAAAAAGCTTTTTCAGAAAAAGGCTTCTTCCTCATAGAAAGAGGTTTACCACTGTCAGAAAAACCCCTCTATTCTTTCGACTTTCTGTCGAAACAATGCAATAGCAGTGTGGATGTAAGTATAGTTTTTCCAGAAAAACGTCCATTTTTCCAGAAAAATGCTGCAGTGCAGACATACCCTGAGTATAAGATCTTCACCTTCTTTTCCAGCCCAGTCATTTCACCAACAGGATTCCATCTAACACTATTAAAGGGGGGAAATAAAATTACCCACACCACCTTCACTCTACCCTTTTTGAGCAATATCTTAATATTGACATAACACATACTCATGCTGGTTTTTGGTACACAAACTCAGGAGGTGCCAGATCGTGGTGCACACTCCAACACCTAGCCAACTGCCTAGGAAAAAAAATACTATATGTATACAATTTAAGAACCACGTTACCAGCTTTTTACAGCCTCTTTACACTTACGCAGAGGATACCATATCAACCTACACTTTCACTTCACCATCATTAAAGTAAGAGAGTCCTTTTGTATTCCACCTCACTGTTGACATTATTTGGGGTGTTAAAAATCGTGCAATGGGTTAACTGTGTAAATGCTGAAAATCTCAACGGTTACATGGTTACCTGCGCTGTGGGCTCTGCAGTATAAAACTTAGCTAAGTTAAACTAAGCTTTATACTGCAGAACCCATAGGGAAGCCTCCTCAGGAGTCGGGCTGCCAGCCCCTGTCAGCCAGGCTCCACTCCTAAGGAAGAGGCTTTGCTGCTGCAACAAAGCCTTCTCCCCAGAGTGGAGCCAGCAGTGAAGCTTCCTCCCCAGGAGCAGAGTGGGCAATCTTTGCCCTCCTGGCTCCTGGGAAGGAGGCTTTGCTGAGAGTAACTGACATCTGCTTATCAGCTCAACAGTTAGTCATTTACACTCACGACATTATCCCTAGATGTTGTCCTTTACAACTATGTAGGGCCTGCATAGACACCCTCTCTCTTTTTTTCCTTTATTGGTGCATGTACACTGCAATCCTTCCATGTGACACTTTGCTCAGGTCACCCAGAACCATGAGCCAGTGTGTTACTGCTCTACCTCAGCAAGGGTGAACTTGTGCTGCTAAGCTATGGGTCAGGTTCCTGGCATACCAGCTTGTCTGCCTTGCTAGTCCTCAGGACTCTGCCAGTCCAAACCTTTCCTTGCAAATGACAATCAGTAAATCCCAGTTCCTGAGTTTCCCTGAGTTGTCCTCCTACAGTATCCCGTCCCTTTTACTGGACCCCCATAGAAGCTATCAAGTGTATTGCTTCCAAAGACACAAAACACACCCCAGCCTAGCACTGGGCTAAAGATTATATTCTTCAATCAAATGCATAGCACTAAGTTGGTCTTGTAATAACACAAGAATAAGTTTATTAACAAAGGAAGTGATAGCAGGTATGAACAAAAGACACAAATATGGCTACAAGTGTAAAAACAAAACATGCTTTCCAACGCCAAACTTAACCTCAGCAAGTTACAGTCTTTGTCTAAGGAGGTTTCTCACAACATATTTCTCAAACACTTCTACCCTCTCTGTTGAAAGATCCATGTTTCTCAGAATATAAGAGCTCTAAGCCCCTAGTATCCAGCCATTGCTGCATAACAAAATGTGGTTTTTTGGCCTCTGCTTATATCTTCCCAAAACTCGTTGACCCTTTTCAAGAAGCAATAACGTTTTCCAGTCTCCATCCCCTATCAAGTTTGTTAAAGGGTCTTCATCCCCCACTTGTTCCCCTGTTGCCTTACTTTACCTTATTTCATTATGTATAAATATGTTGTTCATGGTCTGTCTCGCCTTGCTTAATTTACATTGATGACAAAGTCAAACCCTGAATGTTCCTTTCTCTAGGACAGGTGGATTTAAGCAATGCCTGTCAAACACATTTTAGGAACATATTTCCAAGACATACCTCCAATTCTTTATGCATCACCTACACATACACATCACACAATATTGTTATCAGTTTATGTAGGATGCCTTACACAATATCTTTTAGATACAGATTATGACAATAGTGATTTGGTGCAATGCAGGCCTGATGAGAGTTACAGTATGTTGTGGGCTTTGCCAATTAGCACTGAAGGGCTCCCAGGGCTATGTTGTGTAGGCAGGAGTGAAAATTTGGGTGGATCCCCAGTTTAGAATGGACAGCAATGACCAGTGCTGAGCCCATTTTAATAAAGATTTACTGTCACTTTGTTCGGTCTTTAGCATGGGCAGCCCATCTATTCCTCGCTTCAGTCAGCAGCAGAGTGAAGCCATCCAGCACATCAGCTGTCACACTCCCCTGGCAGTAGGCACTGGTCTTCACTTGGGCTACTTCAGAGCTGGCTCTGGGCTGCCTTTGTGGGCAGCTCTGGTTGGACTCACTGTCGTACTACAGGGTTCACCCAGAGTGTGATGGTGGGACTCACTGCAGCCGCAAACCTCTGTTCCCTCTCTTTCCCACCCCTTTCCTCTCCTCTCTCCCTAATTACCCCTCCCCTCCCAGAAGCCTTCACTTATCTATTTTCCTCTTCAATCACTTCGGGGACTTAAGGGAGATTGGAGCTCAGAGTTGCAATGCACTGACAGAACTGGGAGATGCAGGAATGTTGGGGGGTAGGGGTAGGGGCTGCACTGACAAGGCTGGGGTAGCAGTGAGTTGAGGTACAGGGTTTCAGAGCACTCGCAGAGCTTGGACAGCAGGGCAGTTGAGGTGCAAATGATTTAGAGTGTGCTGGCAGAGTTGGGTGAAGTGGCAAAGGTGAGGGTGCAGGTAGGGGTGAGGTTGCAGGGGGGTTGAAGTACAGAGTTGGAGTACCCTGGAAGAGCTGAGGGTGCAGGGGGTTAGAGTGCAGAGGCAGGGATGTAGGGTTCCATACTTCCCTCATGGGAGCCCTCAACCTCTCTCCCTTCCCAAACCATCAATTCCCATTAATCCTCCTCTCTGTAACCCCCTACTCCTTGCTGCAGCACCAAACACCTCTCCTCCTATTCCTCCCTTTTCTTTCCCTCCCAGGAAGAATTCACATGGCTAAATTTTCATCCAAAATACTTTGATTATATTTCCTCCAAACTAGAATTAAAACCCATGACTTGCAAATTATAGCAATGTCCAGTCACTCAAAACTCCTTTTGTCTTTCTTAGGTACGCCTTGTGATTAATTTATCTTTAGATATGCAAATGGCATATCCTTGTATGGATGCGAGATCTGGCATACTAAAAAGTCTTCAAATCACAAGCTACAAACATTCATAAACAGATGCCTGAGGTACATCCTTCACATCAAATGGCAAGACTTTGTCACAAATGAGGAGTTTTGGAACAGAGCAGGACAAGAATCACTTGACATTCAAATCAAGAGAAGGAAGTAGGGATGTTTAAGGCCACACTCTCAGAAAACCGTCATCCAGCATAGTCCGTCAAGCTCTCACATGGAACCCGCAAGGAAAACGCAAAAGAGGAAGACCTTGGACAACATGGAAAAGATCTACTGAGACTGAAGGACAACAACTGGGGTACTCCTGGAGTCAGCTAGAAGTTTTGTCTCAAGACAGAGTGAAATGGAGGAGACTTGCAGATGACCTATGCTCCACTCAGAGTACAAGGTTTTAAGAAGTAAGAAGAATGGCAATGGCAGAGTGAATTCACAGCAATCAATAGCTCTATGATTCATCCAGTCATTAGTATCTCTCCTTTAAACAGTAAAAACTGCAGAAGGAAACAGATTTTTAGAGGGGGATTAACCTAGGAACCCCTTGAAATTTAGATAACTAATGCTACCCTACATCACAGTAGGCAAATTTCAAAGCAATTCAATTAACCATTCACATTTTAGAGCAATGTTTCCTTAAATATTCTTCTGAATTTGGGTCCACCAAATGATTTAACGACTGCCTTGATCTCTAACTGGATAAAACTAACTAACTAAAGACTCCAAATTGCTTCACTTACCCTATCTTGAAGATGCCTGTAGGCTTGTCTGCACTTGAAATTCTGTGTTGCTTAGCTCTATAGTGTAGACACTACCTGCACTAATAGGAGAGGTTCTCCCATCAGGGTAATTAATCCATCTCCGAGAGAGGTGGTAGCTAGAACAGAAGAATTCTTCCATTGATCTAGGTCTGTCCACACCAGGGATTAGGTTGACTTAGTGACATAGCTGGGTTCTGCAAATTTTTAGTGTAGACCAGGACTGAGGCACATCATAGATTTATAGAGTCCAAGGTCAGAAGGGATTGTGATTTTCTAGTCCAAGCACCTGTATAACACCAGGCATAGAACTTTCTCAAAGTAATTCCTAGATTTTATCTTTTAGAAATCCAATCTCCAATGAGATATACATTTCAAGAGGAGGAGGAAGGCAAATTTAACTGAGGAACAAAACCATTGAGAAAGACATACATAGTTACATAACTATATTTTTAAAACCAGCACAAAAAAACCAAAAGCAAATAAAAGACTAGATACATTTTATTAGAAAAAATATATAGTGATAAATTCTCATTAATGTAATAATACAATTTGGGGGGAGGAGGGTCTATTTTAATTACATTAAATTAATTTAAATAAATGTAATACATATATTTGCACTATGTAAAATAAAAGGTATGCTTGCTATCTGACAATTAAATCCACAAAGTATTTAGAATTTTAAATATTGTCAGAATATGCCAAAATTAATAACCACTTCTGCACATACAAAATCACATTTGTGTGTACAAATTGGCAAATTATTAAACCAAATAGGTATATCGATACACAATTACCAACTTTTTCTACAAAAATATTTTAAGAGTTTTAGATTGTAGTTACTGCACTCAGATTCTAGAATTTGGTACAAAATATTTACAGCACTAGAGTAATTATAATCTATCCTTATACACTTCAGCAATTAAAATATTATTTCACTTACAGAAAGTCTGGTGGGTCAAAAGCAGTTTTAATAACACCAGCATAAATGGCGAAGATGGAAAGAATCACACATGCTAGGAAGACCAGTGCAAGTTTGTTAACATATTTGACTCCTACAAAGACTACTATGGCCATGAGAGCAATAATACACGTCCCGTAAACTCTCATGTTGTTCAACATGGCCTCTGTTTCTCCATCAGCATCTTCTGCTTTAAATACAGCTGCACTGGGAGAAATATATGTCTACAAAAGAAAACAAATTAAATATTAAAACTTTTCTTATAAGGCGCCCAACCTTTTACAATAATGTTTTCTTGGGTTTAGAGATATTAAAAATGTATTTAAGAATTTATCTGGAATACTAGCTTTAGTATTTCAAAAACTGATCCCTGTATCAGAGGAAAAGATATACCAACAGTGAAAAAGGACATGGGATTTGAAGAAACAAAAAAGCTTCTCAATCTGTTGAAGGACAATATGATTAAGAAAAGGGTTATTTCCAACAGTTTTTCATTATGGAGTCAAAACTATGGCTTCGATGTTGAACTGTAACAAAGGTTTCATAATAAAATACCCTTTTTTTAGCCTCCTAAGGCTTCACAAAAAAGATTAATTAAACCTGAAAATTACCCAATTTATTCTTAGGCCAAAGAGATATCTCTGCAGACAGTTTTTCAGTTACAGGTCATTAAAACTAATCTGATTTGAAAATGTGACCAATTTTTAATATTGCTGTGTTTAATATTTCTTATATAGCACAGACTATTTCTAAAGAAAACAGCTTGTAATTAAGCAAGACATTCTTAATCCAACAGTAAAGGTTATAGCATGTAAAAGTATTTTGCTATACAATAGCTATTTAATGAAAATATAAAAACCTGTTCTTTTGATAACGGAGTCAGACATATAATTGCGTTCAAGTTTACCATTGAGAAAAGCTACAAGAAAGCTACAATTTTAGCCTCAGATGCTGCAAACATTTTCCATGTGCTTAACTTTGGGTATATGAAGTAGTTCCAGTTAAATCATGGGACTATTCAGCTGAACAAAGTTAAATACCTGCTTAAGTTTGCATGATGAGGGTCTTAATTTTCCATATATTTTGTAAAATTCAAGTAAGATATCTTCTTAGTAGTATTTTTTTAAAACAGTAATAATAATTTAATTCATTATAAAGTATAATCTGAAGTTGCAATATCATTATTTTTCAAAGTAGTTTTACAAGCACTCAACCTGAATTAATTATTTAAAAAAAAATCAAATGATTTAAGTAGGGTATTTAAAACATGCCACCCAAAAAATTAAAATGTTTCTTGGAAGAAGCATCAAATTTAAAGTAAAATTGGAGTTGCATTATAAATCCGATTTTCACATTCTTTTATTTTTTGAGAAAACTTATCTCCAAAAATATGACTTGATATAGAAATGCACAATGTATGAAGTTTGCATTTAGTCAGCACAGAGAAAGGTAGGAACTCTGCTGCACCAGTAACTAAGGCATTAAAAATTATTATATATTACAACATCTGATAAGAATATCTGATCAAATAGCAAAAAAAGATATTATGACAGAATAATCAATTCATAGGACTGGAAGGAAACTTGAGAGGTCATGAAGTCTGGTCCCCTGCACTCATGACAGGAACAAGTACCGTTTAGAGATCAACATGTCTAACCTGCTCTTAAATATCTCCAGCGATGGACATTTCACAACTTCATGGACATAAATTGCCTAGGGGTTATGAAGTGTACCACAAGGATTTTAAAGAAAACAAAAAAGTTAGGAACCCATAGGGACTCACCACTTGCTGGTTTCTTTTTAGGTTTTAGAGCAGTATTTCTCAAAGTGTTCTGCTTCATTTGCACTGATGTGCACTGCTTCATTTACTTAAAGAGTGTTTAGCTATGGGTGGGTCAGGCCAGCCAAAGACAATGGGACAGCTAGCTTCCAATTGTTTTGTAGATTCCACTTTGGGTGGGAACCTGTAGTTCTCTCTCCCAATTTCTATGGAAAATTACCTGGTCAGATCCTACCAGTTGGGATGGTCACATGTCTTCCTAAGACCAACCACTGCTTAGACTTAAAGGACAAGGAGGCTGTTTTCAGGTGATTACCCAGACATTGAGGTGTTCCAGCAGTGGAAACACCCTTAACTGCTTCATTTGTACATTTAAAACCATAAACCATTTCCTGTCCCTTATTTCTAACTTTACATACAAGAATGATACTTACTCCAAAATAAGATATATAGCTCCAGCAGATGGTGACATTAAGATTGATAAGTTACATGAGGTATTTTGTCCAAATCTTCTTACGCATATTTGCAGGGCTTGACAAGCGGTGGTGAGCCCCACTCGCCAGCCGCGCCGTTTGGCATGCTGCGCATGCGCAGACCGCACTGCGGCGCCGTGCCGGGCTAAAATCTACTCGTCATGGGCGAGTAGATTGCCCTAATTGTTGAGCCCTGCATATTTGTATCCATAAGTAAATTTCATCAAGCATGGGGATGGGGGGGGGGAGGCGAAACTATCACAATACAAGGCAGTAAAACTGTCAAATTCCAGTGCTCCTATTTACTCTGATGTCAATCTTGTGTTAGCATTGCCAATTTTAAAAAACTACATTTGCTATGGATTACATTCCTTGCTAGATAGTTTCCCATGCCTTTTACACAACAACAGATTTGCCAAGTTCCAAGGGTCACATTTCATCTAAAGTCAACTCCAACATTCACTGCAGTCACATTCTCTATTATTGCTATTTTAAAACTACAGGTTGAACCTCTCTAGTCCAGCATCCTTGGGACCTGACCACTGCCTAACTAGGGATGTTAAATTGTGTTTAGTCAGCTAATCAAGTAGTCAATGGAATTTCCATCGACTACTCGATTTGTTGAAAAGAGGGGAAACTGCAGAGCTTCAGTGGGGTTAGCTTCTGACCCCGAGAGCTAACCCTGTTGCTGCTCTACCTTTTAAATGGAGTAAAAGCAGAGGCACAGCATCTGGGACCGGGTTGATTCCCAGCTTGCGACCAACTCCCGGTGCACCTCTGCCTCTCCTGCCTCCCGTAGAGATAGTGCTCGGGGAGCCAGCTTTTAAGAGACTAGTCAAGTAGTGACTCGACTAGTCGCTTACATCCCTATGCCTAGCCAGAGAATTTGACAGTCCATGGGAGGTCAATAATGTTTAGCAGCATTACCATCACTTCCACTGCTTACTGGGCTATTAGAAGGCATTTAGGGATTAATTAGGCCTCAATAACAGCACAGAACACAGAGCTAGGGCCGGTGACTATAAACAAACTTTATGGGACCAAAGGAAACTTGGCCATACCCATGATAAGTTTCAAAAACAATGGGATTAGTTAATCTTAAAAGCTAAAATACTTACCAACAAAATTTCAATGGTACCAAGAATATACATGGCTCCTGCAAAAGTTGTACCCAAGTAAAAACAGAGTCCCACTGCTCCACCAAATTCTGGCCCTAAAGATCTTGAAATCATATAGTAAGAACCGCCAGCTGTGAAATAAAAAAGTACAATTAAAATGAGGTCAGAATCTGAGAGATGCACATCACATCCTAGACAATGCATTTGAGCTGCCAGGTCAACTTTGGTCCCAAATTTAAACATAAATTATTTTGTAAAAATCTGTTTATTCCAACCAAAATTTGGCACCTAATTTGACCTGGAAATTAATATTTCTGCTCTGTATGAGAAACATAAATTTAAAAAAATGTAAATATAAAAAATATATTTAGAGGCATATCATTCACCTACAGTGCATGCAATCAAAAAGTAACACTATTCACCTGTCAGAGCTAGAAAGTAAAAATAATTAGGAAGGGAATAAGAACAAACCTAACTGCTAACTATATTATTGTCTGAACATACACTAATATTATAAATGATAAACAGTAAATTAGACTATTCATATACTTTCAGTTTTAATCCAGCTAACATGGGTAACTATAGCAACATAGACTTCAGTGGGGGTAGTTCAAGTCTGGCACAGACCCAGGATATGAAATTAGCTCACTAGCCCACTCTTTGCTGTCTTCGCTATTGTTGTTACCAATACTAGCTAGATTCAATGTAGCTTAAGTAGGCCTCCAAAATCTAGCTTTTTTGCTGAGCAATCCTTCTTTCCATTCCCCAGAGACTCTCTCCTTCCAATAAACTGTTTGATATAGATATTCACCCAGTTGGGTCTGGAGCCTCGCTCTACATTTTTTTTTCTCCCTTTCTTGGAATGTAAAATTCAGATAGTTCTGTACTCTTGATTGAAAGAGTTTCTAACCTTCCTCCATATTTAAGACCTTGAGCTCTTCGGTCCAATTGATTTCAACCAATTTCCTTAATTTTTCTTTTGAAATCACAAATCAGACACACCTATTTCATTTATCCTTACATTTAATTTAAACTAAATCAGCTCAAGAATTTTGACCCAACATTATTTCCCACAACCAGCTCTGCTGGGATGTTCTCACTATTTACCAAAAACAAGTTGAAAATTTAGAGCTGTCAAGATATTAAAAAGTTAATCACAGTTAATTGCACTGGTAAACAACAACAAAATACCATTTATTTAAATATTTTGGATGTTTTCTACATTTTTAAATATATTGATTTCAAATATAACAAAGAACACAAACTGTATAGTGCTCACTTTATATTTATTTTTATAACAAATATTTCCACTGTAAAAAGAAACAAAAAACCCCGGTATTTCAATTCACCTAATATAAGTACTGTTGTGCAATCTCTTTAACTAATATACACTTTGTTAAAAGATGTTTTGACGTTGCTACTTCTCAGCTTTTGATTCAACGTATGCTTATTTCTCAAAGTGGAGTACTTTTTCCAATAACTTTGTGTTCTCATTTAATCACTGAACACTGACTGATACAGTGTTAAGGACTTTCCCTTTGAGCAAAAGAACAACTCTGATAGAATCTATATTTTTTCTCTTCATTCCAAACACTGTTCATCCTCCTGAATATTCATTCAATTGGGCTGTTTGTTCTATATAAACACATACTAAATTCTACTTGGCATAGCAAGAGATGTTGAAGAAACATTTAGAAACTTAACATTTTGATTGATTAAATGAACAAATAGGACATTTCAGGAGTTCTGAAAGAAGTATCTAGGAGTATGTCTACACTAGCCACCCTAGTTCGAACTAGGGTGGCTAATGTAGTCATTCGAACTTGCAAACGAAGCCCGGGCTTAAAATATCCCGGGCTTTATTTGCATGTTCCAGGGCACTGCCATTTTTAAATGTCCGGTAGTTCAAACTCCCTGTCCGCGGCTACACGCGGCACGGGCTAGGTAGTTCAAACTAAAGCCCCTAATTCGGACTACCGTTACTCCGCATTGCAGGAGGAGTAATGATAGTCCGAATTAGGGGCTTTAGTTTGAACTACCTAGCCCGTGCCGCGTGTAGCCGCAGGCAGGGAGTTTGAACTACCGGGCATTTAAAAATGGCGGCGCCCGGGAACATGCAAATAAAGCCCGGGATATTTTAAGCCCGGGCTTCGTTTGTAAGTTCTAATGACTACATTAGCCACCCTAGTTCGAACTAGGGTGGCAGTGTAGACATACCCTAGGATAATAGGGGATATCGTATGATAAAACAGGATATAGGGTCACTTTTTGCATAAAGATTTCATTTATTTTTTCTATTGACATTTTATGTTTTGTGCAGTAGTACCCTATATATATTACATTATTACACAGACTCATACTTTTTAATAAGAGACTATTATGATAATCTAGTCTGACTGCCTGCATGTTACTAGTCATCCAGTTTCACCCAGTAATTCCTATATCAAGCCCATAACCTCTGGTTGAACTAGAACACATCTTTTAGAAAGGAACCAATCTTGATTTAGCAGTTTCAAGAAATGGAGAATCTGTCACATCAACATGTAAGTTGTTCCAATGGTTATGGTGTCCCAAATTCAAAAAAATTGAAAATTGGAAAGAATTCAGAAAATATATTAAAGATTTCCGGCATGGAAAATGTGCCTTAAACAGAACTTCGCAATCTATTTAGTTTATCCAAGTCTCAGAGGGGTAGTTGTGTTAGTCTGTAACTTTATAAACAACAAGTAGTCCTGTGGCATCTTAGAGACTAACAAAAATATATATAGTATCATGAGCTTTCGTGGGCAAAACCCACTAATATATATATTAGCTCTAAGGTGCCACAGGACTATTTGTTTTTGTTTTTTTATTTTATCCAAGTGAAGGCTCAGAAGTGACTTGATCACCATCCACATGAGGAAGAGATTTCTTAATTTTAGATTGCTCTTAATCTAGCAGAAAAAGGCATAACAACAATACAGCAGTTGGATGCTGGACAATTCTGGACTAGAAATAAGGCATTAATTTTTATACCATGAGGGCAATTAATCATTGGAACAATTCACCTAGGAATATGATGGATTTGCTCCATATCTTTAAAAGTGCATTTATAACAACTTTAGTTTTAAAATTCAGGTTAAAAATTGTTAATTACCTGGAACTACACCGTTTGTTGCTATTGCGCTCATTGAAATTGCAGTTAGCATAGTCTGTGGAAAAACCATTATTGACAATGTTTAATGTAACATAATAAAGTTCTTTAAAAACTACCAACGATGGACAAGCCCAGTGGTCTGGTGCGGATAAACTGGAATTTGGAGAATATCTTCACAGCTTTGTGGTGACAGGAACTCAAGTTACATGCATGTTTTTCCCCTAACTGAGCTAACTGATTCTGATGTCAGTTGAGCATTGACCCTTACACTCAATAGCTGTTTAGTACTTCAAGAAGTATGGGTCAGTTCAAAGCAGAACTTTTGAATATATAACTGAGAAGAAAGGGAAACCTTGAGGAATTTCAATATTAACCAGAAAACACCCCAAATAAAATATTGTTCTAATTAAATAGTAATTAGTAACAAATGACCAAGCCTCATCATTATCATCGTGTGTTTTACTTCTAGCTCCACATTCCACAACAATTATATTTGGGCAGGAAACGGTTTTCCTATCCAATGAACACTTTTTAAATTTCGAACTACTTTTCCATTCTGTACTGGCACAAAATTAAAACCTTTTCAAAAATCCTCAAAAAAGAGTTTTCAAAAGACTCAGAGATACCCCATACTAGCCTACACTACTTATTCTAGTGCCTTTGTCTTCCAGATCCCACGTGAGTGCCATAATGTCCCATCTTTAAAGCCACTCTGGAGAAATTCCAAGACATCCATTCCAGAAAAATCTATAGCTTTGCCATTATGTAGTTAGTCACAAGGGATGTGAAAGGTTTTAAGTTTAAGTCGCTGCTTTGAATCAGGGAGAGTAAGGACTTAAATCAGCATCTTCCCAGGTGAGTGGCCTCACCACTGAGATACTGGCTATTCTGGATTAAACTGTGGGTTTTAGTCTTTTTTTACCAGAAATCCATCCTGGGAATCTAAGAAACATTTCCCAATGAAAGCTGTCTTTAATCTGTTACCTTTTCACAAAAATTTGTCTCAGTGAATTACATTTTCTGGCCATCTTGTCAGAAAATTCCTGAGCAGTTCTAATAAGCAAAGAGACAGCTGTGTGTCCTATCAATCAAGGCAGAGAAATAGTGTGGGAGGACTCACTTTGCTGCACCTCTATGTAGGGTGCACACCAACCTCCAGATAGTGCTTGCAGCTAAATTTCAAGATACAAACTGCTTACAGACAATGAGTAAAGGAACATGCTAAAAGATGCAGAAGGTAGGCTAGTATTTTAACCCAGTCTAACTCCCATCTGTACTACTCTCTGAGCTCTGTAAAAAGGTTCAGCCTGCTACTTGTCCCAAAGATGAGAGTGGGGAATAGATGTGGCAGTAGCATAGAATCGGATTTAATCAGTGGTAAATGCATAAGAAAGTAAATAGTTACTTACACAAGCACAGCACATGAACACAATGATGAAAGATTCAAGAATTCCAGATGTTCCAACAATCCACGTCAAACGTAGGAAAAGGATTACTCCCAAAATATTTTGCAAGCAGGGAAGATACACACCAATAAAAGTGCCCATTCGTGGAGCCTAAAACAAACAAAATATAAACTACACATAGACTATTCCTTTTCAAACAAAAGACCAGATATCTCACTACAATCTAGCAAACTCATAATGACTTGTAACATATGGCTTTTTTAGTAAGGAGTAAGCAAAAACGGAGGTGAAGTTCCTAGGATTTCTAGTTTTATAGATAATCGTTAATACAACAGTTTAATAAAAATAGAAAACAGTTTATGCACTGAGACAGTCTCTATTAAGAATTAAGAGGAGACCTTAATATGAGTCTGATATTTTTTACATCTTCCTGCTACAAGGTTTCTTGTACCTTTCTCTGAAGGATCAGGTGTTGGCCACTGTTTGAGACAGGATGCTGGACCATAGAATTGATCCAATATGGCACATCTATCTATATATTTTAGTAATGTCTGTCTGTCTGTCCATCTGTAAGTCTGTCTGTTCAAGAACTCCTCTTAAACAGTAAGAACTAGGACCAATAAATATGATATGCAGCTTCCTCTTATCCTAACATAAAGCAATGCTAGGGTTTGGTTGTGCCAAGAAAATGGTAAATACTGGGAATGGGACCATTTTCCATTCCATGGAAAGGGAGTCAGAGAGAGGAGGGATATGAAAGGGAGGGACACAGCAAGGAAGGACACAATTATGGGAGTGGCCACTGGGAGCAGAGAGCCTGCAGGGGAGAGCTATATACATAGTGGCCACTGGGGGCAGCCATACCACCAAGATAGTGGCCAGCAGGGCTGGGGCTCCACCATGTTGCCTGCCACCAGACTGGGTAAGTAGCCTCCCTGCCTCAAAACATTCCCTCCTCCCCATCATTTGGCCACAATGCCAGAAGTGGCAGGGAGGGGAGGGGAAGGCCCCTGGTGGCTGGGTGGAGTTGGGAGGATACAGAAGGCTCCTGGAAGCTGGGGGGAAAGTTGTCTTCAGTCCCATAAGGGCTAAAACAACTGGGTATTTGTTATTTCTTTGTTTTCGTGGGGGGGGGGGCAAGGGGGCTAATGAAATGAAAGCTTAATTTCCATTGAAACTGATGGTGCCCAGTCTGACTCCTCAATTAGGCTGCCATTTTTGTGTTTGGTCTGATAGATTAGGTTGCCAAACATGAAATAGAGAAATAACTTTATTTGATATAAATAAGCCAGTGAGCCTTTACTTCTACTTTGAACACATACATTTCCTTTGATTAAAAAAATTAATTCAAATAAAACCTGAGGAAGTACGAATGTCTGTTAAAATCTAATTCTAATTCCTTTTAACACAACACACAAATTAGAACAGAGTGTAGCATGAGAGAAGAGATCACTTGAAACAACAAAGAAGAAGGGCGAAACATAATTATAGACCCCATATTCATAACCCAAAAGTTAAAAAATCATAAAACACATTATTTTAAAGTAATACTTTTGAATTGTTTGTATTTGCCTTCTTATTCTGAGCTTTTAGAAGTAATGGCAAGTGTTGGGAACACTGCATCCCAGGACAAGATAGCAGAGTATGAGGAAAAGGGCAGGCAAAGAACTCAGAAGGGGCAAGATCAGAAGGCTCAAAACATGTTTTCATTAACTTTTTTTTAGATGAGATATTTAAAAAATTCCAGAGTTAGCAAGAAAAATATGATGTAGTTATTTTATTAATGTATGTACGAAGATTTTGTTTTATTCTTCTTTTATGTAACCTCCGGCTTTGTATAGACATTGCTTACAATGCTGCTACTCTCCTCAGTTTAGCATACATAAATGGATCTCTCTTCGGACATGTCAATACTAACAAGCTTACAGCTGCACAGCCATACCAATGCAGCTTTGCCACCAGAAGATCACTCATGTAGCCACTGAGGATGTTTAAAAGGGGGTAATCGGATAACTGTATAACTGCTGAAAACTGTGTAACCATTGTGAGGTGGCAGGGGAGTCCCTGGAAGCCGATGCATGATGGGAGCCAGCTTTTAAGTGGGCTCCCAGCACGTATCGGCTCCCGTCCCACTCCCAGGGAGCCGGCTGCTATCCCACGCTAAAGGTCTGATACAAAAGCCAGCAGCATGGGGTGGCAGCGAGCTCAGTAAGAATTGGATAAAAAGAAATAAAAGATAAAACATATATGAATACCTTATTTAGCAAGCTAAGTATATGTAAAACATACTAAGTGTTAAGTCAGTATAGCTATGCCTCTCAGGATGTAGATTTTTCACACTCCTAAGCGATTTAGCTGTGGCCATTAAATTTCTAGTATAGAGCAGGCCTACATTGCATTGGGGGTGAAATTTTTCACAACTCCGAGTGATGTCGTTAAGTTGACCTAACTTTGTAGTGCAGACCAGCCCTAAGAGGATTAACTGTTCAGGATAAGAACCATGTCTACCTTGTGTTTACACAATGCCTAGCACAGTAATGAAAATACTACATGATAATTATAATTTTCAAAGTCTGGGTACCTTGATTTCTTTTCGCTTGCTGTCTTCATCTGCTTCATGTTCTACCACTCCCTGAGTTAGATTTGTATAATTTGCTAGCTTATTAAGAAGAGATGATACCATGGGGTTGCTATCCATTTCCTCCTGTTGGGATTTTGAAAAATATTAACATACAGCAATACTTAAATAGTAAATAAAAACAATTTAAAACATTATCCATTTCATATAAGTTTTTCAAAGCTTCACGTACCAAATGCTGATTAATTATAATACAGTACAAATCTAGTCAATTTTTAGCAAAAATTCTGAAGCTTCGAGTGTACAGTGTGTACAATTCCACAAAATACAAATTGTGACACTTTATTTTCTAATTCAGACTATTATATACTAAATGATCAAGGAAATGGACAATTGCATTTTGTTCAATTAATAAAAGATTTAATTCCTATTGGAAATGTGTCTTCATAGATCAGTCTGCAGTGGACTAATAGGTAACAGCTCACTGAATAAATGTTCTGGTTCCAAATTCCCCTCTCTAATATACATAACTCTGCTTTAACTATTTTGTAAGTGAAGTTTTCTTATGCACAATAGGGTTTTCTTCTTACTGTTCCTTTCTGGGAGAAGGGAAGCCCTGTATTCAATCATTAAAAACACAGCAAACTTCAGTTCTGAGAACTTCAGATTTGAGAACTCTTCAGAGTTGAGAACATGTTTGCGTCAGATTTCTACTACAAAAATCACAGCTGTACATAGCTAAATGTATACAGCTTATAGATCACATAGGCAATTTTATGTGATTTTAGCAATTCTTGTGTTAGCAAATTGTTTTGCCCTCATGTCTTTAACATTCAGTGTATGACTGGCCCCATTCAGTGATAATCATGAAAGATCCTAAACAAGAATGTAATTGATGCCTTTCCTCTCTGGGATCTTTTCTGAGTCTACAGCACATGCCCAGAGTCTCTTCTGTCTCAGGGACAGCCATCCTCTGGATAGATGTGAAGAAATAATCACTCCTTTTCCCCACCCTTGGAAACAGAAGCGGCTCTATAGGACACAGTCTGGGGAACTGCTAGAGGTCTCCAACCAGGGCTCTGTGCAGAGCGTACAATGGACATCTTCAGCACAGGAACCTTGAGTTTTCAGGTTTGCAAAGCAGACTTCACTACCACCAGGCCCATCTACAAACAGGTGAAAATCAACAAGCCTCTGGGTCAGACATCAGATAAGCAAAAGGTCTCTTGAATCAATGAAGCTACTACAGCACCAAAGAATACTAAGACTCTCTCTTCTGCTCAGATTCTGTCTCCTGCTCCACATTTGTGCCAGACACTGACTAAGGCATTTCAGTCTGTGCACCCTTCAACCCATTAGGCCAGATAAGATATTGTATGTATGATACCTATGCTTTCCAATTCACATCAGTCCTTCACTTCTAGGCATGAGCCACAAGGAGCCTCCTATGAATTCAACATGATATTGCATTCCCTTGCCAACCACACAGGTTCATAATATTCCCTGTTCACTCTATATAGAGGGAGTTGTTGGATCCCAAAACTTTAATCAAGTGAGCTTCCTTCATCAGTGCTTCTAGGCAGGGTTGCCAGATAGTTTCACAAAAAATACCAAACATGTTGGGGAAAAAAAAAAAAATACAGGGACCAAAGTTGTTGCGCCTTTAAATCCCGGGCCAATACCGGACACCTGGCAGCCCTACTTCTAGGTGTGAGTTACCAAATAATCTATTGCAGATTGATAGTGTATGACAAACCACATTGTTGTAGGGTGTGGGGTGTTCTTTTATGTTACAGCTATAAAATAATATAGATTATAGCAAGGCAAATACTGCAAAAATGCTAAATACTTTATGGAGAAAATCCATCTTCATTAAGTTACTGCATATGCTAATATCATTATAAATATACAGTTGAATTAATAGAAAATGAATCCAAGTATTTTTTCCTCACTTCTTTTAAAGTGCTTACTATAAAATAACACATGGCCTGCTTAGTACACAGTTTTACATTAGGAAGTAGAAACATCTGTACTATGAAATACATTACAAGTATGCGACATAACATTACAGCTGAGCTATATCTGATCAATAACCTTTCTGTTTCATAATTTTCTTGTCTTAGAAGAAGTCGAGCTATCTTTGCTGTCCTATATATTTAGCCATTAATGCAGACCATGGTACTCATTAGGGGTTTGATTCTGTTCCACCGAAGTCAATAAAAGTGCCTAATTTTCAGCAAATGCAGCTCTAGCTCTCTAAAAATAACCTGAAAGTGCTCTGTAATTTAATACATAATTATAAAAATTCTGAAAGTTACCTCAAAGAGAGCCATATTTTTCCCTTCATAGATGTTTTCTCTGTCCATCTCAGCACTGTTAATAAATGGGCTACTTTCCTTTGGGATCCCATCTCCTGGTGGAAATTAGAAATGGTTAGAAAAAAAGGAAGAAGCAATGCTTACCCTCAGAAAAGTTCTTGAAACTTGGAAACAGGCTCATTAGCCAATTTTCCACTTATGAAGCCTCTGTATTGGTGTAAATTATACCAAGTATAAATCAGACCAGTTACTTAGCTGGCCTTTGAAGCCAGGTAAAAAAATGTGGAAAAAATTGCTAAAATATAAATTAAAGCAAAACATTGTTCAGTGACACTTAAGGTTAAGTTTGTCTCTGTACTCAGCTTACCCACCCAAACATTAACCGTATAGAAATGCAAAGGGAACACAAAAAGACTCCACTTGCACTTTTATACAAAACTTATTGGTGCCTTCATATTCTCTTGTTTACTCAGTTTGAGAGTTATTCTACATTAACATTACTGAAGTCATCATTATGGTTTTTCATGAGAGCATGAGTTGGATGAAGCTCAGGAACATATTGCTTTTCAGTGACTTGTCAGAAAAGAAATCATATGCCTTAGGGACAGTTGGCACTGCAGTAAAGTGTTATTAAGCTTCTTTTATTTTGTTTCAAACTCCCTTGCCTGATGATAATACTCAGGATAGGGACATGACCCAGTAAAAATGCAAGAATGTTCTGTATGTTATTTCTGTATGTAAAAAGTAGATCTATTCTGAATCAACATTTATGACTATCAGATCACAAAATATAATATCTTTCATTTTCATGTAATTCTTCTCTGTACATCTAGTAACAAAACAATATTTTCAAAGCCATGAGTCATTTTTCCTTTGTTTTCATCCTGCATTGTAATCCTTTTCTATCAAGCATTCGACAGGGGACCTAATTAAAGTCTCCAACCATGTAGATTAATCTCTTCAGTTTTCAGGGACTTTTAAGTAACATGTCTGCCTCTTTTTTTTTTTTTTTTTAAAAGAGTTATTTACATTTTAAAAATATATGTAATTACTTGTACTACAAATATTTGTATTTTAATTGTTTGTAAATTGTTTAATTGTACTTCTACATGTAAAACTATATTACACTATGTACTCAAGTTAAATCTCCAAGTTTTAATGAACAGATAAGTTGTACTTTCAGTTTCTATTAGATTAAAAATCAATAATACTTTACTACTTTGACTGCTGTTCATAGCTCATGAATAATAGAAGTGGTCCCAAAGGATTAATACACACTTGTAATTTCCTTTGAAAGATGGCAATGTGCTTAAAAAATTTACTGTAGCAGTTAAAATTTTCTAAAATTAAGTTTGTCACTAGATCTTCTTTCGGTTGTAGAAAAGACCATAATCGTCTGTGTTAAAAGATCAAGTAAAAATTATCAACAGATTTTTTTCAATTAAAAAATAATTTTTCCATTAAAAAATCATTTTTTGATTTGAGGGAGAAAAACTGAACACGAGTGCACACATCTTGGGTTATAGCTTACAAATTAAGTGAGTTGCTAGTTCTCAGCCTTCAATATTTGAAATACACTGATTTGTGCACATTAAATGAGTTATCTTTATCTTTTAACAGGACACTGAGATACATATAGAATGAATTGTCAGTACAAATGTAAAAGCTGTAAAAGGAAAAAAATGAACATGCTTCTTTTCAGTGCCTTGTTGCTTAATTACTATTTCAAATGGTAACGTAACTTGCAAAAGAAGCATCATCCCAATACTGAATATAACTTATATTATAATGTATTTAAGATTAAAAGTATGTATCAGTATTTAAGGCAAAAAATTATTTTCGTTTTATAGTAACAACATCTCTATAATGTATTTTACCCTAAATTACTTATATGTACTCTCAAATATAATTCCATTTTAATGTAACTTTGGGAATTCCCTGGGCTTTTTAATTATTAAAAAGTTCAAGTATGAATAGTAAACAAGAAATCTAAAAGGGAATGCTACACTATGAGATTTCTAATTATATCAAGATCTGAAAAAAACACCTTTAATAACTTTTCACAATTTATCTTTTAGGCTTTGTCATTCAAGTGTAGACTCTAACTGCAATTGATGGTACTTTGTTGCTGCTATTCTTCATAATCAAACATTGAGGATCACGAGAATGGAGGCAGTGGCGATCTTCACCAACGGCAGGCAATGACCTCTGTCTCACTGAGAACAATGGAAAATACTGGCTATTTTGAGAAGGGCACCCTGTCTAAATGCAGATTGTGACCTCAGTCTCACGTAGATGACCACTATTTTGAAACAGGGCAGTCTTTCAAGAATTCTCTGAAGAGAACATTGTTCTTCAATCTCTGCTGAAAGAAGATTTTTCATTTATGAAGAATAATTTGAAAAGTGACCATTAGTGCTAAAAATATCTTTTTTAAAACGCATTTGTGTGATCAGATCTGCTCAAGATCTGCATTCTGACAACTTTTGTCTAGAAAGACAACTGAGCTGATACTCTTCCCTCACCCAAAACAAACACAGCTAACAAGAATAAAATGTCAGATGAAAAAGAGAAGTATATTTCTTTTGGACCATTTTTAATTAATATTAATTTCTAAACCAATATCTTTACCAGTAAATACTCTGAAAAAAATCAATCAGTGCTGTAATTTTGAAGAGTTACTCTTGCGGGAATTCTCTGTCACTGCACACATGTAGAATTCATGTGTCCTGAAGATTGTTTTCTCCACAAAAAAAGCAATCTACCAAGAAGTTCTGAAGTTCTGCCTTTCATCTACCAAAGGCCACTGTGGGTGCATCTACACTTATTTCCAGAGCTCGAAATAAGTTACACAATTTGAGCTACACAAATTGCATAGCTTGTTTTGAGCTAATTCCAAAATACCTTATTTCAAAATTTGGCACTGTCTACACAGCACTTATTTCAAAATAAATCGCTATTCTGAAATGTCCCTTACTCCTCATGGAATGAGGTTTACAGGGACATTGGAATAGCGAGTCCATTATATTTTGAAATAATAGGCATGCTCAAAAGACGCAGAATAGCTATTTCCAGATCACGGAATTATCCCGAAATAGAACGGCAGTGTAGATCTAGCCTGACACACCAGGACAGCCAACAGCATAAACTCAGTCTGTTGTTCTGGTGCCACTGCTGCCTCTAGTGGGCAAAAGATGGAACTGTAGTACTTCATGGGTAGAATGTATTTTCTGTGGGGAAAGGATACTCTGTGCACGCACTGTGGTGCAAAATTCCCCCCCGGAGTAGAAGTTCATCACAATGCCCTGCCCACAGAATCAGACTAGGACAGACGGAATGGGTCACATAGGGATGCTTGAGGGTGTCACAGAGTGTGTGACAGCATTAAGCCAGGCACTAGATAGGCGTGGGAGTGTAAAGCCACATGGAGATAGGAGAAGGGGGGCTGCAGGGACACGTGGGATGGCAGTGTGGGGACGGAGGAGTTATACGTCACTGAATGGGAGAATCTTGAGCTCAGCCAGGGTCTGCACAGAGAAGCACGCGCAACTCCTTAACGATTCTGCCTTTTCCCCCAAAAAAACATTCTTCTATACTTCTCCCACCCCTGCTGGTTCACTCCAGGCTCCTTTCCTCTCACTCATCTCCTGTCTCCCCTCATTCCCCCTTATACTACTTATGACAGGTGCAAGAAATACAGTTCTGTATTGCAATTTAAATGAACTACTCTCAGTTTTGTGTTAATATACCTATTAAGTAATCTGTTTTTTTAAAATTACCAGAATATTTGTCTGTATTATTACAAACATACTTGCTATCTTGATTTTTTTTAAATACATTACCAAAATAATTGAAACTGGCTTGATTATACTGTGTCATTTTGACAAATAAAATTTCCAGAATTTTAAAATATTGTACACAAAAATTTCAAATTTTTGCACAAAATTCTCTTAACGTACAGAAATCACAAGTTCAGATGGAAAGCTCTAAGAGGCATTTGGCTCACATATGTGGGTGGCAGCTCAACCCAAGAAAAATCACACTAGAAAGAGTTTTCCACTCTACAAAGAGTTTTTCATTCACACAAAAAAGGCACCAAACTTTTTTGGAGATTCAGTAATCAGAAAAAAACCCAGAACATTCTGCAATGGACAGACAGACAACAAGATAGTGCACTGCCTTCCCAGAGTCAAGACACCACATATCATCTGAAGACTGGATAGGCATCTGAAGATGATGGGCAAGGATCCATTACTGATGGTCCAGATTGGCACTAATGACATGGCATCATGGGGTATCTCACAGACAATAGATGACATGAGAGAAGTTGGAAATGTGCTGAAGAAGTAGACTACCCAAGCAATCTTCTCTGAAATCCTTCCAGTTCCATGAACAAAGGAAGACAGAAGTTTCTGGAAGTGAATTCTGGCTAGGTAAGTAATGTCAGGTGGAAGACATTAGTTCTGTGCTCCTACTTTATGGAAAAAATGGACTTAATTTGGAAGGCCTCCACCTCAGCCCCAAGGAGGCCAATCTCCTTGGGGTCAGGCTGGCTAAAAAAAGTCAGGAGTTTGTTAAACTAATAGCAAAAGGGACATATAAAAAGAGATTGAGTGCTTCGCACAAAACTGAGATTATGAGAATAAACAATGTATGAACCTAAAGCCTTGACAGAAGAAATTCTTTAATTGCCTACACATCAATGCCAGATGTATCTAACAAACAGGAGGAATTGGTCATTTAGTAGAATAAATTCAACCTAATTACTATTACTGAAACCGGGCAGGATGAGTCACACAGTTAGAATGTTAAAATCAATGGTTATAACCTATTTAGGAAGGATTGAGAAGACATAAGAGAAGAGGAAGGGACAGTGGCACACTATGTCAAAAATAGCATCACTGATAACATTGAAGAAAATGATCTAGAATGCTTATGGATCAATGACCTAACACAGAGATTCCTATCTGCCAGTCCATGGACTGGTGCAAGTCCGTGAACTGTTGGATGCTGGGCTACGGCAGCTGCTAGAGATTTTGCCCGCCAGCAGCGATTTTGGCAGGCAGCAGCGCTTGGGCTGAGGCGACGGCAGGAAGAGGCAGAGCAGGAGGCATCTGCCTCCCTTCCCCCCACCCCCCAGGTAAGATGGCAGCCTGGCTGAGGCTCCACTACCCCCTCCCCTCCACCACAGAGGGACACATGATCACAAGCACGGAAGTGACTGAGGAGTGTAAGTCATTGAGAATCAGTGGGTTGGAGGCCTAAGTGCCTCAGTCTTGTGTGAAAATTGTACCCTAAGTGACTTAACAAAGGACGCTCCGGAAGTTTGTGGAAAAACAGGGAATCCAACTCCATGGGAATCTTTCTGCTGACTTGAGCTGGATGTGCTTGGGGAGGGGAGGAGGCGTGAAGGAGGGGGGAGCCTATGGCAGTAATGGCCACCATCCTTAGAGGGGGAAGCCTCACTCTGGTGAGTGCGGGGGTGAGGTGGGGGGCAAAGTGGTGTTGGATGAGGGCGTAATGGGATCATGGGGCAAGAGGGTGTGGCATGGACTGGAGGGCTCAGAGGTTAAAGGGTCAAAGGGCATGGGGCACAGGGGTGGGGGTCAGAGGGTGTTAGGCACTGGGGAGCAAGGGGCTGGGTTGGTGCTAAGGGTACAGGTAACATTGTATTTGCATATTCATTATTTGCATAATTAATGTACAACTACAGGCTGCCCCCGATTTGCGACATGATCGGCTCCAGGGATAGAGTTGCGAGTTGGGGGCATCATAACTTGAGCCCGCATTTATGACAGGCGTCGTACGCCGTCGTAAATGTGGGGCCGAGGACGTAAGTCAGGGGATTTCAGCCCCTTCCACACTTACGGAAAAGGTCGTAAGTATGGGGGGGGAGTCATAAAATCAGGCCGTTGTAAAGCGGGGGCCTCCTGTAAAATGTTACGGGTCTGCCAAAAGTTTGTAAATGGGTTTGCTGGTCTGCAGTATAAAAAAAGGGTGGGAACCACTGACCTAACACATAAAGAACAAAATGGGGCACTGGTTGGTATCTATTACGGACCAACAAATCACACTAGGGAACCTGATGACCGTTTCCTTACACGCTCACACCCAATGCTTAAATGGCCAATTTTACAAAGCCAAAAACAATTATGAGCTAAATCATCTGGAGGATGAATTTAATCAGAAAAATGTGAATGACCATTTGTAATTACTTAAGAACACCTTACTAGATGCTCAAAAAGCCACAACTCCACAATCAATTTAGAAGTCTGTGCAGACGTGGAACCTATGCCACCTCCATACTAAATGTGCCTTGAGTGAAACTCAGGGATTTCACCACTAACATTGAGAGAAAGAATGTTCTGCTGCTGATAAAGCAACTCCACCTCAGTAATGTTCCTAACAAGAGCTATAATCACCAAGGGTTGTAAAGCAGAGACATAGGCACAAGAAGTTTTAGGGAGGGTACAGAGAGACTTAAATGGCAATAGATAAGATAAGCTCTGCCGAGAGGACTTCTGCTGACCACATGCAAAAACAGGGAAGGTCATAAATAAGTTACAATTTAGACATAAGAAATAACATGTAAGAGACTTGAACAGGGATGAGGACACGTATGTGCCAATGTTTGATTGATTACATTTTGTTACCTAAGGGTGCAGGAGAATGTAATAGATTTAACAGAGTTAAAGGAGATAAACTTAAAAAATAATAAATGGTCTGGTAGCACTTTATAGACTAACAAAACATGTAGATGGTATCATGAGCTTTTGTGGGCACAGCCCACTTCTTCAGATGACCAGAGCTTTGAGTTAAAACGCCGCCGCGCGGAGCCTGGGATCAGCTGGGGAGTCCCCAGCTGACCCTGGGCTCCACAGCCTCAAAGGGGCAGCACTGCACAGCTGAGCCAGGGATCAGCTGTGCAACTGCCCCTTTGAAACACTGAAGCTGGAGCTGGGGCTCTTGTACTACTTTAGAAAGCTCCAACTCCAGGTGTGTGGCCATATTACAATAGTAGGAAGCCTATGATCTTTTGAAATGTGTGGGTTTATACTGACAATCATTTTGGAGGGGTATCAATGTTAGGAAATCTCTAGATTGAATGGCAAACTCTTCAGATTGAAACTAGTCTTCCAATACATTTTTTAAAGAACTGAGTAGAACTCAGCTCTTCAGCCTCTGGATCACCTAAATTCCAGCTATTAAACCTATTCATTGGCTGGTACTGGAGAAAATACCATAATGTCCAGGAAATATTGACCCTTCTCAGAAACTTGCTCTTTCACCTTTTCCCCTCAGACCCCTCTGGCCCGACACAGTATTTGAACACTTGAGAAAATAAAAATACTGACCTGTATTTTATTTTAAATCATTTAGATTAAACAAAATCAAGGCCTTGATCCCGTGGCACTTTTTGACATAAAAGGAATTTTAAACCCAATATCTTGATTTGAAATTTGTCTAAGTAGTACAGGTTAACATTATGCTTTTGGGCTAACAAAGAAAGGGACTAGAAATAGTCATGACACTGATTTTATGTTTCATCCAAAACATCTGAACTGAAATTATAACAATACACACAACATAAATATTGATACCACTGCATTCAAATCGAATGCACATTGCTGATGTTATATGACAAAAATTCAAACTGTGTTAAAAGACACCAAATATTTTTAAGATACAGTAATAAAGTCTGATCTAGTTTGCTTTGATGTACATTCCTCCTATTAAGGAGATAAATCTTATAGCTATTCAGAAGGTTGTAAAACATTTCCAGAGATTAGAGAGATTTGATTTGATGGACAAGATCTTGTTAAACCCACAATCCTTTCTGTTATTTCAATAAATCATTTCTCAGGAGACTCCAAAAACACATCTTCTGTGCCAAGGTAAATATGTAGTGCAAAGCACTGTTGGGAGTGGGGGAGAATTTCCATAATCTTTCTATTCAAGTCATTTTCCATACTGGTAAGCAACTATGCCCTCAATGTAAAATTGTGCCAGGCCTTGCACTTGCTTGCATGGATCCATCTAAAACAGACAGACATGCGCATGTTTTTACTCTGCAGTAGCAGGTCCAAATTTAAAGCTGAATTCGTTTCCTATTACAGGAAACCTTCACCATTTGGTAATCCCCATGGTTGCGCTCCCCCCGAGGCCGGCGGATGGGATGCAATAGTGGGGAGAGGGCAGGACAGTGGCAGGAAGGGGCAAGGCTTGAGAACAGAAGAGATCCAAGAATATGCAAAATTGTGAATAGCAATTCCACAGACTGTAAGGGTCTCCTGTATAAACCCAATTTTGACTTATGTTTCTTCAGATCATTCCAAAAAAACATGTTCAAGCGGAAAAGCGTGTGACGGCTTAGAGGAAAGGGGTATTATTTGAGAGGCTATAGGGTTGCCAGATGGTTCAACAAAAAAATACCGAACATCTTCCACCCCCGCCCAAAAAAAAAAAAAAAGCACCAGGAAAAAATTCTGTTGAGGGGAAAAAAAGGGGGGAGCCAAAGTTGTTAAGCAAAAGTTGCACCACTCCCTTCAGTTTGGGACCACACACTGACCACCAATGTACCCCTCTCCCCCTGAGCCAGGCCCCCCAGTCTCTCCATCCCAATGCACTCACCCCTGCCTCAGACCCAGGCCTCCCGCAGTGTCCCCCATCCCAATGCACTCACCCCTGCCTCAGGCCCAGGCCCCCCCAGCGTCCCTCCATCCCAGTGCAATCCCCCCTCCCCCTCAGGCAGGCATCTCCAGCATCAGGAGCCCCCGTTCCAATCAAATCTCCCCCCTCCCCCCTGCAGAGCCAGGCACAGAGGAATAATCTGATTTTAAAGTGGCTGCTCCTGCCGCCCGGCCACCTCGGCTCGCATTGTAGAGAGAAGGCGGCATCACGTGGCCCGCTCCCAGTCTCTGCTGGTCATGTGGGCCAGAGCAGCGTGCGCTCTGCTCCCACTCCAGCCCAGCACCCCCCTAGCATGGCACCCGCAACTGCCCCCTCCTGCTTCTGCTTTGCTAGACTCTGCCGCACTCCTCACTCCCCCGCCTCTGCCAGACGCGGCAAGGAAAACTGTCCCCACCGGGCTTCCGTCCCAGGGAAACAGGAAATACCAGACACCGCACTGTTTTTTTTAACCGGACAGAGCCCACAAATACCAGACTGTCCAGGTGAAAACCGGACACCTGGCAACCCTAGTATGACTAAATGGAACAAGGCATTTTTGAGATATGACAATTTGAAAAAATTAGGCAGTTGAAAAGTCAGTTCATTTGTAGTATCTGTAAAACAGCTTGCTCTGTAAACTCAAACTTATTTTATTCAATTCTCAAAAATTCTGAATATTTTTGGGAAGGTAATTATGTAGCTAATTGTTATCACTGCATCTTGGAGAAATCAGAATTTATTGAGTGTTCATACTTCAAGGTGAGTCTATTATAACTTATGACATTTACAGGAATTTTCAGGAGATTTAAGCTTTGTTTAAACTGCTGAATTTAAAGCGCTGCCATTGCAGTGAGGTCACAGCACAAGAGGTCTAGGTAAACCACCTCCATGAAGGGAGCAGACAACAGCCCTGGGAGCCTGTTTACACTGGCACTTTACAAAGCTTGCTGCACAAGGGGAGGGTTCGCACTCCTGAGCAAGAAAGTTGCAGCACAGTAACTTGCCAGTGTAAACAATCCCTCAATTGCAGAACTGAACCAGCCACTGCATAGTCATTATAATCCCCTTCAACTCCTGAAACTGTAAAGAGATTGATTAATTGATTGATTGGATTGACTGACTAACTGACTGACTGACTGGTTGGTTGATTGATGCCCAGTGTAGCAAATAGAGATGATGTTTGCTTATGTTATATAGAATTGTGCTAAAATTTAAGTACAGAATAGGTTTGGGGTCCTGAATTTTGGTTTGATAATAATACAGCTTGGGAAAATATGAGTGAAGTGAAACAGCTCAGAGGCAAATTAAAAATAAATTAGGGCATGACACCAGGTTACACTGTAAATATATTTTGGTTTTAACTGGTAATTTTTTGATGTTTTAGAATAGCAGGAATTGCACAGTACAGACTAACTCGTCTACCCCCTGAAGCTACAGTTAGCAAATGTCAGACAAGAAAAGGATGAATCTCTTTGTGCCTGTCATGGAAGATTACCAGCTGCCTTGGAATGGCACTAACATGCACAGAGATTATGATCTTCTCAATATGTGGATTTACTAATTAATAATGCTTTGCCTGCTATTAAAGAAAAGGTAGATTTGAATGTGAACAAGAAATCAAGTGACCCAGGAGTAAACCATGTTATACAAGACTGACTGGTTCATTGTCTTCTCAGTTATTCATTCTGCACGGAATTTCAGCTTTTACACTCAGTAAGGAAATGCAGCAGGATTTATTTTACCTTGTTTTTGGCTGTCTAGTGAAGAGCAACATGGCCCTGTCTTTTGCCTATTCAGCCCAATGTAGATAACAGAAGAAGTCAGTCTACGGCTTTTTCATATATTTACCTTTTGATCATATAACTTGTTTTGATTTGGGTTTTTATTCTGTTAGGAGAACTGATTCAGGAAATACAAGATATAAAAATAATACAAAACTAAGGATGTTACAGTGTCCATTTTTCTATGCCCTTACATAGAAGTCCCTCCTTATGGAGGGAGACTAAAAGACTTTTGAAGTGTTGTCCCTAAACTATTGGCTGAGAAAGTATTGTGCAACTGTTGTGTAAAACAGGAAGAACCATTGAAATAGGCCTTTTCATTAAAGATGGAAGCACCTAAAAGTTACTTAATAACACTTGCAGTCAAGCATCTAATGAAGAGTCATTATAGGTTGAAGTTGTAGGAACTGAATAAACAAATATACCATTGACTCAAGTTTTGTCTGAGACTCTGGACTTCAATCAGATTTTGAGACACACCAAATGATTCAAATGGAGGGTTGTAAAGAGACAAATCACAGGTTATGTTGTATATAGGAATGCTTAGGGGGCTAGAGATGACCAGACTCCTTTATTCAATTGGTTGGAGTCTATTAGAACAAACCCATCCCAAAGCAATTTTTAATATTAGCTGTAAACTGAAGAAGTTTCTTGACACACAAATAAAAAGTTTTAAAAGCATATAATAAAAAATGTACAATGATGCCTTACACATATTCAGTTTAAATTTCTCAGCAGCTGAGCCATGGTTCTTCATGCTGCCCAGGAGTGGAGCTTGAGTGCACTGGCTGCCCGCCCCCAGGGACTATAGAATAGCCAAATAACCAATAAGAATTCATACAGTTACTGGACAATTCAATTACCCAATAGCTAGCATCCCTATGCTTTACAGATTACAGCCAGTCCCCGACTTACGAACGAGTTACATACCAAACACTAGGTCGTAACTTGATCTGTTCGTAAGTCGGATTACATTCACTTACGTACGGCCGCGCTGTTCATAAGTGCGGATTTCATTCATAACTCGGGGACCGGCTGTATAGGAGGTTGGTTGTAAATACGAACGGTCATAAGTTGATGCAATCGTAACTCGGGGACCGGCTGTAGGCAAAACTTTAAAAAATAATTTAACATCTTTTTTTTTAAAAAGGCAGGTATTCTACAAAAAATTGTATTGTGCACAGAGTTTATATATTTTTTTAAAAACACCAACTGTCAATAGCAACATGTGACACACGATTGGTTCAGGAAAATGCATGCTAGGATGTAGCATGTGACTGGCTCAGCCAAGAGGCACGGTTTGCCTGAGACTGCCTGACTTTTGACAGACTACTTGTTATTTGATTAGAGATAGCTGGAGGGATTGCACTCGGTGAGCAGTGTCAATGCTTTTTAAATCCATTATTTCTGTACCCCTCCTCTTCTGGAGCTGCATTGATGACATTTTCATCATATGGACGCATAGGATTTCAACAATTTCCACCCCACCATCAACCTCAGCTTGGACCAATTCACATAAGAGATCCACTTTCGGGACACTACAGTACGAATAAATGATGGTCACATAACTACCACCCTATACCAGAAACCTATTACTGATTGCTGCATTTACCTACACGTTTCTAGCTTCCATCCAGGACACGTCACACAATCCATTGTCTGCAATCAAGCCCTAAAATACAACTGTATCTGCTCCATCCTTCAGAAATAAACACCTACAAGATTTTTATCAGGCATTCTTAAAGCTTAAATACCCAGCTGGGGAAGTGAAGAAACAGACTGACAGAGCCAAATGAGTACCCAGAAGTCACCTACTACAGGACAGGCCCAACCAGGAAAACAACAGACCACCACTGGCCACCAGCTTAAATCCCTCCAGTGCATCTACAACCGATCCTGGAAAGTGATCCCTCACTGTCACAGACCTTGGGATACAGTCCAGTCCTCACCTATAAATAGCCCCCCAACCTGAAGCCAGTACTCACCAGCAGCCACACACCACACCACAGGAACACTTACCCAGCTACCTACCCCTGCTACAAACCCCACTGCCAATTCTGTCCACTTATCTATACAAATGACACCATTGCAGGACCTAACCACATAAGCGACATCATCAGTGACTCAGCCACCTACACATCCACTAATGTGGTGTATGTGTGTATATATATATACACACATATATATATGCCATCAAGTGCCAGCAACACCCCCTGCCATGTATCTTGGCCAAACCAGACAGTCTCTGTGACAAAGAATAAATGGACACAGATCAGACATTTAGAAAGGTAACACACATAAACCTGTAGGAGAACAGTTTTAAATCCATTACTGACTGTCCAGGGAGGTTAAAGTAGCCAACCTTCTACAAAAAAACAAACAAAAAAACCCACCCTTCAAAACCAGATCACAAAGGGAAATGGCTGAACTGAAAATAATTTGCAAATTCAACAGAATTAAATTAGGACTGAATAAAGATTTAAATAGATTATTGCATTATAAAAGCAATTTTCCCTCTCTTGGTATTCACGCCTCCCCATCAATTGCTGTGAGTGAGCCAGATCCACCCAGACTTAATTAGCCTCATGAACACTGGTCCTACATTTGATAAGTAACTTCCTCTTGGGTGTGTGTGTGTGTGTGTGTGTGTGTACACACACACACACACACACACACACACCCTCTGTAATCTCCACTCCAATTCATCTGATGAAGTGGGTTTTACCCACAAAAGCTTATGCCCTAATAAATCTGTTACTTTCTAAGGTGCCACAGGACTCTTCATTGTTTTTGCACATACAAACTAGCACAACTGTGCCTCTGAGATTTTTGAAACAGCTATTGCTTTTGTTGGTAAACCATTAGAGTAAGGTATAAAAAGGCTAAAGGAAGGAAAAATAATAAGTGACTATAGCCATTGGCCTCTGCAATTCTGAAGTCAGAGGATAAAGTACATTCTTTGGCATTTTGCCAGTTTCACAAGTAATTTTCATTCAGTATAGTAAATTCCATATCCCTAGTGTTTCCTTAAAAATTAAAATTAAGATTTTTTTTTAAATTCTGATTATTTGTAAGCTTATGTTATACATAAACAATTACTTGGATTTACTCTAATAGCAACAAATTCAGAGCACAATGCCACTAACAAGATTAAGGTTTTACGGATGATTTACAGATCAATCTTGCCAAACATACCTACAGGCTTCAAATAGAAACACAGCACTTAGCTTTTCTACTCCTCATTGAATCCTTCTTTTGACTTCCCATCTGATATCATGCCAAATTTAAGCTTCTTATCACTACCTTCAAAGCTCTCTACAAATCACTCTGCCCCTTACAGCTTATTCTCCATTGTCAAGCATCCTGTTGTCATTTCTTCCCTGTTCTGCTAGTGCTCCCAGCCCAGTCCATTTTACATCACTTACACCCTGCCCCCTACATATCATACAATCTCTATAATCTTATTTGCAAGGTCCTTACCATGTCTATAGTAAAAGTCCTCTTATAAAGACTCAGTTCTGAAAAAGCCAACACATAAATCATATGTTGGCCCTGGTCTACATTAGGGCATTATTTTGAAATAACCCACCCGCTGAATTTATAAGCAGAGTGTCCACACTACCAAGCCCGTTATTTCAAAATAGTGTTTTTCAAAATCTTATTTTGAAATCTGTACTCCTGCTTTTCTTGGGGACTAACACTAATTTCAAAATAGTTATTTTGAAATAGTGTTAGCATGGACACTCCGGTTCAGCTATTTCGAAATAACTACGCCCCAGAGTAATTTGAACTAATTACTCTCCAGTGCTTCCTGGGGCTCTAAGACAAGGTGGGTCATCCACAATAATGGAGCCTGTCTCAGACTATTTTTAAGGCTTCCCCTTGGGGAAAATGTTATTTCAATTTTGTAAAATCAGGACTTAAGTTGAATTTAGTTATTTTGAAATAATTTCCTAGTATAGATTACCTGTCCTAGATTGCCTATTGTTATGCTCTTTCACCTGACTTTTATCTGCTTGTTTATATTTTGATCATGAGGTCAATAAAGGATATCCCTGGTCTGGAGTTTGCAAATAACATACTTGATACTGCTACAAATAAAATGTAATGTGTTAATATCCAAAAATTAAAATCTTGCCTTTTTTTGTTTTTTTTGGCAAAACAGCACTCGTTTGGATTTTTTGAAAATACTTCAACACCAATCCGATCAATTAAAATGCACAATACATAATCCAGTATATTGGACAGATCACCCCACACATACATAAATATTTACCACCGAATTAGAGAACAACAAACGAAAAACAAATATCTCCATCCTTCAATTCACTCCCTCCTTCAAAGTGTAGTGGAAAAGATGGGCTTTACAGCATGCCTGAAAGGAAAACAAATCCTGGCTCTGGTGGACCACATAGCAGAGTACATTTCAAAGTCAAAGAACACTGACAGAGAATGCCTTGCCAGCAGCACAACCCAGAGAAAGGGGAATCCAGCTCAAGTGCCTCCACTGACCTCACCTGCAGAAGTATGACACGTGGAGAGGTGCTTTCTCAAGTAATGGCCCAAATCATTTAAATGTTAAGTGTAATGCTTTGAATTTGATCCAGAAACTTAACAGCTAGAAAATCTGACATGAGGAAGTTTCACCTAACCCCAATATTCAAAGACTGGCTTACACTCCTATTTCTTCCAAAACTCTGGGAAGACGGGGTTGGGGTTATTTTGCTGTTTGGTGGGTTGAGGTTTTTTTGTTTGGTTGGTTTATATTTATGATTACAGTTATAGGGATACTATCACTGTCATCCAGGCAAATGTCTAACCACTTTTGCAAAATTGCTAAGTTCCTGCAATTCAGAATCAGCACTGAGTAGTTTCTACCACTCCCCCAGACCTGAAGTCAGCAACAACCACCAGCAGCACTGCAGAAGTAAGGGCAGCAGTATCATAATCCCCCTGGCAATAACCTTAAGACCCCTCCACCGCTCCTTTTTGTGTCACAACACCGATAATTATAATACTATGAAATTTCAGATTTAAATAGCTTTACGAGTTTTTAAATCCCATGACCACGAAATAGACCAAAATGAACCATGAATTTGGTAGGGCCCTCACCTGCACTGTCATTCAAGCAGCACCATGCCCCGGGCAGTTTTAGCGGCCTGGTGGCTCACATCACAGTGTACCAAAGGCTCAGTCAGGACTCTCTGAGGATGAAATCCCAGAGGGTGACTATATGTTAACATACAGTTAGGCTTTGTTGGTTTATCCAGAATACACAAAATGGGGGAGTGTATGGGGTGCCTAACTAGGTTGTGTTCACTGAGCCTGACCTAAAGTTGACCTTTACCGTAGAGAAGACAGGGTCGAAGAGTTCTCCCCCTGAGTACTCCTGTGCATTTTTCACAATGTGCTGAAAAATGGTACCATCATATCACTCATGCAGAGTCAGAGCACTGCCCAAAGGGGGCAGAGATGAAGTTCCGCGGGAACACAGCGTGAGACACATTGCATTCATTCTGTCTCTCCTAGTTTTCAGAGTCTTTTACCACATTTCCTGTTTCTCAGAGATGCCTTTCACAGCCTGGCAATAGCAGTCATGCTCAGCTCTGCATAAACAAGGTTTGAGGGGTGAGTTTGCCTTTTGTTCCGAGGAAGCAATGCTTGTGAAGCACGTGCATCATATTTAGAGGTACCAGTTGGGGGCTAGATTGTGGGGGAAATGAAGGGTCTTCCTGAGAAGTCTCACTGCCTGTCAGTTACCAGCTTTGCTTTCTTCTAGGCCTCTGTGTGACCCCAGAAGGGAGAATGTGGTAGCCAATGGGTTGGGAGAACCACATTTAACAACTGCAAGCAACAGAGGGAGGGGAGGGAACTTGAGCGCCAGACTAGCTATTCTGCTTTGGTGGCTAATTCAGAGAAGAGCTTTGCACAGCCCCGTCTGTCACATGGGAAAACTGTAGAGGTATGAATAGGGTTGCCAGGTATCCAGTTTTTGCCCAGACTATCCATTATTCGGGTAAAAAAAACAGAAAATATATTCCGTTTCCCTCAGATGGAAGCCTAGCAGAGACAATTTTCCCCTGCTGCGTCTGGCACAGGCGGTGGAGTAATGAGCGTGGGGCCATTTAAAGGCGCAGCACCCTTTCCCCCTCGCCCCCCTCAACAACTGTGGTCTCCTTTTTTTTTCCCCCTCAACAGTATTTTTTCACGGTGGGTTTTTTTTTTGCGGGGGGGGGGGGGGAGGGGGAAATGGGTTGCTATTTTTTGTTAAACCATCTGGCAACCTTAGGTATGAAGGGGCCCACTCATTGCAATGAGCTATTCCCAGCTGTTGAATGAGATTCATGGAGATGAATAAAGCCTGAAACAATAGCTCTGAGACATGTAAACGACAACATTCATCACAATGAATGTTCTCATCCCATGTCTTCCATACCAGTACTAAGGTAAAGCGCCATGGGCCACACATGCGATTCTCAGCCCTGGACTACACTACAGAATTATTTTGGCATAACTACGCCGCTCAGAGTGACGTAATTACACAGACCTAAAGCGCTGGTGCAGACAGCACCATGTCAGCAGGAGAGCCTCACTTGCCATTTTAGCTACCCCCTATCACAGAGGTGGATAAACTAAGCCAAGAGGAAAAGCACTCTCCTGTCATCTTACTGCATTTTAATTTCTCTCAGTTCCTCACCCCATCTCAACACTGTCTATTCCATGCACCCAGCATGCCCATTCTCATCTTCTCACCCTAATTTATGAACCTGTTCTAAACACTGAACACGCTTATTCTCAGCTCCCCACACATTTCAGCTAGAGATGTAAAAGTGTAAACAGGTACACAGTTAACCAAGGAGCTTAGGCTCATCAATTAACCATTATGGTTACACGTAGTAGCTCCCTCTCTGCCTCCCTTCCTCTCCCCTCCCCCCCCCCCCCACTACGCTGCTGCCTCAGCGCGGGGGGTGGAGAGGAGATGTAGGTGGGAGCCAATGTGTGCAGAGAGATAGCTTTGAAGCTGACTCCCCGCACCCACAAGGTCCAGGGGAGCTGCCTCCCCGACCCTGTGTGTAAACATGTAACCTCTGACATTTTCATCAGTTACATGTTTACCTAAATAAAAGCATTGTACCATCCCTAGTTTCAGCACTGTTTTCCTGTGCCATGTACTAAACATAATTCTTACCAGTGTCCAGAGCAGACTTCAGGGATCCTGTCAGCGAAGTACTGATTTATCCTCGCTTGGACTCTTACTCTGATCTCTTTGTTAGGATGTTCAGCGTGGCAACTAATTCTGCCCATTTCCCAAGTGAAACTAATAGTCCCAGCCACAAAACAGCCAATCCAAATGGTCTGAAGTTGTGACTTGTAGATGGAAATGCTGAACTTGCTCAAAGTTTCACCCACCGCTCACATTTCCATTGTGACCAAATCACCAAGGAAAAGGAAGAGTAAAACACTAATGTACACAAACATTAGCTCCAGAGGCTAGGCTTTAAATTAGGTGGCCCTTGGATTTGAGGGGAAGTACTCATTCTTCAGTCTAAGCCATCATGTGAGTACATTATTTGCATGTCACTTGCCAAAGTGTTTCTGAGAACAGGGTAGCGCTCACAAAGATCAAAACTGAGAAGCTAAAGCTTTTAGCAGGCAATAACTTAAAATATTTCTAAACATATCCTTCGTGTAGTTCTATAGCTTCCCCCAGAGGCAATCCAACATTGATTTTTCCCTGCTCTACATCAGAACTGTTATAAGAATCCGAAGCTGTTATAAACATTCATTTTAGAGGGGCTGTGGGGGAAACCCTTGACAAAATGGTCCCCAAACTGCTCAACAATTGCCACAGCATTGCATTGGGAGCTCACGTTCCATTTGCACACTATGGCCCCTAATCCCTTTCCAGATTCACCGTTTTGCTTTGTCAGCAGGGTCTGCATTCTTTTCTCTAGAGGAATGGTCTTACATTTAGCTGCACTGAAATTCATTTTGTTTGAGACCAGCTCACCAAATCTCCATCCAACTCCTATTCTTCCCCTATTGTGACATACCAATTTTCAAGTCAACCTCCCTGTGCGGGTTTTAGAGCAATTTGAATATTGAGACCAACTCCTTATTGGAGAAACATTATCAGAGTGATCCCTGGACCAAATGCCCACAAACTTGCACAGCTAACTTCTGATCCTGATGAGACAACAGCTTTCTACGCAAACTGAGCAGGTGGATTTTAGCGCATATTGAAATATCAGCTCTTCAACCAAAACCTTGTTTTACTCTCAGAGCAAACTTCCAAGAAAAGTCACTTTGCAGCCCCTCTGCTACTGTAGAATGCAGGTGGAGATCATTAATGATAAGCATAACACACATTCTCTGAGAGCAGTCAAGAGCAGGACTTGAATTCATAGTACTTGGATAGTGAATCAGGTTTGATGGCCACAGAATGCCAACTCAAACCACTGAGTTATTCTGACCTCAGGGTGCCTGCAAGCATTTTAGCTTACAACAGAATTCCCATACTCCTGATGCGTCACCAAGACTAGAGTTACACTGTGGATCCAATTTTTAAAATATGTGATGGGGCATTCCATACACTTTAAGGGAGTATGCTTATGAATATGACGCCACTGGAGTATGCTTTATGTGAAATATCATTGGAAAGGTTGTAATCTACTGAATATGATTATCCCGTTTGCATGTGTGGTTGCATTCCTGTATTTGAAGTAAGGATGTAAGAGACCAGTCAAATCGACTAGTCACTTCCCCACCACCTTGCTGCCTCTATCAGAGAGAGGCAGCAAGGGGGGAGCAGGAGCCAGTGCTGGAGGGAGCCGTCTCCCACTGGCCCCATGCTCCCTGCACGCACTTTGTTTTTGAAATGTGCAAGAGCCCCAGAGGGCTTCTTGCACATTTCAAAAGCAGGACGTATGAAGCCAGTGGGAGACTGCTTGAGGCTCCCGCTGACCCCATGCTCCCTGCAGCACTTCTGCCTTTGAAATGTAACAAGATCCAGTAGAGTTACCAGATGATTTCAAAAAAATACCAGACACTCTTGATCTCAGATGGGAGGGAGAGTGGGCAGGAGGGGTGCGGGGCTGGCCAGGAGGAGGTCGGGGGGAGCGGGGCTGGCCGAGGGAGATCGGGGGGGGGAGGGAGAACTGGCCAGCGGGGAGCGGGGCTGGTCGGGGTGGGGGGGGGGGAAGTGGCCAGCAGGGAGCGGGGCTGGCCTGGGCGCACGCAGATCTCGGGGTGTTGCCTGTCCTACTCACAGTCCCGGTGGGGCACACGGGTGAATCCGGACCCAGGGATTCCATCCCACCCCAGCCCCACCCCCCTCCTCTCTTCTGTGTAGTTGCGTACTGCCTGGCTGATAGACACACTCACACTGTGTGAGCATTTCTACCAGCCAGGCAGTATGCAACTACATACTGATACTCATGATAATAATAAAACTTACTTAATTAGAAGATACCGGACATTTATATGTCCGGTATTTTCTCGATTTGTTTCCTGGACAGAAAGTTCAAAACCGGACACCTGGCAACCCTAAGATCCAGCAGGGCTTTTGCTACATTATGAAGGTGGAGATGCCCTGATGAACTAATTGAATAGTCGATGCAATTTGCATCGACTATTCAATTAGTTGATTAATCTATATTTACCATCTTTAATTTGAAGTTAGAAATATGAAGTATAAACCTGTGCTACTAATGCAATCATGCTAAGTGAAGGCTATTAGTAATGCTCAAGAGTCAATACTCAGGACAATGATCTGTGAATAGACTTGTTTTTCCTGAAAGACTGGGAGGAGAATTTATGGTGGGTTATACCAAAACATGTGGCTCGGTCACCTGATGCTAGGATCCATCTTGGATGCTGTATTTTTCCACAAGAGCAGAGGGACACAAAGGATTCCTGCCTTTTACAAAACCTATTTAAAAGTAGGGAGTGAGGTGATTAAGGTCATCAGTTCTCTCTGGTTAGCCCACCCAAGAAACATCTGGAAACATCTAAGGCTAAAAGGAGGAAAAGACTGGACCCAGTCTGGAAAGTCACTCAGACTCTGCAGAGATTATTGGAGTCACATCAAGGGTGAGACTTTAAGTGTAATCAGTCCCCCGACTGTATTAAGATTAGTTTGTGTGTTCTGTTACTGGGGTGGGTGGGAGGAGTCTGTGAATCTCTCTTTTTACATTGAGAAAGAGGGTGAATTTCATAAGCTTACACTATCCAGATCTCTGTACAGGGTAACATGAATTTATCTAGGGTTCAGCTCCCAGAGAGGTTGTGTACATGAGTGCTGAGGAAAGGTCTCTCATTGCACTGCTTATAGTGCATATCTGCAATCTTGGGGGCGTGACCCTGTCTCTGTGTCTTGGTTGAAGCAGGCTGGGCTCCACAAGACTAAGTTACAGGGTGCCCAGGCTGTCAGGGAAAGTAGGTTCAGTGGGGGTCTCAGCACATCAGAAAAGAGATCCCAGGGGCTCTGGTTCCATCAATATGGCTTTCTCAAAGGGAGAGCAGGTGCTAGAAATTAACTGAGATCAACTGTAATGTGATTGCAATAACAGATATTTGGTGGGATGACTCACATGATGGGAGCACTGTCATGGAAGGGTATAAACTATTCAGGAAGGACAGGCAGGGAAGAAAAGGTGGAGGAGTTGCACTGTATGTAAGAGAGCAGTATGATTGCTCACAGCTCCAGTATAAAATGGGAGAAATGCCTGTCGAGAGTTTCTGGGTTAAGTTTGGAGGCAGGAGCAACAAGGGTGATGGCGTGGTGGGTGTCTGCTATAGACCAACCAATCAGGTGGATGAGGTAAATGAGGCTTTCTTCAGACAACTAACAGAAGCTTCCAGATCACAGGACCTGGTTCTCATAGGGGTCTTAAATCACCCCAACATCTATTGGGAGACCAATACAGCAGTACACAGACAATCCAGGAAGTTTTAGGAAAATGTTGGGGACAACTTCCTGGTACAAGTGCTGAAGGAACCAACCAGGGGCCATGCACAGCTTGACCAGCTGCTCACAAAGAGGAAGGAATTGGTAGGGGAAGTAGATGTGGGTGGCAACCTGGGAACCAGTGATCAAGAGATGGTCAAGTTCAGGATCCTGAACTAAGGAAGAAAGGAGAGCAGCAAAATACAGACCACGGGCTTCAGAAAAGCAGACTTTGACTCCCTCAGCAAACTGATGGGCAGGATCCACTGGGATGCTAATACGAGGGGGAAAGGAGTCCAAGAGAGCTGGCTGTATTTTAAGGAAACCATACTAACGTGCCGTAAGAAAAACAAATATGGTAGGTGACCAACTTGATTTAGCAATGAAATCCTTGGCAACCTTAAACATAAGGAAGCTTACAAGAAAGAGACCTTTGGACAGATGACTAGGGAAGAGTATAAATATATTGCTTGAGCATGAAGGGTGTAATCAGTAATGCCAAAGCGCAACTGCAATTCCAGCTAGCAAGGGATGTGAAAGGTAACAAAAGATTTCTACAGGCATGCTAGCAATGAGAAGGTGGTCAGGGAAGGTGTGGACCTTGCTGAATGGGGGAGGTAATCTAGTGACAGATGATGTGAAAAAAAGCTGAAATACTCAATGCGTTTTTCTGCCTCTGTCTTCACAGACGAGGTTATGGGGAGGTGGTGGGCAGCCTTCAGTGGAGAAAGAACAGGTTAAGAACTATTTAGAAAAGCTGGACATGCAAAAATCCATGAGGCCAGATTTAATGCATCTGACGGTGCTGAGAGAGTTGGCTGATGTGACTGCAGAGCCATTGGCCATGATCTTTGAAAACTCATGGCAATCAGGTACACGTCATGCCCTCTTTAAAAAAGGGAAGAAGAATCTAGGGAACTATAGACAGGTCAGCCTCACATCAATCCCTGGAAAATCATGGAGGGGATCCTCAAGGAATCAATTTTGAAGCACTTGTATGAGAGGAAAGTGACTGGGAATAATCAATGTGGATTCACCAAGGGTGAGTCATGCCTGACCGACCTGATTGCTTTCTGTGATGAGAGAACTGGCTCTGTAGCTATGGGGAGGTCAGTGAAAGTGATATACCTTGACTTTAGCAAAGCTTCTGACATAGTCTCCCACAGTATTCTTGACAACCAGTTAAAGAATATGGATTGGATAAATGGACTGCAAGGGAGATAGAAAGCTGGCTAAATTGGCAGGCGGTATCAAGCGAAGTGCCCCAAGCGTCAGTTCTGGGGCTGATTTTGTTCAACATCTTTATTAATGAGCTGGATGATGTGATGAATTGCACCCTCAGCAAGTCTGCAGATAACACTTAGCTAGGGGGAAAGGTAGGTATGCTGGAGGGTAGGGATAGGGTCTAGAGTGACCTAGACAACTGGAGGATTGGGCCAAAAGAAATCTGATCAGGTTCAACAAGGACATGTACAGAGTTTCTGCACTTGGAATAGAAGAATCTCAAGCACTGTTACGGGCTGGGGGCCAACTAGTTAAGCAGCAGTTCTGCAGAAAATGATCTAGAGATCACAGTGGATGAGAAGCTGGATATGAATCAACAGTGTGCCCTTGTAGCCAAGAAGGCTAATAGCATATTGGGATGCATTAGTAGAAGCATTACCAGCAGATCTAGGGAAGTGATTATTCCTCTTTATTCGGCACTGGTGAGGCCACATCTGTAATAATGTGTCCACTTCTGGGACCCCATTACAGAAAGGATGCAGAGAGAGTCCAGCAGATGGCAACAAAAATTTTTAGAGTGCTGGAGCACATGACTTACGAGGATAGGCTGAGGGATTTGGGCTTATTTAGTCCATAGAAGAGTGAGGGGGCATTTGATAGCAGCTTTCAACTATATGAAGGGGGGAGGGTCTGCGCCAGAATGAGGAATAATGGTTTCAAGTTGCAGTGGGGGAGAACTAGGTTGGTAATTAGGAAAAATTATTTCATTAGGGCAAGTCTACACTAGCAAATTATTTTGCAATAACTAAATTCGAAATAACTCCCAAAATAACCATTTTGAAATAAGCTTATTCCCCAAGGAAAGCAGGAGTTATTATTTCAAAATAACCAACCCCTTATTTTAAAACAACAGGTTTGGTAGTGTAGATGCACCACTTATTATTTCAAAATAAGAGGAATGGGTGAAGCAGCACTGGAATGGGTTACTTAGGGAAGTGGTGGAATCTCCATCCCTAGAGGTTTTTAAGTCCTGGCTTGACAAAGCCCTGGCTGGGATGATTTAATTGAGATTGGTCCTGTTTTTAATAGGGGTTTGAACTCCATGACCTTCCCTTCCAATCCTATGATTCTCTGAGCAGCTGATATCAATTTGGGACCAGATCAGAACCATGTATTGAACCCTAGACATATGTAAAAACAGTTGTAAGAACCATCACATTTTTATATCATGTGATCTTAAAAACAGGGAGGGGAGCTGTTTGTTTGTTTCTTTGGCTTGGGGCATGACTTGCATGTTAGAATCAGATGGGCATATCTCACTCATCAATCCCTTGCCACTGCATAGGCCATCGTGGCATCTCAGTACCTCTCTTACTTTCTGCCAGCTTCACATGACAATTTAGTCTCCTGAAGACTGAAATACTTTAGGCCAGGTCTACACTAGGAAATTAAGTATCAGAGGGGTAGCCGTGTTAGTCTGAATCTGCAAAAGCGGCGATGAGTCCTGTGGCACCTTATAGACTAACTGAAGTGTTGGAGCATAAACTTCCGTGGGCAAAGACCCCCCACGAAAGCTTATGCTCCAACACTTCAGTTAGTCTATAAGGTGCCACAGGACTCCTCGCCGCTTTTACTAGGAAATTAAGTTTCCTTAACTATTTTGTTCAGGGGTGTGAAACACCCACAACCCTGAGCACCATAGTTAAGCCAACCTAACTCCCAATGTAGACAGAACTAGCACTAATTATGGAAGAATTCTTCCATCAACTCTAACTACCACCTCTTGTGGAGGTGGCAAACCCCTCCTGTTGGTGTAGGCAGTGTCTACACTGAACCACTACAGCAAGTCTAGACAACCCCTTAGTCTGCCTAAATATTAGGCTCTGCGTAGGGGTAATTTGGTAACATGTGATGTACAGTAGGTCAGACAAGATGATCTACTGATCCCTTCTGGCCCTACACTCTTTGAAATCTAGTTAGACTTTCTGTTTCAGGTTGGAATAGTGGTTATTTCTTTTCTGGTTGGTGGTGAAAAAGCTAGGCTCCCATTCCCAGCTCCCGCTCCCCTCCCCGACACACTCCCATTTACTGATGGTTTGAAGTGTTTAAGGAAAATTCGGGACTTATGGGAAATCTTTCAAAATAAACAAAGCTAAAATGGCATTTCCTATCATTATAACAACAAAAAATTAGTAACTAAAAAAATGGCACCAGAAAGACTTACTATTAAGTCAACCACAATGCAGTTTCTGGAGCATTAGTACAAGAAAATGAAATCTTACATAGGAGAAATGAATATGAAATATCCCTTGTAAAACTTGAATATGAAATATCACTTGCAAAACTCTAATTTAAATGTCTGTCTCCTCTGGGAAGTGACTGGAGCAGAATTTTGGAGTTGCATATTTCATTTCTTTCCTTGGGAAGGATCCTGAAAAATCAGCTTGAAATATGGCAAGTCAAGCAATGTTCTTTTTTATTCCCACAATACCAAACAGACCAAATTAAATCCTGATTTATTCCTACTGACTTCAATGGTGCAAGATTGGGCTCTCAAGCATTTTTTTTTCCCCTGCTTTTCCACTAAAAGGCAAGCTTACCTGAAGGAGGAGGTTTCTAAAAATCCCCATTAGCAAAACAGGATGCTGCTGACAAATGTGTTTTCCACGCTGGCTCAGCTTCATCAATTCTGGGATAATCCAAACCCCATTGAAGGAGTTTCTGGTTTTCAAGTTGAGTGGGTGGGTGGATGGAGATAATAAATTTTGAATGTTCCCTCCCTGCAACAGGTGATGAACTTTCCCCTTGATTGTTCTTTAAATTGCCTAATGTGAAATTAAAACTATGTTTTTAAAATATGTACATTGTTCTAGAACCCAAAGCTCCAATCAGGACTGTTACAAGATGTGGCAATTTACTGCAATATCCTTGGAGACCTTCCTGAATTAAGTGTAAGCATTTTGGGAGTACATTATATTAAATGCAAAGCTTGTGTTTTATTGTAGGCTGTGACTGTATGTACCTGGTCTAGGGGAAATGTGGTGTGAGGTTTGAGAGTTCAAAGGACTATACTGAAATTGTGCCAGAGAGGAATTGACTTTTGAGACAATAAGCGTTAAGTGGATTTCCTAGGGATTATCTATGAAGTGGTTAATGTAAATTCCCCACCTCTGGGTTATGCAAAAACACAGCCCTATAAAGCTACACTATGAGTAGTGATTGTCAGCTGGCTACCTGCCCAGTCTCTTTTCTGGTTCAGAATCTGAGATTTTTATGAAATTGTAACTATCATGAAAACCTCTTTGACCCCAGTCAAAACTCTCATGCAAGCCTTTATCCTTTCATGTCTTACCTACTGCAACCTCCTCTTTTCTGGCCTTAAAGTACAGCAACTTTGCTCCACTCAACTCTATTAAGAATGCTGCTGATGCTTCAAAAATCATGTTCATGGCTCATCTCTCTGACCACATCATCCTCCATTGTGTATCTTTACACTAGCTCCCCCTTCACCTCAGTATTAAATAAAATCTTCTTGTCTTTATCTCTAAGATCCTTCCAAATTTAAACCCATTCTACCTAGCTGACATAGTAACCTATTGGGATGAAACATGCCTTCATTCTGCCAGCATTCCCAGTCCTGATTACCCATCAGTTGGTTTCTCCCAAAGCCATCTCTATGCTTCCTCCTGAATTACCCCTTACTGATGGGGAAAATTTTCTGACAAAATTCAAATAACCACTATGTCATCCTCCTTCAGACTCCTTTCAAACCCAGCCTGATGTTCATGGCGCAGCAGGTGATAAGCTGTGACTATTTCTTTTCCTCTTCTTTCCTTTTCCTACTCCCTTCTCCAACCCCTGGTTATTTAAACTAATTCTACACTAGGGGATACATTAGAATTATGATACAAAACTCCAGCTCCGTTTATTGCATAGCTCAACTTGGAGTATCTTAACTCCCATTTTGGTGCTATCCACACTGCGGGAGGTCGATGGGAGCACACTCTCCCTTTGATTTCCCTTACTCCTCGTAGGACCAGGACTACCAGCAGCAACGGGAGCACCCTCTCAGTTCAAATTAGCGTTCGAACCCCACTAATTTGAACCCCAGAAGATTGACTGCAGCAGCTTGAATCTTTTCTGTAGTGTAGACAAGCCCTAAAAGACAAAACAAAACTGTAGCAGGAGGTGTGGCTTTCCTCTGAGGAGGATGCTGAGGGCCGGCCATGACAGCCTACAAAAGCAAAAACCTACACTTTCATCAAAGCTGTGCCAGTTCTTCACCAGATTTGTTTGCTTACATATTTTATCCCGCCACTTTTCCTTCCCCTGTTTGCACTTTTTAGATTGTAAGCCCTTTCAGTCAGAGATCCTTTGTGTTTGCCCAGTCTCAAAATGCCTAGGACTCAGTTCTGTTTAGGGCATTTGGTGCTACCTGAATTAATTATAAGACAAATTCTATTTCAGTTTTATAGTGCTACTAACCGTCATTTGGATCTAAGGTAAAAGGCTCATTGGCACAAATCAGATTCAGAATTTCAGAGCATCCAGCTGAAGGTTTAGTTTCCAAACAGCCTAAGGCTTTATCTGTTCTGGTGTTGTTGTTACTATTGTTGTTTTGTATTTTAACATGCCTCTATTTGCCCCTCAAAATGGTTGGTAAGACATGTTTGTTTGTTGAAAATCTGTATTTGTGTAGCATTGTTTGTTAATATACATATTACTTATTCAGAAACACTCCTTTTGTAAATATACAAAAGGATTGCATTAAGTAAGCTTTAGTAAGAATTTATTATAACTGATTAAATTTATCTATGTACGTTAAAAATTAATTACATATAGAATGATACAGTCTTAATATTGAATTAATATTCAGGTTTGGTTACCCTCTACCTCGCAGTATTCAGACCCTTGCATCATTCTAAATTAAAAAGCAGCTTTCTTGGACATGTAATAACTTTCTTTTTAATGTTACAAGTTTTGCCTTTTAGCAGTCCTGGCTACAAATGGAAAAAATCCTGGTCCGGCATAATCATCTTTTAAAACCCAAATTTCATTTACAAGAAACTGTACATCAGATGTACAAGATGGTGTTTCTCCTCTCTTCCTCGCTCCCACCTCCCCTGTATTTTTATTGTCTAAAAACTGTAAAAATAATGAAACATTTAAAAAACTAAATATAGTTTGAAATATAAGCTGATAAAAGGAAATATAAAGTTGTGACAGAAACTGTTCTCATATCTCACTTCATCATGACTAAATATTTCAGATTCCAAGACAACATTTTTATGATGTTAGATGCCTGATACCTTTGAGTGTCTAGGCACAAGAGAGAAAATGATAAGCAAGCTTAGCACAGCAATGAAATTCAAAGTTAAATTTGTGTCCTAACCTAAACTATTTTTTGCACGTAACTATATATTGGATTAGTTTGTATAACAAACCAAAATTCAAAATAGCAATTACCAGGTTTAAATTTCAAAATGTAACACAAAACAAAAAACCCCACCAAAAAAAACATTCTCTTCAGAAAATGTAAAAGTAAAGAGTTGGTGTATCTATTTTGCCTGTATTTATTTATGAACACTAGAGTTGAGAGGTTTCATCAATCCAATGCAAGTTATGCAAGCTAAAGTTAAATAACTTTACAAAGATATTACCATAATCTAATGCACACAAAAACCATGCAATACACAATTTAATCAGTGACTAGCATTGTTTACTTAAATTGTATGGAAAAGTAGAATTACAAATACTTAAGCTGTCTCTCTCTAAGCCTTTTACATAATGGAGGATTCTGATACTGCACCGCTCAACCATCTTGTCAACAGTAAAAATTTATTTTTTTTTAATTTACTAAACAAATTGATATTAAAATCAAGTACAGTATACTTTTAATGAAAATAATCTGTAAAAATGCTTAATCCTTTGAAGTACCTTCTGTTGGACTCCCAGCTACAACTATATCAACTGTCAAATATAAAGCACTTTTATTTTAAAAAATAAAATAAAAAGACTCACCCATGCTTGGCCCGCCTTCCTCATAATCCTGTTCATTCATAATAAAATAAAGTAAAACCTGCTACCTCTTCAGATATCAAGAAATGAAAGAGCAGGAAGCTGACAGTTGTCCCCTGACTCTCGGTTTTGTGTAAGACCTCAAATCCTCTCTCTCTGTAGTAGTGGATTAATCCTGAGGCAAGTCATCAAGGCTTCATGCAGTTTAAAGTATGCATATGACACAAAGCCAAGCTGCACTCTCACAGCAGTCCACTCCCAACAGAATTAAGCTACATGATCTTTATCAATGATAAAGACATTTGACGTTAGTAACTTAGGCTCTGCCCTTACCATGGGGTACAGTGTTTGAGCAGGACGATTCAAACTGCACCTGCAGCTTACTATATTTATTACTTCTACTAATAGAAATCTTATTTTAGAAAATATTTCCATTAAGAAAATATAAGAACATACAACTGGACAGGACCTTCTGGGTCACTGAATCCAGTGCCCTGCTATCCCAAGCAATGACTTCATAGAATCTTTGTGTATATAGGCAATGAATGATATTACTACTGTAATCCAATAGGTATTTCATTATGCATAGGCTAATTTCTTTTAGGGTCAAATATATAATCCTAAGTATATTTCATGTTAAAGAGCAAATACAGTTAAACCTGTTGTTTGTAAACAGTTTTCTTTAACTGCAAGCATTATTCTGATTTTAAGTTTCTATGTGAAGTCATTCTGAATATATTTAAACAAATACTCAACAACTTTAATCAGTTTATGACAAACACTTGAATTGTTCTTAAATGCATGTTATTACTTTGAAAAGGTGATGTCCTATGATCAAATCTTAGATTCAAATATTAAATCCGGCTCTTCCTTCAAGCATGAATAATCTTTAACCCCATATACACTGTAACACCTTCATTGATAATAAATTTATTTCACACAAAGACTTTCTAAATGGGAGATTTAGAATAATGTATAATATCTGTATGGAAGGCTAAAATCTAAGATGGATGATAAGAATATCTACAAATATAGACACACATTCCACAGGGTAAAACAATTAAAAATTTAATTTGCTATCTGAAATATATATTTAAAAACATGACATAAAGAAGCGACGAGAATTACATTTGAGTACAGTGATGGTGAACAACACTTGCACGTTGGTCCAAGAGAACCTGACAGTAGGCCAGATAAAAGAACTAACTCAGGCAGATATTATTTGAGGTACAAAATGATCAATCTGGGCTCTTCCGCATCAATTAAAAAAATGTGTCTGCTTACAGTTATGAGTTTCCTTCTGAGCAGCTTAAGGATTTAAGATAGATGCTTCTCAAACCTCTATCCTCTCAGAAGTAACACTAAAGTAAAGGCAGATCCTATGTCACAGGCTAGACAGGTGCCCTCATTTTATGTACAACAGCAACATTTCTATGACAACTCCTTCTCTAATTCCTAATGTCATGGTAATACCCCTTGAGGAGAACATATATCTGTCTGAAATTAATCAAAGGATTACATTCTGCAGTTTATGTAATCCTGTCCTGACTGAAAAATACTGAAGTATTCCAACACACCTAGAAAAACGTTACAGGCCTTGTTACCTAGGAAGTATACTGGAGTAGGCCCATCTCCAAAACAAATTTGTATCCAAATGCTGTTGATATGATTATTAGCAACAAAATAGCACATGAAGACACCAGTCTTTATGAAACCCCAACTGGTACAAACAGATGAACACCACTAACACAGGCTACCACAAGCACGTTAGGCTTGTCCACCAGCTTCCCATAGAATATCGATCAAGTGCAAGGTTTTGGTCCTTACCTTCAAGATAATCGACAGTCTGGGGCACAGGGTATCTAAGAGACTACCTTAAAGTTTACGAAGACGACTGGCATCAACAACTTCACTCCTCAAACATAATGGCACTCCCTATACCAGGGGTAGGGAACCTCTCACATGCCAGCTGGATACAGTTCACCAGAGCTAGCTGCTGGCAAGCCCCCAGATGGTTTATTTACCTGAGCAGCTTAAGGATTAAAGACAGATTTACCTGAGCATCCACAGGTATGGCCACTTGCAGCTCCTATTGGCTGCGATTCACCATTCCTGGCCAATAGGAGCTGCAGGAAGTGGTGTGAGCCAGGCCACCATTGGCCAGTGGGAGTGTTAAATTAACCCTGGTGAGCCACATGAAGCCCGTGGGCCAAAGATTCCCCATCCCTGCCCTAAACTAAGGGCAAAATTTGTCTTTATGGAAGACAGAGCTTTCCTTGGGGCTGGTCAGACTATGGAATGGTATCTCCCCAGAAATAAGAACCAACAGTAACTTCCCCAGGTTTCACACCAAGTGCAAGGTTTACATTTTTTACTGAGTGTGCTGTGATGATCTGGGGAATCTTTGGACACTTTATGAATTCTGTGTGAGATTATGAAGTATATCTCTGAGTATCTGTATCAAGCTGCAAAGTCTGTTTTGAATGTGCAGTCTTCTGTCTTCTCAGTTGTCCTTTCAATTCCACATTGGAATGAAACGCCAACATGGGTAGAGGCAAAGCTTACAATTACAGGATGAGTTAAGTTCAGGGCTTGACCACTGAATTGTAATCACTCTACTCCACAGATTAGCTTCTAAACAGGAAAACAGGTATAGCAGGGTAGAGATTGTCTGGCAACTGTCACCTGATAGGGGTCTCTGCTGATCTGACAGAGGACACTGAGAGATTTAAAAAGAGCAGCACTGATCTCTTCTGGAGCCATTTTTCTCCAGCTCAAGATGAGCATGCAGCAGCCTCCTGAAGTGGGGATCCTACTTGCCTGGACACTGATGGTCTCCAAGGACCTCTTGAAGGAAGGCTGAGATAGTCGGGAGCCTTGCATTTTGGATTGTGACACCGTATAACTGACATATAACCATGTATATCATAAATACTGCCACTGTTACACAATTCCAACAAAACTTATACAAAGGATATCATGTAAGGTGTCAATAGGGAAGTTATGATTTGCTAAATAAAATTATCCTGTTTAAATACATGTATCATTGCTTTATCTGAAGTTATGAATATTGGCTATATACCTGTATCTTAAATATATTTGTTCCTGGGCTAACAGTAGTTTACGTTCAGTCTAGCCAGCCCATTGTGAATGGACTAGTCAAGCGGGATGGCCCATTAAGGACACTTCACTCCAACAATGATTGACAGAAAAGACTCATTCCGGTCACATGGTCCTTCCTGGAGACACCTCAGCTTCCAAGGGGCCAACAGTAACCCCCTTAGAAATCAACAAGTCAATGTAAGGGCATGTTATTTGCTCACATGACCTTGGACGCCATTTATGGCAGTAACTTTCCACAAACTGGGCTGTGAGCTTTGTTGAAACAGAAAATTTTGAGGCACAAGGCAAAGGATACAAAAGACCCTGGAATGACTCCAGTGTGCCTTTTTCCTGCCATGATTCTCTAGGCTATGGATTCACAATCAGGAGTAGCATATTGAACTCCTTACCAAAAGAGACTATACAAGCTAGCAGTCTTGCTCCAAACATGGTATAAAAAGATTGCCATTACTGTATGTATATGAGCTGCCATTACTGTATGTATATGAGCTATACATTTTACTCACTTATTTTCTTTTATTAATAAACTTTTAAATATTATTTACTAAAGAAAGAATTTGCAGTAATGTGATTATTGGATAAAATTTGAGTTATATATTGACCCCTGGTTATGTGGCTGACCTCTTGAGATTAGAAAGACTCTATATGTGATTAAATTGGTTTTCAGTAATCACTCATCACAGTGCACAGTGTCTGGGTGGTGAGATAAGGGCTGGAATGCCTAAGGAGACTGTATCTCTGACTTTTTGTTAACCAGTGTGATGAGACAAATTTAATTTTGTACTGGCTTGGTAGAATCTAATGATAGAATAACTACTAGTATGGGGTGCATATGCTCTATTTCTCAGCAGTTTGTCCTGAATCTTGCATCCTTGGCTTTGATCCACTGAAGCTATGTCTACACTACAATGATCTATCAGAAAAAGGTACGCAAATTGCCTACTTTGGGGGGGGAAAATGAGTAGTTGCTACTCCAGTTGCCTACTCACTAAGATCCCTACTGACTACTGTCATAAGCAGGGACTGAATGAGGGCTGAGGACTATTTTCTCTCCTGCCCAGATACGTAAATTTCCAAGCAACTGAAGAGTACTACTTAAGTCTTTCAGTGTGTGGAGGGAAGTGCCTCACTTGTCTGCAAACAATTTTGTGCCTTCGAAGGGAAGTTCCTCCACAGTTGTTTGCACTTCCTTAGGAAAACACAATAAGTGCAGCCAAGAGGCTCATTGCGTCACAATGGCAATGGAGATGGAACATCATCTTGCACAGCCTAGAATGCCATCTTAGCCACTAGTTGACCCTCATTCATGATGGCCTAGAATTTGTCTTTGTGAGAATCTGGGAGCTGCTCCATAAAGGAAATGACTTTTGAGCAATGCATATAATCAGATTTTGCAGTTAAGTCTTGATAGTTTATGATATCGAACTGTAAAGTGGCAGATGAGTAAGCCTGTCTCTCACTGAGATCAAGGAACTTTCAATCATAGGATCGTAAACTCACAGAACAGGAAGGAATGCTCAGAGGTCATCAAGTCCAGTCCCCTGCACTCATGGCAGGACAAAGCACCATCTAGACCAGAGACCAATTTTTGGGTTGTGGCTTGTAAGGGTAAGTTGCTAGCTGGTGGCAAGATGCTTTGTTTATCTGAGCCTTGTTGACTCCTCATAAGCCATGCCAGATCTTTGAGAGGCACAATGCCTATGTGCCTGCCAAGGGTCCTAGTGCCAAGACCACTATGCTGGGAAGGGTGCCAGTACTTGATATCATGGTTGCTCATACCAGGGAGGTTATGGGTCAGAATGACAGTCAGTTGAGATCCATGTTGGTGATGGGTATCATAGGGTGCACTGAAGGAGAGATGGGAGACTACATCTTCCTGTTCCCTGTCTGACTCACCACTAGAGAATGGGGGTGCACCACATGATACTTAATGGAAATCTGGACATCAAAGCCAACTTGGTACCTGAACATCAGACACCGAAGGGCTCGAGTATGGGAGGTCTAGTCTAGCAGTGCCATAAGCATCAGTACCAGGAGTGGCTGACAGTGCTGGAATATTTGTATGGAAAGAGTTGAAGATGGCAGTGCTGACTGAACCATTTCCCACTGTTTGGGGTGCCAATGAAGGAACTTCCACAGGCCAATTGCTATGTTCCTCTTATGTTGGTACTGATGTTTCCTTGCCTAGACCCACTAGGTCTAAAGGCAGCTCAATATGCTCTGGTGTGTTCAGACGATGCCATGCAAGCTCTGGGTATTGGGTTTAGATGGCCTCAGTACCATTAGTACTGAAGATACTGAATGGGCCAGTGACTGTTTTGGTGTGGTTGGGGCTCACTTTGAGGATTCATGGCTGTTTTCTTGGAAGCTTTTGTGAGTGGTTCATGGTTATCCTCTAAGATTCACCTCCCTTACATGTAGAGGGTTGTAGAGAAGATTCCAATCATCCTGATTCCTGGTATGGGTCTGAAAGTGTTTACATTAGAAGAAGTTTGAGTCTCAGCTCTCTCTCTCTCTTTTGGATTATGGTTTTACCTGAGGACATAAACCGCACTTCTGGGGAATGTGATTTTTTTCAAGGCAACGGACACAATGGCCATATCCATCTGTGACCAGGATGGATTCTTTACAGATGAGATACTTCTTGAAGTCCAGTGAACTGAGCATATCCTATTCAAGGAGTTTCCCAGCCTAGAGGGAATGGGTAAGGGAGGCTGAACAAAAAACAAAGTTTAAATTAAAGATTTTTAATTAAAACAATAAAAGAAAGCAAATATAAAGGAAACTCTAAGAAAAGGAAAACAAATTAGCAAATCTTTTGAAAGTTAATGATCTGCTAATCAGCAGCTAAAATTCCATATGTAGCCAGGGGCAGTTGAGAAGGAACTGAGGGGGATTTGTGCATGCAATTTTGGTTAGCCTCACTGCCAAGCATAAGGGGAGGATAGCTCATGGGCAGGAACCCACTACCTATATTCTCTAATCAAAAGCACAAGGATGCAAATATGGAGCATTCACAGGGACACTACTTGAAGAAAAATTAAGTGTTCAGTGGTCTTTAGGGGTACATAGTGCTTTATGGACCAAATATACATAGTCCTTTTGCCAGGGACATACAACTTGTGACTGTTTGGTTTTGAGCAAGACTACTTACCAAACTTATTCTCAGACTGCTATTCAGTTAAAGCCACTCCAGACTAGGAAGACTCCAGAAAAGTGGACTCTAAGAGCCTACAACCACCAAAACATTATACTCCAGTCACCTGAAGAAGTAGGTTTTGCTCATGAAAGATCATGATACCATCTACATGTTTTGTTAGTCTTTAAGGTGCTACTAGACGATTTGTTGTTTTTTAAGTTTTTACTGTTATAGACTAACTCAGCTATCCCTCTGAAGATTCAGTATCTAGGGCAGTGGTCTCCAACCTTTTTAAGCACAAGATCACTTTTTGAATTTAAGTGCAATGCAGGATCTACCTCACACCCAAATACCCTTGCCCTGCCTCCTTCGTGCCCCTTCTCTGAGGCCCCACCCCTGCTCACTCCATCCTCCCTCCCTCATTCACCCTCCTTTTCACCAGACAGTGGCAGAGGGTCTTGGGCTAAGGGATTTGGAGTGTGAGGGGGCTCTGAGCTGAGCCTGGGGCATGGAGTTGGGGTTCAAGGTGCAGCCTCTGTAAGAGAGCTTGGTTCCAAGGGGCTCAGGGCTAGGGCAGAGGTTTGGGGTGCAAGAGAGGGTTAATTACTGGGGCAAGGGATCGGAGTTGGCTCCAGCTGGGCACTGCTTACCACAGGTGTCTCCTGGGTGGTGGTGCAGTGGGGCTAAGGCAGACTAACCCCTCTCCTGGCCTTGTACCACTCTCAAAAGCAGCCAGAAAACTCCCTCCATCCCAAGCCCTGTTGTCTCCCCCCCCCCCATTCTCTGAAGACAGAATACAGGGTGGGAGAGGGAGCACCCTGACATCAGCGCCCCCTCTTCCCTTCTCTGCACTGCAAGCAGGAGGCTCCCAGGCATGGGCAGCTCCGAGGCAGAAGGCAGGAGCAGCACGACAGTGAGTGGAGGGGCAGCTGAAATGCTGCACTTGATAGCCTCTTGGCCAAACCAGTCAGGATCACCTGTCAGAGGCTCCAAGATCTACTGGTAGATCCTGATCTACTGGTTAGTGATCACTAATCTAGAGCAAAGTCTTCAGTGGATTGATTAGTGTAGGTAGCCTAAACCTATGAAGTCGATCCATACCAGCAAAACCTCACCCCTACTCCAAGAGACACTCTGGAGAACATGACTAACATCTCATGTATAAGAAAAGTATTCCCAACAGGTGGGAAAGTAATTCAAAAATTGGGTCAGCAGGACAAATTTTTAAGAGCCGCACAATAGAAAGTGGAAGAAACTGCACTGGCTGAAGACTGAGCAAAGAACAGGGAGAAATTCCCCTAAAACTACGCTTGCTAAATGTGCAAGGATGTCTATATTTAAGAGTATTGAATTCACCCACAAAACAGCGAAGAGCAGCAAGAGCTCCTGGTATAAGACCCTTCAAGCTACAGAGAATCATTTCTTTTTTCTCCCCATCTTACAAATTCTAACACTCACCCTTTTCACAACTCACCACAAGAGTACACAGGCTAAAGCAAAGTCTTCATACAGGGCAGAGGCTAAATCAGCAACACTCAAACAGAGGCTCGAGAGCTGCAAATGGCTCTATAATGTGTCTCTGTAGCTCTTTGCAGCACATAATATGAAAATACTTTGTGATTTAATTATTAACTGATCTAATACTGTGTGCTTTAATTATTAATCAAGCAGGAATCCTTTGCTATGTTATTAATCAATTATAGTTGAAAAAATATTAAGACTTGATCAGTTACTTTGCTGTGAGTATAATGTATGTTACACATATATAAACTAAATATTTCCCGTCATATTGTTTAAATATGAATATATAGTGCTACATCAAATGAAACAATGAATTCACACTCTGTTGGGTAATGTTGATTGCTAATCTGGCTCCTGAACTACTGATATCTGAGTATCACTGGGCTAAACACTCTGATGTCAATTATGAAGTCATTAGCAGGTGAGCTACAAATACATTTTACTTTGAAGTCAGTGCAAGGCATCAGTTCTTCACTAATGAAGACAAAAGATCTTCTCTATCTCAAGAAATGGAAATCCATGCTGATGCTTATTTCACACATAGATTTTCCCCAAAGAAGGGTACGCAGGCAGACTGAATTAACTATTTTTACAGTCCCAAAGCTGACTAGGAGTTTTCACCAGAATTAAAACTATGGTTGTTTCATTTACTATGTAAGTAGATGGACATCATGAGAGAAAAGAAATATCTAAAGATAATATTTCTGCTGTCCACTCTTGGCCTGCTCACGCGCAGCCTTCAGCATATAAATCACCCCCCAGCAATATGCTATAAGTGTTATAATCCAGCCATTAGAATTACACCAGCAGGGGGACAAGAGCAAACTCCCTGTCCCAGATTCCCACCCCCCATAATGTGTGTCTTCTATTGACCAGCTGCTCCTGGACAACACAAGTTCATATAACACTTGTCACTCATTAATATAAAGCGATATGCACAAATCCCATTACCCCAAATGAAGTTTCTCAAAGACTTCAATCCAAACATACACTGGTGTAGAATAATAAACTTGGTTTATTGTTTTACCTACATGAAAATAGATATGAAGAGATTATAAGTAATGAGGCATAACAGTCAGAATTGGTTACAAAGAAATAAACAGTAGAAAGCACACTATTACCTAACTTAACAAGCAAAAGGATCTCATCTTGCTGGCTGGATCTCTCACCCAGGATCTCTCCCTAGTCTAGTCCAGCCCAATCTCTTCCTTTGCCCTTCCAGTGTTGTAGATACCATGAGTGGAGATGAAAGGAGAGATGATTTGGGATGCCCGTTCCCCCTGTTAATATCTTTTTTCCTCATCGACAATCATTTCCAGGTTGGGTTCAACAGACAGAAAGTCAATGGGATAGGAACTTCCAACTATTTCTTTTCCAGGAGGGAAATCTCTCTCTCACACTCTTTTTCCTGCCTAAGAATGGCCACTTAACCAGGTGATAGTCCATTTGATTTTGTAGACACCTGGCTGAGGCATCAGTTTGCCTTTTGAGGAACAGGTTTGTTCCTGCTTTTCTAAACATGGAGCATGTCTAAGCCATGTCATACAGTAAAACTGTACAAGTTTATATACAATGTTGCCACACATTTTACCAGAAAAAAAACCCTTAAAAAACGAGTGGTCCGGTAGCACTTTAAAGACTAACAAAAAATATAGATAGTATCATGAGTTTTCGTGGGCACAACTCACTTCTTCAGATGAAGAGTGGAACAAGAGGCACACAGAAACCCCAACAATTTAAAGTATAAAAAGAAGGGAGAAACGGAAGGGGGAAAAAAACTATCAATTATAGTGTTCGTGCTAAATGAGGCTAATAGAGTGGGCTGTAAGTATCCAATACTTAGCTTTTGATGTCATTTGGGTGTTGAATAAACTGCCCATCCAGGAAATGTCTTTGTTCAGATCCTGCAGTGTGACTGTGTCTATGCAAATTTGACACATTTACGCAGTGAGTTGTGCCCACAAAAGCTCATGAGAACACCTATATTTTTGGTTACTCTCTAAGGTGCTATAGAATCACTCTGGAATCTGAAGGTTTTTTTAAGTTACAGACTTACACAGCTACCCCTCTGATGTGTTACCAGGAAAATGATGATCAGTGTGTTATGAGTTTTCAAATTGTACCTCAACAAGGCATATTTTGTACAACATCCTTTATAGTTTTGTAAAAAAAGATCAATGTAAGGATACAGACTTTCATACTAACATAACTATCAGTCCCAAATTTTCCCAAAAACCATGTGCTATGAAATGTCCTGCCCTCTCCTGGACAGTTCAGGAATCTGAATGGTTTGCTCATTCCCCTAAATACACAAAAACACATCATAGCTTATTTATTTAACTGGAAGTAAATGCACCCTTCCCTTCAGGCACAGCACTGAGTTGGTATATGGCAGGCGTGGGGAACCTAAGGTTTGGGGGACGGATATAGTATGACACAGTAATATTGTATAACAGTAATATTGTATAACACCATTTGATTCAACTACTTATCACTTGAGGATTCAGTCCCTCATCTTTATAGACCCGTGTGTCTTCAAAATGGACTTGTCTGAGAAATTAAGTTCAGACCAAGCTTCTCTTTCCTGCTGGGTATAGATGCCATGTTGTCTTCTCCCCTACTTGTTAGTACAGTGGTCACCAACCAGTAGATCAGGATCTACTGGTAGATCTCGGAGCCTCTGACAGGTGATCCTGACAGGTTTGGCCAGGAGGCTGTCAAGTGCTAGCACTTTATCTGCCCATTTCAGCACTGCCATGCTGCTCCTGCCCTCTGCCTTGGAGCTGCTCCCCTTGGAGCCTCTTGCTTGCGGTGCAGGGCACAGGAAAAAGAGGAGGGGGTGCTGATGTCAGGGTGCCCCTCTCCCTACCCTGTACCCCATCTCCACAGAGCGGGGGGGGGGGTGGAAGGGGGGAGGCAGGGATGGAGAAATTTTGCTGGCTGCTTTTGGAAGTGGTGCAGGGCCAGAGTAGAGGTAAGCCTGCCTTAGTCCCCTGCACCATCACCCAAAACCACCTGTGCCCAGCTGGAGCCCGCATTCCAAACCCTGGACCCAGACCAGAACCCTCCTGCACCCCAAACCCCTGCCCTAGCCCTGAATCCCCCTGTACCCAAACTCCCTCCCAGAGTCTGCACCTCAACTCCCTGCCCCAGGCTCAGCTCAGAACCCCTCTCACACTCCAAATCATTTAGCTCATGATCAGAGTCCACATCCCCCGCACCTCAGCCCTCTGTCCCCAGCCTGATAAAAGTGAGTGAGGATGAGGGAGGGAGGAAGGATGGAGTGAACAGGATGGGGCCTCAGAGAGGGGCGGGAAGGAGGCAGGGCAAGGGTGTTTGGGTTTGAGGTAGATCCTGGATTGCACTTAAATTCAAAAAGTGATCTCATGCTTAAAAAGGTTGGAGACCACTGTGTTAGTATAATGTTTGCCTCCGCCCCTTCTTTGCATGATGAGTCTATTTACGGCTTGTATGTAAACTAAGGTAAACACCCATTCCTTTGTTCAGGATAGACCTGTTTAACAACTACCCCAACATACCTGGTTTGAACACACTTTAGTTATAATTCTAGCATATGTAGTCATAACTCTTCATACTCATTGCATACATACATCACACAAAGAGTAATGCTTACCGAGTTATTAGCTTTCAAATGATACCTTTCAAGCATACTTTATACGAAGATTATTAAAACAGTATGTAGGGTGTGAAAGCAGGAATGTTTGGTATCAAAGATCAACATGCCAAAAATAACTTCAGAGCAGAGATGGTAGATATACAAAGGCCAGTAGAGTAAGAAATTTATAGAGGTAATTTAAATCAATGATAATACAAACATCTTCAGGACCAGATGGCTTCTCAGTTGAGTTTTACAAGAGAACATCAGATATCACTGCAGACAAATTAGCCACTCTATTTAATTATCTGTTTTTAAGAGAGTCAGGGGATTCCGAATATTATGAGAGAGGCAGGTGTAGAAGTAACTGCAAAGCCAGAAGTTTGAAGACACCACCAAGCTGGTAGGGGTTGCAAGTGCTTTGGAGGACAGGGTCATAATTCAAAATGATCTGGACAAACTGGAGAAATGGTTTGCGGTAAATAGGATGAAGTTTAATAAGGAAAAATGCAAAGTACTCCACTTAGGAATGAACAATCAGTTTCACAGATACAGAATAGGAAGCGACTGTCTAGGAAGGAGTACTGCAGCAAGGGATCTAGGGGTCATAGTGGAACACAAGCTAAATATGAGTCAACAGTATGATGCTGTTGCAAAAAAAAGCAGACATGATTCTGGGATGCATTATTAACAGGAGTGTTGTGAGCAAGACACAAGAAGTCATTCTTCCTCTCTACTCTGTGCTGATTAGGCCTCAAGTGGAGTATCGTATCCAGTTCTGGGCACCACATTTCAAGAAAGATGTGCAGAAATTGGAGAAGGTCCAGAAAAGAGCAACAAGAATGATTAAAGGTATAGAAAACATGACCTATGAAGGAAGACTGAAAGAATTGGGCTTGTTTAGTTTGGAAAGGAGAAGACTGAGAGGGGACATGATAGCAGTTTTCAGGTATCTAAAAGGGTGTCACAAGGAGGAGGGAGAAAAATTGTTCTCCTTGGCCTCTGAGGATAGGACAAGAAGCAATGGGCTTAAACTGCAGCAAGGGAGGTTTAGGCTGGACATTAGGAAAAACTTCCTAACTGTCAGGGTGGTTAAACACTGCAATAAGTTACCTAGGGAGGTTGTAGAATCTCCATTTCTGGAGATATTTAAGAGCAGGTTAGATAGACATCTATCAGGGATGGTCTAGATAGTACTGGGTCCTGCCATGAGGGCAGGGGACTGGACTCAATGACCTCACAAGGTCCCTTCCAGTTCTAGTGTTCTGTGATTCTAAGTCAATATGCTATGAAGTCCATTCCTAAAGTAAAATGGGCTTTCCTAAAATCATCACTATGAGAGAGGAATTTTGAAAGCAACATTAAGATTTGGATAAATATTATTATACAGCTACTCCTCCACTATGATAAAAGCTAATGGGATACAAGGCCAAAAAAAAAAAAAAAAAATCAAATATAGCTACAACTACAAGGTTGTCTTCTATCCTTTTTGTTTACCTTCTTTATTGAAAATTACATATTTTACCAGGAGTTCAATAAAGAAGATTCACAGCTATGTTTTCACTATGCTCCTCAGCAAACTGTCCTTGTAGAAATTGCTATGTCCTCTGTTGTTGTGGTCTTCCTGCAGGTATGCAAATACAAGAGGTTTGTGTCTCCTATATCTGCAAAGTTCATTATAATACCAGAAAGTTCTGTGGGCTCCATGCTTCTGTTATAGATGTCAGAAACTGGAAAGTGCCACACAATTTGTGGGTCTTTTGTTTAAAAAGAAACAGAAATTATGAGATATGGATTGCATTACAGAATGGAGAAAGTTGTGTTCTGGGAACTTGACCTCTAGTACCCAAAGATGCCTGGGCAAGTCATTTCTATCACTCAACACATTAAAAAAATTTCCCAAAAGGCTGTGTGTTAAACAGTAGTGCATAGCACTCCAGTATACCAACCCAAGGTATCCTCATACTCAGGGCTTGACAAACGGCAGCGAAATCTACCCGCCAGACCCGCACTGCGCATGTGCAAGACCCGCATTGCGCATGCGTGCGCCACCAGTGAATGGGGTGACCAGCTGAAATCTATTTGCCACAGGCGAGTAGAAACAGCGATTTGTCGAGCCCTGCTCATACTTTACATGGACACAAGCGCTTCTGGTGTATATATGCAGTACCAATGGAGGCAACCAAGAGTACATGCATCCAAACAATATACAATCAGAGGTGGCTGCATGCCAACTTAACTTGCATTGATCACTGTTTGTACTGTAGACATGACCAAAGTTAACTATATTAATGGAAGCATTTTTCTGTTGACATAGCTAGCCCTACACTGGAGGTTAAGTCAACATAACTATGTCAGTCAAGGGCCTGTTATTTTCCAAACCCTGACCAATTTAGCTATGTTGATTTGACAAAAGTAGACCAAGCATAATGGTCACATGTGGACAAGCCCCAACTAAAAAAATTGAATACAAAAAAAAGCATTTTCCACCCTCTACTCTCTTTCTGTTAGTTATTCTGTGTTACTTTTTAACTATACATCAGTTGACTTTTATCATCGTGATTTGAGACCCATTAGTTCTCATCCTCTAACACCTAGTTTTTATTCATACTTTGGAAAAAGAAAACATTTTGTCCTGCTTCTTCAGCTTCAGTTGGTTTCTTAGCCAGTGACTCTCTCTAGTTGAGTGATTTTACTCTTTAAAAATTTCAGTGCAAACATGTAGTACTTGATTTTCTTTTTAGTATATTACAACAATTTAGTCTTAGGTTGCCACAATTTCAAAATAGGTTTATTTTAAAAAATTAAATTCTATTTAAATGATTTTAATATAATCCATTTTTAATCCATCAAGGACCTACCTCATTCATTTGTAGAGGCTGCTAATGCCCAGGCCCCTCTGCATGGAGGGGATAGGATGATTATCAACACCACCCCAAAACATTGTGTGGGAGGAAAAGATCACAGCAAACTTGGCCCAACCCATATAAATAGTTCAGTAGCTGGAGCACAAGCACTGGCCCCAGTATAGTGAGGCAGTCATCCAGCTTCAGTGAAATAAGAACTCTGGCCAAGCAAACCTCCAGGCTGAGGCCTTGCTCTCAAGGCCTAAGGGTAGTAGGGCTGCAGGGAGACAGCTAGGGCAAGAGAAGGCAGCAGGTCCACACCCCCTTACAAACTATGAGCAGCCATTTCAGACTGCAGTTTGACCCTGAAACAGAGGCTAGATGGTGACTGGCAGTGGGTCACTGAGGCAAGGTGGGTATAGGAAATTGGGGACAGAGTGTGCGGACACTACAGTACCACAAGGGAAGGGGCACTGTGCTCTGGGAGGGATGCAGGACCTAAATTGGTGAAGACAATAGGTAACTGGGGGCAAGACAATTAATTTGAGGGCTGGCAGAGCTAATTCCTGGCGTAGGTGCCATGCTGGTGAGTGCACAAACCTGTTAGATGGCTCCTGCTGATGCCTCTCTTAGGAGGGAAAAAAGGGAGCCCACTTTTCAGTAGTAGGTGCAATTGGGGAAGGGGGAAATGATGTTCCACACAGCACTGTAGTTAGCATCTTACCTTTTACATTTCCTGTTATTAAAATAGATTGTGCAACTATAATGTTTCATTACTAAATGCACTTAATACCCTTAAGCCTTTTTCTTAAAAAAAAAAAAAAAAAAAAAAAAACCACACCAAAAGCACACATTAGTGTGCCTTGTGGTGAGATATGCATTCATGGTTTTTTGGGTCCTTAAATAAACCTTCTAACAGGTCTAAGGACTTAATGCCTGATAAAAACAATTGCAAGTCAACAGAAAGGTGTTTGATTATGCCCTTAAACTACTAAAACACACCTTATGAAATAACGTACATCTGCAAAAACAGTCAAAGTGTGACTATGCATCCCCACATTGTCAGTCATTGCTTAGAGCACAATGCACAATGTTCAGTAGATGCTGTCCAAGATTTGCAGAAATTATTCATGATTGTGTGTCTCATCCAGAAACAATTCTCAAATTCTGAGCACCTGTCCTCTGAGAAACAGACCCCTGAGAGACCGAAACCTTTAGGAACTCAAGCCAATGCTCTTTCTAATTTTTCCCATGCATGTGCACCAATATGGAGATGATGTGTGGTGAGGGTGGGACAGAGGATTTTAGAGTATGGGAAGGGGCTTGGGCAGAGGATTCAGGTGAGGGGCAGGGGAGAGCTCCAGCTAGGGTGCAGGCTCTGAGGTGGGGCCGGAGGGGTTCAGGATGTGGGAGGGGGCTCAGGGTTAGAGTACACAAGGGTGAGGGCTCTGGCTGGGGGTACTGACTCAGGGGTGGGGCTGTGGGTGAAGGGTCTGGCAGTAAGGAGAGAGGACTACATCCAGCTTTCTCTCCCCACAGCACAACTTGGGCATCTCTCCCTGACTATAGTAGCTCCAAGGCTGGAGTTGTGGGAAAGCTGCCTGTCCCTGCAGTTCTGGGAATGGGGCCAAGGGAAAGGTACCTCCCCCTGGCTACAGGAGCTCTGGGCTGGGGGGGAAAGCATTTCTCTGGGCCTTTCCCCAGCTGCAGCAGATCCAGGGCTGAGGGAAAGGTGCTCAGGGCTGGAAGAAAGAGGTGCCTCTCCCAGGAGCACCATTTCAGATTTTGGTGGAGGGCGGGGGCAGAGGAGCTGACCTGTGCATGCCATGATGGGGGAAGGGAAAGAGAGTGAGAGCATGAGGGGACTGGACTAAGGACAGAGGCTTCAGCAGTGTTACTGACCATGCTCAGTACAAGCCAAGCACCAAATGGGGAGGAATCAACCCCATCTGCCCTCCCCACCCCACCCCACCCCACCCCCATCATCTCTCTCCAAGGGCTATTAAGGCACTGGACAACTCTGTTTTTCTGGCAGACAGCTTAGCAGTTAGCTGGCAGGAGCACTGTATCTAATTCCTATATAAAAGAAAGAAAATGAAATAAATATTAGACCCACTCAGCTCTAACACTAACATTCTGACATTTTATGGCAAGTCACTTAAGGGACACTGGTTAGCCTTAAAATTTTAACATATATTCTTACTTTGTTACTAATTCTGTGGAGACAGATCCCATCAGGACTCCTGGGTTCTATCTCAGCTCTGGAAGAGGAGTGGGGTCTAGTGGGTTACAGCAAGGGGCTGATACATTTCAGCTCTATATGAAAACGTCACAATGGCCATATTCGGTCAGACACATGGTCCTTCTAGCCCTGTATCCTGTCTTCCAACAGTGTCTAATGCCAGGTGCTTCAGAAGGAAAAAACAGAAGAGGCAATCAGCCTGATCAATCCTCCTGTCGCCTATTTTGTTTGTTTTAAATCTGCTGCCTATAAATTTAATTGGGTCAGTTTCTTGTGCTGTTAGTGAAGGAATGAATAACATTTCCTTATTCTATTTTCCATGCCATTCATGATTTTCTAGACCTCTAACATATCCCTCACCCTTTAGTCATTTCTTTTCCAAACTGAAAAGTCCCAGTCTCATTAATCTCTCCTCATTTGGAAGCTGTTGCTTACTCTGAATCATTTCTGTTGCCCTTTCTGTACCTTTTCCAGTTACAATATATTTTTTTAGATGGGTTGACCAGATCTGCATACAGTAGTCAAGATCTGGACATACAACTTTATGTAGAGACAATATGGTATTTTGTCTTATTATATATTCCTTTCCTAATGATTCCCAATATTTTGTTAGCTTTTTAGTTTTTAGACTGCCACTGTCCATTGAGCAGATGTTTTCAGGGAGATATCCACAATGATTCTAAGATCTCTTTCTTGAGTGGTAACAGCTATTTTGTATCTATAGTTACCATTATATTTTTCTATGTGCATTACTTTGCACTTAACATCATTGAATTCCATCTGCCTTTGTGTTGCCCAATCACATAATTTTGTGAAATCCCTTTGTAGCTCTTTGCAGTCAGCTTTGGATTAGTCTCTGTTCACCCCTTTTTCAAGCATATTTGAAAGTTTAACACAATAATCCAAATGCAAATCCCAGCAGCACAACACTCATTCCTACTCCCCACCCCCGCATCTTTTAAGTGGCATACCTGACAATGTTTTCATGATGATCTAATGATCCTTCAATTACTGGAATACCCAGTCTTTTGTTACTCTTAATCACCCTGCCTCTCTCTTTTCATAACAAACTCCCTGCCCCAAAGACGAAGTTGCAAGCAGCTCAAACTCTGCTGCATTTAAGAACGGCCTCTGAAGTCAGGGCATGCAGTTTTAAGCAGACCTCAAGTATGAAGTCCAGGGGGTTCAAAGTCGGAAGGGAGACTGCTTCCCCAACCCCTGATAAATGGTGCCCTTGGCTTCTCCCCACCCCTCCATGTCCAGGGCTAAGGGAGAGGTGTCTCTTCCCCACTTCAGACCTGAGTGCCTGCATGGCCCTTGATAGGCTGCTGCATGGCCACACAGCTTAATGGGAACTTAGCCCACAAACATTTGTTATTTTCAAAAATATCTTGGTTCATGAGTAACACACAATCCATCTGAGAACTGACTCTGTGATCCAAGACTCTCTTGATGTCAACTGGGCTTGTTAACAGAATGCATGAGGAGAGAGGATATTGGAAACTCTATTAAGGTCTTGTAGTTAAAGGCAGGTTGTCCAGAGGTTACATGTCTAAAGACAAGTTAGAGAGACAAGATGGGTGAGGCAATTATCTTTTATTGAACCAACTTCAATTGGTGAGACACAAAGTTTCAAGTCAGAGCTCTTCAGGTCTGGGAAAGTTCCATCAGACAGGAGGTAAGCGATACTCATCTCTCGGATTGACCACTGTACATTGTGTGTCTTACAGTGAGATTCTATTTGCATGAGTCAAATGCTGATGAAGAGACTGGGAAATTAGCAGGGAGAGGTGAACAGCGCAGGGGGATCCCAAAGGGAGTTGACCGAGTTGGAGTGTGCCTATCCCTAGCCTGCATGATGGACAATGAAGTTTGCATGGACCAAGAAGGAAGTGCTTCTGATGACTATTGCTAGGGAGTGTCAGGAAACCGAACCCAGCAAACCATAAACTTCATGGTAAGGGCTAGGGCTAATGAGATGCCTCATACTTCTGGGTACCCCCAGAAAGCCCTTTTTTCCCCAACACCATTCCACTGGCAGCTCTTGTTCAGTTGGCTAACACATTACAAGAGTAGGAGTACACAGATAATACTACTATAGCTCTGCTTATATTCATTAGTGAAACCATTACTGGAGTAGTGTTTCTCTTATCCATGTTTCAATAAGAACGATGAAAAATTGGAATGGAATCACTAAAGAACTACAGTAATGTTAGTAGTTTGGAAAATGAGCCTTAAAATATGAGACTAAATGAAATCACTCTGCTTAGCTTATCAGGGCTTAAACTAGAAATAAGTGAGGGTGGCTAAACATTGAAACAGATAATTGGAAGATGTATTTAATTTTCCACAATCACTTGGATCTTTAAATCAATACTGGATTTCTTTCTAAAAAGATGTTTTACTAGAATCACAAATTGTTGAACTAGATGCTAGAATTGCTAAGTGAAATATGACAGCATGGTAAAAAAAAAAAGGGGGCGGGGACCTTGAACTTGTCAGATGTGGCAGGCTGAAAAATCTGTCAGTTTTATGATTCTCCGATTTTTCCCAATTTATGTACAGCTAATAGCAGTTATCATGTCCAACTGCTTTTGAAGTACTCACACAATGTTCCCAGGTATCCACAAAAGCAGCACCTAGGAAGAACAAAAGGCAGAACAAAAAGAGCAAAGAAACAGGAACAGAAAGCAAAAAAGGAGAAAAAAAATGGGGAAATAGTGTGTGTGTAGGAATGAAAGAAGAACTGTGAGGCAAAAATATCATTTTACAGAAAATATCTTCCCACCCCCCCTGGCTACGTAGGCTGTCTTCGGATCTGTCCCCCCCACACATCTTTTACCACTAAAGAGAGAAGGCATGAAACTGAGATTTCCCCTCCACCCCCAAAGCCTGGGAAGAAATTTTTTTAGCCACTACTAAATCAGTGTAGCAATCCTCAGAATGCTTACAAAACATTGTTCCTTCTTAGTTTTTCTAATGAAGTGGAGATGCAAAGATCCTTTGAAGATATTCTTATTGAAAAGATTGAAGAAATTGTCATGACTAATAGAACACCTGGTGTCAATCATTAGTTACCACCTCTAAAAGTAACTCAGCCAAGTAATATGACTCAGCTGGTAATGTTGGAGCCTTAGTAACTGAGGTCATTGTCCAACTATCTTTGTAGTCAGGAGATATTTCTAGATGCATTTATCTAAGTAAAGGTCAGAAGTGATTTGGAAGTAATTCCACAGACAACAAAATGCAGATGCAGAAATCTAACACTGCTTTGTTAGTTTTTAGATACTATTTCTAATCTTCTCCTAAACTAGTTTATCTTGCAATGCTGCTAAATTAAAATAGAAACAACACTTCAAAACAGTTACTCTCTCATTTTGATTGTACAAATTAAGTTCTCAAATATGCTCTGTAAGTAGGCTTGGCAGAACTCTATTTTTTTTCTAATTTTAACAAGATCAATTTTTATTTCAATTTTTAAACTTATTTACAGTTGCTGGGAAATAGGAACGGAGGATAGAGCAGCACTGACAATAGGGCTGCGGGAGGCTCCCAGCGGACCATCAGAAGGCTTTCTGCATGGCCAGAGACACAAGGAGCAGGTGAGGCTGTAGTCTTTGCCAGGAGGAGCAGAGACCCACCCCCTGCAAAGGAGGAGGAGGATGACACCATGTCTTTAGCTAGCAGCAGCTCAGGGTGTTCTCTGCAACAGTCTCACTTCAATGAGGAAGAACAGCTCTTTCGCAAAAGGGGGGTTTTGCGCAAAAAGGAGCCATCTACACAGCGCTTTTTTGAGCAAAAACCTCTTGCTCAAAAGGGATCCGAGGAGGAAATGAAAATGATAGTGCAACATATGCAAATGAGCGCTCCATTTGCATTTCCTTTTGCGGAAGAGGATCGTAGTATAGACGTAGCCTTAGTTGGGGGGAGGGGGGAAGGAACTAACTTCCCATCAACAGTTACTGATCAATATTTTTTGTTTACCAACATATCTCTCTTGGAATTGAGCCCTGACTACCCTATATACCAGAAAGGGTTGTAAGAAAATTATTGAACTTGAAGAAATCATAAAAGGTTCCATCTAAACCAAATAACTATTATGGTAGTATTTGTTATCTTTACTTGGAGACCAGAAAAAGTAATTGCATCTGCACACAATTCATAGGCCATGAAATATTTAAAAGCAAATAAAACACATTCCAAGTTGTTTACATCCCACCCATTAACTTTACAAATCTATCAAAAATCAGTTTGCTGTAATAGTTGAACCTACATAGCCTAGTACCAGGAATGCCTGGGATTCCTTGCTTGCCTCCTGAGCTCATAAGCAGAACGCCCTACCAGACATTTAACAAGGGAGGCTGTATCAGGATATTCACAGTAACATCCTGTAGCGCATTTAGTTACAATAGCCAAACTTTTATCCTTATACTAAAAAACAGGCAGTGGCCAGCACAGGATGAGATTGCAAACAGTTTCTACCAGATTGTGACTCTTCCCCACTCCGTGCCTTATGATAATTGGCTTGTGAATATGCGCAACTCAAAGATGCTTTATGCAAAATAGGTTACATAGCATATCAATTTTACAGTTACAATCTACTGGATATGTATAACCTATTTTTGTGTATGTATCATTCTCATATATGAAGATAGAAATATGGAGTGTGGATCTGTTTATAGTTATAAATGTGCTAATGAGGTTTACACTTACTATAATGTGGCAAATTCAGATTTAAAACACAGCAGGTACCTACACAAATGTAAAAGTCTTCAAAAAACTATCCGCTAAATGTGTTTATTCTAGTGTTAAATATGGGGGGAGAGGGGGCTAGTACAACTATCTGAGGCAGTGTTCACTACCAGAATCTAAGCATGGGACGTAGTTTATTTCTCTGCCTCCTTAATACAACTTTTTGTTGAACAAAACCATGTGATTTATAAAGAGTAAAAAGTCTGTGTCCCAGCTTACTATAAATTTACAGTGAGTAGTAACCCAGCTCACTATAAAAAAAAAAAATTGATCATGCAAATACTGATCCAAGCACAAAATGCTACATTAAGTCCATAATGTACTGAAATCGGAAGATAAAGTTAGATTGCACCTTTGTCTTCTGACTTTAGTTATATTACGGACTTAATGTAGCACTTGACTCATAGGAAAACCCCATCCAAGCACAATCTTTATAGTTAGGTTACTGGGTTAACTTGTTTTTCTCTCCGGTGTATGTCTCTTGGATGAAGGAATATGAGGTATTTTAATTACAATAATTGTTTAGTTTGTCTTTTACAACTGTATGTTTTGTATAGAGGTAACAAATGACACCAGGTGGTCAAAATTGCAGGGAAGGACTGGCAAGCATGTTTTTCTCATTTTCTAACCATTTCTATTATACAATTTCATAAACAGGATTCTTGAGAAAGTGAAAGGATACATTGCTGAAGATCCTGTTCTTCATCAAAATATTCAGTGAAGCCAGGACCTCTACTCCTATATAGTTACACAAACCCCCTAAATTAGAAAATCTTATTCCCTCTGAACTGCGCGACATACTGCAATTTCAGATGCAGAAAATATTACACGACCCATGTCTTGTCCTGAACTGTCATCTACAGGCTAATGAGGAGTTATGGGGCAGTGGCAGGGTGACAACAAGGATATAGAAGGAGAAATTACCACATCCAAATGGAAGTCAAACTCAAATAGCTTAATAGGATTAAATCAGGGGGCAAAGAACATTAAAGGAACTGGCACATGAAATTTCAAGCCCAAAAGCAAGAGTTTTTTGTAAATTTTTAAATTCAGGGGTCATACCCTATGACTAGAAAAGGAACTGTATTAGTAATTCTCTAAAGGGAGGGAAAGGAAACTGTTCCAGGAAACTGGAGGCCTGTTAGGTTGACTTCAGTTTTATGCAAGATCTTGGAACAAATTTTGAAAGTAGTTAAGGACAGAGAGGTGAGCAGTAATCAGATAAAATACAACATATTTTTACAAAAGGTAGATTGTACCAGACCAACCTGAATTCCTTCTTTGAGAAACTAACTGATTTTTTTTCCTACAATAGAAATGCAGTAAATCTAATCTACCTGCATTTCAGTAAGGCATTTGATATAGTTCCTCATGGGACATTAGTTAAATGGAAGATAGGGATTAATATGAGAATGGAAAGGTAGATAATGATCTGGTTAAAGGAGAGACTAGGGCAGGTTATACAGAAAGATGTACTGGCAGGCTGAAAGGAAGCTATTAATGAAATTCCTTAGGTACTGGTTTTGGAATCAACTTATTTAACACTAGAAGGTTTACCCAGTGTGTTGGTCCTTAACTCAAGTTTTGTTTTTCCCCATTTAAATAATTGTTCTGGGGCGGGGCTGGCAGGGAGAAATGCAGTGTGCAGGCTGCTCCGGGGAGAGGAGACAACCGCAGACCTCTCTCACCACAGCAGCTTGGGGGCCAGGGGAGAACTATGGTTGCTGCAGCAGGCACAGCCAGGGGAGGGGTGCATGTCCCCCAGCTGGGGGACAGACACAAACTCCCTGAAATATATAGCAGATAGATGTCCCTTTCTCCACCCTTGCCAGCCCAGTGGGGTTATAGCTGTCTCAGTCCCCATCTCTGGCCCCTTGCTGAACCCCTGTGGTCATTCTACAGTGTAACTCCTTCCTACCATGCCCTCCCTTTACATTTTAATGAGAAACAACTGAATTCCAGGCAGATCCCATTGTCCTAGCACAACCAAACCCTGACCTTGCTTTACATTATAATAAGAGGAAGCTGCATTCCAAATTTGTTGGTCTTAGCTCTTGCCATTTAGGAAGAGTTCTTGGACAGACAGGCAGACACACATTTTTAAAATATGTAATAAGACTTCTTTTACTGATCTTGGCACAAATAATAGTGTGCTAATAAAATCTGCAGATGACACAAAGTTGGGAGTTATTGCCAATATACAGGAGAACTAGAATATCATATCCAGAAGATCTGGATGATCATGTAAACTGGAGTAATAGAAATGGGATGAAATTTAATAGGGCAAAGTCATGCTTTTGACTAACAGTAAGAATTCTTGATATAAACTGAGGACTTATCAGTTAAAAGCAACAAAGGAGGAGAAAGGCCTGATGTTTTGGTTGATCAGGGGATGACTATGAACTATCAACATGATGTGACCATGAAAAAAGCCTCTGCAGTCATAGGATGCATTTGGTGAGGTACTTCCAATAGAGACCAGGAAGTGTTAATACCATTATACAAGGTACCAGAGAGACTTAATCTGGAATACTATGTGCAATTCTCAGCACCCATGTTTAAAAAAGACTGATTCAAATCAGAAAGGTGCAAAGAAGGGCTACTAAGATGACAAAGAATGGAAAACCTACCATACCAGAGGAGAGTCAATAAGTTTGGCTTGCTTAATCTAACCAAAAGAAGGCTGGGGGATATGACTGCTCTCTATAAATACATCAGAGGGATAAATACCAGGGATAAAGAGCAATTAAGTGAAGCACCAATACGGACACAAGAACAAATGAATATAACCTGGCCTTCAACAAGTTTAGGCTCGAAATTAAGCAAAGGTTTCAAACCATCAGAGGACTGAAGTTCTGGAAAAGCCTTCCAAGGAGAGAAGTAGGAGCAAAACATCTAACTGCCACCTTCAAAAATTCTCAATGGTTAGAGATAGGACATTGGATGGGGAAGGCTCTAAGGGCATGTCTACACTAGGAGATTATTTCAAAATAGTTATTTCAGGAATTATTTCAAAATAAGTTGTTTCGAACTGTGTCTGCACTACAGGGAAGCCTTGAAATTAGTCCAAGGCGGGCTTCCTTAATGTGGATATGCTACCTTGACTTATAGCCCAAGAAGCACTGGAAAGTAGTTACTTTGAATGGCTCTGGGGAGTACTTATTTTGAAATAGCAGCAGTGGAGCATTCACGTTACCGCTATTTTGAAATAAGCGTTATTCCTCATGGAAAGCAGGAGTTATGTGGAAATAACCAGCCCCTTATTTTGAAATACCAGGCTTGGCAATGTGGATGCTCCGCTTGTTATTTCAAAATAAGCAGAGTTATTTTCAAATAACTCCCTAGTGTAGACCAGGGCTAAGTTACTACAGAGAATTCTCTGTTATCTGCCTGGTGGGTCTTATCCTTGTGCTCGGAGTCTAATTGATCATTATATTTGGGGTTGGGAAGAAGTTTTCCCCTGGATCAGAGTGCCAGAAATTCTGGGTTGGGATAGGGTGGTGTTTGCCTTCCTCTGCAGCATGAGTTACAGGTCACTTGGAGGTTTAAACTAATGTAAATGGTGGGATTTCTGTAACTTGGTATCTTTAAACCTTGATTTGAGAACTTCAGTAACTCAGTCAGAGGTTAAGGTCTACTAAAGGAGTGGGTGGATGAGGCTTTGTGGCCTGCAATGTGTAGGAGGTCAGACTAGATCAGGCTTGGGCAAAATGCAGGCCGGATCTGGCCCACCAAGCCACCGGATCCGGCCTGTGGAGGCAGTGAGGAGCCCCAGGCAGGCTCCCCAGCTTGCCCCGCAGCCCACGCACCATGCAGAAACACGGCTGAAGGGCTCCGTTTCTGTTTTAAAACAGAGGGGGAGGAGGCAAGTTTTAGGAGCCGGGCCCCACTCCCAGCACATTCCCACTGGCCTGTTTCTGGCAGAAACCAGCCAATGGGAGCTGCTTGTTAGAATAACAGGTAGCTAAGAATAATCATGCCCCCTCTCCTGGGCTCAGTTATTCATGAAGCGCATGGCCAGGCAGGCAGGCAGGCTGGCTGGGAAGGAAACATTTTAAATCTGCAGGCAGGCTCATTTGGCATCTGACAAGTAATCCTCTTGGCCACAGTCTGCTTCTGGCACCCCAGCTCTTTCCTGCCCCAAATCTCTGCTCCCTGCTCCCCCCTCCCCCCCCCACTCAACATACCCAAACCCTCTGTCCCCCTCTTATACCCATACCCCCTCCCAGATCTGGCACCCCCATCTCCTGCTCTAGATCACGATACCCTCCTACCCCAGGTCACATCCCAAACCCCTGCACTCCAGTCCCCGGCCCTAGGTCACAACCAGCTGCTTCACCCCAACTCCCTCCCAGACTCCAGTCTCCCTTCTGCACACCAGTCCCTTACCCCAAGCTCCCTTCTGCACCCAACCTCCATTCCAGACCCCACATCTCCTCCATTAATGTAATGGAAGAGTGCAGCCCTCGACCACTTTCCAAAATCTGGGCGTGCCCCCCCCCCATCAAAAATTATTGCCCACTCCTGGACTAGATGATCATGATGGTCCCTTCTGGCTTGAATGTGTATATGTCTATCTGCACAATGTATTGGAGAATGAAAGAAGCCATTATACAATATGTTTTTAATTGTCTAAGAGTGATGCACAAGGTTCAGTTATTATGAATCATGTTCATAATGGGCTTTTTGTTAAACAAAATACACTGCAGATATCCCAAACACTTCCCCCACACACTCCAAATTCACTGTACATGTCTATTGTATTTAACTCCTCAAACTGTGACGCAAAATGTTTTATGCCTATTTATTTTAAAAGACAGCTTTTAATCAATCAGAACTTGGAAACTAATTAATACGAGTGTTAGAAAATTTGGGGCATATGTACTACTTAAAAAATAAATAAGGAGATTGAGGTATAATTGTCTTGTGATTAGGACACCAGTCTAGCATTAGGAAACCTGGGTTCAATTTTCTGCTGCACCACAAACTTCTTATGTGCTCTTTGTTTTTCCATGCCTCAGGTTCCCACCCAACTGTCATCAGTAAAAACTAAGATAACACTACTTTCTTACATCACAGGGGTGTTCTTAGGATAAATAAAGATTGTCAAGTACTTTGAGCTCCATTGATTAAGAATGCTATATAAAAGCTAGGTATTCGTATTATTATTCCCACTTTACAGTTGTTTTTTTCTGTTCCTGCAAATAATGACAGCACTGCTACTGCTCCAACATAATTAGAAAAAAAACATAGAAGGATAAAGAGAAAAACCCTCCCCCAGTATTAAATGATAAAAATAAATCTCCCCTTCCAATTGAAAGAAAGAACTCCCCACAGCTAAAGTAGCATTTATTCATAAGAACAGAACATCTTTTAGGTCCACAGAGTCACAGTAAGGGCTTGTCTACATTAAGAGGTTTTGCACTGCATCAGTGTAAATTGAGGGTCCCACTTCACAGTGGTATCACACATTTGCATGGATGGATTTGCACTGGAGGTAGCCACCCCCTTGCAAAAATCCCTGATGCAGACAATCCTTAAGCCTAGAAAGTCCACCTCCCTCAGTTCAAGAAAAACAACCACCACCTTGACCACACCTGAAGGGAGGAAGCAAGGTCATCTGGTCTGAATGTATATGTTCTATTATCCTTAAATCAAACAAAGATAACTGAAAGTCACCCTTTGTAACTGTTCATATGGGATTCAATGGGCAGATTTAACATTATGCTCATAAAAGCAATAGGGGAAGCAAAGAAAATGTGAGATGAAGCCCACTCTATTATTTTGTTATGGCACCATATTAATTGGGGTTTTTGGACAGCTTTTATCATAAGGCAGAAGGAGGATACATAGGGCTTATGTTTCATTTTCTAAAAACTTTTTTCTATCTGAAATTTCTCATGCTTTACTTTTAGACAAGAAAAATATGAATATTTTTGGTTAATCAAATAAGTCAGGTTGAACTGAACCTCTGAAAACACTGGTAGGTTTTCACTCCAAATACAATTCCTTTCCCCTCCCTGCCCCAAAAAAAGCTATGTAAAGGATATATTAGTCTAAAATGTTCACATCTGTTTTAAATGCTTTTTAAAGTAAATACTAATGTATGGAACTGTTTATTATTGAGATTGAGTTGACATTTTTAAACTTTGTGAGTTTTTGTTATAAGTATTACAGTATCGTGAGTGCAGAGTTTTTTCAGAGATGGGAAGACTGGAGTTAATCAAATAAGTATTTTGGAGAGAGTTTAGCAGTGGAGAGGAAATAGGCTTTTCACTTTTCAGAGGCTAGAGTTTCTTGAAAAACATCCTAGTCTAATTTCCAAGTAAGTTTAATTCATTTCTCTTCAGTGAGATCCAGTATACAAGCAGAGCTGTAACTAGACATTTTAGCCCCCAGAGCAAGCAAGCATATTTTCATCCCGTCAGGTTCCTCCACTCCCCCTTTCTCTACTCTACTTTTCCACCCCCACAGTTTTGCACCCTGGGCATCTGTCCTGCTCATCCTGCCCTGGCTATAGCCTTATGCACAAGACTATGTTTAGAAGGTCGGTTGTTACTTTTGAAGTTACACACTGTAAGTATTTTAACCTCTGCGCTCTACAAGAACTCTGCAGCACTTATAAAAACTTTGTCCTGGATCTTGCAGAACTTACATATTCTGCATGTGTGTGGAGTTTGCAAATCACCAGAATCCAACAGTTTTGGTTCAATGAGAATAAAATCACTGAAACACCCCTGCACAATTTATAAATTCCAAGAGCTCTATAGTAATAAAAGCTTTCTCTGACCCTTTGTGAACTCTGTGAGCAACAGCTCAAATTCAAGTTTGAATATTCGAAGAGCTCTTCAATTCAAATTTTACAATATTCGGAAACTGTGGGTACAAGCTGTAAAAACACACACACACACACACACACACACACACACACAATGAAATTGTGGTTGATTGCCCTTCCAAATTCACAAACAAATAGAGTGGACTTCAGATGGGATTTTCAAAAAGGTTTTGGCACTGACTTGACTGATTCCACTCAAGTCAATGAAAGATTCACCATATATTTTATGATACATCCACCTTTCGCGATTATTATGATTCTGTCATTTGAGTGCTCAAGCTCTGCAGTCAAGCCACTAAATCACAGAAACACAGAAGACTGGAGCTGAAAGATCTCAAGAGTAGGGACGTTAAATTTAGATTAATTGGCTAATCAAATAGTCGATGCAATTTGCATAGATTATTTGATTAGTCGATAAGGGCATCTCCACCTTTGAAATGTAGCAACAGCCCTACGGCTGTTGTTACACTTCAAAGGTGAAAGCGCTGTGGGGAGCATGGGGCATGTCAAAGCAGCAGGCTCCACACGGTACTGCCGCTTTGAAACACCATGTGCAGCCCTGGTCAGCGGGGACTCCCCAGCTGGCTCTGGGCTGCACGCAGCATTTCAAAGCGGCAGCACCACGTGGAGCCTAGAGACTGGTCCTCAGACTCCACGTGCCGCTCTGAACCATCCACTCCTCTTTTTCCCCCCCCACCTTGCTGCCTCTTTCTGATAGAGGCAGCAAGGGAGGGAGGAAGCAACTAGTCGACTATCCGATAAGCATTTGCTTATCGGATAGTCAACTAGTCGTTCACACCCCTACTGAAGAGATCATCTAGTTCAACCCCTTGCTCAAAGCAGAACCAACCCCAATTAAATCAGTCCAGCCAACGCTCTGTCAAACCCGGCCATAAAAACCTCAATGGATAGAGATTCCACCACGTCCCTAGGCAACCCATTCCAGTATAACATCACCCTCCTAGTGAAATAGGTTTTTCCTAATATCCTACCTAGACCTCCCCCACTACAACTTGAGACCATTGCTCCTTGTCCCATCACCTGCCACCAGTGAGAACAGCCTCTCTCCATCCTCTTTGAAAAACCCATCCAGGTATAGCTGAAGGCTGCTCTTAAATGCCCCCTCACTCCTCCCTTCTGCAGACTAAACAAGCTCAGTTCCCTCAAACCCTCCTCATAAGCCCCCAATTATTTTCACTGCCCACTGCTGGCCTCTCTCAAATTAGTCTACATCCTTTTTTGTAGCGGGGTGCCCCAAACTGGACACAATACTCTATATGTGTCCTCAACAATGCCAAAGAGAAGGGAATAATCACTTCCCTCAGTCTGCTGGCACTGTTCCTACTAATACAGTTCAGTATGGCATTAGCCTTCTTGGCAACAAGGGCATACCATTGACTTACATCCCATTTCTTGTCTACTGTAATAGATGGGCCCCTTTCTGCAGAACAGCTGCTTAGCCTGTCAGTCCCCAGCCTATAACACTGCATGGAATTCTTCCATCTTAAATGCAGGACTCTGCCCTTATCTTTATTGAACCTCATCAGATTTCTTTTGGCTCAATCCTCCAATTTATCTAAGTCACTCTGGACCCTATCGCTACCCTCCAGTGTATCTACCTCTCCCCCTAGCTTAGAGTCATCTCCAAACTTGCTGAGGGTGCAATCCATCCCCTCATCCAAATCATTAATGAAGATTTTGAACAAAACTGGCCCTGGGACTGACCCCTGCAGCACTCTGTCTGATGCCAGGTGCATTTATACACTGAGCCACTGATCACTACCTGTTGAGTCCAACATTCTATCCAGTTTTCTTTCCACCTTATAGTCTATTCATTTGCCTTTTTCCATTTTGTGGGACCTCACCCCATCACCACAAGATAATGGCCTATGACTCTCCAATCACATCAGCCAACTCTCTAATGCATCCAAGGGTGCTGAGCAGTGTTCCCTCTAAGCTGTGGGGCAGTACAGCTTCACAGGTGATTAATCAGCCTCGCCCAGTCAGTCAGCTCTGTGTATGGAGCCCTGAGCCTCTGACCGCAGCTTAGAGGGAACACTGGTGCTAAAATATCCAGATGTACAGATGTAAAATATCCCTGACTTATGACTGTCTGACCCCCTGCATTTATGGCTACCCTGCTCCAGGAGTCATGTGGCTGCCTATCACCCAGCACAGCCCTCAGCTGGCTGAGCGCTGTTCACGCTGCGCCCCGGACCGCCTACCACCTGGCACAGCCCTCGGCTGGCTCTGGGTGCTGTTCGTGCCGCGCCCAGGGGCCGCCTACTGCCTGGCACAGCCCCCGGCCGGCTCTGGACACCGTTTGTGCTGCTGGCTCCAAGAGACTACAACTCGCAGGAAGCAAAGCGGGCTAGGAACAGAATCCCCATTCATAGCATTGCCCCTCTGGGCAACCAGGGTTCGACTTACAACAGTTCTCCAGGAACCAATTAGGTCGTAAGTGTGGGGATCTCCTGTATCTCCTTCTCCTGCTGAGACTCCTGAGCCTTTCTTCTCTCCACTCTTTTCCAGGATGTCTGCAGTATTGATCTTCCAGGGTCTTTGGTCACAATCTGATGCAGCACTATCTTGCAAGACACCATCAAACATATCACCACAACTCTTTCTCTTCCTTATCTGACTTAGTCTTTCCATGAGTGTGAAGGGGAAACCCCTCAAGGTGACAAAGGCAGCAGCGGCTGATAAAACACAAAGATTGTTAATATATTCCCAATGGAAAGCAAAATGTAAAGATTCAAAACTCCTTCCTACCATACTCCCCTAAAGAGTTAAACAGGACAAGGTTATTGGCATTTCTGCTTTGGAGTCCCTGATCCCTAGTACCACTCTCAGATCAAGCCATGGTGAATAGGAGCCACTAGAGGTGAGGGAAACAAGGAATGAACTGTTTGCATAAAACTAAGAGTGTAGGACAATGGCATGGCATTGGCACTGTTTTTCACAGGCAGTGGTGATTTTAGCTGATCTCTCACCCTGTAGGGTAAGAAAGCCAGAGAGGGCACAGCTGCTGCTGACATCCCAAAGCCATCTGGGCTCATATCCTGCTAGCCTCTGTACTGCAGTGGTCCTGCCAAAGTTAATGCTGAGTTCTGTGGGGAAAGTGTCCTACTACAGAGGAAGAAATAAGGCAGCCCTGCCTAGAAACTTGGAGGAGAGGATTCCAGAGCACTGCCATAAATGTTACATTAAGATCTCTCAGGAGCTTTCAAGAGATATCCCTGTGTCCATAAACAAACTACTCCAAGTGGCCCTCCCCTGGCCTAACTCGGCAGGGCAATGAAAAGCAGAAGGCAACGCTACCTCTCTTGGTTGTACCACTCTCTCTTCTAGTACAATTACATTAATGCAAAGTCCATAGCTACATCTGGTATGGGAAAATACATTTACACTCTTACGCAAGGATCATTCCCCTTCCCTGAGGATCGTCCATGCTCAACTGCCAGGACTGAATGGACTGCAGTGAAATTTCAAACAGATCCTGGTTGTGGTATAGCTGGACCCGTTCATCAAATATCCCCCCCCCCCGCCCAATCTTCCTCCTCTTTGTCCTCGTGTTCACGCCAAGGGCCTCTGACTCATTCTTCTCAGTCTCAGTGGTATCTGTGGTGATGTGATCTTCAGCTCAGCACCAGGTCAACTGTTGGCCTCCCTGGGCTTCCGATGGGCCAGGTATAGTTCCTTCACTTTCACACAGCACTGCTGCAGGTCCCTGTCATAGTGGTAATTCTGCATCCTCAGAGCACCGCATTTCTATGGCTGGTCCATAGTTGTTTGCGCCTTCTCCCCACGGCCTCAGGAAATCCAAGATCTCCTGTCTATTCCAGGCCAAGGGAAAGCTGCTAGATGTGCTTGATGAACTGGGAAATCAGGAAAAGCCATTTCAAAAATTCACTGGGCTTTAAAGAAAGGGGAGGCTTCTGGTGTATGTGACCCCTTGGATCAGAGTTCCCAGTCATGGATCATTTGATGATGACCTGTTCCGTTCATTCCCTCTTGGGCACCTGGCATTGGCCACTGTCAGAAGACAGGATACTGGGCTAGAAGGACCTTTGTTCTGACCTAGTATGGCCGTTCTTATGTTTTTGTATGGTCACGATCAGACACTGTGGGACAGCTGCTGGAGGATTGTTCAGGTCAACATAAATAACACAGTGCTTGCATTCATGCTACATTGAACTAAGTATATCAATCACGGCTCTGTGCTGCTGGAGAAAGTGGTGTTGTTATGAGAGCATGGCAGGGCACTTAAATCACTGGTAGGCAAGTTTAAGTATAGACACGTGCACAGCCAGGTCAACACAAGGCAGCTTACATCAATCTAACTTTATAGTGTAGATCAGATGTATGGTATTTTGCTGTTCCATTTTATAGTTTTTAAACAAAGAAAAATGTTTGTTTGTGGTCATTTTCATTCTGACCTAGGCTTTCAGTTTATATTATCATAACTAAGTAATAACTTTTACATAGTGCATTTCATTAGTAGCTCCCGAGGAGCTTTACATCATTATTCCCATTTTACAGATGGGGAACTGAGGCACAGAGAGGTAAAGTGAGTTGACCAAGGTAAACAGCAGGCCAGTGGCAGGGCTAGAAAGAGTCTCAGTCCAGTTGTCTTTCCAGCTACTCTGCTGTTATGTGATTCCTCAGTGCTCCTGCCCCCTCCTGTACATTCCGTTATAGTGGAATGGATATAATGGTAGTGCTTTGGAAATGTTTGTAATGTGTAGTTGCTAAAAGTCTTAATGAGAGAAATCTCATCCATGTACTATGTCCCAAAACATTGACAGTTTTATTACATGGTTACATAACTAAGCACGTGAGAAAAGACTGGTGTCCTAAATTCCCTGCAAGCTACATGGCCATGTGGCTGCACAGCTCCATATTAAACCCTGTTCAGGGGCTCAGGGCTGTGGCAGGGAAAGATGCCTCTATCCCAGCATGGATCTTGCTGTGCTGGGAGAGAAGGAGGGACAAGAGGCACCTCTCCCACTGGCCTTGGCACAGGCCTCACCATGGCCAGGGGAAAGGCATCTCTCCTCACCAGCCACAGCAGAGTCTTGCCGTGATTGAGGAAGAGCACCCCACCCCAGACCCCACCACATATAGCCCTGGACTCGCTGTGGCTGGGAGGGGGAGGGGAAAGAGGTGCCCCTCCCCCAGCCCCATCATAAAACTGTCACCGCCAGAGAGGTGCCTCTCAGCTGGCCTTGAGCTGCTGTGGTGAGCAAGGACTGGAGGAATCCTCCCTTCCCAGGGCAGCCAGCACCGCAGCCCCCTCATCTCCAGACCCATCTCAGAATTTGCAGTCACCGCCCTCTGCACCCAAACTGCATGCCCCAGCCTTGAATCTCCTTCCACACCTCAAATCCCTGATCCACACCCCCATTCCATTCCAGGCACAACCAACCTTTTATCTTGCTTTAAGTTATGATAACAGGGAGCTGTATACAGTAATTTAGTGTTCCTAGCTCTTACTATTTAGGAGTTCTTGAACAAACAGATGGATGGACAAACTCTTTCAAATACATACTAGATTTTTGTGCCCCTATCTTTCTTGCATTGAAGTTAGAAATATTAAGTAATATTATTATAATAAAATAAAATGTTATTTTATTACTCCACGTATTCTAGTAAAAGCCATTAGTGATACTTTAGGAAGTTAATGGCTGGGTGATCAAGTCAATGACCTATGAATGGTTTTGTTTTTCCTGTAAGCCCAAATTGTGGTTGTTCCTACAAAGACACGTGTCCATGTCAGCTGATTCTGAAACCAATTTTGGATCTGGTAATTTTCCACTTAAGATGAGAAAAGTTTGAACTGAAGATAAATAATTCCTGCCTTGGGCAAAAGAGATATAAAAGAGGGAAACCAAACAATAAGAGTGGCCAGAGGCTAAGAGACCTTGTCTTACCACTCAAGATGCCTGCTGGAAATAGCAAAGACCGAACAGGGGGAAAGATTGGGCATAGCTTGTGAAAGAGATAATTAAAACAACTGTTAAGGTAAAAATTCACATATAACAAGTTTCTTCCTGTATTAGGATTAGCTGGAGTGATTTGTTTGTTTATTTTGGCTTAGTTACATACTTTGATTTGTCTGTTTTCACTTGCAATCACTTAAATCCTGCTTTTTTATACTTACAGCACTTTTGTTTATTATCTAGCTCAGCGTAAATAATAATTACCATGAGTGAGCAACCACTGTGCATCTCTCTGTTTCATTAATAAAGACGGTGAACTTACAAACTTTCTCTGTGTAAAACTTTTATCTAGGAGTAAAATAGATTTATTTTTAGTTTTGGTCCTCTTTCAGGCTGTCAGTGGTCTTGTAGGTGAGCCCTCCCAGAGCTGAGCTGTTAGCAGTGCCTGTGTAGCTCTCCTGAGGAGCTGTTGTTATCCCAACTCTGTGGCTAGGCTGGTGGAGACCAAAGTTTCTGGATCAGCAGGACTAATCTAACATAAATTTTGTTAACTGGAACTTGAGCAACAAAACAAAGAAAACAAATGCCTTATTTTCCAGCTTTGTGGGAGAGAGAACTATAAATCAAGATTATAATGCCAGAATTGACAGACTTAAACCAGCTGCCTCAGGAATCTGCCAAAAGCTTTTCTGAAAATATGTTCCTCATCTAGGCAACGGAGCTATGACTTATCACATATCTGCCCACCTTTATTCGAATGAAGCTTCTTCTGATCTGACAGCTTAGGCCATGGGTTCCCAAACTGGGGGGCGTGCCCCCCTGGGGGGGCGTGAAGAAATATCGGGGGGGGGTGTGAGGCAACCCAGCCCCCCCCCCCCAAGTTTTGCGACTATTTTTGTTTTTCAGTCCTGGTCAGTTCCTTTTTCTCAAAAATCAAAAAGGGGGCGTGATGCCAAAAAGTTTGGGAACCACAGGCTTAGGCATTACCAGTTTCATCCAGAACACTTATAAACCTGAAACCTAAGCCTATAAAAACCTTAATCATTCTATCAAACCCACTGAAGAGAATGGGACTATTTGCATGACTGTGGACTACTTTTGTGGTAAGAGTTTCAGGGGTCTGTTCTGTTCCTATAAAGCAAGCTGAATCTCCCATTGAAATGCTATGTTTAGGTACAATACCTAACACAGTTTAGGGTACAGTCCTAGGTAAATTTGTCTTTTAATAAATCATACATTTGCTGAAATGATTCCTCCCCCAACACCCACGTTCCATATAAACAGACTGAATACTACATATTTGGGGGGGGGGGGGAAGTGAGTAGTTAAGCATGTTGATGTTTGTATATACAAATGGGCATTTCATCTAGGGATGTCAACATATAGTCGACTACACGATTATCTGATAAGCCTAGGCTTATTGGTTAATCCTGTCAACTACAAGCACTTTTAAGCCAGCTCCCCATGCATATCAACTCCCATGGAGTCGCTTCCCCCTGCCCCTGCCGCTGCCTCCCACAGATTCGGAAGCGGTGGGGGTAATCAGGCAGGAGCCAGTGCTCAGGGAGAGCCAGCTTAAAAGACAGCTGCTGTGGAGCAGCCTCTGTTGATGGTGGTCCCAGGCTTGCCATGGACAGAGGCTGCTCCGTGGGATGCTGGCACAGCCTCTGTCCACTGGGAGCTTGGGCTCCCCACAGACGGCCTGCTGCTACCCCATGCTGCTGCCTCTTTATCAGAGATTTTAAAACTGGCTCCTCTTGAAGACTGGCTCCTGCCTGCCACCCCACACTGCTGTCTCTGATACAGAGGCAGTAGCGCAGGGTACCAGGGGGTTCCCCAGGACTGGGACGAGGAGCACACTGGCTGCTGGCCCCACCCCTGGGACTATCAAATAGTTGTGTAATCACTAGATTTGATGTGGTACACGATTATTCAGTTACATGGTATCTAACACCCCTAATTTCATCACTACAGGAATTTGAAGAAAGTTTAACAGCCCCAATTGTTTTCTTCATAAATCAGTGTGTACATGGGGGAAAAAAAAAAAAAAAAAAAAAAAAAACATGTCTTTTAAGAGAAAACAATCAGTCCACACTTACCGGTAAAAAAAATTCGTTACAACTCGTGTTCAGAAGAGCGCTACAAGACACATACAGTCTCATGAGCACGAGAATACCCTCCACATTATGACCAACAATACATAAATAAAGCTCAAAGAGAAAAAGTTTCACAGATTTGCAAACCAAAAAACCTGTTATCTTTTAAACCACCCCCTCACATACCAGGTTCATGAACATTAATAAGTTAACTCCAAAGGAACACTGAAGCCCGTTAACCTGACTGAGTGCCAAGTATGCCTTCAGGCTCAAAGGGACAGTCAAACCTGAACAGCTAAAAATTAACCTTGCCCATTTAGTCTAAGCAGAGTCATGTGACTGTGACTGACTCCATCTCTCCTGTTACACAATAGATAACTAAGCTCCAGTGGAGCATAATGTTGACACACAGGGTCTCAGATACATGGTGTGATTTTTCAGAATCTCTTTTGGGAATAGTCATATATGTGAAACTGCTGGTACTTATGATTATGCTATTCCTATGCATGTATACTTATCTTGGTACGTGACATTATGAATATTAGCTAGGTTTAATATTTGCTCCTGTGGTAATGCTCACAAGGTATTTAGCCAGCACATAAAGGACAAGTCAAGTTTAATGGCCCATTAAGGAACTCTTAGCTCACAGTGGACCCTGAAAAACACTTGTCTACCCTTAATGGACTTTTCCTGTTTAACAGATGCAGTTTATGACATTGTAGACAGGGAAGGAGGCTGTCACAGGTGACAGCAAGAGCATGAGGGCCCCGACCTGAGGACAGTTTGGGGAAGAGTCATAAGGAGAAATCAAGTCACATGCCCTCTTTGTGCCTGTCCCGTGAGTACAGTACCAGCAAGAAATGATTTCTATTTGTACTTACCACCTTGGTTATGTAGTCCAAGCTGTTCCCCTCACTTTTGCTACCTACCAACTGGGATCCTGCCCCTGTTTGTCAAGCCTAGCTCTGGGTTTACACAACCTTCCTCTCTTCTAAATTAGGCCCCTTCCCCACTTAGAGTGAATGTTCATCTTAACTATTCATTTTCTAGATTTCAAATTTTTATGTTACCTACCTTTTCTCCACCCCAGATGCCAGTTTACATGGAGGAGCCAGGAGAAGGGATGAGACTCCACAAAGGCAGCAAAGACCCTCAGATCCCTGCAGGTAGGGAGCAGAGCTCAGACCCCTGCAATAGGGTTGCCAGATGGTTGAAACAAAAATACCAGACACCCACCCCGCCCCCGCCAAAAAAAAAAAACACCAGGGAAAAATTCTGTTGAAGAAAAGAAGGGGGGGGGCGGGGGGCAGACCAAAGTTGTTGAGAAAAAAAAATTAAAACAGCATGTTCCCTTTAAGAGTGAGTGCAGGGATAGGAACAGGGGAGCGGTTGAGCACTAAGACCCAGGGGAGTCATTGCTTCCCCTTGGTCTTTTTGCCGGCAGCCATTTTGTGCTGGCAGCCTTGTGGAGCCAGGTAAGCAAGGGGTCTGGGGTCGGGGGGCTGGGCGCTGAGTGTTTATAGGGTTGCCAGGTGCCCGGCATTTTCTCCTCCTGGCCGAGGCGGGGGGAGGGGGAAAAAAATCAGATAATACCGGCCATCTTAAGTATCCGATATTTTCTGAATTTTTCTACCAGACAGGAGACAAAAACACCTGACTGAGACAAAAACACCTGACTATCCGGGTAAATACCGGACACCTGGCAACCCTACCCTGCAAAGGGTCAGGACTCCTCCAGATCCCAGCACGTACACTGAAGGGGAAAATTCAGAGCTGATGTGTCTCCCACCCCAACTTCTTCTGCTACCTTCCCATGTTACCTCTCCTGTCTTCTCCCCTCCCAGTACAACTAATCCCTGTCTCCACACACACTCTCTTCCCTCCCCTACCAGGGAGCATCCACATGTAATTTCTTTTTTAAAAGAACTTTTGTGTCTTCTGAATAATCTACTCTACTCAGATTACATTTTTAAAATAAAACCTTGACAAGAGGCAGATTTTTCAGTTCCTTCTAAGATTTCTGTCCATTTTTGCAGGCACACAGAGGTGGTAAGTGGCTCACTAGTCTTAATGAAATGCTCTGATCTGAAAGTGAATACCCATGGAAATGAATAGGTACTGAAACAATAGCTCTAAGAGGTGTGAACTGCTGCATTCACTTAATAAAGGTTACATTCTACCATTTTTGTACCAACTTTGCATTAAAATCAGTGGGAGTTCTGCAGCAGACTAATTCCATAATTTATATCCCTGTCCATGTACCATTATTTTTTTTAAAAGTTAAAAAACCAAGAAACTCAAGTCTGTAAGAGGGAATCCTAGTACAACCATGTAGGGGAGCCTGGACTACCCTGCCTTGACAATAACTGATGATGTCTGCCCTGTCCAAAGTGCAGATTTCTGGCCTGTCTCAAGTCCTGTGTGCCAAAGCATGCAGGCAAGGCCCGAGAGTCAGGAATTGTTTTGAATAACAATGCAGATTAAGCATAGTACACGAGACCATGTCAAGAACACAGGACAAGGAACCTTCTACTGGTACTTCTGTTTCTGATAAGTAAAGAGTACAGATGCAGCCATGAAACTGTCAACTATGCACATAGTTTTAGGTAACATCTGGGTAGCAGGATGTATCCCAAATAGGGGCATTGGGCATTTTACATATCCTACAATACGTAATAAATTGGTAAATATTATTAGAACGACCAAGTCTCGCTTTGCTATAGATTGGGCTTAGTAAGAACAATTGATGGGGGGGAATGGGCAGGACTTAACTATACATCCCTGCTCGATGCAACTAGAAGTAAATAGGCCCTTCACATCAGCGACCCAGTGCATGGCATTCCATTGTGTGGGAAGAAGAGGAACCATGACCTCCTGCCTGGTACTGTAGGTAGCATTCAGGTGAAGTGTAAGTGAATTAGGCTTTATTATTGTATATATAGTAGCCCAATGTCTGTGACTCTGTAACGCTGAAATGCTGGCTGTTCCCTCTGGGTAGCGCTGTTGCCTAAGTCACGTCCTTTACCTCCCATCGTGGCGCTCAGCTGACTTCTGCGCCGCTCAGCCGGGCCGCCGCAGAGGAGCAAGCGGCACAAGCGGCCGTTTGGGCTCCCCCGCGGCGGCCCGCTGACCGGCGCCAGAAATCAGCCGAGCGCCACGGCGGGAGGCAAAGGTGAGCGGGGCGGTGATGTACACGGCCGGGCCCTGTCCCCGGCCGTGTACATCACCACCCCGCCCCCCTTCACCGGGGACGGGGCCCAGCCGTGTACATCACCGCCCCGCCCACCTTTGCCTCCTGCCATGGCGCTCGGCTGACTTCTGGCGCCACTCAGCGGGCCGCCGCGGGGGAGCCCAAACGGCCGCTTGCTCCCCCGCGGCGGCCCGGCTGAGCGGCGCAGAAGTCAGCCGACCGCCATGGCGGGAGGCGAAGGGGGGCAGGGCAGTGACGTGCGGCATGACAGCGGCTCCAGGCTCCGCCCCCTTGCTGTGAACGTCACCGCCTCGCCCCCCTTCGCCTCCCGCCATGGCGCTCAACTGACTTCTGCGCCGCTCAGCTAGGCCGCCGCATGGGAGCAAGCGGCGCAAGCGACCGTTTGGGCTCCGCGCTCCTCATGCAGCACGGGGAGCGCGGAGCCCAAATGGCCATTTGGGCTCCGCGGTCCGCCAAGTGAGTGGCAGGAGGGAGAGGAGAAGAGAAAGAGAGAGACAGAGAGAGAGGCAGGAGACGGAGGAGAGCTGAGGGCGGGGGGGGGGGGGAGAAGAGGCAGTAGGAGGAGGAGAGAGAAAGAGAGACGGAGCGAGAGACCGGAGGCTCAGGAGAGAAGACGGATGTGGAGGAGAGACCTGAAAATCCTGTCTTATGATGGGCTAATTGGCTAGTTGGATTATAGTAGATCTTCTATTAATTGCTTTTGCATTGCTTTGCTCTGTATTAATTGCTTTAGAATTTATATTATTTAAAGTTTACATTGTATAGTAATTGTTTTCAAGGCTTGTAAAACTTAAACAGCTGTATTAACTGCTTAAAGCTTACAATAAATAAGAAAGTGGTTAAGTAGCCCTGGAGTGTCCTGGTTTCCCTTGGATCTAAAATAAATTGAACCACATGACAAACTAATATGGTTAGGAAGGGCCATATCACTTGTGCCAACTCTGCTCCTGTCTCCTCTGCCTGCACCTATAGCCAGACAGACCACCAGAGCATAGATGCCTCTAGTGTACCCAGATCCTGGTGTGGATTTGCAGACACTGTGGCCTGTACTGTGTGGCACTCAGGTGGCAATTTAAAGGACTGGACCCCGGGACAACTACATGTTGGCGGTCCTGAATCCACCTCCTGAGGCGGCAGTAGCTAAGTCAAAGGAAGAATTCCTCCATCCACCTAGTGCTATCTACATGGGGATTAGAGATGTTAGACATTGTGTAACTGAATAGTCGTAACCTCATGAAATGTTAGTGGTTATACAACTATTCAGTAGTCCCCAGGGGCAGAGCTAGCACTCGTGGGGAGCCCTGTGACACCATGCTGCTGCCTCTCTATCAGAGGCGGCAGCGCAGAGTGGCAGCAGCCCCTGTCTGCAAGGGTCTGAACTCCCTGGGGGCAGGCTGGTCTGCAGCAGCAGCCCCTGTCCACAAGGGGTTTGAGTTCCCTATGGACAAAGGCTGGTCCGTGACAGCAGCCTCTGTCCGTGTGGGTCCGCAGCAGCCTCTGTCTGCAGGGAGCTTGGACCCCCTGTGGACAGAGGCTGCTGCTGGGGACCAACCTCTGTCTGAGGCAAGTCCAGGCAAGCCCAGCCTCCCCAGCTCCCCACCCTCAATGCTGCCTCTGATAGAGACAGCAGCAGGGATGGAAGGGGGCAGGCAGCACCATGGAGCTGGAGCTCGGAAGGAACTGGCTTTTAAGTTGGCTTCCATCAGCACTAGCTCCTACTTGACCCCTCCCCTCACTGCCTCAGGTGTGTCCATGGAGCCAGCATGTGTGGTGAGCCTGCCTGAAAGCTGGCTTCCCATCTCTTTTGGCTCCAGCCTGCCCCCCTCACCCTCTGCACCGCTGCCTCTCTATCAGAGGCAGCAGCACAGGGATGGAGTGGGGCAGGCAGATCCTGTGCTTGCAGGGAGCATGCTGAAAGCCAGCTCCTCACAGACACTGACTCCCGCTCCCTGCTGCCTCTGACACAGAGGCAGCAAAAGAGGGGTAAGTGTTTGTAGTTGACAAGATTAACCGATAAAACCAGGCTTATTGGTTAATCATGTCGTTTACTACACATTGACATCCCTATTAACAATGCCATCCAGGACTGTGGATTATATGCATCCCTGACTTACATAGTTCAACAGACCTAATTTTCTAGTGTAGACCAGGCCTAAGGTCATGAAGTCCAACCTACTGGCAGGTAATTGCTGCTCATCACTGCCCCCACTTCTGTTAAAATAAGTGACTAGTTTGTTATGCTATTTCTAAACACCATGATCCATACCCCTTTTCCCAGAATGAGGGATAAAATCCAGGATTTGTGCTCACCAATACAGTTTGGCACTAAGAGGTGGAATGGGATGCTAGCCTCAGCGCTGCCACTTCTGCCCAAAGACCAACCCCTTCTGGGGGCCTGAAGCTGAGTCCCCCTCCCCCCCACCGCCCATCTTGCCCAGCGCCCAGCAAAATCTGTTGCTAGCCCTGGGTGGATTACCTTCACTGATGGGAGAACCCCTCATGTCAACATTAGTAATATCTACACTGAAGCACTGCAGTGACACAGCTGTAGCATTTAAGTAGAAACCTACCTTTAGGCAATGTCTACAGTAGACATTATAGCTTATAACAGCACAGCTGCACTAATGCAATTGTGCTGCTATCAGGTCATTCCTCCCTTAACTGGGACTCTCTGGTCCAGCAACATCCATGATCTGGCAGAACCACAGATGTTCCTGGACCATAGAGTCCAGGTATACGGAGGTCTGGCCAGGGCCAGGAGTGCAGCGGGGCAGCTGGAGACTCACCCAGGAACCCACCTCAGGGGTGGGGGGGCATGCAGCAGGGAAATCTGGCCCCAACAGCTGGGCAGTAGCAGGGAGCTAGCGGAGGCCATGAATTCTGGCCCTGGTGGCAGCCAGGAAGCTCCAGCCACATATGCGTAGCTCCTGCCCTGGCACCAGCTAGACAGCTCTGGCTCCAGCTACGCAGCTCCAGCCCCAGCAGCGGACAGGTAGCTCCAGCCACAGAGGTAGACAGGGAACCCCGGCTCCAGCAGCAGTGGGGCCAGCAGGAGTTAGAAAGCTCTGGCCCAGAGAGCAAGCAGGCAACAGCGGAGCAGGCTGGAGCCCTATTGGGGGGTGGGGGTAAAAGGTGAAGCAGCAGCTTAGCACAGGCCAGGAAAGTAGAGACCTCCCCTGGTCCAGCAAATCCCCTAGTTCGGGACCAGTCAAGTTCCGAGGGTGCCAGACCAGGGAGATCCAACCTGTAGTTCCTCTGTACTGAGGGGAAAGAGCTCACCCATCAACATTATAAAACCACCTCAACAAGTGGAGGTAGTTATGTCAGCAGGAGAAGTTCACCCCCAGAATGATGTGCACAATACCATTTATGCCAGAAAAAATGTCACTCGAGCAACATTAATGTTGCTGACATAAGTGGTAGTGTAGACATGGCCTTAATGAATAATTAGGGTAGTAAACTTCATGAGAATTTAAACAGACCTTAAAAGTGAGATTTGAATTCCTTATCTCCTCTTTTCCAGCTCAGGACATTATCTCCTAGGCTCAGAGGTATTTGGCAAGAGTCTTTGTCCCTCCCTGCTCATGCCATAGCAAAATTATCATCCATTTCAGTAAGTTCAGCCTCACACACAAATTTGCAGTTATAGCTAAAATATAACAACAATCTATAAACTATCATTACCAAAGTATAACTGATATTTGAGCAATCAGCACAAAAAATAATGCAGACATAGAATACACTGCAGAGAAATGTTACAAAAGGGTTACAAAGAAGGGTTAAATAATCTAATGCAATTGCCAAAAGGGATGAATTTTGTACAATTTGTCTATCAATTCATTTTTCCTTAGTCCACCATGAAAAAGTCAAATAGTACTCAAAGTTTATAATAAAGGCTTAAATCTCCTGTTAAGTTACATCATAGATTCCAAGTTTAACTGTGCTTCAGTTTAACTACCTCTGCACCATAACAGAAAACATTTGTAGTAACAAAATTAAACAAAACCTAAATTCTAGTATATAAGCCCTAGGTACATAAGTATAAACTATTCACTAGATGTACTACAGAATACCCACAGAAGTCACTTATTAAAATTCTGCCACAAAATTGATGGAAAGTCTGAAAAGATTTTCCTGACTCTGACAATTAACTCCTATCTACAGGAAATACATAATTTGTTCCAGAGAATGGCTCCTAATAATTGTGATGGATACATTTCTGCCTGCAGCATAAGCAAAATCTCTCCAAACAGTAAACATTAAAACAAATGAGTCCAAAAAGCACCAGGAAAACAAACAAACAAAAATACATACAAAAGGAGTCTTGAACCACCACCTCCCATTTCATGAAATGTCAGAGTATTCTGCTCCTGTTTTAACTTTAGTTAGAAAACATTGGCACTATTACTCTAATATTGCTGTACAGTACAGGGAAGTATCTGTTCATTGTTTCATCCAATTTGCTAAACAAAACAAAGTGTTTAAAAAAGGTAACCAAGATGCTTCTGATTTAAAAAAAAAAAAAAAAAAAAGTGTGCTTTTAGTCTTTCATTGGATGAAATGGCCATGAAATTAACACAATCTGTCTGGCACACAGTTTAAAAAAAAAAAAAGGCAAAAAACACTTCAGAATACTGACTGCAAACCGTACAGAAAACTAGGGGAATACATTACTCTTTGCTAGGATCATTCCACAATAGACCAACAGACTAAAGTTTAAATTATCAATTGACATTACCTATTTTAAAATAAGTGAACTTGTTCTCTTTTCTTATCTGTGATTCTGACTAGAACCACCAATGACAAGAAGATGGCAGAAATTAAATCCCTTTTCTGCCTGGAATATTTGAAGCTGAGAGGAGTTAGATGTTTTGACAAGTTAATGACCACAGTCCTTTCCCCTTCTTCCATTTGCCTCTGATTTCCCAGACATTCCTTTATCCTACTACCCCATGCCTTTATACTACGATGCATTTAAAAATGTTTAACCAACTAGCGCATTTACCCAGAGTTGTTTGCATCCTTAAGGAGGGGCTGGGGACATGGGGGATACAGGAGTCAGGGTTGGGGGGTGAGAAGGGGACAGAGGACTCTGTGTGGAGGTGTATAGGGAGGTGGGGGGGGGGGAGCACATCCAGGCACATCCCATTTTCCTAACATTCTAACATTTCTGCAGTATCTACTGCTGAGGCAGGCAAAATACAGTCCGTAGGCTGGATTCAGCCTGCCAAGCCACCAGATACAGCCTGCAAGAGCTTTAGCCAGGCTCCCTGCCTGTTCTGCCCCTGCACACTGCTCATTCTTCTCCTTCCTATTCCTGTTAGGGAATGAAAGCAAAATACACAGCTCATCTGCCCCATGCTCCCCAGCAAAAGGGAGGAATGAAGCAAATGGTCTCCAGCCAATGAAGCTGCCTGTTGGCAGAACAAGCAGCATGAGAAATATCCCTTCCCCTCTGAGTTTACAGTGTTCAGAGCCATACATAGCCCCCCAGCTGGTGCAGGGGTATGGAAGACAGGGAGCTTGGCTGAGAAACCCTCTGGGCTGCTGGCTGGGAGCCACCCTGGTAAGAGCCTCCTGGCCAGAGTTTGCCTCTGGCACCCCAAACCCTTCCTGCCCCCTAACCCTCTGTGCCCTTCCTATACTCCTACCCACTCCCAGATCCTGCACCCCAACCCCCTACCCCCTATACCTCAGCCCCAGGTCACAATCCTCTCCCAAATGTCACACTCCCTCCTGTACCTCTCCTCTCGGTCACAACCCCCTCCTACATCCCACATTCCCTCTTGTACCGCTCCACCAGGTCAGACTCTTCCCCTGCACCCCCCTTCTGCACCCCAGTCACCTTCCCCAGGTCACAACCTCCTCCTTCACCCAAACTCTCTCCCAGATCCCACACCCTATCCTGCATTCCAATCCCCTACCTCAAGCTCCCTTCTGCACCCAACCACCATCACAGACCCTGCACCTCCTCCATTTCATGGAAGAGTATGGCCCTTGAACCAAATTACTGGAGTGCCCCCACATCAAAAATTATTGCCCATCCTGTTCTACATCAATTTCTAATACACAGGGCCCTACCAAACTCATAGTCCATTTTGGTCAATTCAATGGTCACAGGATTTTTAAAATTGTAAATTTCATTATTTCTGTTGTTTAAACCTGATATTTCAGAGAGTTACAACTGTAGGAGATCTGAGCAAAAAAGGAGCTGGGGGGGGGGGGAGAGGGGCTCAAGGTTACTGTAGTGGGGTTTCAGTACCTCTACCCAAGAGGGATGACAGACTTGCCAGAGCAAGGTTGGAGGGGGCCAGCTCCACACTCTTGAAAGAAGCAGGGCCTTCTGTAGGGCTGAAGAATGAAATCACCCTTTTAATGAAGAATATCTACCAATATTACTGTACATCTACAATGACTTTGCTGTAATGAAACAATCTTGTATTATTCAGGAAATTATGTACCAATGTGACATTATGCAACCTCATGAATCACAGACCAATTTTTATTCATGGGATTTTATAAATGAAACAGTGTTAATCATGTTTGGATACATTTATTAATAGCTTGTCAAGAATTGCCTTTGAAGAATCTGTTATTATAATTCCTTTTTAATACATTGTAACTGAAAGTGACTCAATATTGTAAATGAAACCCCATTTTTAACTTTGTATTGCTTCAACTCTGTTTAAAGTTGGGTGCATGTGTAGTCTTGCTTAAAAGTGTGAATGTGTGTGGGGGAGGAGGGGAGTGTAATGGGATCAGTCCCCGATGCCAGCCCATCTCAAAGATCAGCTGCCAGAACCACCCTCATGGCCAAAGAATAACGTGGATGAGTCCTACAAAAGAACCCACACAAACAAAAAAAAAAAAACCTATCATGGAAAAGAGCAAAGTCGCATCTGCCATTAACAGATGACTCATGGTCATACAGTGCTCAGGGGCAGTGGGATAGGACAAAATCTATGGGCTAAAACATATTTTTAAAAATGGGTGCAAAATAGGGATGCTTGAATGTAACTGTTTTGACCATTTAAAGAATAAGCGGATGCTTATCAGTTAACGGTGTCGGTTACACTCAGCAAAGCCTCCTCCCTGGGAGCAGAGCTGGGCCATGAAGGGCTGCCAGCTCCCCTCCAGAGGAGGTTTCACTGCCACAGCAAAGCCTCCTCCCAGGGAGCAAAGCCAGGCCAGGCTGGCAAGGGCCTCAGCAAAGCCTCCTCCCTGGAAGTGGAGTTGGGCTGGCAGGGGCTGGCAGCCCCACTCACAGAGAGGTTTCACTACGGGCTCTGCCGTATAAAGCTAAGCTTTATGCTGCAGGGCCGTCTGCATGGGTAATCATTAATCGCTGAGATTTTCAGCAGTTACCTGGTTACCCTAATGCACAATTTTTAATATCCCTAGTGAAAAACCATAGGGTTGGGTCTTTTGGTTCTACAATCATTCTCCAGGAGCAATGATGTGACCTACACGACCTGGCTCCCCTCCTCATGTCCAGACTATCTGGCCAGTGGACTATGAACAACTGTGGCTGGTGTGTGTGTGTGTGATAATTTTAGCTAGGGATAGTAAATGAATTTGCCTTATCCCCCAAACAAGAATATATTCAATCTAGTTCTCTAAAACTAACACCTTGAGTGGAAAGGCCTGGGCTAGGGAGCAGCCCTCAGTACCACCCGAAATGCACCATGCCTCACCCTCCCCCCCAATCCATAGCTAGCTCTCAGAGTCACCCAGAGCACACTGCCCAGTGCTCCAGTAGTGATTTAAAGGACCTGGGGTTTTGGCTGCCGCTGCTGCCACAATAGCAATGACCAGGACCCCAGGCCCTTTTGAATACTGAGTCCTGGGGCAGTTGCCCTTTTGCCCCCATCCTCCCTGTGAGCAGGCAAGTCTCTACCCTTACTTCTGCACTGCTGCTGGCGGCAGCACTGCCTTCAAAGCTGCACTGCTAGAGAGCATTGGTTGCTGGCGGGGAACCCACCTCTGACAGCAAAGTCATCACCAGCAGCAGTACAGAAATAAGGACAGCATTAGGGATGTTAGATATTATGTATTTTAGTATTTGTGTAGCCACAACAATTTTTAGTGGTTATGCAGTTACTAAAATACTTCCCGGGGGTGGGGCCAGCAGCCAGTGCACTCCCAGAGCCATTCCTGGAGAGCTCCCTGCCACTCCATGCTGCTGCCTCTGTATGAGGCTCCCGTATGCTGCCTCTGATGGAGAGGCAGCAACGTGGGGTGGCAGCAGCCCTTGTCCATGGTGGGGCCTGAGCTCCCCGTGGACAGAAGCTGCACCAGCATCCCACGGAGCAACTTCTGTCCACATTGAGCCTGGGTCTGCTGCAGACAGAGACTTCTCTGTAGCAGCAGGCCCTGTAAACAAGGTCCAAGTTCCCAATGTACAGGGGCTGCTCTGACATCCCACCTGCCCCGTCCCCTTCCCCCCCCCCCGGGGGGGTAGTTATGTGTAGTTGTTTGGATTAACCCAGGCTACATAGCCATTTAAACAATTAACCGATAAGCCTGGGCATCTGCTAACATCCCTAGATGGCATGGTATGGTATTGCCACCCTTATGTCTGCATTGCTGCCTGCAGAGCTGCTGGCACTCTCCAGCCACCCAACTCTCAAGTCAAAGTAGCAGAAAGAGTGGCAATACTCCTTTCTTTAGGTCAGGACCGCAAATTTGAGAAATGCTGTTCTCCCCCTGGAAATCTGTATAGTAAAGGGTAAAAAACACAAAAAAGACCAGATTTCACAGGGGAAGACCAAATTTCACAGTCCATGACACATTTTTCATGGCCATGAATTTGGTAGGGCCCTGCTTATATGGAAAGGTAACACAAGGAAAGTATTCAATGTATTTATAGCTATCTTTAAAACAGTTTAGCAACTGGAAACAAGGGGAAGATCCAGAACCATGTGACCTATCAATGATCCAAAGACCACAGTCTGAAAATTGCCACTCTACTATGTTCCAATCAGAGGAAATAATTAATGGAATTTAAAGCTAATAATTTAATGGAATTTAAAACTAAAGAAGGATGATTTGGTGGAAAGTATATTGTTCAATTGCTTTCTATCAATTTCAAGACAAATCTTCAAGATGACTATTTAACCCCATTACAAAATTGGTTACTTTCATTAATCTGCCTTTTCCTGTAAAAAAGGGTACTGTCTTGCTCTTCCCTAACAGGTGAATCACTGCCATTCAGGCAGATACAATTTTGGTGGCAGCACCTAATGGTTTTAATTACTAGCATCCACTGCTTAGTGTAAAGAGGGTGTCCAGCACCACAGGAAATAATCTGAGTATAGTCCTTGCAAGCAGTATGCATTGCTGAACAGATATGTAGCCTAAGGGCAGTAGCATTGTGGACCCCATCTTTACCTATGTACCATCTCCCCAAGCTTTGCAGCCCACTTTCCCTCCTCTTTATCTCTGTAGCAAATTACAGCAATTGCTCATATGGGCATTTAATATTCAGAAGCATTTACATATGTATCTTCCAGGGTTGTTTTTTTTTTGGGGGGGGGGGGGGAGAAGACAACAGTTAGCAACATGGGTTACTTTTGCTTTTCTTTATGTTTCCCCACCCACACACACGCACGCACACCCCCTCTTTCTCCCCACATACTTTTAGCACAGTTCCCACAGCTTCTTCCACTTAAGATAAATCCCTGCCACTTGATTCTTTAGTCTACGGGGTGTAGCCGACCACTAGCTCATTCCCTCTACTCCGTTGGGCACCCTGCCCACTGCCTCATTTCTCTTGTCCCGCTATGGGCAGCAGCCCCAGCGCAAGCCCAGTCCCAGACAGCACCTCCTTGCCTGCCAACCCAGCAGGCGCCCAGGGGAGACGTGGCTGGGCTAGCTGCTTGTTGTCTGTAGCGGTTCTAAAGCCACCTGGAGGAACAGCTAGAAACAAAGCGACTCCAAAAGCCCCCGCACTGGCCCCTCCCGCGCGGCGCCCGGAGTCGCCCCCACCCCAGCCCGCTGCCGCCAGCACCCAGGGACGCTTCCCGCCCACCTGGCTCGTGTCTGAGCCAGGCAGCTGCGTGGCCGGGAGAGCAGCGCGGGCGGCTGACGGGCCCCTGCCGAGCGCTGCTGGGGGCGAGGGGGCTCCGGAGGCGGCCCCCAGGTGACCGAACGGACCCGCTGCCCGCCCGCAGGGCCAAGGGCTGCCGCCTGTAGGGCCGGGCCGGGCCGGGCTGGGCTGCCGCCCTCAGGTGCGCGGCTTCCCCGCAGCTGCAGGGGGCTGAGCCGCGCCGACTCACCGGGCTGCCCGGAGCTGCTCTCCGCCGCCTGCTGGCTCGGCTCCTCCGGGGGCCGGCTGGGCTGCGGCTCCTGCCCCTCCACGGGCACCACAGTGAAGCTGGTGGGCATTGTCTTCCGGCTGGGCGCTCCGCGATGGGGCGTTGGCCGCGGCGCCTGCTGCTCCCTCCCCCGGCAGGGAGCGGGGTGAGAGTCCCCGGGCTGCCGCCTCCCTCACGTGAGAGCCATTTCCTCACCCGGGGGGGCGGCCGGCGCGCTCTGCACGCCGCCTCGCCTTTGTTCCCGGCCTCTGCACGGCTCGCCGGCTGCCCGCCTCCGAGCTCCCAAGCGGCGGAGGAGCCCCGGGCCGGCCGGCCGCCCGCCTTGCCCCAGCGCCGATCCGCACCGGTCCCCCCCCCCCCCGCCCTGTGATTTTCTCCGCCACGCTCACCAGCGGAGCGGGGTGGAACCCCACAGCCCCCGCAACCCTGGGGCCAGAGGAGCCCACGGTCTCCCCTCAGGGGGACGCAAGAGCAGGGCAGCTGTTTGAAAAGAGACCTTGGAGAACTCGTCTCAAAAGGCCCCACGTGCCCAGCTGCCTCCCTAGGTACTTAAGGCTTTGTCTGACCAATAGAACTTTTGTCGTTTGTGGGTGCTTAATCACCCCCCCCCCACACACACACACACACACACAAGTTTTGCCAGGCGCTCCGGGCGTGAATACTGTTTTGTCAGCAGACGCACTCTCCTAGCGACAAAGCAAAAGCAGCTGGTGGAGCTACATGTATAGTGCTAGCAAAAGTGCCGACAAACTGGTCACATGCGCCGACTTTCAGCAACGGGGCTGTATCCCCACAGCCTTGGTGCTAAAAGCTATGTAGTATAGAGAGAGCCCAAGTCCCAGATTTTAGGTACCTCTAGTATCAACAAAACCCCAGATCAGCTGCCACTGAATGCTTTAGGCACAAAACAAAACACATGCCATGCAGGGGTGGGCTGGGTCTCTGGTTCGCTATGGGCATTTCAGCATCCCCTCTTTGATTTAGGGATGTTTCATTGCAGGTAATTGACTAATCGAATAGTCAATGCATTTTGCATCCCTTATTTGACTAGTTGATAGGGCATCTCTGCCTTTGAAGTGTAGAAACAGCCCTAGGGCTGTTGCTACAGTTTGAAGATGAAAGCGCCACCTGGAGCCGGGGATCAGCTGGGGACTCCTACTGACCCCTGGTGCCAAGTGGCACTGCCGCTTTGAAATGCCCAGGAGGAGTCTGACAGGGGGCTGCCACAGAGGCATTTCAAAGCGGCAGTGTTGCCTGGAGCCAGGGGTCTGGCCCTAGGCTCCACGCAGCAGTACCACTGTGAAGTACCTCCTACTTCCCCCTCCGCCCTGTCCCCCCCCCACCCCGTTGCTGCCTCTTTCTGATAGAGGCAGTAAAGGGGGGGAATGACTAATGGACAAGCTTGTGGACTATCTCATAAGCGTTTCTTATCAGAATGTTCCTGTTGCAGCTTTCTATAGAAGCCAGTTTCCTGAAGATGCAGAGATTATGCACCTTCCCTGACAATACCGTGTTGCAATCAGTGAAACGAGCCTGAATACCTTAGAGTAGGAGTGGGGAACCTTTTTGAATTGGGGCCACTGACCCACAGAAAAATCATTTGGGGGGCGCACAGTGAGAAGCAAAAAACAAAAAAAATCCTCACTAATGTTGCCCCCAGCTGAGAAGGAAAAAGACATTCCCTGTGGGAGGGATGGGGGGGGGGGGGGCTGGAGCATGAGTGCAGGTTCCCCAATGCTGGGTGGAGCCCTGAATCTTGGGGTCTGGATCCCCTGGGCCTTAGATTCCCCACCTCTGCCTTAGAGAAGTAGCCTTTTCTATCTATGTACTCCATCACAAGATGTCCCAGTGCCAAAATTGGGATATATATGCCACCTATTACCTCACCACAATTAAGGAATACCATTGCCACAAAGCCATGCACTATTTCACACACATTTCCCAGAGTCTCAGTTCATTATAGCAGAATGTAATGAATGGCTCCTATACAGAGGCAGATGCATTAACCCCCTCTGCCTTCCCTGGTGGAGTTCCCAACTCCAAACGGATTTGTGACTGACCAGTAGCAGTCTGGAGTTGCAGCTTCAACACAGCAATTGCCATGTGCTTCTCCACAAAGAGGGCTGCTCTCATGCTGGTGTCCTTACACTGCAGGACAGGGTGAGCTCCACATAGGGTACATCTAGATTACATCCCTTTCTTCGAAAAAGGGATGTAAATTAGACACCTCGAAATGGCAAATGAAGCTGGGATTTAAATTTCCCACGCTTCATTTGCATAATGGCGGACGCGGTTTTTTCAAAAAGGGGCTTTTCAAAAGAAAAGGGCTGTTTAGATGGGGATCATTCAAAAATAAAACCCTTTTTCAAAAGATCCTGTACTCATTTTTTCAAGAAAAGGGATGTAGTTTAGAGACAGCCCTACAATCCCAGGAATGGAACTTTGTACATCCAAAAGTTTGGCAGTCATACTAATTCTTAATTGTCCCTGATCACGTGCTTACCTTTGTTGTGCGATTACCGTTTTTGTGTTAAATACATATTGTATGATGTGAAGTAGTGATAGCAATAAGCTTTCTTGAAGAAATACAAAACTTCATATAGGAACATGTATTAGAGGACAGCACTCATCCAGTCCCACTCAGGTAAGCTGCCATTATCACACCAAAACACCAGTAACAACAGAACCTTATAGAAACAAAAAGCAAATGCCTGAACAAGTGCAAACAGTGAAACTATATGCAAGACAGAAATCCCCTACTGTGGTAAGTACACTGGCCAGGGGTGGAAGCAGCCACATGGGAGGACATGAGCAGTCTCTATTGCAAGTCAAGGGCGGCTGAGCCTCCCCAAACAGCCAGGCCCTATCCATGCCCTGCCCCAAGGCTCCCTCCTGATTCTCTGTCTTTCCCCGGGGCTTGGACTAGGACAGGCTGGTCTGCAGCCTGGGACTCGGGTAGCTGGGGCCACCTGCCAGGAATTCAGGGGTTGAGGGTGCTGGGGCTGTGCCACCTGGAGTTCCAGAGCACTTGGGCTGGGACCTGCCACCCAGTGCTTTGGGGCTGGGGGCAGTGGGGCCATACTACCCGGTATTTCAGTAGCCATGGAGTAGAGGAGAGGGGGGTTGGGGCTCTTCAAGGGGAGGGAAGGGCCTTGGGCAGAAGGGGTGGGGTCAGGGGCTAGCTTTCCTGAGCGCATGGTGCACATAATACCTGTAAAGGAAAGGGTGCATGAGGCAAGACTGCTCTGCCCAACCACTCATGGGGCCAAATTCCCTAGGCCATAGAATCTTCCAAGATACTTCTGGCTGGTCATTAATGATATGAGCCACTGAAACAGTTTTTTCTGCTGAGTTCTGTCTTACTCTCTTAGCTGCTGTTTCTAACCCAGGAATTGCAAAGCAAGTGCCTGCTCTTATGCTAAAATCCTGTCCTCAAGATGTGTAGCTAACCTGAGCCTTGTCTCTTGCCATGTTTGTCCTCTAGCCGCAAGTCCCTCTGTCTTTGATTCTGGACCTGCTTGTTGGCCCTCTCCACAACTTCAACCTTAAGTTCATCATGGAAATACTTCCACTTGGAACAGTCAGTGAAGCTATTTTTGTCCAGGCTTGTGCTGTGGAGGTACTGCAGCCAATAGATGTTAAGGGGCCTGGAACAGGACAAAACACAGAGGCTGTGTCTACATTGGCACGTTCTTGCGCGAAAACGGCCGCTCTTGCGCAAAAACATGCTGCCTGTCTACATTGGCCACGCTTTCTTGTGCAAGTAAATTGACATTGTACTGTAGAAAATCAGGGCTTCTTGCGCAAGAACTCTGACACTCCCTCTCAGGAAGAAGCCCTCTTGAACAAGAACTCTTCCAGAAGAGGCCCGTGTAGATAGGCAACATGAATTTCCTGCGCAAGAAGCCCCTATGGTTAAAATGGCCATCAGAGCTTTCTTGCGGAAGAGAGCATCTACACTGCCATGGATGCTCTTGCACAAAAGTACATCACTTGCGCAAAAGCACATGCCAGTGTAGATGCTCTCTTGTGGAAGAGTTTTTGCACAAGAACTCTTCCACAAAAGAGTTCTTGCGCAAGAAGCTGCCAGTATAGATGTAGCCAGAGGGTTATTGTCTCACATAGTTCAGTGCAGGAGTTCAAAAAAAAATCATTGTGGAATTTCAGTGACATAAAATGATATTTTTACAAACTGAACTTCAGTACGCTGTGAACAGGATGCTTCAGATCACAGAAGAGCTCTGGAACATAGTTTGGTTAATCACAGCAAAAGAAGTGCAAACAGAATGGCTTCTGTCACAGAGATCACCTTGAGAGTGTCACTTGATGTGCTGAAAATATCACTGATCCCACCTACCTGCCCTCTTGGGCACTTGACCACTCTGTCCCGCAGAGCCAGAACCTCTGGTTTCCCTCAGCAAAGGCACAGAATTGGGGTCACAGCCCACAGCAAAACAACATAGATACCGAGATTCACACAGCACTGGAAAGGATCAGTCAAAGGGATTTTACACAGCAATAAGGTACACAGCCCCAGTGGGACCAAAAACCCAGATAAATCTGCCTCATTATGCATAAAGTTTATACAGTCAGCTCGTAAGTTGCTCACTTCCTTTATCAATGAAAGAGAGATATGCACAGCAGTTGTCCCCCCACTCCTGGGCATCAATTATTTACACTGGGTTTAATAAACAAAAGTGATTTTAGTAAGTATAAAAAGTAAGATTTAAGTGATTGCAAGTAATAACAGACAGATCAAAATAAAACAAAACATGCTAACTAAGCCTGATTTAATAAGAGATATTGTTACAAATCATAATTTCTCGCCCTAATGCTTATGTCAGGTAAAATCCTTCTCAGGCTAGAATTGTTCTTTCTGACCTGGGTCCAGCAATTCTTCTCCAAACCTATCATTTCAATTCTTTTCTTTCCAGGTGGTTTTTGTATTCTCCTGGAGTAGGGAGGCAGTCTGTAAAGCCAGCTAATGAAAATGATTGTTTACTTCTCTTGCCTTATCTAGAATTTGCCTAGGGTGGGAAGCCTGTGGAAAAGTACAGCATTCAAGATGGAGTCCAGCATCAGGTGACATGAACACATGTCTTTGTAGAACATCTGCAGGGAGACAGTTCCCCTCCTCCCCCCTCGCCCCCCCCCTTCCCTCCCACACTCAATTGTCTCTTGTTATTGGGCTATTAGCTCTGTGTCTGGCCTCTTCATTTTTATTCCTGATGAGCTGGAAATAGGTTTTTCCTAACATGAACACATTGATAATAAATCTACAACCAATATTCTTAATTTCAGATACAGAAATGGTACATGCACATTCAGGGGATTACAAGCTCTCCAGAGATAGGTTACATGCAATATTTTGCATAAAGCACATTTGAGTTAGGCATATTCATATTTATAAGCATATTAGAAGACTTACCTGGAATTGCCCATGTTCTGCACGGCAGGAGGCTGGTGGTGTGTGTGGAGAGGGGGCAGGAGTTAGGGCAGGGCCTTGGGGTTGTGGTGGGGGAGGGCTGGAGTATGGGGGGTACTGGAGTCAGGGTGGGGGGTTGAGGAGAGGCTCAGGGTAGAGGACTGGGGATGTGGGAAGGAGATGCGAGAATGAGGGCTGGGGGTAAGGAGGGGCTGAGAGTGAGGGGTCCCATCCAGCAAGGCTTTATCTCCCCCCCAATCAGTGGGGACTTTTCCCCACCGCAGCCCCACTGGCCGACAGGAGCCTTCTGTCCCCCCGCAGCTTCCCCAGCTGGTACGGTCTGCTCTCTCTCCCCATCTGGGGCAGGGCCTTCTCCCCCCATCCCTTGCCTGGTTGGGCTTTCTCCCTCCCCACCCTGGCACAACAACAACGAGCTGGTGGGAAGGATTTGGAGCAGGAGGGGCTACTTACCCCATCTGGTAGCACGTATCATGGAGAGCCCCAGCCCTGCTGGCCACTCTATTGCTGGTGCAGCTGCCCACAGTGGTCACTCTGCAGTATAGCTCTCCCCTGCACTCACTGCCCACAATGGTCACTCTCAATATCGTGTCCCTCTGAACAGCCCCATCCCTTTCCATGTTATGGAAAACAGTTCCATTCCAGGCACTTCCCATTTTCCTAGCACAACCAAAGCCTGGCCTTGCTTTAAGTTAGGATAAGAGGAAGCAGCATACCAAATTTAGTGGTCCTAGCTCTTAGCATTTAAGAGGAGTTCTTGAACAAACATGTTCGTGGAAGGACAGACAGACAGACAGACAGACATTTCCAAAATATACCAATAGATTTTAATAAAGAATATGAAATACACCATCACAATAATTTAAAAATTTCAGAGCTACTTGGATGTGGGAGCATGGGAAGAGGCCTGCCATCAGTGGCCATGCTATAGAAGTTTTGTCTTTTATTTCAGATGTTCCATATTTTGGAGGACAAAACCATCCTTGCAGTACCCAGTTGGCAAAGGGAGATTTTATTCCAAGCTGTTGGTGGGAAACCTGCAGTTTATGCAACCAAGGTATTCAAACCTGTAGTGATTGAGCAGCACATCTCTGAGTGGAGTAGGCTGGTCATCTACAGATGTGGCCTGGGAAAATACACCCTTTCCTGAAATGTGACTACCTACTTAGAGTTTCTGCTTCAGAACAAGTTTGCACCTGGGATTGGGTCAGAATCTATGAGGGAATCAACATGACACTGCATGCAACCATGCAGAACTCCACAGACTTCCTCCTCCTGCCTTTTCCCTTGAAACACTTTGAGACAAAATTTCAAACCGCATATTTGGGACAAATGATTTTGTCACTTTGATGGAGAATACAAACCCCACACTGGGAATCAAGGGTTAAGGAACTACTCTGGCATGTGGACCCACCACTCACCCATCTCATCCACTTCTCCAATAGTAAATGCTCCAACTGGAAGAGGAATTAAAAGGGAGGAGCACAACTCATTTTCAGGCAGACCAGGGAAGAAAGGAAACTTACAACCCGCTACTCCAGCAGAGGAGAGCTGAGGAAAGAGTATCCCCACAGCAACTGCCTAAAAGTCCCTTCATAAGGGCATATCTACATTACAGTGTTATTTCAAAATATCTCGTTATTTTGAAATAACAAGGCGAGCGTCCACACAGTAAGTGTGTTGTTTTGAAATTATTTCAGAATAATGGGCTTCTATAGCAAAATAATTACTCCTCATTCTATGAGGAATAACGCCTATTTTGAAATTGCTGTTTCAAAATAGGGGGAGTGTGGACACACAGCTGTGCTTATTTTGAAATAATTGGCCTGCAGGGCTTCTCACAGCTCCCCTGGTGGCCACTCTGTCCACACCCCTCAAAACTCTACAGTTTCCCTTCTCCTGCACGGTTTAAAGCTGCAGGCAGAAGGGAAAGGGCTTGTGCCACCACATCAGCCTTGCTAGCCCCGTGCCTCACAGTTACACCCAGCACTGCCTACACTGCTACCATGGCAGACCCCAGCACGCCTTCCGAGCCCCACATGGGGCTGCAAGCACACCGGCAGCCACGTCTGAAGCCCCTGGCCAGGGGCAGAAGAGGGCCCCATCCTGGAGTGGTGCAGAGATCCTGAATCTCACAGAGGTGTGGGGCAAGGAGTCTAACCTCCAGGATCTCCACACCAGACACCAAAATGCTGGTGTCTATGGCCAGATGGCTGCCAGCCTGGCTCAGAAGGACCACATGTGCAGCTGGACCAGGTGCACATGAAAATTAAAGAATTGTACCAGGCCTACACCAAGGCCAGGGAACAAAGTTCCCACTCTGGAGCAGTACCCCAGACCTGCCAGTTCTATTCCCATCTGGATCCATCCTGGGGGAAGGGGGTAGTCGCCTTCCACCTCCTTGTCATAGACTCCGGCCTGGCCATGCCCATCCTCATCCTCAGCCTCCAAGAAGGCAGGACTGAGGACCAGGACAATGAGGAGGAGGAGGAAGAGGAGGAGCAGACCAGCCAGGACACCATCCCTGAAAGTCAGGAGGTGATCATCAGCCTGGAGCTGGTACCACCCTCCCAGGATGCCTCTCAGGTCCTGGACAATGCTGGAGAAGGCACTTCAGGTGAGTTGCATTTTTTTCCCTATACACACACCGGGGGAGGTGGCGGGCTGCGAGGAGCTGTGCCCTCCTCACTCAGCCTTCTCGGCTTGGGGCTAGCACGGCAATCTGTGTACATGGGTGCACATGGAGCACCAGTCTGGAGCACTCAGCCCCCTGAAGATGCCACACAGGAACCTGTCACTCCTTCTCACAAGGTTCCTGCCCAGGCCCGCCTTACTACTGACTCCCTGGTGGGACACCTTCCCACAACAAGCCACCAGTAAGGAGGCTGGGGTCATGGAGACATGCAGCAGTGCCGGCACTGGCTCATGCCCACATTCTTGGGGCAGCATCTGCTCCAGGTCAAGTGCAGCAAGGCAGAGGACACCGAGCCCCTACCAGGGGAACCGGTCAGGTGGAGGAAGAGGAAAGGACTCTCCACAGAAAGCAGTGTCTGCTGCTCACACACACCTCCCCCAATACCCTCTCCCCTCTCTTCCAGTGGGCAGGGATAGAAGTTCTCCCTCTGCGGGATACCCCCACTGCCAGACCAGGCATGTACGGAACATGGAAGGAAGCGAAGCTGCCCCGTCCCCATCTCCCTCCTGCAGGCTCCTGGACTGGCCAGCACTTTCCCATGCCTGCTTGTCCCCAGGACATGGAGATAGCAAAGCTTGGGTAGGGTGTCTATGCCCCTGCAGGACAGTGCCCACTGTCTAGGCCACAGATGACCTTGCTCGAAGCACATTGCCATTGTCTGAACCGAGACTTTTAACTCGGTATTGACTTAGAGATTAGGGCTGGGCTTCATACACACTGTCTCCTGGGTGACTGCCCTTCTCACTTTTCTTCACAACTGGCCCAGCTGCAAGTGGGGCATGTGTAATACCTCTTGCACCATCCTCCTGACCTGCGAGAGTGGTAGGTGCTGGTGACCCCACAACAGCCTGGTGTGGGAACACCTTGAGTGCCTCCGTTTCTTGAACAGGAACTTTGAGGAGGATCGACAGGAGTGCTGGGCTAACCAGGAGCTGAGAAGGATGATCTGGGAGCAGCTGTCCTGCCAGCATGAGGACATAGGCTCCTTGATCATCACCGCAGTGGCAAGCCTGGTCCACCTATCAACTGGTCCACCAGCCACCCCCCCACACCCACCATCCTTCAGCACCCACACCCACTCCCCCCACATCTCTCCAGCACCCACACCTGCCCTGCCTCTGCCCCCCAACTTCTCCTAACCCCCTGGTGTGGCTGAGGGCTTTGCACATGAGGCAGTGGTACCTTTTGGGTAGCCAAGGTAGCCTGACACACTCAAGGCAGGTGCCAGTCCCAGCCCCATCCCTGAGGCCCTCCTGCCCCTCCCAGGTCCTTGCACCAGTCCCTCCCCAGTTATATAGTCCCCAAATAAAAATGACTGATTTTATTGTTTCAGACCAAACAGTCTGGTTTATTGTATCTGCAGGTGAGAGAGTGAGAGGGAAGGGAGGGCAGGGGAAGGGGTGTGTGTGGGAAGAAAGGCACATAGGAGCAATGAAGAGGCTTCTTGTGGAGAGGCCTGGGGGAGAGTCTCATAGCTGGTGTTGGCTGAAACTTTCCCTAAGGGCCTCCCTGATAAGCACAGCCCCCCAGTTGGCATGCCGGATGGCAGTGGTGCACAGCTGTGCAAAAGCCCTGGCCAGCTGCTCTGCTTCTGTCCTCCACCCTGGCAGGAAAGTTTCTCACTTGTTCTCACATATGTTGTGGAGCACACAGCAGGCCACCACAACCTGAGTGATGTTTCAGTCGCCAAGCTCCAGGCGGGTAAGGAGGCTCCGGAGGCGCCCCTTGAAGCGGCTGAAGACACCCTCTACAACGATGCGGCACCTTGCGGAGCCAGTTGTTAAAGGTCATCAGCATGCTCCCTCTGGAAAAGGCTGGAGTTCCTGAACACACAGGCATCACGTGCCTTCCCCGACCACCCGACATACACATCTGCGAACCGACCTTAGTGGTCCATGAGGGTCTGCAGCACCATTGAAAAGTACCCTTTTCTACTGATGAAGTCTAAGGCATGGTCAGGGGCCAGGATGGGCATGTGGGTGCCATCAATGCCCCCCTCACAGTTGGGGAAGCCCATGGCGGCAAAGCAAGTGACGATGGGGTCCACGTCACCCACGGTGATGACCCTGCACAGCAGGATGGCATTGATGGCCTCAACCACCTGTAGAATCATAGAAACATAGAATCAGAGGGTTGCCAGAGCCCTCGGGAGTTCCCCAAGTCCAAGCCCCTTCCCGCACCAGGAGCAACCCCAAGTACCTCATCCCCAGCAAGGCTTTATGAAACCGGGACTGCAAAACTGCTAGGGACATAGATTCCAGCCCCTTCCCTCAGGAATCCCATTCCAGTGCTTCACCACCCTCCTAGGAAAATAGCAAGAGAGTCAAATCTGCATGAGCACCACCCCGACAGTCGATCTCATAAGAACATAAGAATGGCCGTACTGGGTCAGATCAAAGGTCCATCTAGCCCAGTATCCTGTCTGCCGACAGTGGCCAGCACCAGGTGCCCCAGAGAGGGTGGACCGAAGACAACGATCAAGCAATTTGTCTCCTGCCATCCCTCTCCAGCCTCTGACAAACAGAGGCCAAGGACACCATTTTATCCCCTGGCTAATAGCCTTTTATGGACCTAATCTCCATGAAATTATCTAGCTTCTCTTTAAACTCTATTATAGTCCTAGCCTTCACAGCCTCCTCTGGCAAGGAGTTCCACAGGCTGACTACACGCTGTGTGAAGAAGAACTTTCTTTTATTAGTTTTAAACCTGCTACCCATTAATTTCATTTGGTGTCCTCTAGTTCTTCTATTTAGGGAACTAATAAATAACTTCTCTTTATCGGCCCTCTCCACACCACTCATGATTTTATATACCTCTATCATATCCCCCCTCAGTCTCCTCTTTTCTAAACTGAAAAGTCCCAGTCGCTTTAACCTCTCCTCATATGGGACCCGTTCCAAACCCCTAATCATTTTAGTTGCCCTTTTCTGAACCCTTTCCAAGGCCAAAATATCTTTTTTGAGGTGAGGAGACCACATCCGGACACAGTATTCAAGATGGGAGCGTACCATAGTTTTATACAGGGGCAGTAAGATATTCTGGGTCTTATTTTCTATCCCTTTCTTAATAATTCCGAGCATCCTATTTGCCTTTTTGACTGCTGCTGCACACTGTGTGGAAGTTTTCAGAGAACTGTCCACAATAACTCCAAGATCTCTTTCCTGATTTGTCGTAGCCAAATTAGCCCCATCATACTGTACGTATAGTTGGGGTTATTTTTCCCGATGTGCATTACTTTACACTTATCCACATTAAATTTCATTTGCCATTTTGTTGCCCAATCACTCAGTTTGGTGAGATCTTCTTGGAGTCCCTCACAGTCTGCTTCTGTATTGACTATCCTAAACAGTTTGGTATCATCTGCAAACTTTACCACCTCACTGCTTACCCCTTTCTCCAGATCATTTATGAATAAGTTGAACAGGATTGGTCCTAGGACCGACCCTTGGGGGACACCACTAGTTACCCCTCTCCATTCTGAAAATTTACCATTTATTCCTACCCTTTCGTTCCTGTCTTTTAACCAGTTCTCAATCCAAGAAAGGACCTTCCCTCTTATCCCATGGCCATGTAATTTACACAAGAGCCTTTGGTGAGGGACCTTGTCAAAGGCTTTCTGAAAATCTAAGTATACTATATCTACTGGATCCCCCTTGTCCGCATGTTTGTTAACCCCTTCAAAGAACTCTAATAGATTAGTAAGACAGGATTTCCCTTTACAGAAACCACGCCAAACTGGTTCCTGATAGAGTGGTAGCTGTCCAGCGTGGTGAGCTTGCGAAGTGTGATGGCAACACGCTTCTGGAGGGCAATGGCGGGTCGCATGCAGGTGTCACATTGCCAGACAGCAGGGGCAAGCCACTCACAGAGCTCCAGGAAGGTGTCCTTCTGCATGCAGAAATTCTGGGGCCACTGCTGGTCGTTCCACTGTTCCATGATGATGTGGTCCCACCAGTCGGAACTGGTCTTGCACCACCAGAAGCTGCAATGCACAGTGCAGGGGAGAATGGACAGTTATATGGTGCGTGAGAAGCGCCCAGGCTTGGGGGAGGGGTCCCCCATTCTGGGCTGGCTGTCATGTTCCTGCAGCACCATGTGGGCAGCCTATATAAACCGTGCCAGGAGTCACAGCAGGAGGTCTAAGAGCTAGTGAGTGCTTTGCAGCAGGTCCAGCTCCCTGATGAGAGTGCTGTGGTGTCATCAAGAGCAATCAGAGCATGCGGCGAGAGTTTGCTGTCCCTCAAGGAGATAGGCAATGGAGAAGAATCTGAAACACAGCTGTAGAGGGGAGCTCCTTTAAGCATGAGCCTCAGATAGCCTCAGGAAGCAGCTCCAGGAAGGCACTGCTGTCCTGATGCCCTGCCCTGAGTGCTTCTGGGGGGGGGGGGTTAAATGCAATTCAGCCTCCAATCAGTGTGGACACACTATTTCAAAATAAATCTGTGCTATGTCAATGGGGATTTGTAGTGTGAATGCGCTATTTTGAAATAGTTATTATTTTGGGAGTTATTTCAGAATAGCTTATTTCAAAATAAGCTTGAGTGGAGACATAGCAGAATAGAAGAGAGAACCTATTAGTGAGACAGTTTGAGAGGGAAGCAGTCCCCTTTTCCTCTCTTATGGACTCCATGTTTTGTTAATTTCCCTTTTCTTTGTTTGGACTGCCTCAGAAGGGGAAAGCCATAGGACTGAGCTGCCCGAGTGAGTGGGCCATACCACAGAAAGAGGCAGTTGCCACCTGAGAAAAGAAGAAAACTGCTCCACTAAACACAGCTGCCAGAATGCACCCTTCATACTGCCTAGACCCAGACAGCAATTGGGACAGTTGCAGAGGAGGTGGTAGGAAGTGGCACAGGGAGGACAGTTTTAAGCAGACCCCTGTCTGTCAGAACAATGATGGCTCTCAAAGGGCCCAGGGTTACATCCCAGTGGATTGGGAAGGGCTGAGCTCCACAACCAACAGCCCCCCTCAAGTTACTAGCCTAATCCCTGACCACTGGGCAATGGTACCCTACTAACCAGTCCCCAAGTGTTAAAGTCACCTCAGGACTGCACAGACTTCCTCGAACTGAAATTGACTAGACTTATAAATGGATCACTTTCCTACCTTCCCCACTCTCACACAGTTCATTGTTTTCCAGGCAGATGGATAGACCATTGAGTGGTTACAGAGCAGCATACTTACAGGCTTGGCAAAAAATTATTACTTTTAAGAAACAAAAATGGCCCTTCCAAAAATCTTTGCCTCTCCAGTAGAAATACACTTTAAAGTTCTTTACAGTTTGCATTTACTGGCCATCATTTTGAACTCAACATGGTGGAGGGTAGAGGAAGGGGGAATGCCAAGAGACTGGCATATGATCTGTCATTAGTGGATACGTGCTGCTAGCTGGGGCATCTCATAACTTGCATTGATTCATAGAGTGGAAATCCCTCCTGTTACTGAATTGCTAAACATTAAAATGGAGACAGAAACTTCCTGGTCTCAGCGTCAGCTCCTGTTTCTTCTGTATCGTTTGCAGGCTCCCTGAAGGCTATTCCATGGGGGGACATCAGACAGCTCCTCTAGATGTCCTGCTCCCAAACTAATTCTGGGACCAATTTCAGCAACAGAGTGATTTATTCTCATTCGGGGCCTTTTACTGGCTCCCATGAATCCCCATGATGCATGGTGAGCAGGTCAACATGCATTGCTTTTGGCTCCATAATGAGTGCAGCAACCAGCACCCAGTGAAACTCCTCATAAAGTGTGCGTGATTCTGGCAAATTGCCTGAAGTGCGGTTCTGGTCCCTGAACTCTTTTCAGGATCCACTTCATCTACCCCCTGCACTGGTCACCTGTTCAGTAAATTTGTAAAGTTACTGGTTTCTTCACTATTTGCTGGTATGTGTGGTCATTCCTTAGACTCTTACTAAAGTTTACAGTTCTGCTGTTCTTGCACTAGAGATTCACCAAAAGCTGGCTGTGCTCCTATGACCATGAAGCAACTTGCTTTACAAATGGCTTCTTCTATTCAATATCCACTGCAAAAGCCACAGAAAGCTCTCTGATGCTGTGTTTGCTGCTCAGTGGTCAGAAAACAGTGAAGGTTAATGCTGACTCACTGAGCTGCTGCTGTACACCAAGGGGAACTGCATCACTTTTCACTGGACTCTATTGAAGATTTGTGGGTCAGAGAGGAAGTTAGTGTGCTTTGTCTACTATGCCAAGTAATAGGGCTTGAATCCTGGGTCACAGCTTGACTTGGAATGGAGTCTGGGCTCAAACCTGAGTCTCAGCCCAAGTTTAAATTACAGTGAATATATACCCTAGGTCATTACATTCACCCTTTTCAAATATTGGCAAATTAACTTTTTTCCAGTCCCCTGAAACTTCTCCAGTATTACAAGATTTGTTAAAAATCAGCCTTTATATTTCACAGAGTTCCTTGGGTAATTACTGTAGTACTCTTGGGTAGAAGTTTTGCAGTGCTGCTAGTTTTAAAATATTTAACTTTAGATGGCATACTCCATTGTAGCATATGAAATAGAAATTATTTCATTACCATTATAATATATAAATATGCAACCCTGCTCCCTTCCAAATGCAGAACAGCAGAAATATTTACTAAACATTCAGTAGATATTTTTGAATGATTGATAATGTTACTGTCCTTGTCTAGTATTGGACTTATGTCATTACTAAATATTTGTCTTTAATCAATTAATCTTGCATTGAGACTTTTAGCTTCAGTTGTCAATATGCATCATTACTCATTGCTATTGGCTTCCCTGTTTTATTCATTTGTTCATTTTTAAAATAAAAATGTATTGCCCTTCAATTCTCCATTTACGCAGAAAAGCCTTGATTTGTGGCTACATAATTGTTTTTCAGAGCATCTTATATTCTTAAACAGCTCCCAATGACCATTAACACTTATTTCCTCCCATTCAATGTTGCTCATAATGTGTGTCAGCTTTGGAAAATTAGCCTGTGTGAAATCCCCAAAGAAAGAAGAAGAAAGTACACACACGCGTGCACGCGAGCACACACACACACACACAAACTGCTCAAGGCCATGTTCTGTTTGCACATAGCAAATGAAATTAAATCATGAGCACTTGCACAGCTTAAACATCAGCTATCTACCGATTTTTAGTTAGTGATCAACTCATCTTTGTATGTCATAATGAAGTCCAATATACAACTATCCTGAGAATGTCAAGGTTCTTTTATTAGTGACAGTATGAGACCTCCAGGGTATACCTCCCAGATTAAAATCTCCCATGACTGTGATTTTTCTTTCTTCAGATTAGAAGTCTGAGGAGTTTGACATCTGTTCCTTCTGTGATTTGGTGAACTGTAGTAGAATGGTTTCCCTTTCCCCTGCAAGTGATCCATAAATATTCCAGCTCCTGTTCTTCTGAAGTGTCAGTAATTCTAAAGCAGGCAATAGTATCTTTAATGTAGAATAGCACCCACATTCCTCTTTTTCCTACTCTTTGCAAAATGGATGTATCCAGCAGTGTCCCTCTAATTTTTCCTACCCATATTCAGAATTAATTTTGTTATGTGCACCAATATGGAGGTGATGTGTAACATATGACCTCCATATTTGTACTCATAACCAAATTCATGTGGTGGGGGTAAAACCAAGGGGTTCGGAGTGCAGGAGGGTGCTCAGGACTGGGGCAGAGGGCTAGGGTGAAGTGGTGTGCGGTTTCTGGCTGGGGATGTGGGCTCTGGGGTGGGGCAGGATATGAGGAGTATGGGGTCCAAGCTGTCCCAGGGCTACAGTGGAGAGACAGGACTCCCCCCTTCTCTCTCTTCCTGCAGTAGCAGGTGAGCAGAGGGGGGAGTCCTGAGGCTTAAGGATAGTCACTCTTCCACCAGCTGCAGCAGGTCTGGGCCACCTCAGCCACATCTGGGTTCAGACTGGGAGAGGGAAAAGATCCGGACCATGCTGTCAGCCGGTGGTCAGGGCAGTGAGTGGTGTGTGTGTATTATACACCCGAGTCTTCAACTGCTAGGACTGGGGTCCCTTAGCAGCAGGCAACCTGGAAGAGGTTGACGGGCGCCCAAGAAGTTTACAGGGAGAGCTTATTACACCTCAGATTTTGACTGCTAGGATACACGATCCCTTCACAGCGGGCAGCCTGGGGAGGCTGAGAGGTGCCCCAACGGATCTGTCCCCTGGAAGCGACATGATCCAATGCTCAAGCTCTCCCTATATCTGTCCCTTATGACCAGCTTGAGTTCTTTTAAAATTGTGCTTGGTTCTGTTACAGCAACTGAAGGAGTCAGGTCACAGCTTAAACAGTTACTATTTTATTGTTACAGGGTAAACTTAGCTGTTAAATGCTACTACTGTGTTACAGATAACACAGCCACTACAAAGGACAGGACAGAAATTATACTAATAAGTCACTTACAGGTACCATGAAACCCTTTTGGTTCTCTGAGCTCTTATTAAATGCATGCAAAATAGACACCTAGCAGGTATATATTCTCACCCCTGCGTTCCAGACTTGGCGTGGCCAGCGTCTTTCTCTCAATCCCTCGGGAAGAAGTAGGGCGAGGTTGGGCGTCCCACAGACCTCGGGAGGCAACCAATACCTGCCAGCAGGTGTAGATGATTGGAGCTCAAATGGGGTGGGCTACTAAACCCCTCTTTATACCCCTTGGGTCACGTAGGCTTCTTCCTGGTCTCAAGTGGCCAATTAGGAAAAATAGCTTTGAATGCAAAGTTTCCCACGAAGGGTGCAAAGCATAATTCACACCTGGGAAAATGCAGACAATGGGCACCTCTGGTATGTGATGGGCGAAGATTCCTCTCCTGGGACAGTGCAGGCATGTCAATTACTGGTACTAGCCATCAGGGCAGCAGGAGGCCTCCGGGTCGTCAGCTAGCCCATTTACTGTCTGGTTTCTAGAGTCAGGGACAGGCAGCACACCTGCGTTCCCAGGGCATCAAAGGCTGACTGCCTTTCTCTTGCTCTCTGGGGGAAGGGGGGGGGAAACAAGATGGGGTTCATGTCTGGCTACACATGCCTCAGTTTGGGCTGGGGTACGGGCAAGGTCCAGGTAGCCTGGCTACAACCAGTCTGGGTTGCAGCAAGTCCAGGCTGGAACTGGGTTTGGGTTAGGATTTGCCAAGGCAGGTCTTCAGGCAGGATTCCTGAGCACCCTGAATCACTATACCACCACTTAGCTTACAGGGAACTTTGGTATCCAGCAATTTTAACATTCCAGTCAGGTGAATCATCACACTAGGTTTCAGTAAACCTGTCCTATCAAGTTTATTTTCATATATGAGTATGTCTAATCCCTCTGGTTTAAGTAGCATTTGGTATAGAGACAACTGAAGAATTTCTTCTCTTGGGTTACGTCTATACTGCATGCGGGTTCTTGCGCAAGTAAATTTACAGTAAAGTGTTCGAACAGACGGCTTCTTGCGCAAGAGTTACTCCTCTCCCCATGAGGAATAAGCCCTCTTGCGCAAGAGCTCTTGCGCACAAAGGCAGTGTGGATGGGCAACAGGGATTACTTGCACAAGAAACCCCCATGGCTAAAATGGCCATCAGAGCTTTCTTGCACAAGAGCGTGTCCACACTGCCATGGATGCTCTTGCGCAGAAGCACATGGCTGTGTGGACACGCTCTTGTGCAAGAATTTTTCATGCTTTTGCGTAGCCTTGATGTATTAATTCTTTCATGTTACCTGAGTAAATTATAGTTGAGCATATGTATCATGTTTACCTCCTAGCACTCCTCCATGCTACCATGTCTTTTTAGAGGCCTGCCCAAATTTAACATCAAATGGTCTGGTAGCACTTTATAGACTAACAAAACATGTAGATGGTATCATGAGCTTTCGTGGGCACAGCCCACTTCTTCAGATGACCGGACATTTGTTGTTTTTTCTGTACAGACTAACTCGGCTACCCCCTGCAGCAAATTTAACAAATACACCATGATGAGGTCTAAACAAAAACTAAGACTGTTAGTTTAATAAGAGTTTTCCCTGAAGCTGCTTGCAAACATAGAGGAGAGGATTTTGGTTGCAGCTATGCATATGTTAGAGGGCAAGAAGCTAGCAGAAAATAGGAGAGAAACTTTTGTGAATGTGACTGCGACGGGGCATCTGCCCTGCACTGGCTCTTTAAGGGTAAAACTCAGCCCTGGGAGAGGGCTAAGCGCAAAGGCCACAGCTGAGGCAGATACAGCCAATTAGGGCCCAGCTGGGGGCTATATAAATAAGGACTCCCAGAGGAAGGAAGGGAGGTGTTCTTGCTGAGAAGCAGAAAGGACCTGGTTGCTAAGGAAGCTTCCTGGGCAATGCTGGGGAAAGGCAGGTAGGGCTGGGGAGCTCTGGCCTGACCTCACTCCCAGGCTGCAGGGCCTGAAGGTACTATGGCTGCAGGGGGGCACCTAGGATAGGCAAAGGCAGCAGGTCCACACACCCCTGGCCAGTGATGAGTGGCCATTTCTACTCCTGCCACTCCACCCCTTCGGTAGCAGTACTCCCTCTTCTTAGGCCAAGAGGCCTGCATTTGTCTGTTGCCCAACAGAGCCAGCTTGACAGATTGGTGTGGCATTTGACTAGGGTTGCCAGATGGTTTCAACAAAAATGCTGGACACGCTTGACAATACATCACAATCTACATTACATCTTATTTAGAAAATATCAGACATTTATATTTTCTCACTTATACTTTCTCAATTTGTTTCCCGAACAGAAAGCTCAAATACTGGACTGTCCAGTTCAAAACCAGACACCTGGCAACCCTACATTTGACCTTGCCTGAGCCATCCCTAGAGAGCTGGGTGTCTAAACCCAGCTGTCCCCATAGCCTATTTGCTAGATGCCCAACCCTAGTTGAGGCTCTGGGCCCCAATCTATTTGAGCTGCTACCCTGCCTAAAAGTTAGAGCTGGAGACCACTAACTTTCCCATTTATTTAAACTCTGGTTTCATGAGCATGTTAAAGGGTGTGGCCTTCCTCTAAGACTGACCACAAGCGAGACCTACTTGCTTACGTAGTGTGGAAAAGAGGGACTGCATTCATTGTCAACCCACCACCAGCAGAAGCAGCCATGGATCACAAGAGGCTGTTGAAATGGTCGGCTGAGAGTCAACAACCGCAGTAAGCGGCACAGCTCCAGCAGCAGCAACTCTGCGAACCCAGCAGCACCTCATGTTGGATCTGGGGGCCCAGGAGCAACAATGGCAGTATACTTAGAAACTGCCCACTTTGCTGCCTGGCTCCTGTGGCCCCACCACTGGAAGTGCTGTGGTACTGCAACCCCCTTGGTGCTGCTCCTAGTCATAAAAGATTACATTTGAGCGTGCACCTCAGTTGCAGGCTAGAACACAACTCAATGGACCACCTAGTTATCTCTGTATTTGATAGGGCATCCCAGGATGTATATTGCACCCTTCCTGATGAGGAGGCATATGAACGTCAGGCTGCAAAGGCAACAATTGTAGGTGCATTGGACATCACCCCTGAAGCCTTGTGACCCTGATCTTAGGGGAAATCCTCCCCACTGATGGCTCAGCCCCGAGTCCTGCTCAGGAAGTGAGACACATGCTGGCAGTGGCTACAAATGGAGTGATGCTCTGCCACTGAAGTAGCTGAAGAGATCATCATGGAGCAGTTCCTACATCTTCTCTCCCCTCCGGGGAGAACCTGGTTCATGCAGCAGTGCCCTGCTACTCTGAGGGCAGCAATGTCTGATGGAAGACTTCCTGGCAGTAGAGAGCCCACTGTCTCCCAGGACTGCCATAAGGATTCGGGCCCCTGTCCCACCTGCCAATCCACAAGCAGCTGTTAAGTCTAGCCTGCCTCATTAAGGCACCTGCAACCATAGCCCTGAGGTCTGTCCCACCCCAACATCCCAAGGCACCCACCCTGGCCATGGAGGGGGAAGGAGATTTTTACAGCAGTGCCCCCCAGAACTCTCACCAGGAACCCAGGACCTGAGCAGTACACCCTGACATCAGCTCCTCCTTTTACACGGGGCCAGTTTGTCATTGAAGGTGCCAAGTGCCCCATTATGAACTACTCATTTGGCCAGGTAAACTCTGGAAAGACCTCTGCCTGGCTGTGCTCTATGCTAGTGATGATACTGAAGGGACTTGTCCAGCTTAGGTGGTTCTTGGGAATTTAGAATGCTTCCTCATATATTCATAGGACTAATGCACTAGTCCTGGGTGCAACAATCAAGACAAATTGCGAGTCAAAGTGTTTACAATTGCTGGCTAGGCCCAAGTCCTGCCTCTTGGTAGCTAGGGCCTGGACCTTTCCCACAAGTGGACAGACTTGACCTTGTCCGAGTGTGTATCTGAGAGAGGGGGTTTCCTGCCATCCAATCCAGCATTTGGAAGGGGGGAATGTTTTCAGTTGCCCTGGCTGCTCTTGGGATGGCTGCAATCTGGTTTAGGTGGTCCTCCTAGTGGCAACTGTAGACCACCACATCATCGAGGTACATAGCAGCATATTCAGTGTGGGCCTGTATTAAGTGGTCCATTCCTCACAGGAAGGTTGTAGGAGGGCCTTTGAAGGCTGAAAAGCATCCAAGTGAATTGGTAGAGCCTGTTTGAAATGATGAAGGTTGTCTTTTCTTTTCATCTCTGCGTCCAGCGGGATCCTCCAGGAATTTATTGTGTTGACTTTCCAAAAGTTGATGAAGGTCACTTCTGGTATTGGGACCAGCACTATGGGGCTGTGCCATTTGCTCTGCAACATTTCAATAACCCAGTGTCCACCATCTACTGGATTTTCTCCTGTACTATCTCCCACATTCCTTAAGAGAAGTGCCACATCACCTCATAGATTACCTTTCTTGGCATTGCCACAGTGTGCTACTGGACCATGGTGTTTTATCCCAGAAAGACCATTAAGGTCTAATGAAAGGCCTCCCACAGGTCTCTGGTCTACCTTCACTCCTACTAAGTGAAGGTGTCTCTGATTAGAGGCTCCTCCAGAATCTATAACCATAGGGACCAAGGCAGTCAAGTCCATCTCAGACTGGTATTGGGTGATCATCTGCCCCTCCTGCTCATGCCACAGCTTCAGAAAGTTCACATGGTGCTGCTCAGTATTCCCTCAAGCTGCAGGGCTGCACAGGTAATTAATCAGCCCCGCCCAGTCACTATGTGCATGGAGCCCTGAGCCTCTGACTGGGTGAGGCTAATTAATCACCTGTGAAGCTGTGCTGTCCCACAGCTTAGAGGGAACACTGGTGCTGCTACCACTTTCTCTGTCAGCTTGCCAGATCTCATAGATGGCAGGTCTACCTAGCGCCGTGGTCACCAACCCGTCGATCGTGATCGACTGGTCGATCGCAAGGCCTCGACCAGTCGATCACGAGGCGTTCGGGCAACCCCACCCCCCATTTCCCCCCCACCCCCGAGAAGCCCCACTACCTACCTCTAGTGTAGTGCCGGCTTCCCGCGGGGTGGACGGAAGTCCTCTCTGAAGCCTGCGTCACTTCCGGGGGTTCCGGAAGTGCGCGGGCTGCTCCCCCTCCCACAGCTCTGTTGCGTGCTGGGGGAGGGGCGTTGGCCCTAGAGGAGGAGTGCGGAGGCTTCCCTGCGCCGCCAGCGCCGGAGGGGTGAGTTGGGCGCAGGGGTTTCCCTGCACCGCGGGAGCGGGAGTCGGCCCCGGGGTTTGGCTGCACTGCGGGAGGGGAGGGAGTTGGCCAGGCCAGGCCGGGCCACGCTGTGGGAGGGGGGTTTGATCCCAGGGCGGGCACTCGTGGGGGTTGGCTATGCTGCAGGAGGGGGTTGGCCGCGCTGCGCTGCGGGAGGGGGGTTTGGCCCCGGGGCAGGTGCCCACGGGGGTTGGCAGTGCTGCGGGAGGGGAGGGGCAGGGCCGTGCTGTGCCGCGGAAGGGGGGTTTGGCCCCGCCGCAGGAGGGGTGGGGGTTGCCCCTGGTGCAGGCTCCTGCGGGGGTTTGGCCCCACTGCGGAATGGGGGGGGTTGCCCCCGAGGCAGGCTCCTGTGGAGGTTTGGCCCCGCCGCGGGAGGTGGGGTTAGCCCCGGGGCAGGCACGCTCAGGGTTTCCCTGCGCCACGGGGGGCCCGGAGGAGGCATGTGCTGGCTTCCCGCGGGGGGGGGGGAGTGAGAGAGAATCCTGGAAGGAGGCAGATGCAGGTGACTCTGCTGCCACTGGCACCCTGTCCCCACTCCCCAGACTCCACTCCCCTGTCCCCAGCTACAGAACTCTGTCCCCACTCCTGTCCCCACTCCCCGAACTCTGTCCCCATTCCCCTGTCCCCAGCTACAGAACTCTGTCCCCATTCCCGTCCCCACTCCCCAAACTCTGTCCCCACTCCCCTGTCCCCATTCCCGTCCCCACTCCCCGAACTCTGTCCCCACTGGCACCCTGTCCCCTGCTGCAGAACCCTGTCCTCTGCCCTCCCAGCACCCTGATCCCTCTCCCCTGCCCCCAGCCGCAGAACTCTGTCCCCACAAAATATATAATTATAAATGCTTCATTTTAGATTTAAATAGCATGAATAAAAACAGACCATTTATTTCATAACTATAAACACATGATTTTAATTTTATATATCGCATAATTTAAAAATAAAGTGTTTATCAGAGTGTGTAAGTAAGGGCTGGGGATAGCAAGTGATGGACAGGAGGAGAATAGAGAGGGCGGGGCTTCAAGGAAGGGGTGGGGCGGTAGATCTTCACCTGTTCTGAGATTTAAAAAGTGATCTTCGGTGTAAAAAGGTTGGAGACCACTGACCTAGCGGGTCACTTTGCCATTGGGTTAGGAGGGGACCAAGGGAAGTATGAGGAGGACCCAGTCGCTGTCTTTGAAAGTTTGTCTTTTGGCTTCCTGATTCTACATTCTCACCTGTGATCCTAGGTGGCCCATAAAGTCTCCCTCAGACATTGCAATTCTTACCCATAAATCTTGACAGAAATCACAAGTCAAAATTTAATCTTGTGGTTGAAAATGCATCATTCATAATTTTCAAACACAATTAAAACCTTTCAAAATGAATAAATATATGTTAAACTACATAGTTGCTAAAATAAGTGTAGTATAACCTGGCTAGCAAAGAAGTACCAAACTAGGAGTGAAAGCTATATTTAAAGTTGCAAATAAACAGGTGTAATGGTTATCGACCATGGGGAGTTTGTGGAAATCAATTTATTCATCTTTAATAAATTTATTCACATGAAGAATTCATAGAAATAAATGTATTCATGTCTATGAATACTGTAGTGAGAACCACAGAAAAGCCCCTGAAGAAATCACTAATTTTATCTGTAGAGCAGGGTTTTAATAGTGTGCTGCAAATAAGGCATAGAACACACAAACAAGGAGAAAACAAAATAATGAACAGTTACTCATTAAATAAGGACTATCATTACTATTCATGGAATAAGGAAAAAATTAGCATATGCTTACAAAAAGACTGTTTCATAATGTATTTGAACAAGGGGGCCAAATTAAGGTTACAAAAGCAAAATTCTGGCATTTTTAACTTATTCATGAAGACTTAATCTTAATAGACTGGTATAATTAGTATTTATACTAAGGTTCAGTCAGGAACAAGGGCCCGTTTTACCAGGAATTATACTGTAGCATAAAGCACAAAAGACAACATATTATGTAGCAACCATATGGGTAGATTTGGAATCCAAATATTTATATTTATTAACAATACACAAACATAGATTAAGAACAAAAGGGACCATTATGCTCATCTAATCTGAACTGCTGCATAATATATGCAATAGAATTAACTTTTTCATCATGGCTATACATTCTGTTTGTGTTATGGTAAATAGCATTTTCTAGAAAATGTTTCATCAGGCCTACTAAACAAAAAGGTTATATAGTTACTAAATAGTTTAAATTTGCTTTGCAAATTAGAGGAGACATTAAGATGGAATGGGGAGATATAGTTAAGAAATGAATTATAAGCACAACAGAGGAAGGTGAGGGAGACGAATATTTGGGAGCCAAAGAATAGTGTGTTGGTAGGAGAGGGACAAGCTGAGAAGAGAAATAGCCAATGACAGGACAGAAGAACTTTTGTCGTTCAGTATTCCTTAATCCACTAGTTGGAGGATTGTGAAGGTGACTCAGCTGTGGCGTAGGAAAAGGGAATGGGGAAGGCAACTTTGACCAACTCCTTTCACTACCTCAGCAACTGCTGTTGAGTAGAACCACTGTTCTACTCTCAGCTGGATTTAGTTGTCCAAGTGGATGAGAAGAGGGTGGTGGAACTGATTTAAAGATTTGTAAATTTTCATAGCAGCTGAACTACATGAGCTAATTACTTTACTGGTGTCTCAGACTATGTCTAAACCTTGAATATTGCAAACATGCAACATTTTTACAAGAACTGGATAGGTCAAGGAACTGATAATGGCAATTAACACTCTTCATCATAACTTTTACAAGAAGCATTAAAGCTAAGTATGTTCTGATTATTGGTGAATACTGCCTTCATCACAAGGAAAATCTAAAACGGGACTTTTATATTTATCTGTGTGTGTGAGAGAAAGAGAGTTAACAAGTTTGTTTGCAGGAGAACCATGACAGTTCTTATGTCAGGGGTAGGCAATAAAACAGCAGCAGTTTGCCAGGCTTAGCCCCTGGCAGGCTGTCACTGCTATATTTACTTGCACCTCCGCAGGTACTGATGATTGCTGTTCCTGTCCAATAGGAGCTGCTGGAAGCAGCATGGACTAGGATACCACTTCCCGCAGCTCCCATTGGCCGGGAATGGCGATCCATGGCCAACGGGAGCTGCAATTGCATGTACCTACAGAGGCAAAGGTAAATATAATGGCAGCCTGCCGGGGCCTAACTCTGGCAGGCTGGATACAGTCCTTGGGCCAGTACTTTCCCACCCTGTCTTATCCTTATTCAAACAATTGATAATGAGGAAGCTTTTATCCTGATTCAAATGAGCGATAATGAGCAGGGAGTGAATGACATTTCTGTAGATTTCTTCAACAGATAATCAAATCTAAACCATTATTTGTATGGTGTGACACAAAGTGGCCAATCTGCCTTTTTCTGTCTTCCAAGTCCTGGTTATGTCACATGCTGAATCCTCAGCCCCTCAAATATATCAATCCTTAACTTAGACCATTCTTACCTGAGCGCTGCATTGCCTCAGGTAATAAAGGTCGATGTTAAGGATTGATATATTTGAGGGGCTGAGGATTCAGCATGTGACATAACCAGGACTTGGAAGATAGAAATTTTCCAACCAAGACTGGATTGATGAAAACGTTGACATTCTCAGGCCTCTTCTTGAAGAAAAAACCAAGGCTTTTCTGAACAACATAAAGAATCCATCGCAAAGTTCAAGTGATCAGCGTCGCCATGCAAGATCTGTTCTTCAGAGAGAATCCAGGCGGTGTGCAAACAAGTATTGGGCTGATCTATGTTCTGGAATTCAAAAAGCATTCGATATGGGCAACCTGAAAACCATGTATGATGGACTGAAGAAAGCACTTGGACCAAATGTTACCAAAGTTGCTCCACTGAAACATCTAAATGGACATGTAATCACAGATAAAAACCAACAGATGTCCCGATGGGTGGAACACTACTCAAGTCTTTACTCCCATGAGCGTACGATACATCCTGAACTTGATAACCTCATTCCAACTCTTCCAGAAATGTTAGAGCTAGATGTACAGCCTACGGTGGAAGAGCTTTCCCAAATACTTGATGTTCTTTCCAGTGGAAAAGCACCAGGTAACGATGGGATTCCAGCTGAAGGTCCCTCAACAAAAGCTCTTAAGCAAAATAAGGTATCATATGATAAGAGGAAAAGTCCTCTCATTGAATACTAACTGGTTAAATGACTGATGTCCTTCAGGGATTTGGACTGGGACCAGTGCTGTTCAACATATTCCTAATTGATCTAGGAAAAGGAATAAATTATGAGGTGGCAAAGTTTGTGAAACCCTGATTTAGGATTAAATTATAAATTGGCTTTATTATAAATTGGCTTCATTTACACTAAGCAGCTTTAATAACTTGAGAAGACAGCTGACTTTGTTTAGCTATCAACTCCAACAGTAACAGGGCATTATTGAGCTGTGTGCTAGTTGATAAATTTACATTCCAGGAAAACAGCTAATACAAGATGAAATATTTGGTTTATGGGTAAATGTTTCAAAAATGCCTAAATGATTTCCGAGACAAATCTCACTGAAAGTCAGTAGGCAATAGAAAGCTAAGTAGACCTTTGCAAAATGTTTCAGCTGAAAACATTTTTATGTGTTTAATTCAAATTATTTTGATTGATAAAATAAAATAAAAGCATTTGATACATTTACATGTTTTGATTCAATTTTTTTTCATTTCCAATTTTAGCTCAACTGCGTTAAATGTTACTTAAAATAAATTATTGTTTTTCCTACTTCTGGTATGCTGAAAATTTTTAAAAATGTATTTCCAGTAACACCTGAAATGAAAATTCTTTTTCTTCTCCAGTTTTGGCAGCAAAGTGAAACATCTGTTGTTTGCACAGCTCTGTGCTTAACTCATCGAGGCACTTTTAGAAAATTTACCCTAAATCTGTAATAACAAATCTTCCCAAATTATAGATGGTTAGATGATGACCCCCAAATAGTGTTACATGAGCTATTTTAATGATTCTGAGTATTATATCTTGTTACAGAAAAAATTAAAATACATTTCAGTGAATATAATTCAAGATTTGACACACCTCCCAACAAATAAAATCTTGCTATATATTTTAGAAATGTGTGCCTGTCTGTCCGTCAATCTGTAAGTCTGTTTGTTCAAGAACTCCTATTAAATGGTAAGAGCTAGACCACAAAATTTGGTATGCAGCTTCCTCTTACCATAATGTAAAGCAAGGTCAGAGTTTGGTTGTGCCAGGGTAATGGGATGAGCATGGAATTGGATTGTTTCTCATAAAATGGAAAGGGAAGGATTTGGTAGGAGGGAGTTATACTGAAGAATGACCATGGGCGGGGGGGGACAGGGGGGAAGCAGCAAGAGCCCAGAGATGGGGACCAGGACAGCTATAACTCCACTGAGCTAGCAGTGGGCAGAGATTAAGAAAGGAACAGCTATCTACTATATATTTCAGAGAGTTTGTCTGTGTGTTTCTGTCCCGCAGCTGGGGGACATACATCTCTCTCCCGGCTGTACTTGCTACAACTGCAGTGGCCATGGACAGGTGTTCCTCACCTAGCCCCAAGCTGCTGTGGTGAGAGAGGGCTGGGGTTGTCCTCTCTCCCCAGGGCAGCCTGCACACTGAACCCCTCATCCCCAGTCCCACCCAAGAACAACCATTTAAATGAAGAGAAACAAACATTATTTGTGTTACGGATCCGAGCAACACCAGGTACTTCTTCTAGTATTTGTATAAGTGATCTTTTGGGCAAAGAAATAATTTAACTTAGTACTCTGAAGTGTTTGAGAAACTATTTTTTGGTACGCTAAAAAAAGTATTGGCTTTCAGCCACACATACCACATTCTTGTGCACATTCACTCATACTTGCTACCCTGATTATAAAAAGTACAAGAATGTTAAGGTAGAAGTATCCCTCAGCTAACAGTGGGGGAATAAACACAGCAAAGTTGATATTTACATAGGATAATTGTCATTATTCTTATGCTTTCATTCAGGTTCAGCAGTCTGGTATATGGTTGAAAATATTAGCTGGTAGTTCTCAAATTAGTGGGCTAATGCTGAACTTGCAGGCTGGCTAAATGTTACTAGCATGTACGTGTTACATCTTGCTGCTGAACTCCTAGTCTTTGCTGTCCACACGGGGATGCAGAGGAAGACAAAGCAGGCCTCTTTGTCAAGCAAGGTGACATTGTATGGCCAGAAGCAATTTCCCCCCCTTCAGATGATGGCCGGGTTGGTTCCTTATCTTTATACAAACTACCCCGATAGTAAATGCTAGTTTAGACTGATATTTGTGAATTTCCATCTAAGAATATAGAGCCTGTCAATCTGTCTACAGATTCCAAAATAGGCAGTCCAGGAGTTTATTATAGTTGTGTCCTGAGACATTCTAAACCATCCCATAAAAGTTCCAGCTAAGAAAACCCCAAAATAACAAGCTGACAAAAACTCTGAACCAAAATAATGAAAATACTCAGCCATCCAACTAAACATACAAAGCAAAATTTTCTTATTTTTAAGAAGCTGTTCTTCTGTTCTAAATTTCCCTTTTTATAATTTGGTACATAGCAGCTATAAGTAGTCCAACTTTGAACAAGCTTTTTGACAGTGTGGGTGAATAGTTGAACTTCTAAATAATTCAGAGTAAAATGAAGTCTACGTAAAATCATGACATCAGGTTTAATTTTCATACAGAAGCATCTGTCAGACTTACATTAGCTAAAGCATTATTTCTTCCCTGGTGGTTCAGGAAATATGAGACTCTAAATTCATCCTTTTCCATGTCTGCCTTAGAGCATGTGGTTAACTCCTTATGCTAAACTATCTGTTCAATGATGAATTTAGTTTCAATGTTTAGAGTACCTTTCCCAGACCTGAATAAGAGCTCTGTGTGGCTCCAAAGTTTCTCTCTCTTACCAACAGGAGTTGGTCGGTCCAAAAATACATTACCTCACCCACCTTGGCTATGGCTACACTACGAACTTTTTCTGGAAGAGGAAATGCAAATGGGAGCTCATTTGCATATCTTGTGCCCTCATTTGCATATTCTCCTCCAATCCTTTTTACGGAAGAGGTTTTTGCGCAAAAAAGCGCTAAAACCTCTTCCGCAAAAAGGATCAGAAGAGAATATGCAAATGAGTGCTCCATCTGCATTTCCTCTTCCAGAAAAAGTTCGTAGTGTAGCTGTAGCCCCCGTCTCTGTAGTAGCAGAAGGGTAGTTCTGCAGGTGAATGTTGTATCCACACTGAAAGCATGCCTTCACTTGCCACTCTGAAGATCGACTTTCTGGAGTTCAATTTAATGGGCCTAGTACAGATCTGTAAATTGAACACTGAGGGCAGCTCCAGCCAGGGTCTATACTCTTTGCAGTCACAAGGAGTAAGGGAAGCAGACAGGAGCATTTGCTCATGTTGGCCTCCTGCAGTGGGGACAGTGCCAAGCTCAGCTTAAGGTAAGCCGACTCCAGCTACGTATTTTACATAGCTGGAGTTGTGTACCTTAAGCCAACCTTCCAGGTCTAGTGCTATGCTAGTATACCACAGTGCAAATGATTATGCTGGCAAACTGCTCCTAGCATAGGCCAGACCTCAGGTTCCTTAGGCCTGTGGGCTATAGGAGAGGAGACATAAGAGAACCTAGTTTTTCTACATTCTCATCTCTGTCTATACACTTTATTTCACTCATTCCAAGGTTATCAGGGAGGGAAGTGTGGCGGCACGTCGGGGTCCCCCGACTCCTGCATCCCCGTAATGGCACGGACAGACTCCACCAGCCAGTAGAATAGAGGGAGTTTATTGCTTCTCCAGGATACAGCACAGCACAGATGTCATCTGGTTACAGGAACCGGGCCTAGGATGCCTCATCCCCCCTTGAGATGGGGGATGCTGAGCCCCTAAATTCCAGCCCCTCTGGGCCCTAGGCTGTCTCCTCCATGATCCCAGACAGCAACTAACTCTTCCTTCCAGCCCTGCCCCCAGCCAGGGCTGGCCTTGCCCCCTTCCTTTCCATTGTTCCGCTCCATAGGAGATACCTGTCTGACGAGTTTCGAAGCCCCCTTGCATAATGACTCATCCCCTGCCCTGCTGGGCCGTGCTGCAGACAGCAGCCAGTGGAGGTCACTGACAACCCACTGCCCAGCATAGCAACCAGCAAGGTACCCCCACTACGTCACAGGAAGTCCCAAAGATATTTGTCAATACTGCTATTAAAATCTCAGTCTACTTTGTTGCAGAGCAAATAAAAAAGAAGCAAATTGTAATTCCATTTAGATGCAAATATTTTTTTTGTTAAGTTTGGTCAACATAGCAAGGGCACTCACCCCTAGAAAACAAAGTTGTTTCAAAAAGCTGTAGAAGACTTCATTTCAAAGTCAGAGTAGGCTAAAAATCTTTATTTCTAATAAAAAGAAAGAATTAAACTGGAAGGCAGAGAGAACAAAAATCCTAATTTGATTGGCTTTCTCCCTGCCTGCCACAGTCAATGAGAAGCAATTATGGTTTTTGTAGTATTAATCAAGCCATAGACACTTTCACTATATGAAATTAACAATTTGTTTTTAAACTCCATCCCTTGAAGAGCTTTAGTTAATAAATGAAAGATTATAATAGGTAAAGACATGGAATACTTGTGAATTCTTCTTACAATCTACTCTAATCAGGATGCACTTATAATCAGGAAATCCTCTTAACTGGGACATCTCCCAGGAAACCAATTTAACCTAATGATAATGAATGTCAAGGATGATAGGCTGTTCATGTGGGCATTCAGTTTATAAAGATTCTGCTGTCTTTCTATTTTCTTTATCACCCGCCTCCTCTTGCTAAATAAGTAGAAGAAAAAGTTAGGTTCATTAGCAACATAGAATGCTGGCTTCTATGCAGTTTGAGAGTACCTTATATGAGGATTCTCTTTTATGAAATAGAACACATCCAGATATCTCATTATCAGAAGGCAATATCTTAATAAACCATTGCAATTAAAATACAGCACTATAGAAAGCTATCATGTAAAGTACTATGGGTTGAATGAACATTCAGATTAATTAACACCAAAAACAAAATCAGATTTTCTAGCACACTTTGGCTGCTTTGTACCAAACTCATGCTACACAAAGTACCCATAAAACCTGGATAATTGAGTTGGCCTTACAGCTGCTTTGCATTACAGAAGAGCAAACCAGTAGGTATGAGAGTGATCATAATTCCATTATATATCACAGTTTCCACTTAAATACATTTTCTGATTTTATGAATACAAAACTTCACATAGTACAGAATTTAACTTTTCCCTGAAACAAATGTAGAAGCCCCAGTATAGTTCATCTGTCTTTCCAGACTACCTCAATATACTGGTTATTTTAACCCAACAGATCAATTTGCAGCATAAGATAAATATTTAATACTAACATCCTTATTTATGATCAGTAATGAACTGGGTAAGGCCAAAACCAAAAATGTTTTCTCTGTACCAAGGAAACCTCTTTCCAAGATACGTTAATATAACTTCCTCAGTTTTACAATCATAATCATGCATAAAGACACAAGTTGCAATAGACAAAAATAATGCATTTGTAGTTTGCTCTGAGGCACTAGTAGAATATTTCTGCTACGGGGCAATGAAATAATCATTCCTTTGGAATGTGTGGACATGTTGCTGAAGTGGTAGTATTTGTATAATTGTGAGAAAAGAATCAATTCCTGACATACTCTTTGTTTGCCTCATTGCCTTGTCTTCAGTGAAAGCATTATGGCAATTTTTTTGTCATATTTTCTAGAAAATTGGATTCTGTCTCTTTGGAATGCAGATTTTGAGATGAAAAATGTAAACAATTACTAAAAGAAGGTGAAGGTATCAACTTTAAAAGTCCATGAATAGTAATACCAAAAATTTAAAATAAAAAAAGCATAGAAGTAGTAAAGGTCCATTACTACATGGAGACAGTAAAATGTCAGTGCTGAGGACAAAGCATTGTAAAATATGAATACATAATACAAATCATTTTCAAAAGTAGAACAGAAATATTTGATATTTGTTTATAAATGTTTGAGATACTTTTTATTCCAACACTAATTAAGATTGTTAAACAACCTCTACTGAAATTGAATACTTTAATATCAAGAGGTCTGTATACCTTGTACCCTAGGGTGCATCTACACTGCACTGTAGGTCCAAATGAGATATGCAATTTGAGCTACGCAAATTGTGTATCTTATTTGGTTGTTATTTTGAAATAGCTTATTTTGAAATTTTGCACTGTCTACATAGCATTTATTTCAAAATAAATTGCAGTTACAAAAGCCTCTTACTCTTCATGGAATGAGGTTTACAGGGATGTTAGAATAGAGAGCCCGTTATATTTTGAAGTAACAGGTGCGTTCAAAAGACGCAGAATAGCTATTTTTGGTTTACCTCCGGTATCCCGAAATAGCTCTGTAATGTAGATGTAGCCCTAGATTTTTAAAGGAATTGGTAGAGAAGCTGTCAGAACCAATGACTAGTCTGTGTTAGGCTTGAACTTTAAAAACAACAAGCAGTCCTGTGGCACTTTAGAGAGACTAACAAATACATATATAAAGGAAAGCGGGCCAGCTCATTTTGGGCTGACTGCTGGGAAAAAGCATGTACTTTGCTGGTTCCAGCCTTGAAGAAGCAGCACTCTGACTGCAGAAAATGGAGGTATTGATATCCTGATGACAAGAGGGATCAGAGTCACTGTGAACCATGCATCTGAGAAGCCTAAAGATCCTGATGACACCTTGATGGCAGCTTCAAGAATCATGGAAGGAAGTGGCTTGGGGAAAGGCTAGCTATAGCCCTTTGGGAAGTTGATGTGTTTTGATCGGAGTCCTGTGCAATGGGGTGCAGTCACAGAAGTCTCCTTGGGATTATACCCCAGTGTGCTGATCATGCCACTGACACCTGTCTTCTTGCTCTCTAGGTCTTCCTACTACCCTGTCCTTTTGGGCCAGATACTCTGGTTTCCCCCAGACAAGGCACAAAGTTGAGATTACCACGTCCCTGCAGAGCAATGCAAATTCTCAATCACTTCAGCTGTGGGAGGACTCAGTTCTAAGGGCTCAGTACCCAGGAAACCAACCCCTAAATGGGGTCAAAACCCCCAAATAAATCTGTCCTTACCCTGTGTAAAACTTTTACACAGGAAAAGCTCATAGGTTAGCTCTCTTTATCAGTGAAAGAGAGAGATGCACAGTGGTTGCTCACCCAAGTAACAAGTATATGTACAGGGCTTGATAATAAACAAGAGATTTTTTTATTTATTAAGTATAAAAAGTAGGATTTAAATGGTTGCAAGTGAAAACAGTCAGATCAAAGTAAAAACTTAAAAAACAATAAATAGTCTAGCAGCACTTTAAAGATTAACAAAACACGTAATTGGTATTATGAGCTTTTGTGGGTACAACCCATTTCTTCAAAGTAAGTTACTAAATTAAAATGAATAGAAAATGCACAGCTAGTTCTAATCCACTAAGACATTTGTTACATGCAAATTCTTACCCTAAACAACTGTTTTTATTTCAGGTATAAGCTTCAAATCAGAATTGTTCTTTTACTCTGATTTGGGCCTACAGCCTTCTTCAAAGTTGTTTTGTATCCTCCTGGGTTGTGTCCAGCAGTTTTCAAAGCCAGCAGAAGAGAAAGGGCTGATTGCCTCCCATTGCTTAAATAGACTTTCCCCCAGGACAGGAATCTTTTGTTTGTCATTCCCCCTTCCTATGAAAAAATATCAGGTATTAAATGGATTCCAGTACCAGGTGGTATGGTCACATGCATTTTTAGGGCCAACCACCATATGGGCTTACAGGACAAACACGTATGTACAGGCCATTGAATTGATCACCGAGTTGTTGTTTCTGGGACATCAATAACACATATAGTTTTTCTTCAAATTATTTTTTGGTCTTTCTAGCTATATTTTTATACTTCATTTTCCAGAGTAAATGCTCCTTTCTACTTGCTTCACCAGGATTTAACTTTCATTTTTTAAAGAATGCCTTTTTGCCTCTCACTGCTTCTTTCACTTTGTTGTTTAGCCACAATGGCACTTTTTTGGTTCTTTTATGTTAATGTTTACACCATCACAGAGGCACAACTTAAAATGTCATGAAATAGTTTCCATGCAGCTTGCAGGGATTTCACTTTTGGCACCTTTCAATTTCTGTTTAACTTCATTTTTGAGTAATCCCCTTTTCTAAAGTTAAATTCTACAGTGCACTGCTGTAGTGATGTCTCCACTATAGGGATGTTTAATTTAATTATACTATGGTCACTATTACTAAGTAGTCCAGCTACATTTACCTCTTGGACCAGATCCTGTGCTCCACTTAGGACTAAATCAAGAATTGCCTCTCCTTTAGCTGCTCCAAGTTGTCATTAAAAGTGTCAAGAAACTTTATTTGTGTATCCCAGTCTAAATGGGGTTTATTAAAATCACCCATTGAGTTTTTTTTATTTTTCTAGCCTTTCTAGTCTCCCTTAACATTTCAGTTACTATCAACATCTTGGTCAAGTGCTCAGTAATAGATCCCTACTGCTATATTCTTATTTTGTGAGTATGAAATTGCTATCTATAGAGATTGTATAATACAGTTTGGTTCTTTTAAGATTTTTACTTCATTTGCTTCTGTGCTTTCTTTGGATAGTACCACTGCCCTGCCAGCACGACCCATTTTGTCCTTACAATATATTTTGTACACGGGTATTACTGTGTCCTCATTCCACCAAGTTTCTGTGATGCCTATGATATCAATATCCTCATTTAATAAAGGCACTCTAGTTGACACATCTTATTTAGATTAAAAACGTGTTGCTTTTTAGCTGTCTGCCACTACATGATGTAACTGAATGGGACTCTTTTTCATTTGATGGTTTCTCATCAGATCCTACAAGTATTTTGTCATCTTTCATCCTCTCCTCCCTACTAGGACAAAGAGACTCTCCATTAATAGACCCCTCTCCTAGGTCTATTTTTTGAGTTGTAAACTAATCCAAAGTCCAGTTATTTCAGAGTCTCTGGAGAGATTAGCTGTAAATTTACTAGAGCATGAAAGATTCTCCTGAAGTGGAAATGAGCCTTTCTACATAAAAATTGCTGTATATTAAAAGGCATCCATAACATACCTTAAACAGATTGATAGAAATAACAACATTTAAATCAAGTCAAATGTTTTAACACAGTACATAGCCATAGTACATCTTTGCCTTCCACAATATTTTTTAGCTAAAGACAAACTGTGAACCCCTTATTGAAATTGGTGAGCAGTTACACAGGTAGTCTTGTTGACTTAAAAGGGACTATTTATTTACTGGGAATTTATTGTAATATGTTCATCCTAGTAAATAAATAAATAAATAAATACAAGATTTTTGGTGTCCTTGGGGCTAAATTAAACTTGGACAAGATTTAATCAAAATGAAAAGGCATAAAATCAAAACTTCCTCCTGTTTTCTCCTTGTTCTGGAAGTGAAACAATTTACTGAATCTCACAGAATATTCTCTCCTGTATCCTAATACCCAGTGGCTTGACTTGTTAGGGTGGATGAAAGCCAATGTATTGCCCCCTTTGTAGGCGCTGGAGGTAGGGGTGGAGGGATGCTGCAACACCCCCTGACTTGAAGTGGTTTCCATTATATACAGGGTTTATAGTTTGGTTCAATAGCTCTTAGCACCCCCCTATAAAAATTGTTCCAGCACCCCTGGTCCCTTTCATACTCCTCTCCATCCACTTGCTTTCCACAGGGGAACAGCATCAGCAGCCATCCTGGGCCTATGTTTCAGACAGTACCTGAAGCCACAAAGAGTGTATATACACTAATTAAACCCATGGCTATTTAATTGTAGTATAGACATTCAGACTGTGGTTCGGGCCTGGGCTGTAAGCCCTTGTGAGGGGGAGGATATGAACATGCTACACATCATTGTGAAAGTCTTGATACAAAATAGCCCTTGTGAGGTATAATTTGAAAATAAATGACTCATTGATCAATAATATGATGAAATATATGTAAAAGTTATGAATTTCCCCTGTGATGTTGGTAGCATATGTTCAAACCTACATAGCCTTGCTTAGGCAGAAGTCATTAAGCAGGTCTATTTTAAACAAAGGAATCTATGTTTAATTCAATTTACATATAAACAGAAAAGCAGATCCTTGAGACAGCAAGAGGAAGACAAGGCAAATCTGCATCTCAGCATACAGAGGGGAGAAGAGAGCATAGTGGTACCTTCAGCCCCAGACTTCCATCACCTTTACTGTATGAATAAAATTTGCTTTGAGAATTGCTTGTCAAAATAATCCACTTTTGTTCCTAATTTAGTTTAGAAAAACTCCTTCTTATGATCATTAACTCTGCTAGCCATACATTTCACCTTGCGTCCCTTGGTTGATTTATCAGTTGACTAGTGTTCCTAATTTCTAATCTATATTCATTACAGTCAACTGTCACATATATAATCTGACTTCACTTCCACTCTAAACCAGATCATTGTTTTTAGACCAAGAATGGCTTTCATCCTCAGTTGGGGGATTGTGGCTTTTTGGCCATCTAATAAAGTTTCCTTAAATGATTCCTAATTATCGGTAATATTTTTTGATTAATTTTCAGATTCTGTTATGTGGCTTGAAGTTGTACAGTATAGAATTTGCAGAGAATTATGTTGATACATATTACTTTTATCAACCAAACTTCTGATCTATAGATCATTTTTAGAGGATTGTTTTGACCATTTCCCTAACGTAAAACCATCTTGAAAAGCATTGTTTCCATTTCTAATTTTTGTTTAGTCATTGCATCCTGTATCACATGCACAGTTGGGTTGGGATTGATGAGTACTGAACAAAGAGGTGCCAGCTTTATCTTGCTAGGCACAACTAGAAAAGCAACATGTGTCTGAGCATCATAGGAGCCATGTTAGGACTTCAGAAGATGCTAGAGGATTGGTTAGGCCATTCTGACATCCTTGTTCCTCCTAAAGAAGATAGGTTAGCTCCTTTGCCTATACAATGCATGTTGAAAATGCCAGTGCAAATGGGTCTAAAGGTCCCAGTCTCCCCAGATAGCAGGCAGCAGAGAATTGGAACAAGGCAGGGTATGTTTAAGGGCTTAACTATTCATACCACAGTTTCAGAAGCTGCAAATTGATTCAGTCTAGTTTGACTCCATCTTGACAATGGTATGTAGTCAACTTCTATCCATTCAGAAGATACCACTTTTGCTATCTCCCACTTGATATTATAAGAACCCCACAGATCTTCCATCGGAAAAATGAGATTCTGCAACACCTGGGAGAAATGGAAATTTATATTTAGTTTGAGAAGTCAGAACGTCTCATAATGGCAATGAAGGTTCCTGAAGTAAAATTAAGAGAGGGAAAATGTTAAATCTAAATCACAGTTGGGCCTTTTTATCAATCACATCTGACTTAGCTGTCTAGATTCATATTTGGTGGCCAGCCTTGCAATAACTGAGTATAAAATCAAGCTAGTGTAGATGGGTCCAACACCGCATACGTTTTCGCTTCTACGATTCTGGAATTTTGTTTAATTATATACAAATATGTACAAAATAGTGTGCAAGGGAGTGGAGGTACAAAGTAGAGGATAGATCAAAAAAATGCCAAAGTAGTAGTATAAGTGCCACCACTTTAAAATGTATCAGAACAGATGTGGCTCATGAGAACAACCTCCTTTTCGAGTAAATGTATATGTAACTTGTATTCTTTATGCCTAACCAACTCTTTATGAACGGCTTATAATAGACTGAATGGATCTGAGATGAATCATAGAAGATTAGAGTTGAAAGAGACCTAAGGAGGTCACCTAGTCCAACCTCATGCTCAAAACAGGACCAACGCCCACTGAATCATCCCAGCCAGGGATGACTTAGCACAGAAGCATCTAAAGAATCTATTTGCCACATCCCCAGTATTGGCATTTTTTAATGTTTTCAAATCTATAGCCATTTTAGCTCAAGACAAGCAACTATGGTCATGGCAGGGGGCTAATCTAGCTATACGCAGATTATTAGTTTTTCTTAAGTTTTTCTTAATATTAGGGATGGGAGTAAGACCCATCCCTAATACTGAGCTATCTAAGGACATGTTTACACTAGGAAATTATTTTGAAATAACTAAATTTGAAATAATAATTCCCTAAATAACTATTTTGAAACAAGCTTCTTCCCCAAGGAAAGCAGGAGTACGGATTTCAAAATAACCGGCCCTTTATTTGGAAATAATGGGCTTGATAGTATGGACACTCCACTTATTATTTCAAAATAAGCGGGGGAGGGAGTTATTTCAAAATAACTCTCTAGTGTAGACCAGAGCTATACTAAGTTGTTCGATTGTGAGAATTTTAAGGATAGTGCAAAAAAGTGAAATGTTCTTTAACATTCAGCATTCACTTTTTGCAGCTTTTCCTGAATAGATATTGTGTCCTTTGCTGGACTATTATTGCTTTGTATAATTTTTTAGGCTAAGGAAGATTAATCTATATACATAAAGCTGATCCATGTTCTCCAACAACATCTGTGGTTCATATGAAATGCTTGTGTTTGCATAACAGAACTGCATTCTAAATTGCTGAGCTGGATATGGCCATAATATGGTTCTGAATAAGTAGTGCTTGTAATCCCTGATTCAAAAATAATACCACAGAATACAGATCACCCTTCAGTTTATAACTAAATCTACCTTAATCCTGTTAGTCTATGACATCATTGGTTCAAACATTTGATTTTTAGAGATCAGTGTTCAGCTCTAAATTTAAACAGAAGCGACAGGAAGCATAATGCACTTTAACACTCGATAGACCTTTTCAGCTCAAGCATAAGAGAAGCAGATGTTGAAAACACAAGGGAAATGAAAAGTGAAGTTTCCCAAATTAATATTATTCACTTGTACTACAGTACACTTATCACATTGCCTCTTACATATGGTTCTTGAAAGTTGCCTATGTAAATAGTTTTTGAAAGATATAACATATGCATTCCGAAGCCCATCCTAAGCCGCTCTGCTTTAGAGACAGATGATTCTTTCATTCTATATGGCCTAAAAGCACAACTATCAATTCTTGCCTCTTCCATAAATTCCTTTAATTCTATAGATAACCACTTCCTTAAATTCTTACGTAAATTCTAAACTTCTGAGTAGCGCTTTTAACTATTCTGCATATTGTAGGGAGACAGACCTCAATAATGTAAAAATGGTCATTAATAACATTAATTTATTACTATTTTAGGTTATTAAAAGCATGCCTTCATTTATTTAATTTTAGGAATTGCTTGCAATTACTTGCATATACATGGTTGATTGCAAATAACTATCATGCTTATGTTTCTGGTGTTCATTTAATTAAATAAACATTTTGAGATAATTCAAAGAATTCTAGGAAATTTTTTGTCAACCAGTGACAGGTGCTAAAATTGTCAAAAAGGATGACATCTCCTTAGCCCTAAAGCTATATTGCCTCCAAGTAAATTTATGGAATATACCCCATGATATAATTTACTTTAATATTTTATTTTGCAGTCTCTCTTTATGTATATAAAGATGTATTATTGTCATCTTTGCTTTGTATAGAATATTTGATAAGAGTCTAATCTGCTATATATTTTAGCATTTGTGCATCTGTCTGTCTGTCTCTGTCCATCTGTCTGAGTCCATTTATTCAAGAACGCCTCCTAAACGGTAAAAGCTAGGATCACCAAATTTGCTATGCAACTTCCTCTTATCATAACTGAAAGCAAGGTCAGGCTTGGGTTGTGCCAGGACAATGGGATGTGCATAGAATGTGATTGTTTCACATAAAACAGAAAGGAAGACCGTGCTGGCTTTACCATAAGGCAAACTGAGGCAGCCACCTCAGGTGCCACACTGTGGGGAGGCACCACTAGGACCCAGAGTGTAGAAAATTGTGTCTGCTGCTGGTGCATATGTAGGTGGTAGAGCAGTACCATGAGAGGAGTAGAACAGGAAGAAGGCAGAATTGCGACCTTTCAAAATTTTGGCCCAAGCGAGGGGACATGGGGGCATCATTTGAGCTACCCGCCTCAGGTGCCAAAATGTTGTGGGCCGGCCCTGAAGGGAGAGGTGTAAGAACAGGGACAAGTATACTCACAAGTGACCACAGGGGGTAGCAAGCACACCAACCTTGGGAAGAAGTTGCTGGCAAGCAGCACAACCCCCACCACTCTGGCCTGCCCCAGGGTATGTCTACACTGCAGGCTTCTTGCACAAGAAGCTTTTTGCGGAAAAGATCTTCCACAAAAACTTCTTACGCAAGAGCACATCCACACTGCAAAAGCACATCAAAAAAGTGATGTGCTTTTGCTCAAGAGCAAGTCCATGGATGCTCTCTCGAAAGGAAACTCTGATTGCTATGTACAGAATGGCCACCAGGGCACCTGTGCTTTTTTTGATTGCCTCTTTTTGCGCAAAAAACCCCTGCTCCCCATCCTCTTGCGCAAAAAGGAATTATTCCTCATAGAAACAGGAATACCTACACCAGAAATCCCCCCTCTGTTCTTTCGTTTTACTTGCACAAAAACGCGTTTGAGGTGTGGACTCTCCACAAGTTTTTGCAGAAAAACGGCCATTTTTGTGCAAAACTCTGTAGTGTAGACCTAGCCCCAGGGAGCAGCTGCTGACTGCCACACGACCCCTGTCAGTCTGGGCTGACCCTGGGGAACAGCCACCAAACGAGCTATGCAACCCTTGCTGCCCTGGGTCAGTTCCAAGGAGAAGCTGGTGGGTGACTTGCAAGACACTCCTTACCCTGGGCTGGCCCTGGGAAAAGCTGGCAGGCAGCCTGTGCAAGCCTTGACATCTCAGGCCTGCCCTGTGGAGAAGCCAGCGAGCAGGCCAAGCAGCCCCGCACTGCCCCAGGCTGGCCCTGGCCTCGGACAGTTACAGGGAAGTCTTCTAGTTGTAAATATACTAGAAATGGTAGATTATAAATATAGGAACCATTTGGTTAAAAGAGAAACTACATACAAGAGTGTCTTCTCTAAGAAAAGCACACATCCTGTTTGTATAAGTCCCTAGCCTAATATAGACATGATCTTTTTCTCAAGGAAAAAAAAAACTTCTTGAGATATTCATGGCTAGAAGGAGATTTAGTTTTACAAAAGAGTGTAAGATATTCTCTATTTGGGATATTTCCAAAGAAGAGTGAGACGTGTTGAGATGTGTTGGCTATAAATTAATTGGAATACTTGGAAGATCTGTGATTTCATCAGTGCGGATAGTCATGCCACCGATGCACCGTTTTCCACACAGTTCTGTTTTGTGCAGTTCTCGTCCATATCCTTTCATGAATCCTCCATAGTTTATATGGCTATAAATTAAGTCATAAGTAAACAAGCCTCTTTACCCCTCTTCTTTTACAAAAAGGAAAACTTTTATTTTTAAACCCCGACAAAGAATTCTACATAAGTTTATTGCAATTGATTTCTTTTATACTCTGTCATGCAGGAAAGCCTTCGTTCTTTAAACCTGAGTTTATATCTGGTTGGCAATTTTTTTTGTACAAAAGTTATTGGTTACTTCTAGACTCATGTTTTCACTTAAAGGTGAAAACCTTGGTCAATCAAATACTTCCTTTTGGTATGAAAATTTGCAGATGTTTTGTGTCTAATAGCAAGCATTTAATATAATGTACTGATATCATTATGTGAATAGTAAGGTGTTTTATGTGCAAAAAAAGAATAAGTGACCTTTCTATCACTAATTACCAATATAAGAAGCCATTTGAGTGTACAAATATTTATATTAATTGGTGTTCTGGCAATGCTTAAGGTACTCCTTACCAAGATCATGACAACAGAAAAACTTCAAAGATTAAGAAAAGAAAAAAATTGCTTTAATGACATATTAAGTTTAAAAACACTGTGCATCATTTAAGTATACAAATAACCATTTTTAAGAACTGAAAGACTTAAAGAGAGGAAATAGGAGTATTTGGACTCATTTGAAGCAAAATTGCAATTCCTATTGAAATCTGGTTGATAATGTTTCAGAAAATGAGCTGAATAACATTGAAAATTTAAACAACGTTCTGAGAATTTTCCGCCACAAAAACAACAAAGCTATTAAACTGAAGGAGAATTAAAGCCTTGCTCCATATTAACAGTTTTGTACATTCATGAGCTGAAGACACCATCATGACCATGCACTGATGGTGTTGAGCCAATGATAGACTACAACATTTGAGTCTAGTCTAGTTCCTAGAAGAGGCCTCTCTCCTATTTTCAGTGAGACTATTAAAAAAAGCGAAGTTATTCACCGTGGTGCAGCAACTGTCGTTCTTCGAGATGGTGTCCCCGCGGGTGCTCCACTGTGGGTGCTGGGGTTGCCCCGGCGCTGCAGAACAGAGACTTGTTGGAAGCAGTCTTTGGCCGGGCTGCGCATGTGCCACTGTGCCTGCGGCGTTCGCACTCTTTTCCTGCACGCGGTCTGGCCAACCTCCAGTTCCTCGAGACTGCCTCAGAGTCTGGAAGACACAAAGAAAAAAATGGACTCCGAAGCGGGGAGGAGGGCGGGTAGTGGAGCACCCGCGGGGACACCATCTCAAAGAACGACAGTTACTGCACCAAGGTGAGTAACTTGGCTTTCTTCTTCGAGGATGTCTCTGCGGGTGCTCCACTGTGGGTGACTGCGTAGAAGTAGCCACCAAAACGGAAGGAGGGAAACACACTAGTTATCCGCTGTGGCGAGCACCGCAGTCGCCACCGCACCATCCGAGCGAGTGCCCAGTGATAAAGAATAGTGTCGAGCAAAAGTGTCATGGGAGGACCAAGTGGCTGTCCTGCAAATATCTTTAAGGGAAACCCCTTTAAGGAAGGCCGTCGACGCAGCCATGGCTCTGGTGGAATGGGCATGTGGGTGGGACGGGAGGGGTATACGCTTTGTTGCATAGGCTTCTGTTATGCAGGAGATTATTAGGTTGGATATCCTTTGGGAGGATATCGGTTGCCCTTTCGACCTAGGTGCAAGAGAGATGAACAAATGGTCAGTGCGTCTGAAGGGTTTGGTTCAGTCAATATAGAAAGCTAGGGTCCTCCGAGCATCGAGGGAATGGAGGGCTACTTCTCGTGGTGAGGCATGGGGTTTTGGGTAGAACACTGGAAGAACTATAGGCTCATTCACATGAAAATGGGATGCAATCTTTGGAATGAACTTCGAGTGTAGTCTTAATATTACCCCATCCTTTTGGAATATTGTGTACGTTGGTATGACCATCAAGGTGGAGAGCTCCCCTACTCTACGTGCTGATGTTATTGCAAGTAGAAAAAGCGTCTTTATGGTTAAAAGGTGAAAGGATACAGTGGCCAATGGTTCAGATGGTGGCCCCATGAGGACCTCGAGGACCACATCCAGGTTCCATGATGGCGGGATTGGGTCTCGTGGTGGACTTAAATTAGTGAGGCCCTTGAGGAATCTCTTCGTGGTGGGATGAGCGAAAATGGAAGCTCCCTCCACCGGTGATGTAAAAGCCAAAATTGCCGCAAGATGTACTCGGAGAGAAAGTAATGCAAGGCCGGTCTCTTTTAGGTGCATGAGATAGTCCAATACCAGAGGAAGAGGAGCTATTCAGGACGATGATGTTTGGCAGCACACCATGATGTTTGGCAGCACACCATGAGGTGAACCTGTGCCACTTGTGAAGGTAAGTCTTCCTTGTTGTTGGACGTCTACTGTGTATAAGAACGTGTCTAACAGATGCTGAACACTGAGACTCATAGGGGTTCAGCCAGTTAGGTACCATGCTGTGAGATTCAGAGTGTGAATCTGGGGATGTCTCAGCCATCCCTGGTTCTGAGTGAGGAGGTTGGGGAGGAGCAGGAGGTGGATGGGTAGGCATGAGGATAGGCGATGAAGAAAGGGGAGCCAATGTTGGCGCGGCCAATCCGGTGCTATAAGGATGAGTCGTGCCCCGTCCGTCCACACTTTCTGAAGGAGTCTCGGGATCATCAGAATTGGTAGAAAGGCATAGAGGAGGGGTCCGCACCAACTGATGAGAAAAGCATCTCCCAGGGAGGCTGGGCCGAGACCCGCTCTGGAGCAGTACCTGTGATACTTCATATTGCTGAAGGTCGCGAACAGATCTATGCGAGGGGTACCCCAACATTGGAAAACCGAGTGCAGGACGCAGTCGTGCAGCTCCTACTCGTGCTTCGCATCGAAGTGTCTGCTGAGGAAGTCCGCAGTCACGTTCATGGTAAGTAAGATGCCGGAGGTATTATTCCGTGGCGAATGCACCAATTCCAGAAGCGGATGGCTTCTGTGCACAGGGAAAGGGAGCGAGCCCCGCCCTGACAGTTGACGTAGTACATGGCCGTGACATTGTCCGTAAGTATTCTCATCATGGTGTTCTGGATATGTACGCGGAAATATTTGCAGACATTGAAAATCGCGCGTAGTTCCAAAAGGTTTATATGCAGACACTTCTCCAATGGTGACCACTGGCCCTGTGCCGAAAAGGGACTCATGTGGGCTCCCCATCCCATCAGGGAAGCGTCTGTTGTAATGTGGTGGTACAGCTGCTGCTGGGAAAAGGTACGCCTGATAACAGATTTTGCTGGTTGGTCCACCATAGGAGGGACCGTGTAACGGAAATAGGAGGCATTACTGGCCTGTGGAGGTCGTGTCTGGTGTGGTTGTAAACCAGCATCAGCCAGTACTGGAGGGCGCGGAAGTACAATCTTGCATATCGGACCACGTATGTTGTGGTGGCCATGTGGCCCATGAGTCTTAGACAGGTTATGAGTGGACCAGTCGGACTGCCGGTGATAGTTTGAATGAGGTCCTGAATGGACTGAAAACAGTGTAAGGGCAGGAAGGCCCTGCCCGCAACTGAGTCCAAGTGAGCCCCTATGAACTCCAAGTCCTGAGTTGGGCGCAAAACGGACTTTTGGTCGTTGAGGGAGAGTCTGAGGGTGTGGAAGGTTCATCTGGTGAGATGGATCATGTGAAGAACTTCGGAGGCAGAAGGAGCCTTGAGAAGGCAATCATTCAAGTATGGAAAGATGATTACTCCGTGTCGTCGGAGGAAGGCTGCGACTACCGCCAGGCTCTTTGAGAATACCCTGGGGGCGGAGGACAACCCGAAGGGTAGGACTTTGTACTGGTAGTGGTTCTTGCCGACGACAAAGTGTAGGAATCTCCTGTGAGAGGGATGGATAGCAACGTGGAAATAGGCGTCCTGGAGGTCGAGGGTGGCAAACCAGTCGTGATGTTCCCGTGCAGGAATGATGGCAGATAACGTGATCATTTTGAATCTTTGTTTGCGCAGAAACTTGTTCAAATGGCAGAGGTCTAGTATGGGTCGCCAACCTCCAGATCTCTTCTGGGTGAGGAAATAATGGGAATAGAAGCCCCTGTTTCTGAATTCATTTGGGACTATCTCTATAGCCCCCAGAAGGAGTAGGCGGTCGACTTCTGTTCGCAGGAGGGCCTTGTGAGAGGGGTCCCTGAAAAGGGACGGGGTGGGGGTGGTGGTGGGGGGAATGGAAGTGAAGGGGATGGTGTAGCCCGTTTGAATAATTTCCAGCACCCATCTGTCTGTGGTGATTGATGCCCATTGGTGGAAAAAGGGCCTCAACCGGTGGTGGAAGACGTGAGTAGACTGATATGTGACGTTGCCTGTGACTGCCTACGCACCCCCGACCAGGGCATCAAACGTGCTGCTTGTTATTGGGGCCCATTTGGCCATGGCCAATCCCGTTGCGACGTCGTTGAGGTTTCTGGTGAGACCGTTGACTATCAAAGCTCCTCTGTTGTTGATGTTATTGCTGCCATTGATGTCTGACGTACGAATAGTCGTACCTGCGCTGGTATGGCATATATTGGCGTCTCCTGAAAGGAGTCGTATACATCCCCAAGGTCCTCAACGTTGTGCGTGAGTCCTTTGAGGAGCGTAGAACAGTGTTGGTATTTTCAGCGAAAAGCTTGTCCTTGTCAAAGGGCAAGTCCTCAACCTTGCTCTGCAAATCCTTAGGGACACCAGCTGCTTGCAAGTAAGAAGCTCTCTGCATAATGATAGCGGTGGCAGTAGAGCGAGCAGCAGTGTCAGCGACGTCCATGGCCATTTGGAGGGATGTTCTTGCTGATGTGTAACCCTCCTGGATGACCGATTTCAGTATAGACTTTTTTGACTCAGGTAAGCGGTCTATGAGTGGAGTCAAGCGTGAGAAGGTGTCGAAGGTGTGATTGGAGAGGTGCGCCGTATAGTTAGCGATTCTGAGTAATAGGGTTGCAGATGTGTAGACTTTCCTGCCCAAAAGATCCAGTCTCTTCATTTCTTTATCGGAAGCTTGGTGTTTGAATTGTGGGGTCTTGGCCCTCTGTTGAGCCGCATCCACAATGAGGGAGTTAGGTTGAGGATGGGCGAAGATAAACTCCATCCCCTTTGGGGGGACGAAATATTTTCTATCGGCCCTCTTGTTAGTCGGGAGTGCTGATGCTGGGGGGTGCCATATTTCGTCAGCAATGTCTAAAATACCCTCATCCAAGGGACTGGCGAGGCATGATCTGTGCTGCGGCTGAAGATTTCTAAAAAGTTTGTGCTGCTTGTCCTTGAGTTCCTGCAGCGGTATCTCCTGGGTGATGGCTACTCGCTTGAACAGCTCCTGGAACTGTTGAAGGTCATCAGGCGGGGAGACCTCGCCAGGGATGACCGCTTCATCTGGTGGAGAGGAGTCCGCTGGGGAAACCTCGACCAGCTGTTCGGAGAAAGGCACATGGTCAGGTTCCGATGGAGGGTGACAAGACAAGGTCACATGTTCCGGAGGAATGGAGGGGGCAGGAGCCGAGGAAGGTCTGGAAGAGGCGTAACCGTACGGAGAGCGTGAGCGGTAAGAGTACCTGCTGTGGGAGTCACAGGTATAGTAGTCATCCCAAGGGTATAGCCGTCCAGCGGTGAGCGTCTCTCTGGATAGTACGAGTGTGAGTGATGTCCATGATGATGTGGAGAATACAGTGAGTGGGAACGATCATATGAAACTCTGGAGGAGGCAGGAGAAATAGATGACCGGCGGTGAAGATGTCTTTGATAGCGAGGCTGAGTTGCCAGGAATGGTGATGGCAGTCTAACCGGAGAGCGTGGAGATCTGCAGCAGCTCCCATAACAAAATGGAGAGCGTGGTGCTGGAGGAGAGGGTGACGGCGCCGGGGAGAAGGCAAGGGAACAAGACCGGCTCCAGCACGGAGGAGTCAAGGGGGCTGGGCTGCCCACTGCTGATCTGAAAGCGCGAGCTGTAGATCTGGCCAGAGCCGCATCCCCCGGTGCCGATGAGCCAGGCACCGTAGTGGCCGGTGCCGAGATGGTGTGCTGCGCTCGCGCCGGCGCCGCTTGCTCCAGCACCGTGTGTTGGTCTGGGAACGGCGCCGCTTCCGGCGCCATTGTGATCGGCTCCGAGGAAGCTCTCATTGGCGGCTCGGTGGTCGGTGCCAGTGGCTGGGGAGCAGGCGATCCTGATGCTACCCTCGATGCCGCAGTACACGCCGGCTTTTCCGGCTGCCTGGGCTTCAGCGGAGCTGGCGGTTTGGGACGCAGCTTAATAGTGCCGGAGGTCCCAGGTCTGTCTCCTTGGCTTACCCTGCCCTGGATGGCAGCAGGCAGGGATCCTGAGGGGGAGAGCCTTTGTCTTTTTGACGCAGCCACGGTGGGAGATGAAGCCCGCCGTCTGGGGGGCTGTTCCTCTGTGGCAGGCGACTGACGCTGCGGCTGGAGGGCTTTGTTGAAGAGGAGCATTCTCAGGCACCTCTCCCTATCCTTTCGAGCCCTAGCCGTGAGTTTGGTGCAGGAGGAGCACTTTTGGGGAACGTGGGACTCCCCAAGACATTTTATGCAGTCCTCATGTCCATCGGAGGCTGGCATTGCCTCTCAGCAAGTGCCGCATTTCTTAAAGCCCGGGGATGCCGGCATGCCGGCATTTTACCGGGTGTCAATAGGGAGCGAGAGTCTTTCTGTCTCCCTCTCACTCAGTGTATTTGTTTTCTCTCTTTCCTTTTTTTTTTTTTTTAAACGAACAACTATGTACAGAGGAGATGGGAAAGCCAGTGACAGGAACATAGGGAGGTAACAGCAGATAAGCAGTTTTCAAAAACACAGCTTTTCTTTTCCTTTTTTTTTTTTTTTTTAAAGGAGGGGAATGAACGAACGAAGGAGGAAGGGAAGCTAATTAGGGCAATTTACAACGTGATTAGAGGACGTATAGCCTCACAAAAGAGAATGAGGTGAAGAGCGCGGTTTCTCTCTGTCTGCCGCCTGAGGCGGTCTAGAGAAACTGGCGGTTGGCCGGACTGCGCGCAGGAAAAGAGCACGAACGCCGCAGGCACAGCGGCGCATGCGCAGCCCGGCCGAAGACTCCTTTCAACGAGTCTCCGTTCTGCGGCACCGGGGCAAGCCCAACACCCACAGTGGAGCACCCGCGGGGACATCCTCGAAGAAGAAGAATAGATTATTAATTCCTTTGAAATGATAGACTTTCTTTACTCACGTTTATGTACTTGTGTTCAGTGTGCGTTTAATCTCATCCCACCTTCAAGAAGCAAGAAAGTAACAATATATCTACGAGGAACAAAACTCACAATAGAAATTCAAGTGGATGCAACCTTCCAGTGAAGCAACATAACCATATCCTCAAGACCTCAACACTATTGATGAACCATTGTTTGCAAAGCATTGCCAAGAGATGTGATATAATTGTTCTTTAATTATTTTAAGGGGATATGAAAATACTATTGTAACTTAAAATAACAGTGTCTCTTGTTTAACACCAGCTTCTTAAAGTGTGTACTCCTGGAGGCAAGACATGAAATAAGCTTGGTAAATAGAGGAAAAATAACAGAATTTAATTTTAAGATTCTTAATACTCACTAATTTGCCTACTTCAAGACTGCTCCTTAAATTCTATAAACTAACTTTAGAATGACTTAAGTAATTTTAAATATTTAGCTCAGTTTCATAGGCTTTAATTAAGATCACATAGGCTGTGTCCAGATTATGCTGAAGTGCCCAAATTCTGCGGGAATTTGCATATCTACTCCCGATCTCACTTTCAAAAGCAGAGCTTTCGAAAGTGAAAGTAGTCGGGACGCGTTTTTTTCGGCAACCCCCCCCTTTTTTGAAAAGCCGCTCTTCCTCAAAAAATGAGGTTTACATGGTTTTTCAAAAAAAGGGGGGGGGGCGAAAAAAACACATCCCACCTACTTTCACTTTCGAAAGTCCCGCTTTCAAAAGTGAGATCAGAAGATTGCAAATGAAGCAGGGATTTAAATATCCCGCGCTTCATTTGTATATTCGTGTATGGCGCTATTTCGAAATAACAGACACTGTTAAGACGTGGTTATTTTGAGAGAAAACCCTTCTCTCGAAATAACGCTTATTCCTCATATAATGAGGTTTACCAGTTATTTCGAGAGAAGGGTTTTCACTCAAAATAACCGCGTCTTAACAGTGTCTGTTATTTCAAAATAATGCTATTTCAAAATAGTGCCATAACGTGAATATGCAAATGAAGCCGGGATATTTAAATCCCGGCTTCATCTGCAATTTCAAATGTCTTCATTTGCATCCCTCTCTCGAAAGAGGGTGCAAGTGTAGACATACCCTAAAATAGGATCAGGACACTGAGGCTACATCTACACTGCAGCACTATTTTGAATAGCTGTTCTGCATCTTTTGAGCGCACCTGTTATTTCAAAATATAACGGGCTCGCTATTCCGATGTCCCTGTAAACCTCATTCCCTGAGGAGTAAGGGACGTTTTGGAATAGCGATTGATTTAGAAGTAAGTGCTGTGTAGATAGTGCCAAATTTCAAAATAAGATCAAAATAAGATATGCAATTTGCGTAGCTTAAATTGCTTATCTTATTTCGACCCATGGTGCAGTGTAGACGCACCCTCAAGGTCCAGACACTCTGGGGGACAACAAAGGGTCTGAACCTGAAGGAATAAACAATTGAATTAACTGATTGTTGTATATAATTGTATGCTTCTCTGCAAGCCCACCAACAGTAATTCTGGGCCCCAGGGCAAAAATCAGTGGGTACCCAGCCCTTTCCCCAACCTCGTGGGATGAACCCCATGACAGCCCCCCATTCCCCAGACTGAACCCACCTGCTGTGGGGAAAGTCACAGCAGTGTCTATTGACTGAAAGATACTTTTGAAATGCCCCAAGGCACAGTCTGAGGCCCAGTAATCCTGCACAGGGAATATAAAAAACATCTTTCAATTCAGAGATGCTTTTCAGCAGAGCTACAGCAGCAGTAACCAGGGATTCAGGGCCCTTTTACATTTCTGGGTCCCTGGGCAACTGCCCACTTTTTCCTCCCCTTTCCAGTCAGTGGGCTGGCTTCACTGACAGCTTGCTGGAAGTAGGGAGAGACCCTAAGCGTGTCTAGGTAAATACAGTTTGTTCCTGTTTTGCTTAGATTTGCTAGATATTCAGCAAATGGAGTAGTGTTTTACTCATTGTAATCAACTGTGACCCAATACCAGCAATGTTAGCACTGAATATTGTTGGTGGAGTGAAATGTTGTTACCAATGTGTAATTATTATGGGAATAAAGAAAAGCAGGACTGTGCTTAATCTGTCCCAAAGGAAAGGGTTCACATTTAGCAGAAAGGACCTCACTAATTAGGGACTGCTCTGCTAGAGCTCTGAGAGTAAAGAAAGCTCGGGGCAGAGATTCTGGTCCTTCCCAGGGGTATTGCCTGGACTGATTTGACCTCTTTTCCCCACTGTTAAAAGAATAGAGCTAACTAAGCTTCATTAGGAGCCTCTTTGTTGTTTTAATTGTGGTTGAACTGTGTTTCTTTTACCCTGCCTGCTAAGAGCTAAAATCACTGGGAGCTGAAATCACTTGAGATGTGACATTGTTTCTGTCCAGCCTCCAAAATTACTCAGACTAACATGCAGAGGTCACAGCTGACAGGTGGATGACAGCCAATGCTGACTGACAGCCTGCAGGGCAGCTGGTAGAGAGGCCACTTCCCATCCCCCTCCCTACCCACACTTCAGGGTTGGAGGTGAACTCTGGGTTTGCACTGACCAAGGACAGCAATTGTGAGTGGAGTGCAGAGAAGGGTTGGGCTAGTGAAGGAGACTTCTGGCTTGCTGGACTCAAGAACCTAAAGGGGAAAAGACACTGCCCAACCTACTTGGGTTGGACTTTTACTCATGCTTTGTTTGTGAACCCTATTTACAGTAGTTTTCCAAATTAGCACTGAGTTAATTTCCTCCTTTTATTAAGTTTCTTTTCATACTCTGCTTGCAAGTGGGGAAGTATTGCCTCTTAGAGGCACCCAGGGGTAGTACGTAAATTTCTCAGGTTACTGGCTTTGGGCTTGAGCCAGTTCTGCATTGGATCAATAGAAAGGAACCCCTATATATTGACCCCAGCTCTGGCTGTTGCTGCCTCCAACAGGCAGAAGGGTTACATAATATTATTGTACTATAGAAGTATATTGAGCAAGCTCTCTTATGAAAGCTGGCCCTCTGAAACATTTCACCCTAGTCATGAAATACTTATGAGATCTGTATAAAGAATTGTGCACATGTGATAGAAATATGTTCTTCCTATGTGTTTTGGAGGTAGTGCATACATCAAGTATTCCCTAGACAAAGAAACCAGGATTTCTCAGTCTGACTGGCTTGATTACTGGCAGAGGACAATGAAAGTATATTTGTAGTGAAGGTAAACAAATCTAAGGTAAATCAAAACCAGAGGAGGCAAATTAACATGAGGATATGAAATCACCAAGGGAAGACACTGGAGTCATAGAATCATAGAGCTGGAAAAGACCTCAGAAGGTCATCAAGTCCAGTCCCCTGCTCTAGGCAGGACCAATCCCAACTAAATCAACCCAGCCAGGGCTTTGTTAAGCCGAGACTTAAACACCTCTAGGGATGTAGACTCCACTACTTCCCTAGGTAACCCATTCCAGTGCTTCACCACTCACCTAGTGAAATAGTTTTTCCTAATATCCAACCTGGACCTCTCCCACCGCAACTTGAGACCATTGTTCCTTGTTCTGCCATCTGTCACCACTGAGAACAGCCTTTCTCCAGCCTCTTTGGAAGCTCCCTTCAGGAAGTTGAAAGCTGCTGTCAAATCCCCCCTCATTCTTCACTTCTGCAGACTAAACAGACCCAACTCCCTCAGCTTCTCTTCATAGGTCATATGCTCCAGCCCCCTAATCATTTTGGTTGCCCTCCGCTGGACCCTCTCCAATGCGTCCACATCCTTTTTGTAGTGGGGGGCCCAGAATTGGACACAATACTCCAGATGTGGCCTCACCAGAGCCGAATAAATGGGAATAATGACATTTCTGGATCTGCTGGCAATGCTCCTCTTAATGCAACCTAATATGCCATTAGCCTTCTTGGCTACAAGGGCACACTGTTGACTCATATCCAGCTTCTCATCCACTGTAACCCCCAGGTCCTTTTCTGCAGAACTACTACTTAGCTGGTTGGTCCCCAGCCTGTAGCAATGCTTGGGATTCTTCCGTCCCAAGTGCAGGACTCTGCACTTGTCCTTGTTGAACCTCATCAGATTTCTTGTGGCCCAATCCTCCAATTTGTCTAAGTCACTCTGGACCCTATCTCTGCCCTCAAGCTTAGTGTCATCTGCAAACTTGCTGAGGGTGCAATCCATCCCCTCATCCAGGTCATTAATAAAGATATTGAACAAAACCGGTCCTAGAACCGAACCTCGGGGCACTCCGCTAGAAACCGACCGCCATCCTGACATCAAGCCGTTGATCACTACCCGCTGGGCCCAGCCTTCTAGCCAGCTTTCTATCCATCTTACCATCCATTTATCCAATCCATATTCCCTTAACTTGCTGGCAAGAATATTGTGGGAGACCGTATCAAAAGCCTTGCTAAAGTCAAGGTATATCACATCCACTGACTTTCCCATATCCACAGAGGCAGTTACCTCATCATAGAAGCTAATCAGATTGGTCAGGCACGACTTGCCCTTTGTGAATCCATGCTGACTATTCCTAATCACTTTCCTCTCCTCCAAGTGCCTCAAGATGGATTCCTTAAGGATCCCTTCCATGATTTTTCCAGGAACCGAGGTAAGACTGACCGGCCTATAGTTCCCTGGATCGTCCTTCTTCCCTTTTTTGAAGATGGGCACTACATTTGCCTTTTTCCAATCATCTGGGATTTCTCCCGATCTCCACAACTTTTCAAAGATAATGGCCAAAGGCTCCTCAGTGACATTTGCCAACTCCCTCAGTACTCTCGGATGCATTAAGTCTGGACCCATGGAATTGTGTACATTTAGCTTTTCTAAATAGTTCCTAACCTGTTCTTTACCCACCAAGGGCTGTCGATCTTCATCCCATCTTGCATCACTTAGTGCATTAGTCCAGGAGCCGACCTTGTCTGTGAATACAGATGCAAAGAAAGCATTGAGTATTTCAGCTTTCCCCACATCATCTGTCACTAGGTTACCTCCTTCATCCAGTAGGGGCCCCACACGCTCTCTGACCACCTTCTTCTTGTTAACATGCCTGTAGAAACCTTTCTTGTTATCCTTCACATCCTTTGCCAGATGCAATTCCAATTGCGCTTTCGCCTTCCTGATAACCCCCTAGCATTCTCGAGCTATACATTTCTCGAGTCTAAACTATCAGAGATTTTCCTGGTTGTTGAAGCAAAAACAATGGACTTTGAGAAAGTATAAAGGGGACAAAAAGTTATCCATCACTTACTTAGGGTACATAGGGAGCAGCATCCTCTGTGTTTGTTATGATTTAACTACCTAAATCCTACAAAAGCGGTGGGACTAATCTCCATATCACCAAGCTTTATTCCTTCAGTTTGTCAGCTCTTTTTCCCAGACTGTGTGACAAGCTATTATACTTAGTTAAGTGTGATGCTTTGTCCTGGCTTGCTTGCTCATTCATGCTTCTGACCTCCACAGTGGTCCCTGGGGTCACATCTGCACAACAAGGCTAAAGGCGAAATAAGCTATGCAACTTAATCTACGCAATTGATGTAGCGCAAGTCAAAATAGCTTATTTCGGCTTTTGGCACTGTCTACACCAGTGGTCCCCAACATGGTGCCCACGGGCGCCATGGTGCCCGCCGGGCCATTTCTGTGCGCCCGCCGAGTGATCGGGGCCGGCCCCACCCCCAGGCACATGGGTGGTGCCAGCCCCTCGGCGCACAGTGTATGGGCGGCCCCGCCCCCGGGTGCACGGCGCAAGGGCTGTGCCGGCCCTGGGCGCGCGGCACAGGTGCGGCGCCATCCTGGGCGTGCAGCACAGGGGCGGCGCCAGCCCCGGGCACGTGGCATATGGGCTGTGCTGGCCCCTGGGCACGCGGCCCAGGAGTGGCACCGGCCCCAGGTGTGTGGCACATGGGCGCTGCCGGCTCCTGGGAATGCGGCGTATGGGCATCCCCGCCCCTGGGCACGCGGCACAGGAGCGGCGCCAGCCCCAGGTGTGCAGCACATGGGCGCTGCTGGCTCCTGGGCGCGTGGCACAGGAGCGGCGCCAGCCCCAGGCATGCAGCGCATGGGCTGTGCCAGCCCCGGGCACGCGGTGTATTGGCATCCCCTCTCCGGGCACACGGCACAGGAGCTGTGCCAGCCCCGGGCATGTGGCATATGGGCAGCCCCACCCCTGGGTGTGCAGCACAGGAGCGGCGCCAGCCCCGGGAGTGCGGCACATGGGTGGCACCAGCATCGGGCACGCGGCGTATGGGTGGCCCCGCTCCTGGGCGTGTGCGCAGCCCCACCCTCGGGTGCCTGGCGCGTGAGTGGCCCCGCCCCCGGGCGCCCGGCAGCCCCAAAAGGTTGGGGACCACTGGTCTACACCGCAGGAAGTCTGAGAAAGAGCATTCTTTCTCCGACTTCCCTTACTCCTCATACAATGAGGGTTATAGGAGTCGGAGTAAGAAGTCCTCCAGACCGCCATTATTTTGACATTATATTGAAATAACTGCTTGTAGTGTAGACATGGACGTTGTTATTTTGGAATAATGTCAGTTATTCTGAAATAATGCTGCTGTGTAGACATAGCCTTGGAGAGTGGAAACAATGGGGGTTTTTAGTTTCCTTTGTGCTTACTGGAGTTCATCTTCACAAGTTCCAAGTTAGCCAACACTTCCTGGCATGGGCAGTGGGTCATAGGTATGCGCACGGGGTGTTCTGGGTGTGCCCAGGCACACCCTAATGTCTGGGGCCAGCCAGCAGCTGCTGAAGGAAGAGGGGGATTTGTGACGGAGCGCCACAGCCCCTCACTTTAAATTCCCTGCAGCCATCTACTGGGCTGTGGGGCAGAGAGAGCGCACGTGCGGCGTCCTCAAACGCCACGCAACAGGTGAGAGGGGAAAAGTCGGGAACTTTAAAACGCAGCGGCCCAGCTCCAAAAGCAGCTGGGGCCCGACTATAGATGGCGGCCCGAGCCATTTTTGCGGCCCGGGCCCCATCCTACAGCACCGCGCGGCGCCCTGGGGGTGCCCGGCCCGGCAGCACTGCATGGCGCCCTGGGGGCGCCCCCACACGTCCCGGCAGTACCCGGCCCTGCAGCACTGCGCAGTGCCCCGGGGGTGCCCCTCCCTGGCCCTGCAACTTGGGCTGGCTCTGACTCCAGCCCTGAAAGCTGTAAGGGAGAAGCTGAAGGTAAGGGGGGGGGGAAATAAGAGGAAGGGGTGGGAGAGGAAGGGACTTTTGCGGTGGGGGAGGGTGGAGGAGAAAGAAAGGGGAAGAGGTGGAAGGGGCTTGTACGGAGGGGGAGGGGAGAGGGGGAAGAAAGGGGAAGGCACCAAAGGGACAGGGTAGAGGAGACACAAATGCTAGTGGGGAAGTGGAGACAATGAGGAAAAGGGCAGGAGGGGAGGTGTCAGTGGGAGGGGGGACAGGGTGATGCTGGAAGAGGAGAGGGTAAGGACATTGGGGATTGGAGGGGGAGGTGCTGGGAGAAGGCTTGACAGAAGGGGTAGGCATGAGGAAGGTGGGGTTGGAGCAAGTCATGTTTGAGGGCACAGGGGCATGAGGGGAATGGGGGCAGAGGGTGGTGAGGGGATGGGCATCAGGGAAAAAAGAGAAAAGGGGGCAGGGGCAGGGGCAGGGAGGGAAGGGGGAGGCACCAGGAGGGTGCAGGGGTAAGGGAAGGTGCAGGTGCCAGGGGATTCTGGGGGTGAAGCAGAAGGGCAGACACCTGCAGGGGAGGGACCAGCACCAGAGGAGAGAGGCAGGGCAGGTGTGCAGGGAGAGGTGTTAGACGATGGGATGAGGAGGGGTAGCTTCTATGATCAGAGTGGGGCTACTGGAGGAGTGGGCACAGGGGGAAGAGAAGGGCTGGTGGAGCGGGGGCAGGTCTCAGGAAGTCTGAGGGCAGTGAGAAGGGCAGGAGTCAGGACAGCAGAGGAGGGTGAGGGGTTGGGGGGCAGCAGGCACCAGGGGAGTTGATGGTGCAAGGGGAGGAGACATGACAGCAGAGTGGAAAGATAGATATTTATTAATAACTTGGGTGCCACAATGGCACATCCAAACAAGTCACATGAACTCAGTACTGGTGCACAACACAAAATTCATTCTGCTCATGGGAGGAAACTCTTAGAGGGAACACTTCCCCCCCCCCAGCCTCTCCACCCCTGCATTAATGTCACATACATTGGGTTAATGCAATTGCAGGGTAGTTGCATGGGAGGGGGGGGTTGATGGGGGCCAAATTAATCCCTATTGGTAGGAGGATGGTGGGAAAAGTCCGGGGGGGGGGGGTCACATAACACTTTTTACTTTTGGTCATGTGCCCATCTTGCCCGGAGAGGGTTACCTCCAGAGGCGTGGCTAATGGGGGCCAGGGGCGAGGTTAACAGGGGTCAGGGGTGTGGCTAATGGGGAGTCAAAGTACATTTTAAAAAAATTATTTGGGTGCACACCCTAATGAAATGTGCTGCGCACGCCTATGCAGTGGGTATAAGAGGCCCAGAGATGTTAAGACTCCTCAAACAGGATATAACGCACCTCTCAGTGAAGGCATGCTGCCAGCCCACCTTTTCAGAGTGCTGTCACTGAACAAGTCCTCAGATGGTGGTCCCATCCATGCTGCTTCTGTTCCTGTCCCCATTCTACCTCTTTCCCTTGAGGTCCTGCCCTTGCTCTGTCTCATCCCATCCTCACTCCATCTCTTCCCCCACAGCTGCTCATGCTTCACCACCCCTTCTCCCACAGCTCCTCCATTGCATGAGTTGCACCGCTCCTCCCCTCCATCGCTTGCCTCAGCTGAGTTGCTCTGGCATCAGTACACATAGCAGCAGGAGGGCCAACCAGTGAGAGGCAGAACCACTTTCAAAAGTAATAGTGACCTTGCTCTCACCCCTGCTCCTTTCTGGTGCCCCTGACATAGAATATCTCTCATCTTACCTCAGAGATGAAGATGACATTTGAAACATTTTTGGAGTGGACTCCAGAAAACCAGTATCTGGAAAAAAATGGCTGTGGAAACCATATGTATACTCAGAATAAATAAAGATTGCAATAATATTCTAGGCAAGGAAATAAGTGACTGAGATTTAGTCTTAATTAGCTGTTTGCTGCAGAGTTGTATTGGGCCCTGATTGGCAGGAAGAATGCTTATTAAATCAGCTTAAGAGTTCTGTAGTTTCTAATGGTAACAGCCTCAATACATCTCCTACTTTGGAGCTTGGGGCAACTGGAACAGGATATATGAGTAATCAAAAACTGCTTTTGGTCAGCAAGTTCATTTATTTACATTGGAATACTACAAAAAATTAATTTGTACAGTAAGCAGGTAGATGAGGTTTTCTGCTTTTCTTGCCGACAGTTTTCCAGTGTTTTTGTAGACCATGCATTCACCAGAAACTGACTAAGGGACTAGAAAATATAGGAAAAAAGCTTCAAGAGCATGTACAATTGGCCATACACAAGCAGTATTCTGAAAGGTGGCATATTTTTTAAATAGTCAAAAAAAGTGGGTTGTATAGTTGTCAAATTCACACAAGATTGTGTTACATGAAAACATATTGCTGCAAAATGACCGTGTTACTGAAGATATCATCCACATATTGAACTCTTGTTTATAACAATCCTGCCTTTTCCAACATAATTTTACTGTTAAACCATATTATCTAATGCAGTTAAACATGAAATCTCACTGTAAAAATACTATAAACTATTGTACAGTTTTAAAAAGATGCAAGGAATTAATCCACTTTACAGCAATTTTTGTCAATAAGTCTGATTTACAACCTCACTAGAAACCTACTAGTGGTGTGGTATTGTGCAGGTATCTTCTTCCATCCTTGATACGCACCTAAGGCTGCTGACAGGGCTGAGCAAAGGGAGCAGTTGCCTTTGGGCCGAGCAATTTAAAGGGGCCTGTGGCTTTGGGCTGCTGCCACTGCTGCAGCAAGAGCTCTGGGCCTTTTTAAAAATCACCACTGGAATCCTATGCAGCATGGTTCAGTGGTGATGAGGGCTGGTTGCCTCCCCACTCCTAGAGCCAAGCCCCCTCACATTGCCCAGTGAAGTCCATCACCAGCCCTGTACACACCACAGTGCTGTTTCTGTTGCTCTCCCTCACCTATGATCTCGAGCAATTTCCTCCTCCCTCGTAACATCACCATGACCTTCTGAATCTTCACTGATCAATTATTGTTAAATCAATATTTGTTCTTTTTATTCATGCATGTACAAGTGTCAAGAGTGCTCCCACTCTGGCACTTCAAGTGTAGAAGGTGTGGGTCCTTTCCACCTCTTTCAATGATTTTAATACATGAAAACTGTGCTGTAGAATAGTTTATAGTCCAATCACTCCATGAGATTTTATGTTTAACTCTGTTAGGGTACCTGTGTGTTTCTTGGAAAAATGAACCCTTAGAGAAAGAGAGATTGTGTGTGGAAAGGGTGGGGGAGGATTAGGAAAACTGTAAAGCTAATACCACCCCTTCTCATCTGCAGCTGAGGGGAGCCATGCCTCCTCACTGCAGTGCTGCTGGAGCTGTCCTAGAGTATGAGAAATAGTAGTCTATAGAGAGGACAGGATGGGGTTTGCCCCTGTCCTTCCCAGCAGGGCAGCGGAATTAGTCCCACAAGGTTCAGACCTTCCATCAGGTGGGCCCATCAGAATCAATCTTCTTAGGCTCCAGGCAGGACCAAGCAATCAATAATCCAGGCTCTGGTCTCTCAGCCAGACAGGGCAATGGTTAGCAAGAGACAGTCTCTAGTCCTCAGGGTGGGATGACCTGCCCCCAGGGCTCTGGTCCTTCAGTCAGACTGAACCAATTCCAGTCAAAGTTCCCTGGCCATTAAGCTGGGCAGGGTATTTAGCAATCCAGGCTCTGCTCTTGTTGTCAGACAGAGCCAGTTCATTACTTTTTGTGATAAAGTAATACACCTATAGATAAAAAATAAAGACAAATAATGAGACAAATTATTGTCATGGGAATGGCACTAATGCAAATTTAGATTTTTTTAGGTGATAGAGCCCATTTTAAAAAATAAGGATAAAAATGATTTTTGCACTTAAATCTCAAAAAATAATTTTGGTATCTATATGAAAAAAAGATGTAGTTAGGAAGAATGGATTTTTTGCTAAAATCTAAAAAACATTTCTTTTAGATTATTACATTATTTTTAAACTCATTCTTTATCAGGAAAAACTCAGATTTTTTTCTCTCAAAATGAGGGAAAAATAGACAACAAGAATACATCTAAATATTAAAAAGTGTTACAAAGATGGAGAAAAGAACATGTAAGCAGGATCTAAATGAGCTCTCCCCTGACACCTAGTGATGGACTCGGGAAAGACTTCAGAAATAGACCATATTTGTATAAACCAGTGTTTCCCAATTTTATTTGACCACGGAACCCTTTTAACCTCAAAAGAATTTTGCGGAATCCATAATAACAGTCTAATATATGGAGCTGAAAAAGTAGACCACAAATAAGTAAGGATAATAATAAACAAATGCTAAAGAAGGTCATGAGATCAACATTTAGTTTAATTGCACATATTTAAAAACAAAAATCACATTTTTTTAATCATAAAATGTTATTATAATGGAATTTTCTCACAGAACCCTTATTTTCACTTTGAGGAACCCCAAGGTTCCTGGAACACCATTTGGGAAACACTGGTATAAACATACCTATTCTGCGTCTGCAGATGGAACTATTTTGCCAAAGTGATCGGTTTTGAGTAATGTTGGGTTACAAGTCAGTAAAGGACAGCAGAATAGTACTTAGCCTGCTCTGAATGAGAGAATCACCCAAAACCCAGCCTCATTTGCAAACCAGAGGGTAACAATGCCAAACACCACTGAAGGAAAGAAAGGGAGGGATATATCTAAGGTCTCCTATCCAGTCTTGGAGCCTTTTTTTTCCCCTATTGGTTAAAGACTGAGCAGCTTAGACTCACATGAGAGGTGTTTTGTTTTCAGTGATCACTAGAGCTCATTCACTGGTAACGGAGGGGGAAGTGGAACAAGACAGCCCCAGCTGCTTTGCTCTCCGGCAGCATCATTCTGTTTCCCACCAGAGAGTGTAGGGTGGTCCTGCCCCTACCCCGAGTGGCATATCAGGAAAGGAAAGCTGCTGGGGCCATTTGCTCGGCTTTTCCCCGCTGCTGCCTGTGAGTGTAGGGAGGAGATGGACCTATGCTGCAGGCACCAGCCCCTCCCCCCACTAGTCCTCTCTGATGGCTGTTGGTTGGCCTCTTCCACCCATGGGGTCTGGGGCATGTGACCCTTCATCCCCCTCCATGTGTCACCCCTGTTATATCAATCAGTATAACTATGTTACTTATGGGCATGAAAAAACCCACATCCCTAGGACTCTCTCGTACAGACAGCCATGCACCTGCACAGATGCAGTGTTTTAAGTTTAGGCCTGCCATTAGCCTTGGTATGGAACAGTATTGCAGTGAAAGGGCACGTCAACACAGCAGCATTAGTTCAGTATAACCGATGTTATTCTGAAATAACAAAGAGCATGTCTACACTCAAAATAATGTTGAGCTGGAGGACTTCTTACTCTTAGTCTTGTAACCCTCATTTCACAAGGAATAAGGGAAGTTGAAGGATGAGTGTTCTTCTTTCGACTTCCTGCTGTGTAGACAGTGCCAAAAGCCAAGTTAAGCTACTTTGACTCAAGCTACGCAATTGACATAGCTCAAGTTGCGTATCTTAATTCGATGTTAGACCTGCTGTGTAGATGTACCCAAAAAAACTACACAGCCTGCACTAGAAGTGAAGCTCCCTGCTGAGAGCTATGTTATGTGCTGGAACCTCAGAATGTAACTGCAGATGTTGCAGTAGCAGAGTGAATGACCACAGCAGAGTGAACAGCAGCAGTGGCCAGCCGTATCAGGGTGAATGGCAGCATTACTTGATGCCTCCCCACTCCCCTGCAACCTTTGGTGGGGGAGGTGAATTTGAGAATGGACTTAACAGAAGTGGCATCTGGCCCATTCCACCCTCCCCTATATCCACCAGTCTCTGGTTTCCGGAGGTGTTGGTGCCCATGCCCCCATCCTCCACTCCAAAGAATCAGTGGACATGGTACTCAGCTGCATCCCCCTTCCCCGACACCCTCAGGTAATCATTTGAGAAGTTCAGCACCAGAACCTCACCCTCAAAGATCCTGTGATGGCAGCACCCAGTCACCCCCAATACTCCCTGTTGGCCTCAGGCATTAGGTGGTGGTGTGAACCATCCATTACAACACACACATTGGCCTCAAGGATCCATCCACTGCTGCCCCTCCCCAAACATACGCTGGCCTTCAGGATCCAATGGAAGTACAACACCATCTCTTCTTCCCCCATCCCAGCTTTAGAAATTCTGGGGTGCTGTGCTACCTCTTCCAGAGCCACTTGTGGTTTATTGTGAATATAGCACAAATCCTGATAATAAACACAGTTGGAGCCATGATGGCCAACTGACTCTGTATTGCACACAGAAAAAAGAAAACCATAGTAACCACTATACAAAAACTGAATCAATATAAGCAACTGCTTAGGAAACTATAACTGCAGATTCACAAAAATAGGTTCATCATTGTGCTCAACGGTATAACTGCTGTTGGCTGTGGTGTCAAACTGGGGTACCTATGTTGGAACAACTGGTGGCTCCCCAAATTTTATTTGTCACGCACAGAGTCACCTTGAATCTAACAATTGATTGATGTGGCAGGGCCAGACCATACTGGGTATAGTATAAGACAAAGGACCCATTTGTGCTCTAACACTTGCTGGAAGCCAGGTATCAGGTCTTCAGCAATCACACACTAGTACTGTAGTTTGACCTATGTGTAGGGGATGATGTGCTCTGGTCCCAGCTTGATTTGATTATTTCTGCCTTGTAAAAGTAGATTTGGCTTTAATAATCTGAGATTCTGCACATAAAGAGCATTGCAGGATGATTGCTTTGTTGTGGCATGTATCATGTTTTGCTATACTAGCAAGAAGCATGATAGATCTGCAGTAATCACCCTTTCTCATCTGTCATAGATCACAGGGCTTGCTTAAAAGTTTGTACAAACCTTGTAACCAAGACATTTAAATGTAATGCTGTTGAGGTGATGTCAAATAATATGTGTCTTCTTGAATTATTGAAATTCTTCTAAACTAAACTAAAGACTGGTGTTACTGATTACTTGTTCTGGCAATCCAGTTCTTGCAAACAAACTTCAATTTTTTTTCTGCTGTCTGTGCAGCTGTGGTGGTTTACATGTAACCCTCCACGCCCAGCCTTCTGGCCATTTTGAATGGGCTTCCACCACAACTAGGTACATAGTTCCTAAAAATGGTCCTGGAAAATCTATATAAAGACATTACCAGGGAGTTGATAGCCATTTCCAGGACTGTAATGGTGCTGGTTTAGACGTGTGCTCTACTTGCGTGGCCTCCCAAATATTCCTTAGCAAGATGCTCTATTTATTGGTCAATATCTGGCTACTATAGAAAACTGGTAAATGCCTCCATTTTTACTACCTCTAAGTGAGCTACATGGACCTCTTCTAATACTCTTTGTGCACAGTTATGAATTTCCTACCTGACATGTGCTTGATATATGGCAAGATCTCACACCCTGGTTGGGATGCTGGGTGGGCAGAGTGAAGCAAGACACTATGCCCCAACATCACTCCCAACTGGGAGGAGTGGGCTAAGCTTACATGCTGTCCCTGACCCCACTCCTTGGCTGGAGCGTCTGCCTGAGCAGAGTAAGCCCCTGCATCCCAACCCTGCTCCTTGGCAGGAGGTAGAGCAATGGAGCAAGGTGAGCCCTCAACCCTGCTTCCCAGCTGGAATGTGCTGCCTGTGGATGGATGGAATGGGGCAAGAGCTGGGGCCAGAGGGGGTGGGCCTGGATGCTAAGTGTGTGGGCTGCAGCCCACACGTGGCTACACCCCATCAAGGCTGTTCCCCATGCTGGTACTTTGAGTGCAGAAGGTGGGGGCCTGCAAGAGACCTTAAATACACCTGGCCTCTATAGGCTCATGCTTAAAATCTCCCCAAGGTCACAGATTCCCTGACCTTGGGAGGTAGTTGTCACCAACCAAGTGAAAAAACCCTTTCTTCTTGAACCCAAGAAGAAATCACTTGGGAACATCTTCCAGAGGGGAACCCCAAGCTCTTTTAGCACAAGAGAGATTGGGGTGGAAAAAAAAAAGAAGAAAAACTGTAATCCCTGAAAGCTGACCTCTCAATCTTAGGCAGCAAAGGCTATGATCAATTCTATTTTAAACATTTTTTCCACCTGAGTGTCAACCATTGTTGATTGTCATTTTTGTTCACACTATGCATATCCAGGATGGGTACTTCACTCCCAGAGTCTATGTGTCTGTTGTTTCTGTTTATAGAACGTACATTGATACTCCTTTTTCTATACCCTGATTCAGTCTCTTCCTTATTTCTCTTAGTGTGACAAACTGCTTGAATATGACCTTTTTTATGACTACTTCTTCAATGTGCATATTTAAAGTGGGACTCAGAAGGCATGTAGAACCCCTTTCCACACTGATATGTGTCTGTCTGTTGAGTGGACTGGCTCTTACCTTGGGTTATAGAGAGGTTAAGGATTCCTACTTCTGTTTTAGTGCTGGTATGTAATTCTATAGCAACTCCTGCTGCAGTCCCATGAATTCTCCTTAAATAGCTCAGTGAAACTTTCTTGCAGTAGTCTGCAATCCTTGTTGAGAGGGCTGCTTTATTTCTTCAGCTGTGGTAGGATGCTTTCCCATGCTACTCTGGGTGCGCCTATACTGCACCCTTAGCTCAAAATAAGCTATGCAACTTGAGCTACGCAAATTGCATAGCTTATTTCAAGTTAATTTTGAAATAGCTTATTTCAAAATTTGGCGGTCTACACAATGCCAAATTTCAAATAAACCGCTATTCTGAAACATCCCTTAATCCTTGTGTAATGAGGTTTACATGTCGGATGTCGGAATAGCACAGCCGTTATTTTGAAACCTATTTTGAAATAACGGGCATGCTATCAAGACACAGAAAATGCTATTTCAGGATACGGGAAGTATCCTGAAAGAGCGCCGCTATCTAGATGCATCCTCAGTGATAACTTCAGCAGGAACCATTGTAGTATACAGATTAGAAGTAGGTTGCAGCAAGATACCTCCAGGACTTGTTTCTTTTAGCCTCTGTTACCCTCAGGAGTGAGATATTACTAAAATCACCACCTCCTGTGGAAAATGGTGTCAGTTCCATTGCCCTGTATGCATATTCTCATGCCCATCCTAAGTTCCATGCAAGCTGCACAGCTGTGTGGCTGCACTGCAGGCTATCAAGGACCATGCAAGCAGGGAGAGGCACTCCTCCCCTGGCCTGACTCAGTCCAGCCCCACTAAAGCTGCAGTGGACAAGGAGAGGAGCCCTTTTCCAGCTCAGTCCTGCCACAGCTGTCACAGCCGTGGAGTTACATCTGTCCAGCCCTGCTGGAGGAGCTGGGGCCTGAGAAAGGTGCCTCTCACCTGGCCTCGAGCTGCTGCCATGAGAGGGCTCGGGGAAGTATTCTCTTCTGGCTGCCACTCCAGGGCACATTGCACCCTAAATTCCTCATCCCTAGCCCAACCCCAGAGCCCACACCCCCAGCCAGAGCATTCCCCCCCACATACCGCAGCCCTCTGTACTCACACATCACCTCCATGTTGGTGCACGTAACAAAATCCATTCTGTGCATGGGTATAGAAAATTAGAGGAACGTTGCCATGAGCTATTTCCCCTCATTTCTCCACTTCACCACCTAACACAGGGCTGTACTTACCATGGCTGGTGCTGTGACTGCTGCCATACAGTATACATCCCAAGGAGTGAGAATGTAGTGCTTACAACTTGTGTGAATCAAAGGGAATGAGTTTAGTATCCTGAGATTTAATTTATTTTGTTAATGTATTAACAATGGTACCTCTTTGTATTGCATCTTAAGCAGCTGCAGATACAGCCTTGAGGGTCTCTCCATCCACACCAGACAAACATTTGAGCCAGAGAAGAAGAAACTGGATTAAGGATATGTTCCAAGAGATCCTCTAAGCCTCCAGTGCTTCAGATAATGAGCACAAGACTTGGAGAATGACCTTTGGAGACAGCATCAAGAAGATAAAGCAGAGAGGAAAAGAGACTCAGGAAAACAAGAGGGAAGTGCAACAGAAGATGCTTGCACTTCTCAGGCAACAAACAGATATGTCTGGTGGACCTACAGGTTCAGTAATCCCACGGTTGCCTTAACCTGCAGTCAAATGAGAACTCCATACAGGGACCTCCTTACACACCTCTCAAAATTCGGCATGGCATTGGCGGCTGCTGCACTACACCAAGGCTACGTCTATACTGCCCTCTCTTGAGCAAAAAAATATGCAAATGAGGCAAAACAGTGACTATCGCTATGCCTCATTTGCATACTTAATGAGCTACCATTTTTGCGCAAGGGGCTTTTGCGCAAAAAGGAGCGGTCTACATGGGTCCTTTTTGCGCAAAACCCCCCTCTTGTGCAAGAGCCATTCTGCCGCTTTTTTCCAGGAAGAACGGCTCTTACGCAGGAGGGGGCTTTTGGGCAAAAAGGAGCCGTGTTGACGGCTCCCTTTTGTGCAAAAGCCCCTTGAGCAAAAATGGCAGCTCAAGAACTTCTCCTCAACAGTAAGAGCTAGGACCACCAAATTAGGTATACAGTGTTCTCCTATCACAATGTAAAGCAAGGTAAGGATTTAGCTGTGCCAGGACAATGGGATGTGTCTGGAATGCAACTGTTTTTAATAACACAGAAAGGGGGCTATTAGCAGGGACAATTATACCGTGTAATGATCACAGGGAGGCAGCAAGGGGCCAGTGATGGGGATTGGTAGAGCTAACACACCACTGGGGCAACAGGGGGCAGGGGTAAGCTTCCCACCCATCCCCTGGCCACAGCCAGCCCTAGAGAGCCACTGCCCAGGCAGCATATCCCCCACTGTGGGCAGCTTCAAGGAGCTGCCTCTGCCACCGCCAACGCAGCACAGTCCCCACTGGCTCCTGCATACCCCAAGTCCTCTGTCCTGAGCCCCTCCTCAACTGCCAACCCTGACTTCTGCACCCTCCACATCTCCCCCGCCTTCTGGGGAGACCCTTCTCACCCCAACTCTGATTCCTGCACCTCCCACACCCAACTCTGAACCCCTTCTTACCCCCAAACCCTGATTTTTATACCCCTCCCCCAGCCAGTCCCCTGCCCTGAACCCTTCCTCACCTGCAACGCTGACTCCTGTACCCTCCACACCCAGCCCCCTCTCCTGAAGGACCCAAGCAACAACGGGTAAATCTTCTAGTTAAGTTATAAATGTTTTTTTTAGTCGAGTAGTCAAAGAATAAAAGTCTTGCTTTGGAAACATAATTTATTTTTATTAGATCCTAACATATGCTGGGTGGGAATGACATCACAAATAATATTACTAGGTGCACTGGCAATATAATATTATCACACATGCAGCACTCACCAAAAGGTTCATAAAGGGCTGCAAGAAAGCAAGGCAGGTAGAGCACACACACACTGCTCTGTATTCTTTATTAATACAGTAATTATTAATATGGTCTTTCAAAGCCTCCCTGAGCTGTTAGTTCCATGCTGAACTCTTTGTGTAGCTCCCATATTTGGGGCTACTCAAGATCATCAGACAGTTGCTCCACTTTTGTCCTCCCCTCCCACAGCATATACTCCCCTTCCCCCCCCCCCCCCCCCGCCCTTTGCTTCACAGATATTATGCAAGGCACAACAGGAAGTTATACCCCTGGAATATTTTTAACTGAGGTCCAAACTCATGATTAGACATTGCCAACCACCCTTCAAATGATGAAAGTCACATTCAATTGTGATTCTGCACCTGATCAGCCTGTAGTTGAAGCACTCCTTGGTGTGGTCAAGGTGCCTGGTGCACAGCTTCATGAGCCATGGGAGCAAGAGGAAGGCTGGATTTCCCAGGATCATTGCTGGCATTTTAACATCACTAATGGTAGTCCACTTATCAGGAAAGAAAGTCCCTTTCTGACCAGTTCTTAAGATACATGAGTGATGCACCTTCTCTGATTACACCGATGTCAGTAAAGCATCCCTAATGATCCACCAGCACTTTCATACCATAGAAAAGTAGTTCTTTCTCTTGATGTACTCTGTGGCAAGGTGGTCTTATGCCAAATTGGGGACATGTATATCTATTTCACCACCATAGTTTGGGAACCCAGCTACTGAAAAATGATTCACTATGTCCTGCACATTGTCAAGAATCACAGTCCTTTGTAACAGGAAGCAAGTAATGGCCTTGCGTATTTGCATCATAACAGTCCCTTTGTTTAATTTTCCAATTCCAAATTGATTCCTGACTGTTTGGTAGAAATCTGGTATTGCAAGTTTCCACAGTACAATCACCAATCAATTCTTCACTGTCGGTGTGCCTCTCAGAGTAGTTATACTGCTCTGGAGGGCTCGGTAACACACCGATTCAGGAATGTGGTTTTGTGCATCTGAAAGTTCTGCGGCCACTGTTCATCACCCCAAATCTGCCTGACAATGTGATCCCACCAATCAGTGCTTGTTTCTCGGGACAGAACTGGCACTCCACTGTCTGAAGCTGCTCCATGAATACTGCCAACAACCTTGAATTGTTTGATTCTATATCCTACAACAACCTAACCTGCAAGGCATCATCATGTTCCCTTAGACTCCTCTTAAAGTTATGCAAATACTGCTGGATCAGGTGGCCAGTGCTCACATCACTCGTCAAAATAGTGCAGAGCTATGCAGGCTTCATGCTTCTGTCAGAGACAGTGACTAGGGAGGAGAGATGTACAGGTTTATGGGATTTTGAAAAGAGGCATGAAATCTTATGGAATGCAGATGCAATTATGCTCTGGAGAACAGTGCATTATGGAAAGCTGATTTCATGCTCCCCTGAGACACTGTGAAAACTTCCCAAAACACCCTGTGCTGGATGGTATCAAGTTATACAGTAGAATAGCCAACTCACAGTACACTGTCCTCTACATTGATACAAGTGGTCTTGGTGAGGATGCACCACTGACACAAGGAATGTACTGTGGACACATGCAAGTGATGTAATAATATGACAGCTTTATATCAGCATAACTTACATCAACATAATTTTGTAGTATAGGTATGGCCATAGACTTCTAGAAGGCAGTTGCTTTAATAACACATGACATTTTGATTGAAAAACTAGAGATATAAAATTAACATGGCAAACACTAAATGCATTAAAAATTGGCTCGAGAGGTCTCACAATGTAATTGTAAATGGAGAATTGTCATGGAATGTTTGTTTCCAATGAGCTACTGTAGAGATAGATTCTTGAGCCTAACCTATTTAACATTTTTCAGTGACCAGAAAGACAACATAATATCACCGATAAAGTTTGGAGAGGATACAAAAATTGAGTGAGTGATAAATAATGAAGAAGGACAAGTCACTGATTTAGAGTGATCTGGATTGG